>CM034149.1:641246940-641899860 GCA_019776745.2 Taxus chinensis
GTGGAAGTTAATGTTCTTACTTTACATGCATGGGTACAGATGGGGAGACCCCCATTGCAGTCATCTTTGAATGTACTATTCATGGCTAACCAAACTAAAGCTACTCCCATCGGAGTTTTAAAAGATGCATCCATTAACATACAGGGAGCCAAGTTCACTAGGGATTTTGAGGTTTTAGCACTTGCAGAGGCAGATAACTTCCCAAATATACTTGGGAACCCTTGGTGCTATGCAAATAATGCTGATCTTTAGTTTAACAAGGGTTATTTAAATTTTGAAAACAAGTAGGAAAGAGTTATTATCCCTTTAATAGATGGAAAATCTGCGCCCTATGTTGATCCTTTGAGTGAGGAAGATCTGAATAGGATTTATGTACGTGCCATCTGTGACCGAGAGGTGCTTGAGCCATCTAAAGAAGGAATCCTTCAATGGGAAGATGCACAGTCTATTAGCGATACTACAAGTGTTGTTTCTGATAATTGGGATCATAGTACTTATGATTTGGTAGGGCGCGAAGTAAAGAGCACATTTGTACAAAATAGTAGACCTTGTTGCATCAGGAGAATAAGTAATGAATCAGTACCTCGATACACTAGAGAAGGAGATCCTATGGTGTTTCTGCGTGCCATGGAGGAACAGTGGATAGACCAGTTGGAGAGATGGTATATGCTAGCATATAACCTGTGCAGGACAGCAACACGCTAGTGGGTTGTTCACAAGGATAATCTTGTAGGATGGAATGAAATTAGGATTTCTCTTTCTACTCAGTTTTCTAGGAGCATTTCACCTACTCAAATATGTACTTATCATGGTAATAAACCTATTCAGCACCACGTTCAGTAGTGTGAGAGACTTTGGACAGAGGGGTAGGAAGCTTTACCACCTTCGCTCTGGGTGCACAAATTTTATTCCACTTTACAAAGCTATGTGCGTGTGTGGTATGTATATGCGGAACTCCATAGAGAGACTGGAAATTGGAAGGATTTGATTACAGGAATGATCCAAACGTTTGAATATTTATCTACTAAACCTTGAGTAGAAGAGGCATTAAGGGTTATAAAGTGCTTAACTATGGGAGATAGTGCTAAGACAAAAGAACTAATTCAGGAGTTATTTGATGACGAAGACTCAAGAGCACATTTTTTTGAAGAAAAAGAGACAGATGTCACACTACTTAAGTGCACTTTCCTTGAGAAGGAAAAAGGAAGGATGGTCTACTTAGTGGATGATGAAGAAGTAGAAAATCTTGATGTAGACCATTCAATAGGTAAGTGTGAGGTTCTGGATAGGGAAGATAAGACCATGCACACCTATCATGAACCTATGAAAACAAAGAAAGTGAATATTGGATGAGATGATGAGCCTAAGGAGGCCATAATTAGGGACTATTGGTATGAATTTGAAGTGGAAAAAATCATCGAGTTACTACGAGATTATTAGGATTAATTTCCTAGGGGATACCATAAACTCAAAGGCGTTCATGAATCATTAGGAGAAATGAAGATCAAGCTTAAGGAAGGTGCCTGACTAGTCAGGAAGAGACCCTACAAGATGAACCCCAATTTGCGCAAAAAGGTTAAAGAAGAAATTTCCAAAATGTTGAATTCTAGAATCATCAAGCCCCTAGATGAGTTAGAATGGGTTAGCCCAATGGTGATTAGTATCAAGAAGGATGTTCAGATTAGGATCTGTGTGGACTATAGGGAGCCAAATTCTGCACGTGTGACTAATCCCTTTCCTATGCCATTCACTGAAGAAATAGAAAAGGCGTTTCAGGGCGTGAAATCTAATTGTTTATATATGGATTCTATGGGTATCATCAGGTTAGGATTGCACATGAGGATAAGGAAAAGACTAATTTTAATACTGAATGGGGAAATTTTTCCTATACTGTGATGCCCTGTGGTCTAAAAAATGTGCCTGCTGTATTTCACACATAGTTGTTCAAGTGTTCAAATATTTTATTCACAACTTCTTATAGATTTATTTCGATGATTGGATAGTGTATGGACTTGTTAAGGATCATTGTGACAATCTACATTTAATGTTTGAAATATGTAGACATTTGAGTATTTCTTTGAACATCAACAAGTGCATATTTGCTACACCATTTGGCAATTTGTTAGGGCACATTATCTGTAAGGATGGTTTATTGGTTGATCCAGCTAAGGTTGCAGTCATTATTGGCCTGGAAGAGCCTACCAGTCAAAGTGAGGTGTGTGGATTCTTGGGTCATACTGGGTATTATAGAAAATTTGTAATGGGGTATGCTAAGTGATAAAAACTGAACTATAATAAACAAACACCGAATAATTAAAATATAGAAACTAAAATTCATTCAGGATATATTACATAGAGAAGTGATTACATATATAAAGCATTATAGCTCCTACTAACAAGGAGTTTGCTCCAACTATAAATCCCACAAATCTCTTGAGTTTATCTCCTTATACCTTTATTCTCTACCTCAACTCTATCAAACTACCCATGATTTTTTTATTACAACTTCACATTCACTCACACTATATTATTATTAAATAAGTTTCACATCTCATTTAAATAATAATACACACAATACAATTTATTAATAATATTACACAATATATTCGTAACATTCACTCCCCTATTGTTAACATTATTAATTCCTAATATACACTCCCCTAATGTGAACAAGTTAGAAAAATGTTTGCACATCTCAATAGAATTCCAACCCTTGCGGCACGCCTGTAGCTCATGACCTTGATATAAATGAAGGGATAAACACTCAACCTTCTATGGTTTTATAATAGGTTTACCACCAACCTGGACATGAACAATTCTCCACTCTATTGTTCACCTCATGTGGTTTTCTGGATCTCCACAAACTGTTTCAAGATCCATGTCTGCATGTGTTTTTTTATTTCCCCACTATATTTTTCATCATAAGGTTACATATAGGAATTTTTCACACATTACAATAATAGGAATGTGACATCTATTCTTATTTTCACACAGTGGAAAATAAACACACAACTGAAAAAATTCCACAACTTTATTGTGTGGCCCCGTCACTTGTGGCTGGTGAGAGGTCACTGATTGACCTCCTTCCTCCATTGCCTCCTTCCTCCATGTAATGTTGTTGCTAACTCAGCAGAAATTATAGTCGAGGACGATACGCATTCCCTGTCATGATATAGGGCGGGGTCGAGGGGAAGAGCCCTCGAAGCCAGTAACATATTTCATTTGCATTTTCTCTTAAAAATTGAGTGTTGGATTACACCGAAAATGCACTCATTTGTCCTTTTTTTTGCAACATTTTTGTGACTCTTACAATCAACACAAATTTTATAATAACAATAGAACACGATAAGGACTAAACACACTAAGACAATATGATACTCATGTCATACAACACTTAGAAGAAACTTTGTAATGGACATGAAGGAAACATTATACTAATGCAATAATAGTATATCTAAATAATACCATACCCTGTATCATTTTTCCAATGACGACTATATAATCTTTTAAGATTTTGATAGCTTTGCACTATGAAACTTAAAGAAGCTAAGTACACTAAATCTAAACATGACTAGAATAATCCTCTACAAAATAATTAAACTTATGACCAAATACCAATGACTAAACAATATTGACTTTTGGACCTTTGAATAATGCCTCTGAAGTCAAGCTTGAGATAGATTCATAGGTATGCATATCTGAGCTTACCAGTGTCGTGAAGGATTTATTTGGAGTTGGGGATCAGATACAAATGAGCCATGTGTTGATGGAGTCTGTTCCAATGAACTATGTAGTTCAGTCCAGAAAATAAGATAGATAATTCTATCAAGATCCACAAAGGATGATGCAATCACAATGATAATCTACATAGAACTTAGAAAGGAAAAGGCAATGTTCTACAAGCACTTAGGCTCTCATCATGGATGCATGAATATTTTGGATTAATGTGTTGGCTTGAATTTGCAATGATTTTCTTACAGCTATAGATTGCATGCATCAAAGATAGCGTTTAGAAAAGGAGCTGTTGGAGTAGAGACACAAATATGTGGGTGAAATCTAATGCACAAGATGAAACTATTGTATATTTTGAAATAGATATCCAAGGTTTTTATGTCGATTGGAGGATCTCATACAATGGTGGAACGATTAGCATCAAACCCACTGAACTCTGTACAATAAATCTGATACATTCAGATATTTGAGTTGCTCGAGCTCATGTGCCAAGTGAAGAATGTGAAGGCAATTCCTCAATGTGACATTGTGATGAAATAGAAATCCACTTAAAAATGTTGATGCAATGGTAGATCTTATTTGCACAGGTGAAAAAACAATGAGAAATGAAAAATAAACTTCTGTAGATTTCTCAGCCAACCAACTATAGCACTGTTAAACCAAATTATTTGACAAATTTGTGCCTCTATGCTGCCTTCATACTAGTCATATGAAACACACTTAGTAGTTCACACGTAAATCTAACATAACACAGGGCAACAATTAGAGAATGCTAATGAAGATGCCCTTCAATGAAAACTCAAACTTCCATTTTGGAATAACCTTGCTCTGATACCAATGATAAAAACTAAACTATAATAAAAAAACATCGAATAATAAAAATATAGAAACTAAAATTCATTCAGGATATATTACATAGAGAAGTGATTACATATATAGAACATTATAACTCCTACTAACAAGGAGTTTACTCCAACTATAAATCCCACAAATCTCTCTAGTTTATCTCCTTATCCCTTTATTCTCTCACTCAAATCTATCAAACTACCCATGAGTTGTTTATTACAACTTCACATTCACTCACACTATATTATTATTAAATGAGTTTCACATGTAATTTAAATAATAATACACACAATAAAATTTATTAATAATGTTACACAATATATTCGTAACACTAAGGTTACTGCACCCTTGGAGGAGTTACTAAAAATAAAAGGGACGTTCTACTAGGGAGAACTGCAACAACGCACATTTGAGACATTGAAAGAGAAAATTACTACAATGCCTATTTTACGCTTTCCTTCGTGGGACCAACCATTTCATGTACATGTGGATGCCTCTAGCACGACTATTGGTGTGGTGTTGGCTCAGTCTTTAGAAGGTATTATATATCATCCTATTTGTTTTTCTAGTAGAAAGTTGAATCCTGCAGAGCATAATATACAACTATAGAGTGAGAAGCTTTGTCAATGATCTATATGCTACATAAATTCAGACAGTACCTGCTAACAACACCATTTGTGTTCTATACTGATCACACGACATTGAGTTATTTGGTAAATGAGTCCGTTTTACAGGGGCACATATGTTGATGGGTACTCTTATTCCAAGAATTTGATTTTACAGTTGTGGTAAAACTAGGGAAGAGAAATTACGGACCAGATCTTCTATTCAGAATACAGTCAAGAGAAGACACACAGGAAATTGAAGATACCACTTTTGATCCATAGCTATACAAGCTACAATATGCACCATCAGAATTAGAGGACATTCCTGTATTTCTACGTACATGTATGGTGCCAGAAGGAATGAAATCCTTAGAGAAGAAACAACTTTCCATTCATGCGGAACCGTTTATGTTGATCAGTTGTGACTTATACAAGTTAGGCAAAGATTGAAGTTATGTGCTGATGCGTATTGTAGCATGAGTGCTCAAATATTATGGAGGAGGCTCATGGTGGTTTTGCAAGTGGGCACTATGTAGGTGATGCCACTGCATGCAATATTCTACTCATTGGATAATTGGTGGGAGGCCCTGTATAAATATTTTAAGGCATATTGCAAGGCTTGTGATCACAATGTCAGTCACCTTGGAAAATATAGGTCAAAAAGATGAAATGTCCTGTAAGATCTATTTCTAGTGAAGAACCATTTGAGAAATGGGTTATAAATTTTGTGGGTCGTATTTCACCAGCCGCGCGTAGGAATGGATCACACTACATCATCACTTATACATATTATCTGACAATGTGGGCAGAAGGAAGCACCTACAAAGAATTTTACAACAACTATAGCAACCAATTTTCTATGGGAAAATATTATTACAAGGTATGGATGCCCATTGCATTTGACCAGTGATAGGGGCACACATTTTTTGAATGAGACAATCATGATATTATTGGATGAATTTATGATTTTATACACCATAAGACTACACCCTATCATCCTCAGGAAAATGGAACTATTGAGGCCTTTAACAAAATTTTGAGCTAGAACATTCACAAAATATTTGTGATGTTTGAAGGAAATATTGGAGATGATAAAGTTTCTACCATGCTTTGGGCATATAGAACAACATATAAAAGGTTGAACAAAGCCAAACCATTTCATTTAGTGTTTTGTGTGGAAGCAGTTCTTCCTATGGAATTCATGTTACCTTCTTTGCATATTGCATACACTGCTAGAGGTCTAGCTGATGAGACAAGCATTAGAAGAACGGATTGAAAATTTGATTAAGCTGGATGAGTACATGCATAATAAGCACGTTGGAATCAAAAGCACAGAAAAGGTCTAGGAAGAAAGCATGGCATGATAGGCACATCAGGGATAAAAAGTTTGAGATTGGAAAAACGGTGTTTCTTTATGTTTTTAAGTTTTTATGCCATCCAGGAAAACTCAAAGTACACTGATTAGGGCCGTATGTTATCACTCACATACTTGAAACAGGTGATTTTTAGTTAGAGGCATTTGATGGAATACGGTTACCAGGTTACTTTAATGGGAGTAAGTTGAATCCCTACTATAAATATGTCTTCTTGGTGTTTGTAATAAGGTAGTTTCTCCATTTAGATTAGGTTTTCAATTATGTATTTCCTTCTTTGTCGCTATGATTTATCAATTTAGTTGGCATTTTTGTGTAATAAGCACGTTTATGTGCTAGAAGCTAATTAGTATTTGAAGAATTTTTATGCATAGAGTACTACACATACCATCTGTGTGGGGTGGTTATTGATAACTAGGTACAGGACTGTTGGAAAATGGGTACACATAAATTACCAAACTGCTATAGGTGTTATTTCAAGTTTGGAGAGTTATTAGAAAAGAGATTTCTTCTAAAAATGAGGACCATATATGGAGATAAATGAAGGAACAAGTATAATGCGAGGTAAGTCAAGGCCATGGAGACTACTAAGAGATGGTGCAGAGGCGAGGTACTAGGGCACATGGAAGCATGTTGAAGATAAGTCCAGGTCTAGAAGGTAGGAAGGCATGCTAGAAGGTTATATCTTGGGCACGAAGATGTACCATGCCAAAAGAGTGAAAATGGTTGATTAATGAAAGGATTGTTGGTAGGTGAAGGAGAAATAAATACACTAAATTTTTGAAAAATCTATATACATAAGGGATGCAAGTTCATTTTTACTGTTGTAAATCACAAGAATTTGAAAGAGCTAATTGTGACCGAGCTGAGCAAAGAGTGTGAAACAAGATGTGGAGAGCATATTTGTATGTAGGAGAAAGCTTGTGTCCCCATTGGTGAATGGTTTGAGTGAAGTAGAGCATTTCAAAAGAGCTAGGGCATGTGATTTCAACAAGGGAATGCAGATTTGAGCTAGGGTTTGGGTTTACACACTACAAAAGATAGAAGGCGAGCATTTGAGGATAGAAAGTTGAGAGTTACAGATGGCACCAAGAAAATAACTTGTTGGAGGAGCTAAGGGAAAGAAGAAAGTGGAAGTAGAGGTTGAAATTACTCCTGAGAGTAATTTCTCAAAGATGTAATACCCATAAGGCATGATAGTGGGAAAAGAATGGGAGTCTTAGATCCGTAAGTGCAAAATCAATTATTATAACCATTGCACATTAGATAACAAGAAGGATTTGGATGCGTTGTTTAGTAAAAAGACAAAAAAATCACACAACAGAATACATGTCATTATATGATGACATTGGAGAGAAGTTACTAAAGTAGATTGGAGTCTACCGGTTGTATGAGCTCCCATATTTCAGCAAATATGAACCTTTGTACTAGTGGTTAATGAGCAAGGGTACATGAAGAATTTTTGGATTTTGTCAGATCCAGTAAGGCTTATAAATTATTTGATTTCAACTATAACAGGATTAAAGGGCACAAGAGTGGATCTAATTAGTGACTTAATAGATAAAGTATACAATTCTAGAGACACAAAAGGAGTTAGGGTATACCAAGGGTCTATGTGGAATGGATATCGACAAGTTGAAGAAGAACCCAATGGTAAAAGCAGTTACACATCTAGTGACCAAATTGAATGATCAAGAGTGATGGTCATAGGTTAACACAATGTGGCTCCATGTCAAAAAGAAGATGTCACAGGGGGTAGTCTACAACACTGTAGGCTACATTGTGGAGATCTTTGTTGAAGAAGTGTGCACACCTTTAAAAGGATTAGCTTTGACACTATCCTACTATCTTTGATATTTATGGAGATCATAGTGCCCGATGGGCCAAAGGAAAATATTTGGGAGTAACCCAAGGAAAAAAAAGTCACTTGTGGAAATATTTGACAAGTACTTATGCGAAGGGTCAATGGGCGGGAAATTCAAGAAAAAGGTGGAGATGTGGAATGATAGGATTTGTGTGGCATTTGAGGAAGAGTGGCACATTCCCAAGGAGTTTCCTTTGGTGGTGGGAAAGGAAGTTCAGTTCGCGGTGTACCAACACTTCTGCATCGCATGATTTTTAATGAAATATGGGACTTAGATCCCTTGGTGCAATCTTCCATATGCCTTCACAATGCACTACTTCTAGGCATCATTCCACCATGTTACTAATGCACGCTACTTGAATTTCATTACAGACAAGGTAGAATGTGACTACCAGACCTTAAGGAATACTTATGTATATCCAAGTTGGACTACCAATTTTGAGAGGCTAATTTTAGATATGACAAGCATGAATCCTGTGATTTTGGAAATTGGAGAGAGTGGAGCTGTGTTTGTATACCTTCAACTTAAGCCTAAGTTCGGAGGGTAAAAAATATGTAGAGAGTGATTTTGCACTCCTAGGGCTGCCAAAGGGTAATCATAAAATGGATAATGTTCCAACCCCACATCCTATAGAAACCATAGTGGTGGCCTAGAACATAGGAATGAAGAGGCAGCCCATAGATAAGGTGGAAACTGAAGGCGTAACCACTCCACCCCAGGTACAATAAGAAGGTGATTAAGTCTTGGATGCATTCCAAGGAGAGAATAATTTTAGAATGGTATTGAGGAGAACAAGAACCCAAGGTGCTACTCCACAATCAATATGGAGATCATAACAAATTTCTCCACAGAAGGACACAACTGAGAAGAGAAGGAGAAAATTGAATTTGAACGAGGAGGCAGAAGAGTTTGCAGAAAGTGCACCCAAATATCCTACACAACCAAAGGACATGGAAGAGTTGAGGGATGAAGAAATGAAATATGAATATGTGAAGAATGAAGGAGAAGGGGTAAAGGAAGGAGAAGCAAGACTAGATAATGCTCAAGACATAGAACATCTAGCTCCAAATCTTTTTGCTCTAGTTCCTAAGGGGCCAAGAACTAAAATAATAAGTGGAGAGTATATTGTTCCTATCTTTGGACTATGCTAGGGACACAAGTAAAATTTTCTTCACCCATTTTGAAATCATGGTGAGCCCTAAGGAGTTATATGGATGGGGTTTTATGGATGAAGACATGGCCACCACGTGCACAAGGAAGAAATTATCTTGGTCTATGCAAACTCTCATGGATGAGCCAAACTTTGACGTATACTAAGAATCATGTGTGTCAAGAAGATTAAAGAAGGCACCTCAGGCGCAGACATATAACCATAAAACCCACTATTATGTTTGATGAATACGTGAGTAATGACTTGGTAAAAGTATCTATAGAGGTGGCACGGAGGAACATAGACAAATCCACTAGTATTAGGGTGCTAAGACAAGGAAAACAAGGAAAAGGATGTTGAGATAGCACCCCTAAAGGGAGAAAAATACTTGGAGCAAAAGAATAACGAGGTTTTTGTCATAATGGCAGAGGAGATCAAAGACCATGTCCTAAAAGTGAGACCACACTTAGAGTCCAAGGTACCTGAAATTTTCCCTTCGGATATACACTATGTGTGTACCTTAGTCAATTTGATGCTTGAGGATGGACCTATATGTATGCTAGCACCAAAGGAACTTGAGCAGGAAGCAGAGCAAGAAATGAATTCTGCAGTGTGAAATATTTCATCATATAAGGCATTTCTCCAAACCTTATGGGAGGAGCTGAAGAAAGCAGACCAAGCGTTGAATATTTGTGTAGATCCGAAGAGATTCATAAGAATAAGGACCATGGTAGAGGAAAATGAAGTCCTGAAGGAAATGAAGGATTAAACCTTGGGGTGCGTAGAAAGATTGGCACTGGTAAAGCAAAAGCACAAGGGCTTTGGAGTGGCCTAGAAGCCCCATAAGAACAAGTTGGATGAACTTGGGAAACTTATAGTGTAGAAGATGGATCTTCTGGAAGGGATAATGTCTGCAATATCTAATATTATGTTAGTATTACATAATGAACAGGAATAAATTTCCTAGGATGAGTTGGAGTCTATTGTAGTAAATATTCTAGAAAAGGCAGAGGTCACGCTAAATGAGTGAAAAACATTAGAGGTAGAAATAAAAGAATAATATCTAGAAATAATTCTTCCAGTTGAAGCAGAGGATGTTGCAGAGTAAATAATTATTCTTGTATAGTAATTATGTACATTCATCCAATCCTTATTCTTTATTCTTTCCATATTAAAGGTAACCATTGTCGGGGTAGCAATGTGGTTTAGTGTGGGGTAATGTTGAGTGGACAAGAGTATGATATGAAGGAGAGGGCACACAGAAGATTCACACATAGGAGTAAAGAAAAAATCAAAGGTGCAGAAGGATAGGGACTGAAACACATGTAAAAGACAAGGGTAGATTCGGGACTTAGTCGTTTTCATATGTATGGGCTATTTTTGGAGATGGCATGCAGAGCACACAAACTAGATAAATACTTGTGCATCACGCATGGGATATTTTTGGAAGAGCGAATATCAAGCACTTTACATGGGTTTGAATTAAAAATATAATTTCTACTACTAGTTAATCATAAGAGATCTATTATTAGTGCACTTGCATGTGTGGCTATTATTGTAAAGGCGCATGGCTATTTTCAGCATGCAACTTATTTTGGGAACTATGCAAGTGGTGAACGGAAAATTCCCACCCTTATAAATATGTAGTGATTTGCGTAGTATGGAGGAACTGTGTGAAAACTAAATTACTGTGAGATTATGTTGCCATATATGATTCATGCATAAGCTTATGGTATTACTTATTGTAATAAGCTTTTGTGTATTTATTATGTATAATATGATGGAGTGTATTGACTGAAAGAAGGTATTAATCATGAGTATAACTCATTCTTGCATGATTGACTTCATTATGGTTACTATTTAAATATATTACTCTTTAGATCTAGATCTGGACATGCTTTGTAGAATGTTGTATTAATTATGGATCTAAATGCATTAACTCTTCATCATGCTAACATCCTACAACAACAACCCTAAAGAGGGACCTGGTACCTTTGTGCACTTTGGGTGAGTACTTAGTCTAGATTGAGTGATGTGCCAGCATGCCTAGGTTATTAATGGTAAATTATAGGCTGCATCACCTCATTACATCAACCAATCACCTTAAGAGAGCTCAAACTATGACTTAGCTCACTCAACCATGCACCAGGACAACACTGAACTCACTAGAACTTGACACTACCAATCAACCTTCATGCTTGACCACTAAATAACATCACATGGATACTAACATGACCTCATGACACCATTTACAATTAATGGAGTTGACATCAATGAAAATACAAAAACAAAATGATCAACAACAATAATTCAATTGATCAGGTGGATGAAGACAAATTAATTCAATTGAAAGATAATAGGATTCTGAAGGGGCTAATGTCATTGGAGGAATTTTTTGATAAACATGACAAGTTCATCCATGGTAAATGAAATAATCAACCTAGGTATTCTCCAAAGTATGAAAAAATCAACATTGTAACAAGTGAGAAACTAAGGATGGTGAACATTGGAAAATGTTATTCACCCGAAGAACGAAGAAATTTCTCAGCTTTGTTGAAAATATACTACGATTTTCTCACATACTCATATGACAATTCAAAGTCCTTCTAACCATAGTCAATGCAAAATTCCATTACCTTGAAGCCCAATGCAAAGGCCTTCTAAAAAAACCAAAGGTAGTATTATATAATAATTGTCAGGACCATCAAGGAAAAGGTTGAAAATTTGCTTGATGCTTACATCATATTTCCTATCCATCATTCCACATGGATAGCTAATATTATACCAATAAGAAAAAAGAGTAGTGAAATCCACATCTACATGGACTTTAGGAACCTAAACCAAGCTTCTCTAAAGGAAAAACATCCACTTTTAGTTATGGACCATATCTTGAAAGAAGTTAATGGTTCAGAGATGATGTCTATGCTGGATGGATTTTATGGGTACAATCAAATTGAAGTAAAGGAGATCAGTTCAATATTTCCTTCACCACCCCTTAGGTCACCTTTCTTACCAACGTAGGCCATTCAAATTGATCAATGTAGGTGCCACATTTCATAGATCCATGGACACGTATTGCAAGGATTTGAAAGTAAATTGCATAGTATTTTTAGTCTTGAAGAAATAAAGGATAATTTGAAACAAAATGAACCATTATTATAAGAAAAGAGGTGTTTCTACAAAGTCCATTTAGAAAGTTAATATACAAGATATTAACCCTAGATTCATTCATGTACCTTGATGACCTGATGATATAATCTAAGAAAAGAGAAAAACATTTGCAATAACTTGAATAAGTTTTGATCCATTGTAGGAGGTGTTGATGTATCTTAGAACTCAATGCAAATAGCCCAAGTCAAACTGGAACATCAATCAACCTAAACTAAGTGCTCACCCAAAGTGTGTAAGGGTACCAGGTCCCTCTTTAGAGTTTATTGTCGAAAATGTTAGCATGATTGAGTATGTATATATCTAAATTCATAAAAGATAGTAAAAAATCCACAATGCATAAACCAGATCTAGATCTAAACCAAAGGAAAGATTAGCTAAACCATGACTATAATGAGATTTATTAGACAAGAACCATATTTAGTCATATTTAACACCAATATACAGCTGATATGATCCATTATATTAAGTACTACAAAACACATAAGCTTCATACATCATAATAGTATTGCCACGAGTCATGCATGCGAACAAAACCAACAACATAACTCTATAATAAAAAACATTAACAGGCTCTCTAAAACTGTGCAAATAAATAAATAAATACATACATACATACACACATACACACATACACACATACACACATACACACATACATACATACATACATACATACATACATACATACATATATATATATATATATATATATATATATATATATATATATATATATATATATATATATATATATATTTGGAAGGTACATGGGTGGTGAAGGGAAATTCCCCACCCCTGTATATATATATACAGGGGTGGGGAATTTCCTTTCACACACCCATGCACCTTCCAAAAATAGGCTACATGCTAATAATATCCATGCACATTTACAAAAGAATACAAAAGTATGCAAGTGCTAATAATAGATCTTCTAAAGTTAACTCTAAGTATAGATCCTATTATTAGAACAAAACTATGCATGGTGCTTGAACTAATGCTAAACCCAAAATATTCTTGCGTAAAATTCAAGTCTCCAAATCTTTGCATGCTCTACACTCTATGTCCAAAAATATCCTTGACTTGTAAAAGTGGCTCAGTCTTGTTTTCGAACTATTCTTGGGTGCACCCATATTTTGCTATACTTCTGCACGCTCCTGCACACCCTATGTCCATGTTGTCACCAAATCAATGCACCCTCCGAATGGCCTCAATGTGAACATGTTGTTTGATGTGATTGGGACACATGGGATCGCATCTCACGTTGTGGGACTTGGGATCGAGGTGAACCTTTGGAGAAGGCCAACTTCCTCTTTCTAAACTAAGTGTTGTACTACTCTTAGTGTAATAAAATGGCTATCTAGACCTATGGTAAAAATTTCATGGGTTTTAGGGATGGTGATGCACCAAATAAATGGTGTTTCTAGAATTAGGAAGGGTTAATTTGAAGAGGGTGTGTGCACCACAAGTCAACTTCACATATTGCAACTTAGAGAGGGTACAAAATACAACAGACTAGGAAGCAAGCGTTCCCTTTGTTAAACTCCATTAGACAGAGCAATATATCAATCTCCTCGTGAAGAAGGATGAACTTGAGAACGGTGAATGAACACCACAACTCAATTGCATGCAATACTTCACCACTTGATAAGAAAATAACTCCAAGAACCTACAATAGAAACGCGGACTTGCACAGTGTACCTGCAAGCATGAGAAAAGGCACAAAGAAGTATAAAAGGATGAAAGGACCAAGATTAGTCACAAAACACACACTTTTATTACTTCAACAATATGCACAATGCATCATACATTCAAAAGATGCAATGGTTACCATTATAGTCTTGGAAAGGAGGCTTGAAAGTTCCCTCAACATACAAGGACAACTTGCAGAAGAGAGAGCACTCTCGGAAAATTACACTTACCTAACATGTCTAAATTTCCAACCTATTCGACCTATTGGAACCCCTTTGGAATGATCTTACAACTTACATTTATAGAAGAATATGTGAGAGAGAAGAGGAAAGGTAATAATTACATTCCTAAATTGAAGGCACATGATGTATTTATTACAGTTGGTTGAACCACTTGAGAAGGTTCCATCATGTATCATTAATACCCAAATGACCTAGTTCTCCTTAATTAATTAAATAATATTTAAATAATAATAATAAATATTATTATTAAAATATTTAAATAAAAATATTAAATTAATTAAAAAATAATGTGGGACCCTCCCGTCAGGGATAATTTTTAGTGGCAAATATTCATAATATGGCACAATATTCCATTTTTGAAAAATTTGAAAAGGTGAATTTTCTGGCGTTGGGTCAATGACCCTGTTCACCTAAAAATTATAGTTTAATTGTTTTTAGGGGTCGGATTCACCTACCCTTGAAACTATCCCATCTATAATCCTAGATTATTCGCTAGGTAGAACACTACTAGCTCACTCATACCACTTAGGGGCATACGTATTATCAAGTACAGTAAACACGCGACAGGAGGGCGGAGGCTGCAGACGCATGACAGAGAGTTTGTTGACACATGACATGGAGAGTTTGTTGACACATGACAGGAGTGCAGAGGGAGAATTATGAGGAAAAGGCCAAAAAATACCAACTCAGTGGTTAGCTCACCGAGCCAACTCATCGAGTTGGGGTTGAGCTCCTCCAATCTTTACTGCAACCAAGCTCCCTTGCATTGAGGGCTTATTGACTGGCTCGATCTTATAACATGGATCCTCAACCACTTCTAATTCTCATCGCCATGTCGAGCTCTGAAAATGAGCTCTCCATCAAGATCCTCTTATTCCTTGTCATCTTTCTGCTCCATGAGCTATGTTCCTTGTGTATTTCCGCGAATTCGCCCGATGTAATTTGGCCCACATTTCCTTGTTCTCCTCCGGTTGTTTTCGAGTTTCTAAACTCCAATGCCTCAACTCATACACAATTTATGCTGATCTCAACCACAAGATCAATCACTTTCAACCGAGTTGTGTTCTGGACCTGTGTCAATCCCTTTTCCCATATCTGAAACCGGTCATGGAAATATATTCACATAGATTACAAGTAACGTCTGTTGTATAATCTTCATAGAAAAACAGGAGAAGAATGGAGAAATCAAAGAACATCCCTGACATGCGCCCGCGCCTCAGAGTGTCGACAAGGCAAATGGTGCGCCCAAGGCGCACAGAATACGACACAGTGTCGACAAGGCAAATGGTGCGCCCAAGGCGCACAGAATGCGACACAGAGTGTCAAGGCAAATGGTGCGCCTAAGGCACACAGAATGGGCGCACGACACAAGTGTCGACACTTTGGCGCATGGAAGAGGATGTCGACACACACACGGATGCGCCTTGGCGCACCTTGGCAACATTCTGAGTGCTGACAGGAAGCAATGACCCAGATATTCAGATGGCCATAACTTTTGACTGGGAGCCCGATTCACACAAGGTTGGACTTTTCGGAAAGCCTACGGCATCCTCTAAACTACAAGATATCTTTAATTAGGTGTTCTTAAAAATGCAAAAAAATGCCACTTTTGGGGTTTGATATTACCACATAATGAGATGAATTAATTACCTAAAGTTTTGGACTTTCTCTCTCTTCTCTCTCTCACTATAAATTGTAAGGAGGGGCTTCTTTCTAAAGGGTTGGACATTCTTGTTTTGGCTTTGAGGTAGATGAGCTCAAACCTCCCATCTGAAACTGTAATGCATCTTTGCTCATTTTTTGCAGTGTATTGTATCAACCCATGCATGACTGTGGATGTCAACCCTCTCTGTGTTTCATTTTGCATCCTCCCTCACTGTGAATATGTTTATCTGTGCATGATATTGCATTGCATTTTTGGTCTGTGTTTAATTGGAAAAAACAAATTCCTCGGTGACTCACCTCCTTACTTAGGTTTATTTTTATGCATTTCTCTCTCCTTGTCTCTTGGTAGTTAGATTATTTCGGGGTAAACCTCTGCGTTTTATGCATCTGAACAGAGGAATAGGAGCCGGCCTTCATCGAGCTCCGATTTCGCGATCCCAATAATGTGCAGTCACACTGAGACCTTCAACCCCATCGCGTTGCAGAGTCCCAGGGGTGCTGTGATTGCATCAACATAGGTGATCAACCTGAGCTATCCCAAGTCATCACTTGTGGGTTCGCTTTTGACAACTTTATCTAATTTATAATGAAGTCGAGCTCATCCAATAATGTGAGAAATTATACATGGTTCACTGAGCTATCCCAACATTTAGGGGTTTACAAATTAGCATTTACACATTAACAAAATCATCTTTACAAATACTTGATCTCATGGACCTGAACTTTCTAGTCATGTTCCATAACAAATTCCCAAGCTATGTGATTCCTATGCACCATTGAGTCTTCATCTCGCTCAATGTCAAAATTGCCTCTAAGCATGAGCTCCATTGCATTCATGAAGCTGAACTTGCTTACATGTTCCATTAAATATGCTCATTGGACTTCAAATGCAAGCTCCTTTAAACAATCATGTCAGTGCCCTTGCTGCAGATGCTTTGAGCTCATCTTTGGCACCATGTGTGTATTCATGAAGCTAGATCACAGATCAAGCTCTTCGTTGTAGCTCAGATTCAACTCTTTCCACCAAGTTGAGTTCTTTCCTCCATCAACAGTCTTGCAATATGAATCAATTCTAAGAGTTCACATCCACATCGCTTGAGCTTGGAATCAACTCGCTGCATCTAGTCTCTGAGCTCTACCCATGAGTTTTCCAAGTTCTATCTATCAAATGCATTGAATGATCTCCTATCTTTACCTTGATTTGGTGAAATTTTTGTTGGATTCGTTGGAGATTTACATGCAGTATGGCCCATCTCATGACTATTTGAATTCAACCAACTCCTTGATCTTGGTAGCACGACCCATTTAACGAGCTCCTTCCATGTGGATTGGTGATGATGGCCTCGACCATTGACAACCACGTCAATCCTATTAACGACTTATAACTGCTTCATTCCCACGTTTTCCGACTTACCTTGCGTGTGACTCAAGCCCAAAGACATGGGGAGCTTACTCCAGACTGCGCGGAATTTTCAATGACCTGGCTTAGCCATGCGTGAACAAGCTCTCGATCTACGGATTTAGCATGTGTCAAATCTCCACGCCTGGCAGTGTTGCTCCAATGATCTCCCCCCGCATAACGGCTTGAGCCACACCAATCCACGGGCCCCGGCCTCAGCTTTGCCGCGCAAGACTTGGCAATTTGACCACTAGATCGTAAATCATCCACTCCACGCTAAGTTTGAGCCTATGGCTTTGAGATCTTCAAAATCTTCCCATTGGCATTGGCTTGCATTATTTCCCACGTCCTTGGCAAGATGATAACTTCGGGACCCCCTTTACGTGAAAACCTGGCCAGCTTGGCTTTCTCGCTGCAAATTTTGTCCACCATGTTGAGCATCGGGATAGCAAGATAACCTCCCCTATGTGGGGAAATGGCTGATTTGGTCCTGCCATCTATCAAATCCTTATGACCAATGGCAATATGGACTGAAATATCTTCCCATGCCTGGGAATCTTACAATGGCTTGCCCTTCATCAAAGTTCCAACCTGCACAAAAGGGATCGAGATTACAATCTCCGAGCCACATGCCTTAGCACGGATCTTGAACCCCAACTTTTCCTTCTCGACTTACAATCTGAACCAAACAAAACTCTGGATGCTCACGACCTTGTCTTGGCTCGAACGAGTGAGCCAATCCCTACCACGTCTGAGCTCCATTCCTGGAGATCTTGATCGACGAATTTTCCTTTTGGCCAGGCTATACACGAATGTTCAGGTGATCGGGGTGGTCAGGTGTTCGTTGTATTTCATGAATTAGTTTGAATGCATGTATAGGACTGTCCAGTCGCCTTCTGTAAGCTACAATTACCATATTCCATGAGAAGAGATCTGGATCAGTCACTGCAGTTGAAGACTTTACGAGCAACTCGGGCAACTCAAACTTTCACACTTGTCTTTACATGTATGATCTAGTTTCAGTTAGATGGTAATAGACGTGAGTCCTCTTAAGCATGTGTGTCTGGAAACTATTATTGATGTGACCAGTGGAGCAATTAATCTTGGCCCTCTGCAAGAATCACCTGATAACTTAGTAATGCAATCCTGTAGTAGATGAAGATATGTTAAAGAATATTACTTAGATGGATTACTGTGTCAGTGAGAAGAACGTGCCATACTGCCTAACTTCAAGCGACCCTACTCCATAGAGTTTTGGCCTACGAGATTTCTCCACCGTTGAGATGTATTTGGTTGCTTGGAATTGCAAGCATGTGTTTTCCCTACTTGGCAAACGTACTAGCCAGATGACCTCATGAGTGTCATATCTGCATAATCTGGCATATCATCTTGGTCAAAATTCGGCTTGATAATTTGGTCCCAAGTGGTCTGGTCGCGCACTGCCCATAGTGGATTAAACCTGACATCATGTTGACTTTGAAACATCATTTTCCCTGACTTGGCCTTCGGATCTTTTGACCAAATCGATCTCCACTCGAGATTCCTTGTACAGTTCCTTTCATTCGTCAATTTTCAACGTGCTCCTATTTTGCATTAAGCTTCAACCATCGTGCTGAGCTCTTGACAACTGAGAGTCTCCTACTGAGATGATTCTGCCAAGATGACTATCAATTTGACACCGGATCCTCTATCAACTCGACCCCGAACTCTTCACTGCAGTCGAGATCAACTGGGTGCCTTTCGATGCTAGGTGATCTCTTCATAATGCAATTTAGGAACTTATCGTTCATTAATTACCACGCCATTTCGAATTGAATCAACCGAAGGTGGGTAATCCTGGGACTATTATTTTACTTTTGCAACGTGATAGGATCCCCGTTGTCCAATCTTGCAACTTGGTGTGCTCAAATTGGATAACTTGTAGATTCTAGAATTCACTATCAAACGAGTCCCAAGGCAAGTTGGAACATGCACTGCAGTTTGAACTTGAGTGCTCACTCGAATACGCACAAGGGTACCATGTCCCCTGAATGCTCAAAAGTCAGCTTATCCTAAGATGTTTGTGTGATTCTACAAGTATCAATTCAGATCCATAAGAGATAATTGCATTAAACCTTACTCGCAATGCATTAAATCAGATCACTTAGATCTTGAACTCATCCTGTAAAGATGTGCACATAAATAATGAGGCTATAGCTTGAGACTTGGGCCATATCACTCAGCCATATTCAGTCATGTCTAACACGTCATATCCAGGCTCAATATGATCCATTCTTCCTTAAGTATTGGTAAAACACTAAAAGCTTCATAGTCATGTACAATAGTGTCAACCATATGTCGGTGCTACATGAACAAAACAAAAAACATAACTTTATAATCAAAATGGATATCCATGTACCATGCAAATCAACGACACACATCATGACACAGGTCTTGACATCACTAGTGAGCTACACACACTTACACACTTTGATTTTTGTCACACACAGCACACACACACACATGACACACACGAGCTTTGTTCTTCACACACACACACATAGCCGAGGTGGGGACTTTCCCTGAATCACCTACCCATGCTACCTCTATCTCAGAAAATAGGATACATGCTAATAATAGCCATGCCCCTTTACTAGAAGCGAATACACCTAGCATGCAGTTAGTTCTGAGCTGACTACCACAGATCTTCTACCGAGTTAACTCTAAGAATCAACATTTCCTTATTATCTTCCCACTAAAAATTTGCATGGCGAGCTCAAAATTGAGTTGAGCTTGAATTGGGCTCAAAGTTGAGCCTATGCGTGAAAGCTAGGAGAGTCTTCACTTATCAATTGCGTGCTCCATTATTCCAACTCCATTTTATAGCCTTGACCCATCAGAAACGATCCCCTAAGTCCCATTTTCCACTGATTCCTGATTGAAGTAGGACCCGTATTCTGCTATTACTTCATGTGTGCAAAATGAGATGCCCTATGTCTACATACCCAAACCTTTTGTGCTTTCAACCTTGAGCTATATTCCATCTACTCAACATTACCCCACACTAAATGCATTGCCGCCTACCCCGGAAATGGGTAATCCCAACTTATCTCTCCAAGAATAAAGAATAATGAATAAAAGAATAACAATTACTTGACTAAAAAGAATGAAGTACTACTTAGCACTCTGTTCCTCTATGCCGATAGGATCAACTCTGGATACTCATTTTTAATCTCTGCCTCTAATGCCTGCCAATCACTCAACACTTCACCTATTTTATCAGGGACATTTGTAACCATGGAATCCAACTCATCCTGAGTCATGTTGTCTTTTTCATTTTGCAAAATCCTAACAATTTTTTCCATTCTTGAAATCATGCCCTCCATGTAATCCATCTTCTATGCGATGTGCTTTCCAATTTCATTCATTCTTTCCTACTGTGGTTCTTGGGTTGCTACAAGTGCATTACACTTTTTCTCTACCATAGCCAACCTCTCTATATTCCCAAGTGTTTCATTATTCTACGCTTGAAGAACCCCATTCTCTTCTTCTAGAGTCCTTGTCCTAATAATAACATATGGCGTTGTGCACATGCTCAGAGCTTGATCTGTATTTTTAAGCTCATCCTTCAAGGCCTGCAACAAAGAGTCATAACTTGTAATCTTTCTAGCAATGGTGGCTTCAGCCTTTCTTGCCTCTTCTGTAGGATATTTTATTGTAGGTATACACACGGGCCCTTTTTCTATTACTAGTTTTACCAGCATACGTATATAGTGCATTATAGAAGGAAATTTTTTTGGAACTTGTGATTCCAGATGTGGCCTTACCTTAAGAATATCATCTAAAATCTCCTTGGCCATACTAATCAATGCTTTTTTCTTTACCTCAGCCCTTTCCTCCTCTGCTGCCAATAACTTTATTTCACTATTTTTATCCTTGTTTTCATCCATCAACGCTCTAAAAGTTTTCACTTTATCTATGTTCCTGCATGGAACCTCTGCAGATACCTTTACCAAGGCATTATTTACTTGCTCATCTGACATGAGAATAGGTTTAACATTCAAATGTCATATGTGGGGTGCTTTCTTCATCCCACGTAAAATGCATGACTCTTCACACATGTCAAATCAAGATCATCCATATGAGTTTGCATAGACCATGAAAATTACTTTCTTATGTGCACATTCACCATTTATGCATCCATCAACTCCCAACCATATAAAGCCTTGGGATCCACAGTGCTCTGTAATCATGCTCGTATGATTTAAATTGTGTCATCTACATATCCAACTGTAGGAGTCACATAGTCTTCACCCTCCTTCTCTTCTTTATTCATTTTCCCTTTGGAATCTAGGTGCTTGAATCCAAAATTGGGCCTTCACCTTCTTGTGTAGCATGGGGCGTGCCGAAAGGCTCACCCTTATCTATTTTTGTACTTGGCTCCTTTATCCCTTCTTCATCATTCTTCATCTCCTCATCATGAGGCTCCTCTATATCCTCAGGCTATACTGGAGTTCCTGATGGTATTTCTCTTCATCCTCCTCCTCATCCTTTATCTTTAACTTGTGCCTATTCTTCTTCTCAGGATCTACTTTCTGCGGTGAAGTCTTAGGTGATCTCCTTAATGGCTATACCATTCCCACATTCTGAACACTTGTTCTTATGAACACCCTTTTAAATAGTTGCTCCTCAATGGTATGTTATGCATCTACCTCCAATGAACATATCTTTAATAATTCCTCTTCTTGTTTCTGCAATGGGGGGCTCACCTTGCGCTCTCTCTTTCCTCCAAAAGTGGGTTATCTTCTGCCCATGTGCTCCAAGCCAACACTATCTTCATATAGTTCATCTTCTTCTTCTTTTAGCAGGTAGAATCATCTTCTTGTTCTAAAGTATCCATAATATGCTTTCTGTTAGGCGGCCCAGGTAGCTTGAATTCATTCTCCAAGTACTTGTTGTTTTGCAATTTAGGCTTCAGGTATATATATATATATTCCAAAGCCACGCCCAAATTTCTAATGGCCGAACTTACAACCTCCATGTTAATATCATATGATATTAATATTTCAATGTAAGCAGTCTTTCCTGGATAAACATAAGACTTCCGTAGTGTGTGGTAGTCACAATATACCTTTTCATCATTTAACAATAGTCAGCGTGCATCTGAAAAACATATGTACAAATTCTTGAAAATAACGCCCTATGAAGGCATATGAAAACTTACACTAAGGGCTCCATTTTCCATCCTTCATCCCAAAGTGCCCAATGTAAAAGTGCTGGTATACTACAATCTGTACTTGTTTACCTAATACTAAAGGTAAATCCTTGGGTATTCTCCACTCTTCTTAAAATGCGGCATGCAAGTGCTCATACCACATTTCCACCCTTTTCTTGAAAGGTCTGTTCATTGATCCATTGTAAGTATAGTCGGAAAATATTTCTTCTAAGGACTTATAATTTGCAAGAAACTGCCACATATTGTCTTTTGGCCCATCAGGCACACCACTTTCAACAAAGACCAATGACAGAAGTATAACGCTTAAGCTAATTTTCTCACCTTCCTATGTTTTCTCAATGATTGTCTCACCAATGAAATTGGATAGGTTATACACAACACCTTC
Source organism: Taxus chinensis (assembly GCA_019776745.2). Taxonomy (NCBI): domain Eukaryota; kingdom Viridiplantae; phylum Streptophyta; class Pinopsida; order Cupressales; family Taxaceae; genus Taxus; species Taxus chinensis. The sequence goes on from CM034149.1 coordinate 641,270,278, forward strand.
TATCATTTTCCACACAACATGAAGCCATGCCTTATTTACTTGAGACCGATACTCTTGATTTTTTAGCTTTGTCAGGAGATGGGCTATTGCCTGAATAACTAGATAATTCTATGATTTAGGATGTCCATCCCGTGCCCTCCTTTGGTGTATCCAAGCTCCTTCTTTATCTTTTCTATGGCCTCCTTATCAACAAGGTCACTACTTAGCTCAATGCCCGAAATCCTCAACCCTATTAGACTTGCAATCAAAGGCATGGTGATCCTCATTCTAAGCCCAACAAAGTAGAATAATTCCTCGTGGACTCTACTCATGAGACTGGTATAATTTCTCAGGTTTTCCAAAATATAAGCTCATGATAATTCCTACCTCGGTAAACAATTTTTTGCCTGCGTCATCGTAGAACACCTATGTCATTGGTTGTTCTCTTAGTGGTCTTTACCAAAAGAAATTTCTCTAGCTCCTCCTTGGTATCCTTGTTCACCCATGGTTGTAATCACTAACCTTGTAACAACGAATGTACAAATCCCAATCACAACCCATGAGAACCCCTTCTGAGTACTAAATTTCAAAAAATATACTTTTGGGGGTGTCTTTCACTTCGATTTTAGCTGCATTTTTCTTCTTTCCCCTTGTACCAGCTCCAGGTACTCTTTTGGGTGTCATATTAACTAAAAAGGTGTGTTCTTTTTACCTCTTTTGAGTTCTTTATCTAAAATTCATGTGCCCTAGCTTCAAACCAAAACTCTAACTCTCAATCGATTTCTCCTCCACGCACACCTCTATCTTCACTCAAACACTTCTTCAAAGGGAGTGCAAGATCAATCCCATGCATAAATCTGATAACAATGACTGGTTTGTATCTCTCCACACTTTACCACCATCTTGCTAGCTCGATCATAAACAACTCACTTGATAAATTCGTAACCACAAAGGTAAAAATTGCCTCACAATCCTTCCTTATATAGATTTTTAAAAACATTATCACATTTATTGCTCTCCACCTACCACCTGTTCCAAACATTAATTCATTGTTTTTCCAATTTTTCACACTTGCTCATCTCTTTGCTCACAGTCATAACCTTCTGGTGTGCCTCCTTCTTCTCGTCCGACAGACCTCCTTTCGCACACTTACATGCACATAAAGTACTTCACCACTGAGCCTTCTTCTAAGTAGTTTCCACTGCTACAACCTACCTCACATTACACTGTGTGTCCATTTTTCTATAAGTGGTTTTTATTTCATGAGCAATATTTTCTCTTTTGCTAATCCTTTCCTAAAAAGCACATGTGCAAACGTTTATTTAGGCATACACATCTTCATGACAATCAAACTATATTCAACTTGGACAATGAAAATTGTATATAAACCACCCCACACTAAGGGTATGCATGGTCCTCTGCACATGAAAACACTTAGATAGTAATCAACTTTTAGCGCACAAGCACACTTATTACATAAAACACTAAACTAAATTGAAAAAACATAACAACGATGAAGGAAACACATATAAAAGAAATGCATTAAGGGAAACCTAATCTAAGTGGCAATACTACCTTATTACAAACACAAAGAAGACTTATTTATAGTAGGGATTTATCCTACTCTCGTTGAAGTAACTGGGTAACCGTGTTCCATCCAGCACCTCTAGCTGGCAAGCGACCTGAATCAAGTATATAAGTGATAACATATGGTCCCAACCAATGCACCTTAAGCTTTCATGGGTGGTACATTTTTTTTGAATCATACATAAGTACCATTTTCCCAACCTCAAGCTTCTTATCCTTGATGTGCCTATCATGCCATGCCTTCCACCTGGATTTTTCTTGCTTATGACTCCATCTTGCTATGGCATGCCTTTCATCCAGCTGCATCAGTTTTTCAATATGTTCTTCCAATTGCCTACTCATTAGTCAGACCTCCTGTGTGCACAATACATAAAGAAGGTAAGATGAATTCCATTGGTAGAACTTCCTCTGCGCCAAACACCAACTGAAAGGGTGTTCACTTTATTCAACCTCTTGTAGGTTGTCTTGTATGCCCAAAGTACTACAGAGACTTTATCATCCCAATCTTTACTTCCAACATCACAAATTTTTTGTCAAGGTATGGCTCAATATTTTGTTGAAGGCCTCAACAGTTCCATTTTCCTGAGGGTGATAAGGGGTTGTCCTATGGTGTGCAACCATAAATTCATCCAATAATATCCTGATGGTTTCATTAAGGAAATGAGTACCCCTATCACTTGTCAAACTTAAAGGGCATCCATACCTAGCTAATAATATTTTCCCATAGAAACCTTGTTGCTCGTAGCTGCTGTGAAATCCTTTGTAGGTGTCACTTCTTCCCACCTTGTAAGATAATTTGTACAAGTAATAATATAGCATGATCCTATCCTATGTGTGGTTGGGGAGATAGGGCCCATAAAGTCAATTACCCACTTCTCAAAAGGTTCTACACTAGTAATAGGCCTCAAAGGAATTTCATCTCTATGCCCAGGCTTTCCAAGGTGCTAAAAGTGGTCACATGCCTTACAATATTATTTTTAATACTTGCATAAAGTTTCCCACCATAGACCAACTAGTAAAATCTTGCACGCGGTAGCATCTCCTCCATAGTGTCCACCTACAATACCACCATGAGCCTCTACCATAATTGCTCCATCACGCTCATGCTAAAGTACACACCGACACAAAAATTCATCATTGCCTAACTTGTATAAGTCTCCACTGATCAACATGTAAGGCGTGATGTGAATAAAAGTTGTTTCTTTTCTAAGGCCTTCATTCCCTTGGTGCACCACACCTGTGCGTAAAAATACAACAATATCATTCCAAGTCTAAGGGCACACAGATTCAACCTGAACAACTGTGCATCTGACATTGTGTCCTCAATGCTCTATGTGATCCTCTCCTGATTAAATCCTTGATAAATGGTCTAGACCAAAATTTATCTTACCTAGCTTCACCACCACTGTAAAATTGAACTCCTGAAATAACAGTACCCACTGACATATGCGCCCCTGTAAAATGAGCTTGTTCACCAAGTACTTCAATGCCATGTGGTCTATATAAAAGATGAAAGGTGTCTCACCAGCAAGTATTGTCAAAACTTATGGAGCACGTAGATCATAGACAAGGCCTCATGCTCTGTTGTTGTATAATTCTATTTTACTGGAGTCAACTTTTTACTAGCAAAGAAAATAGGATGATCTGACAATCCCTTCTCCAGGATGGGAGCTAGTACTTCACCAATGGCCATGCCAGAGGTGTCTACATGAACATGAAAAGGTATATGGACCATGAAGGAAAGTGTAAAATAGGTGTTGTAGTAAGCCTCTCCTTCAATGTCTCAAACATGTGCTATTTTGCACTCACCCCAATAGAACTTTCCTTTTCCTTTGAATAATTCTTCTAAGGGCACGAAAATCTTGGCATATCCTTTAATAAATTTTTTGTAATAACCCTGTGTGCCCTAAGAATCCATGCACCTCGCTCTTGGCTAGTAGGTTCCTCTAAGCCCAAAATCATTGCTACCTTAGCTAGGATCCACTAACAAGCCCTCTTTACAAATGATGTGTCCCAACAAAATTCCAAAGGGTGTGGCAAATATACACTTCTTAAAGTTCAAAGATATGTTCAAATTCTTACATCTCTCAAACATCAGCCTCAAATTATCATAGTGATATTGACATGAGCCCATAGACTGTCCAATCATCTAAATACACCTGCAAGAACTTGTGAATAAAATCTTGGAATTCTTGTACCAAAATACATGAAAATACTACAGGTGCATTCTTTAATCCAAAGGGCATCACCATGTATGAAAAAATTCCCTAACTTGGTGGTGAAAGTTGTCTTCTCTTGATCCTCTCTAGCTATCCTTACCTGATGATATCTAGAGAAGCCATCAGTGAAGGAGTAGATTTCACACCTTGCAACTCCTTCCAATATTTCTTCAGTAAATGGTGTGGGAAAGGGATCTAATCACACATGTAGCATTCAACTCCCTATAATCCACACAAATTCTGATTCTACCATTTTTCTTGATGTTGATCACCATAGGGCTCACCCATTCTGATTCCTCGATGGGTACAATGATTCTAGAAATTAACATTTTGTCAATTTCTTCTTTACCTTGACACGTAAGTTATGGATTCATCCTGTAAGGCCTCTTCCTGAACTGGGTGCATGCACCTTCTTTTAGTTTTATCCTCATCTCTCCCAATGATTCATGTATGCCTTTCAATTCTTGATAGCCTCTAGGGAACAAGTCCTGGAAAGTCGTGCAACAACTCAATGATCTTAACAACTTCAGAGTCAGACTAATAATCTCTGATAATGGCTTCTTTAGGTTCAACATCCATTCTCCAATGTTCACTTTATTTGTCTTCATAGGCTCATGGTAGGGCACGTTCCTTCTCATCTGCACTATCTAAGACTCACATGCGCACCCTCTGAATGTTCTCAATGTATAGGTCCTTTACCTCTTCATCATCAACCATGTAGATCATCTTACCATTTTTCTCTTTCTAAGCAAGTGCACCCAAGTTTGTTCAACATCTATTTCTTCCACTTCTTCGAAATGTGCCACCAAGTCTTACTCACTAACAATTCCTAGAGTAAGTTCTTCAACCTTTGCACTATCTCCCATAATTAAGTGTTTCATAACCTGTAACGCCTCATTCACGTGAGGTTTAGTGGAAAAATAGTCAAAGTTATGAATCATACTTGCAATAAGTTCTTGCCAATTTCCAGGATCTCTATTCAACTCCGCATAAATATACCATGCATGCGAAAAAACTCGCAAGGTGAAATAAAGCTTATGCACCCACAATGAAGGTGGTAAATGCTTCCTACCCCTCTGTCTAGAGTCTCTCACACTGCTAAACGTGGTGCTGAACAAGATCATTACATGAAATGCACATAGATCTAAGTAGGTGCATTAATTAAAAATCTAGCAGATAAAAAATCCTCACTTCTTGCCACTCTATAAGATTATCCCTATGAACCATCCACCAACGTGCTACCATCCTGTGTAGAATATACACTAACATGTTCCCTCTTTCCACCTGATATTCCCACTTAACTTCCATAGTAAGAAGGAATACTTCATAGATTCTCTTCACATGTACTTTGGTATCTGGTTGCTTGCCCAAATTCCTAATAATGTGTGGCTTACTTACATGCACAGCTGCACTTATGTAATTCACACCCAACCATTTCATAAGTGTCGTGTGCCTAATTGTCACATACAACACTTGTAGTATCACTCATGGACTGTGCATCATCCCAATGGAGAAATTCCTTCCTTTGATGGCTCAAGAACTTTTGGATCTCTAATGGTGTCACACATAAATTCTGTTCAAGTCTTCTTCACTTAAGGGCTCTACATAAGGTGCAAATTTCCCATATGTCAAAGGGATAATGATCATTCTTCCTTATTCTCAAATCTGATATACCCCTTATTGAAATATAGATCAAATTATTTTGCATAACACCAAGGGCACCCAAGTAACACTAGGAAAATTGTCTGCTTCTGCAAGTGCTAAAACCTCAAAGTCCCCAGTGAACTTGGCCCCATGTATAGTAATGGATGCATCTTTTAAAACTCCAAATGGGCATGGCCTTAGTTTGGTTTTCCATGAACAAACACATTAGAGGATGGCTGCAATGGAGGTCTACCCATTTGAACCCACACATCTAAAGTGAGTACATTCACTTTTGCACCTATGTGTCAATCAAAATGTTACTCAAAATTCAACCATCAACAATAACATTTAAAGTAATCTCCTTGTCATAATCCAAACTGTTCTGAGGAGGAAGATTAGCATGCAAAATCTGTCTTCCATGCTCAGTCCCAGTGCATGGAGTGTTTCCCTTCAACTAGTTCCCTAATAAAGGAATAATGTTCTCTTGGCGCAACATCTTACAAACCTCTTTCAAATCATCAACATCTGTCTGATGGATCTCATTTACTTTCTTTTGTTCTAACTTCTGTGATTGTTCCTTCAAACACTATATCTCACCCTGTAAATTCCTAATTACCTCCATGGTTTCTTGATAAACCTCCTTATGATGCATAGGATTTGGATACTTTGCATGCAGGACTTCCTCCTTAGTAAGGACAGGATTCTGTTGTAGAGATTCCCTTGTGCGCACAACCTCAACGCATGTAGTAATATTCACAGGTACCAACTCAGGATCCAGTGCTAACTTTGGAATCCATTGGTCTTCCACGGTGCGCTATACTCTAACCATTCCTGTGCCCTTATTTTCCTATTTATGTTTCTTGCTTAAGTGTTCATACAAGTCTGGGCACTCTTCATAACTATGATTCTTTCCGAAAAAAGAACACACAATATTCTATGGACATTCATGCTAGTAATGATCAAGAGATCCACATGTATAACAATGTTCCATGAGGGAAATCACCTCCTTCCTCCCTACGCGACCCCAACCTCTGAATCCACCTTGTATCCTCGACCTCTACCATGGCCACCATCATAATGCCCCTCACTATGATCATATCATGATGCTCACTCTTATCTTTAGAGTTATTTACAACTCCAGTCTATTGTACACACATATCAATGACATCATGGATCTGATCAACCAACCTACAATCTTTAGTATCATGAGTCAGAAGATCTACAAATATTACAGTAACTTGTGCACATTCTTCCTTATCACGCATTACAACAATGGGCACCCACTTGAACTATGGTCCAAGTGATAGATCTCACAGTCTAACAATAAGGATCACACTGATCGATGAGGAAAACTATCCTTAGTATGCCCATCCACTTCATAATCTATGTACACCAAATTCCACTGCGCATGTCGTTTGCTGAATTAGATGATAGTTTCTCTGACTATTTTTCCATTTATGTAATTTGAGCTTCCAAGAAGGGGCTCACTCTTGTGTCTACACTTCCTAATACATCAACATGTATATCTTATTCAAGTGCCTCATGTGGATCTGTGTATGTCTTATGTGAAAGCTGCTTCCTAAAAGGCATGATCAGATCCTCCGACAAACCACTGTGCATGTTGGATCACATGGATGTCATAAGATAGCTTAGACAGAAGAGTATTGAACCAAAAATCATATTCCCGAACACTCTTAGTAGTTCCCTACTTAATATCCTTGAGTGTGCTTATGCTTTTATTCTCGAACTTAGGGATATAAAACTCCTTTAAGAAAGAATATCGCAGGGCTGTATAATCCACACAAGTCTGATCATGATTAAACTTTCTGTACTAGATGTGCACGTGCTCCTGCAACATAGTTACAAACTGACTTGCCTTCCACTATGAAGGTGTAATCCCCTTTACGTGCCATAGTATCTCACACATATGTACATTTTTTAGCAACATCTTCTATTCCTCTGTATTTTGGAAGATGAAGAGACATCTCATGTAAATATTCTGGGGCTGGTGCAGACCTTGCCCACCAGATCCAGAAGCCTCCTGTGTTTCCTCTTATGTTTCTTTTACCTCTAGATCCACCAGATCCAAAAGAGTATTGAGCCACCTGATCCTCCCCATGTAGTAGGAAATAGACCAAAGGATGCACTACCTTGTGCTCAAACAATGTTGTGCTAAATTGAACTCCCACAGTCTGCAAAGTTGTCACTATTCTTAGATGTTATGCCAAAGTTCTGACGCACCCACATTCTGTGCTGAGAAATGACTAGAAAGGTACCTCCAACAGGACCTCCAAATAAAGTAGACAGAGGTCTGCCCTACCATTGATGTATATGCTACTTGATTAACTCCTGAACTTGACTGATAAACTAAACTTATCTACTCGCTACCCCCACTACCCACACTAACTTGTTGATTACTGAATGTATAGAAAATTTGGAAAACCAAGCGCAAGGGCTAGGTCGCTAGGTAGATTCAGATGTGCACCAATGGTCCATGTTATCTCTACCAACGCACTCTCATTTGAGGCGGAAGAGGGTTCCTTGCCATGATTTCCCAAATGGGGGAGTTCCGGATGCTCTAACTCCACATCCTCTACATGAGATCCAAATACTTCACGAGCCATCTCTCTCCACAACACCATCCATTCTGCAACCTCACCCTACTTCTCTAAATCCATCTCATTGCACACCTCATTGACATTAAAACACCTTTCTTCTCTTTGCCTCTTCTGCCTGCTAGGTCACCATCTTTCACCAATCCTGCTCCTGCCCCCGTACATGGTGGGTTTTAACTAGCCATTAGCTTCTCTTCTAAATCTAGGGTTATAATCAGGATCTTGATCGCCAGTGGAATACGACGCAAATATAATCCCTCTGGGCTCATGTAAAAATTGAAACTAAACAACCTATGAGAAAGAATAAGTTGAAACTACGTATTCTAATGTGTAGACTATTCAAAACACCACAGAACCAAACATCCACAGAGCACATCCAAATCAGATCTATGCATCATATAAGGCCTAGAATTCTCCTTGCATCCAAACAAGTGTGCGAGAACCTCCAATTCCTCTTAGACAGTGTTTGCAACCAGCCACTCATACTACTCTATAGGGAAGTAAGAAAAGAACGTCTTGTATAACTCATGATACATGTTCTGTTTAACCCATGCACGTGCATTAAAATCATGTCTAGTGCCAAATCTACGGGCATAATCTTCTTCAAGATCTTCTAACCACTCTTCAATATTGGCCAAGGTCAATTGGTATGTCTTCATCATGCAACATCCTGAAAAACAACTGAGAAAGAGGTCCTAACAATAGAACCAATGATGTAGCCTAGAATTCATTGCAAATAACCCAAGTGTGCTGACACATCACTCAGCGTGAACTGAAGCTCACCCAAAGTGCACAAGGGTACCAAGGGTCCCTCTTTAGAGTTGCTTGTCCAGATGTTAGCATGATTATTAAGTATAATTTAGATCCATAACAGATAGTAAACAATCCACAATGCATAAACTAGATCTAGATCTTAACCATATGAAATATTTAGCTAAACAATGATTATAACGAGATTTATCATACAAGAACCATATTCAGTCATGTCTAACACCAATATCTAGCCAATATGATCCATTATATTAAGTACTATAAAACACAGAAGCTTCATACATCATAATAGTATCACCATACGAGTCATGCACATTAACAAAACCAACATCATAACTCTACAATCAAACAACAGATATCTCTAAACTGTGCAAATCAATACATACATACATACATACATACATATACATACATATACATATACATATACATATACATATACATATACATATACATATACATATACATATATATATATATATACACACACACACAGGGGTGGGGAATACATCCCTTCACCGCCTATGCACCTTTTAATAAATAGGATACATGCTAATAATAACTATGTGCCTTAACTATAGGATACAAAAGTATGCAAGTGCCACATAATAGATCTTCTATATATACATACGTCTGACAAATATACGTTGATCGTATACATATACATGTATATATATATGTATAAGTATATACATGTATACGTATGACTCTGCATACATATATACATATACATGTATATACACTATTCACTTCACGCCTTTGATCACACACACACATATACATATACATATCCGCATATACTTTGTACATACAGTTACTGCTAAGTACATACATACATACATACATACAATGTATGTATGTGAGATGTATGTAGATATATATATACTTAATAATGTAAAATATATATATGTAATGTCTCTATATCATATATATGTATATGTGTATATCTATATATATGTACATATATATGTATGTTTACTGTGTATATCTATATATCATGTGTGACTAGCCACAGTTGTGTACATATATATATATATATATATATAGATCAAATATATTTTGTATATGCACAATGTACATACATAGATATTAATAAATACATATATATGATTGTCCTACATAGTGCAATGTTTGTTGATTGTTAAATATGTTTATATATTTCCACTAACCATAGAAAGTATGTATCCTTTTTAATGGCTTTGTAACATTTTTGGATTATTATATATGTACATCCTTATATGTATGTAATAGCACATAGTGTCGAGCCAATATAACCTTGAAACAATGTTTAAACTATGTAGGTATTTATCTATAGATACATAAGCATATGGACTATATACATACATTATATAAATGTATAACATATATGAAAATATGTATAAACACTATATGTAAATGTATATACATATACATGGTATGTTAAGAATATATTATATCACATATTGTAAGGGTCAGATACAAATTCAATAACTTCAATATATGTATGTAATAACATATATGTCGCATATATCAAAACATGGGAGACATTAACTCTTGATACACAACTAACTAAAAAAATTACATACATGCTACAAAAGTATAAATGCAAAAATTCTAGAGAAATATTATACAAAAAAGAATCTTCAATGTTACATACAAATACATACAAACAGGAAAATTGTGTGTGCATATATATGTGTGTGTGTGTGTGTGTGTGCATAAGTGTGTGTGTGTAGACAAAGTGTGTGTGTTCAATGTGTGTATTCCTCCCTGTGTGTAACAAAAATGTAAAATAGTGTGACATAAGTGTAACTGTGTGTGTGTGTGCCACGTAGGGGTGGGGAATGGTCCCTTCACCGACTCAAATGCACCTTCCAAAAATAATTTACATGTTGAATAAAAGCACATGCACCTTTAAAAAATGATCTCGTAAAAGTAGAATGACATAGATAGCTAATAATAGATCATTCTTAATGTGTCTTACACATTAGATACACCAATCAATAGATTTGTGTGGGAAGGTATTAGAACAAATACCCAAGTTGCATGAGGGTCACTTGGAGCTGGTTGCTAAACCTTTCATTTAATTAGTGTTAGTGTGAACTGTTCAACTCTATGCATGGATCTTTGCTGTGCTAATGTCACTCTCATGCCCAAAAATAACCTTGACTTGCAGAAAAGTGGCTAAGTCCTATTTCATCCAACTATTCTTGGGCCACGCCTCTATTCTGCTATAGGTGTCATTGCCACACTTGTAAAAAAAAAGAATTCCATTAGTTGTCGTTGATTTTCATCATTCTCATTAAGCCGTCCTTGGCAAACATTTCAGCTATATTCCATCTACTCAACAGATGTAGACACCATAGGATTTGGAGGTACGCTTATCCCCCGTCCCATGAATGGAGTGGATTATGAGAAAAATTGGGAGAATTTGTCTATAGATGTACATACATAACTAAGCTCGAAGGTGTCCTATTATCCAAAATGTGCCCCCTGCTCATTTTGTGGCTAACCCCTCTAGTTAAACCCTCTATTGTGCTTCAGTCACAAAATTTTGCTTTTTCCGCACTCAAAATCCTATCTAAAAATGGCAATCATTATTTTATCCCCCTAATTCTCAGCTTTCCAGAATTGTAAATTTTAATCACCCCTAAACCCATGCATATATCCTTCATCTTATGGCTCTAAACGCCGGAGTTTATCATGGGAAAGACTCCCCTAGAATACCCTCATTCAATTCATTTACACCCACAAAATATATTGCCACGTCATCCCTATATAAGTGGTGGACCCACCTAGTCAGATCCTGAAACTTGGTAATTTACCAAGTGTTTAGGAAAAGGTTTCAAAAGGAAGAATTTTTCCCACGGGCCCGCCGACCAATCATTTGCTGCCACGTACCCAGGGGGAGAAAGTTGGAAAAATTGACTATAGTGTTGGTGCAAGAAAATGACCTTGAAGGATGGCCCCGTCAGCCAATAGAAACACCCCACGTGTCCAAGTATACCTCTATCCCCCCTCTCGAGGCGTGGGTGGAAATTGGGATTTTTTTCCCAAAACATTGGCGCAAAAGTTAAAATGCCTGCGGAGTCTCCGCCAACTCTTGTTTCATGAGGAGACTTCTGTCAAGGATTTGGCGGGGCCATCAACTTGGAGTGATCTTGGAAGAGCTTTTGCAATGAGAAAATAAAGAGAAGATTTAAAGTCTAAAACCTACCCCCCTTATTGCGAGTCCCATAGATTCTTATCCACGTGTTTAATAAGTATTATAAAAATTAGATCATTTTTTTGCGAGGTTCTTCCTTCAGGATATGTCAATCCCTGGTTCATCTTCATATGGCTCTTTTGACACGTGTCCATTTAGGCCAAAAATATCAAAGTGACCTACATTATACCTTTGTCAAGAATCGGCCCACTCCCATTCAGACCATTGAACCAATCTACATCAACCATGTTCTTCTAGCCTTCAGTGGGAAAATTTCTGATCATTTTTTCTCAAACGACCAAAAAGGTCCATCATTCAAATCCATTTGTTTCTACCAACCCAATCTGGCCCTGACATCTCATATCTAAATCTTCAATATCTCCATTTATCATTCGATCCAAAGCCCAGTTATTGTTGACGTTCTTTATATCAATGGAAATCTGGTCACATTATCTATTAGATTCTAGGGTCAATTTTCTTGCATCCTTTCTATGGAGTCCTTGAAGCACCCCAACATCAAGACCAACACCTCTATCCATCGTTTTCATGAGCAGAAATGACGTTTCAACCACCATGTTTTCATGCAGAATGGCTCTAGCATTCTACTCCCAGCATGGTCTACAATTGTTAGGGAATGGGTCTGATTAGGGCACCCATGTTGTTTTGATGGCATTTTGGTCAGTGGTTGAACCCATTACACTTTGTTCCACGTGTTCTCTCATCCTGATGACATGGTTTGCACTGTAAATGCCAGAATGGGTGTCATTTTGCAAAAGGAGAGACACTTTTTCAGCTATGCAATCTTCCTTGTGATATTCCTCAGTGGTAGAATTTATGAAGGTTAAATAGTAGCTTTCCAAGTAATGGTAGCACCTTTTAGGAGGTCTCTGGATGCACTGTAATCTAGCTGTAGTTGAGTCATCTTGAGTTGGTTGATAGATGTTATGTGATTAAAGGTCAAACAATGGTTTTTATATATGTGTTATTGGGTGCTTGATAGTGTCATTACATTTTGAAGTCATTTGTGCAAGGTCAATTTATGTTGTGTTTCATAGCTGGATTCTGTATGTCATTGTAGGCCTCAGGTGTCGAAAAGTCCTTTGGTGCATGCACCTAATGAGCATGGAGTTCATGAGTTATGGAGCATGATCAATCCATGTCCCTTGGAGAATGGTATCAGTAGATTTATGGTAGTGTAAACCTCTGCAGGTTGTATGGTAAATTTTAAGTGATTGTTTAGTGATACAGTACATTTATGAGGTCCTTAGGAAGTAAACAATGAGAAACATGCATGCAATGTTGTGCAATCACACTAGATGCCTAAAACATCAACTTAGAAACCTGATTTGCATCCAGGGGTGCTGCTGATTAGTAACAATAGTTATAACATGACAAGTTTCAGGTAAAAGTTAATAATATTTTTGAATATATGAAAGATTTGGCAAAATTAGGTAAGTTACGATGTGTTTTAGAAGTAAAAGTTGACCTTCTGATGCTTGTTTTGAACCATGTGATTCACATGGGGACATGAAATATTTAACATAGATTATTATTTTTGTTATGAAGTTTTCATAAAATTAATGAGGTGGTTTTATTGTCATATTTTAATGAACGATTGTCAAGAAGGTAAGTTGGTTTGAAACCTTAACAAAACCCTAGCTAAAAGGGACTTGGAGGAAATTTCCCATACCAGCCCATTTTTGATTAGTTTTACAAAAGGATGTTGTATAGGAATCTTAAAATTTTCCAAAAAGTTATATTAGTGATTGTGGTTGTATGTGGGCCCCACATGAAATTTATTGTTTATGAATAATTTTAGTTTAAGGCATGATTGTCCAAATAAATTGACATTTTTTAAGCCCTATAGTTGTTATACATGTCCATTATAATTTCAGATCATGGTTGAAGTGAAAAATTGAAAAGTGTACCCTATTTATGAAGACTAGTTTTTGGGACAATTTGGAGAAGCTTACAGTAAAAGTGAAATTGCAGGAGCTATAGGAAGAGTTAGGACTCCATTCAAGTTGTGTTGTAATTTTGGTTGAGATAGATTTCTAATGCTATATCAAACTTGTGTTTTTGATATGGTATGAAGAAGGTATGAGCTGTTCTTTGAGGGTAAATTTTGAAGGATGCCTCGTCTAGTAGGGTGCTAAGTGGATTCAAGGGGTAAGTTGATGATTCTGATTTTTTCATGCTTGGTGACGGTTTTTGAGTGTTTATAAATTATGTCTAAGTGTGTTCCATGCTTTGGTTAATCTTAGAAGTGATTTTTGAAGTGATGGAGAATGTTGAGTTCAAGGTCTTTTCTTGAGATGAAGGTCCTCAGTGCTTAGAAATCATTTCTAGGAGTGTTTCATGCTTTGGTTAAGCTTGGAAGTGATATTTGGAGTGATTGAGTATGTTTAGCTCAAGGTCATTTCTTGAGTCCTATAAGGCTTAAAAAGCAATTTCCAGAGATGGGATTGGTTGAAGGCCTTCCACTTGGATTTGGAAGGAGTTCCAATATGTTATGGAAAGAGGATTTATAGGGATTTCTAGTAGTATATGGCTTGTTTCTTGGTGATTTTTTTGATGGGTCATCCATGTTAGTTTGTGAAAAATAAAGATCTCTTGTTTTTAGGACAAAATTGCTCAAGGTAAAAGGTTGACGTGATGAGGCATGGGATGGATTTGATGATGCTTTCTATCAGTTGTAGAGTGAATAGGGATAAATTTTGTTCCTAGTGAATTCCTTTGGAGGTCTTGAAAGTGACATCAAGAGTGTAAACCAGTTGAGTTTTTGAAACTATTTTCTAGGAATCATGATTTGGTGAAGAGGAAAGTTGTTTTTATTTGAGAATATGGATGTTTCATGAGGTATAACATGCACATATGTGTTATAAAGGTCATGAGGATTCCATAAAGTGGTTACATTACATATTAGAGTTGACCTTGAGTGGTCATGATGCCCAAAGGTGAAGACAAGGTGCTGGAAAGAACTATTTGGTGAAGGATACGAGCCTTTTGGCTCGTGTTATGAATTATTTGATTGGTACAAGATAATTAAATACCATGGATGATGTTAATATTGTATATTACACATGTGTGATTAATTTTGGGTCTTGAATAATCATGGTTTTGGAATTCATGGTTTTTGCTCATCATAATGATGGGGTTTTAAGCTTGTTTTTTGCAAGTTGAGTGGTTTTGGACATGACCAAATTATATGGGTCATATGTGACCATTTTAATGAATGTATTGTGATTTTATTAAAGTGTGTTGGTTGAAATTATGATGTAGGACTGATCTATATTATGTTTGAAGGAAGAGAAGCCTATAAAGCAAGTATTTTGAGTTAATTTTTGAACTAGTGCTCTTGAAGGGAAAAGTGTGACCCTAGTGTGAGTGAATAACATGTATGATTACATGATTTCAGATCATAGGAAGTGTGTTTTAGGTTGAATAATTTTTGAAAGCATGTGAGCAAGGGTTTAGAGCTAGGATAATTCTAAGTAGAAGAAGATAGAGTGAGCTAGAGGAATGAGGGTTTGATTGTGATTGTGTGAGATGAATTAGAGATATCCATTAGCAGTGGTAGAAAAAAAATCTAGATATCATCATCATCAGGTGGCGGAATTTATGCTTAGTCATCTTAGGAGGTTGTATCCTCCTTTTGCAGTGGGTTCTACACTAAATTAGGGTTTGGTGCTCTACTAAACTAGGGGCTGGTGCTCCTTGTGGGGTTGTTGCCTCACTAAATTTGAAATATGGAAATATAATGTTTATGTTTTATCAGGTTCCCTTCCCCATGAGGGTTTCCCACTTAAATCTTGTGTTTATGAACTTTCTCTTATGTGTTATGGTTATTTGAATATATTGTACACACTTAATAAGCTATTGTTGAATGTATGTGATTGGATGGATATTAATGGATAATGCAATCAATGGTAAATGAAATAATAAATTTTTAGGAATGTTTCACTCCCGTCTTAGTACATTGCACTTCCAACAATTAGTATCAAAGAAGGTCCTTGAGAAGCAAGTCTAATTACTTGAAGGATATCCTAGAAGAAAAAAACAAAGGGAATGTATTTAGATGTTGAAGCTATATTAAGGAGGAAGAATGAAGTTGCTCAGTCAGTGATTCATGGCTTACAAGGATCAGATCAAGGATATTGAGATAGAGAATGGTCAAGCCATCAAGGGTTTGGATCTCACATGTTGAAATGTAATGTCTAAATCCCTAAAGGAGGAAGAAGACATTTGTTCTAGGTATGAAGAGAGGTTTAAAATTTTATAATATGATTTGGAAAGATGCTATCTAGTAGGATTAAGGATGTATGAGAATTTGGAAAATAATTTTTAAACTCTAGATGAAATTTTGGTGAAGATAAAGAGATGGCAAATGATAAGAAAGATTCCTAGGGTTTCAAGGAGAACATGCAAAAGGTGAATGATGGTGTAGCAAGACCTGGTCCTATCTCTCAGATGAGAAGGTAATAAGGGGAAAAAAGACTGATTTGAGAAGGTCTAACTCTATTAGATAGCCTAATGCTATGAGGTATGGTTATTCATTCAATGTATATTACTATGTTTGTGTCATGATTTTGGTCATAGAGATAGATATTGCAAAAGGAGGTCTCATAGGAATGGTGTAAGCTCTCTTAAAATGTGAATTTTTTTCATGTTGTGAGTATGGTCATAGTGCCAAGGATTGTGGATAGACACTATTAGTGTATTTGAGCCTGAAGGAAAGAAGGATGGGATTGTGTTTCTTCAAATGTCATAACCAATTTGGTCATATTAGCAAGACTTTATCAAAGCAAACAAATATGTTCAAGGTATATTGTAAGGTCTTAAAGCATCCTAAAAGTCAAGAGAAGAAAGATTTTTATCAAGATAAATATAGTCCTAAGGGAACTAGATCAATGAGATAGTCATAAATGCTCTTATGGTCATGAAGGAGGTTTTAGTCTGCATTGCAGCCTTTTTCAAGGAGAGTTCTAGTGGTATTAAGATAGGGTTAGACAAGTTCATATCAAGGAAGTATGTTTTCCTTAGTTGAAAGGCTAACAATTCAAAAAAAAGACCATATGTGCCTAAATTTAATTCATTCCCATGTTTATGAGAAGTATGAGTAGGAGCTTAGGATGTTTGGAACACCTCAAGTGATGATACGGTATGTGAAGTGACATATCCATGATGTTTTTGAGTCCTTGTGTCATTGTAAGGTGCCTGATTTTGTAAGTGTATGTATAAGTCATCTATCATTTTTAGAGCTTCCTGTGTGTCATGGTCAAAAGTGATTGTAAGGTCTATGTCTAAATCATAAGGTCTTGGAGAATTTTCAAAAATTCAGTTTTGAAGTAATGTGTCATGTTATGAAAATTATATGTAAAGTTTTCCATGCATTAGTCATGTTGGTCCTTAATTCTGCAAGGTTATGTGAATATGTCTCTATACTTTGAGTCATAGTCTTAGAGGCTAATTATGTTATGTCTTTCAAGGGGGAGCATGATCGTGTTATTGAAGTCATGGAAATGGTCTGGGTCTCTCAAGTTATCTATGACCGTTTCATAAACTAGAGATATGATTCTCGTAGGTAATGCTCATTATGATCAAAGAGTGTAGTAATTGAGTTCTAGTGATGTGTTGAATTCATAGAGAATCCTATGCTGTTTGCACTTAAAGTCAATATGATCCTGAGTCTGTGTGATTCAATTCCTTGTGGTCATTCATCAAAGTGAGTCTGTCCATTTAGTTGTGAAGTGTGATATGCTAAGTAGGTATTGAATCTCAACATCAAATGTGCTTCAGAGTATCATCAGGATGAAATTCATCATAAATGTCTATACTGAATCAGTTTATAAGAATGAGTTTGAGTGCAAATTTTGACGTGTAAAACTTCATAAAGTGCATCTATGTTGAAAGGTTGAAGGAATTTGTAGTCAAAAGTGAGTTCATAAGGTCCAAGTCTCTATTTTTTCATCAATTTTGGAATGGGTTTTATCTTGGTCAAGCATCCAAAATGGTATGGTGAGTATGAGAATTTTATGGAGATAGTCAAGTTGTCTCAAATAGTGGAATGATGACTATGAGTGGACAGCTAGAGATGTCTGTAAGGGTCGTATGGTATGCATCCTAGTGTATCACGATTGATGAGAATATTCTTAGTGGTGTCTTAATACGTGTCAAGTAGATTCTCTAATTTTGTGAGTAGGCACAGATAAATTTTACTCTAAGGTAGGTATCACACAATATCTTCTTGTGTCCTTCAAAAAGTGTCATAGGGGTTTGAGCAAATGTAAAGGACAATTTGTTGTTGCAACAATTCCATGGGTCTTAGCAGTGTGTATGTTATCTAAGTGAAATTGAATATGTGCATTATCCTAATACTTGAAGGTTCATGTTATGAATATCACCAAGGTAAATCTGCTAGTCAAAAGGGACTAAATATTTGTTTCATGTTCTTTATCAAGAAGCTAAGTATCGTGTAGAAGTTAAGCTCAGATTCATTGAAAGGTTTAATTGTGTTACACGTACTCCTTAAGTAAAGGCTTCAAGGGTACTAAATGACAAGATCATGTGCTACAAGAGAATTTAAAATCTTGCATAATGATATGAGGAGATTGCAAAATTCAAGTATCCAATTGCATATGAATGTCATAAAAAAGGATATTGACTTCAATCCAATGAAGTTATGAATAGAGGCCTCTACAAGTGTCAAAATAATGTACTACAAGTTACTCAGAGTTCTAAAATGGAGTCTGAAGTCTTAGGGTTCAAACATCTGAAAGGTTTCAAATACAAGAAGGTTATTGCATCCTCTAGGTATGTACTGATGATGAAAACTAAGGTCAGAAAGGTGTCAAGGGGAATGATGAAAAATGTGTTAAGGACTGTGTAGTAATATATCTAATGTCTATGATGCTTGTTACAAGTATAGAAGGCTTAAAGTCTGATATAGGATGGTCTATGAGTGAGGTATCTAGCATGAGATTCAAGGTATTTCCACAAGTCTAGATTTGGTCACCAGTATACAGGGGAAGACTGTATGAAAGCTTTCAATAAAGGGTTTTCTCACGAAAAATAGAAGATAATCAGGTTAGCACGAAGTGATGATAGCACATTTAAAAATTCATCAAGGGCCAGGAAAAAGAAATGGTTGAATGTCTACAAGCATGATAGGATGCTCAAGAGGTCTAATCAAACATGCATATGGCAAGGTAAATTTATTTATCAAGGTGCAAGAGTAAGGTCATAAGGTGCTCTACACATGTTTCAACTCTTAAGGTTACATACTTGAAAAGTCCTGGACAAGTCCTTCAAGGTGAGTATGTGTTTAGTCATTTATTCATCAGTTGTCACAATATGATTATGTACTGAAGATCAGTCATGATTGTTCCCAATTCTCTAGCATAGTGTGTGTTATGTGTGAGTTAGAGTTCATGGGAATAAGTAATGGTTTGTGACTAAATGCCCTCAAGTTTTCATCATAGGTCAAGATGGTAAAATAAGTGTTATCAAGGATGTTAGGATGAGATAAGTCTAAGTAGATGGTTACCTATATGCTAAAACAGTAGTATTCAATGTCATATCTATGGATGTGATAGAGGATACGTCCACAAAGGTTTATGAAGAGTATCAGAGGTATATTGATGTGTGTAGCTACTATGTATGTAAAATATCATGATGTGTAAAGAAGTCTATTATCTATTCTTTATATAGAGCTGCACTGTTTCCTGAGGATTCCTAAGTAAAAATGTATTCATAAGGTCAAGCTATAAAGAGTAAAGCTTTCAAAGTGTCAATAAGTTGATCTCTTGTCATGCGTTGAATTTAATGCCAAGTGCATCAAAGTCTGTGACGTTAAGGTTTGAATAGAGATTGGCAAGACAAATAATGTGTTAAAGAAGATAACAAGGAGGTCTCTAAGTCTATTGTTGCAAGGAGTATGAGTATGTTGATCCCTATAGAACAGGTAAACATCAGTGTTTGATGATATGACAAGGTTTTTCAGAAGTACTCTGGGGAGTAACTTAGTGACTAAGAAAGTGAGTGAACAATTTTTGAAGGTTGTTTGTTCTCATTATAAGTACTCAACATTACCCAAGAATGGAATCAAGAATGATCCACAAAGATAAAATCATTAGGTGTTTAGTTTGATCTTAGAGTTTGAAAAAAGGGACTAAGGTTTCAATTTGTACACAATAAAAAACTAAGTTACTTATGTACAATGAAAGACGAACATGTCAGATCAGTGATGGTTAAAATGTGATTTTCAGAATGTGTAATTATGTAGTCTTTGGTGTTATACATGGTCATGTCTGATGACCATGAAATTTGTATGGGTGGTCATTAAGAACCCCTAGATATTTCCTTTAACATAGGTCTCAAGGTCTAGTAAGGATATGCTTATGTCTTACATGATAATGGTAATAGTAATGTCTGTATATCCTACAAAGCTAGTTGAATCTGAGGTGCAGTCTAAAAACTGCAAAGCAATACTACAGGATGAGTCTCTAGGATCTGTACTAGGTAAGTGTTCACATAGTTTGATCTTGCACATCATTACAGTGTTTTAAATTTCAATTGAAATCAAGGGTAGTAAAATAGTAATTGGTATGTCTATATTTTAGTTATTGTGGTTAACTATGAAAGCATGTTTAAGGATAGTGGGAGTACTATGTGGTACAACTCTATAAAGGAATTCAAATGAAAAAGGGAAGTTGAGTCTAATCCTTGATTAGGTGAGATAGACTGTGCTAAGGAGGCAGAATGAATGTCTGGATTTGCTAGGTACCTTATCTTTAAGGTAAGTGAAATGTTGACTCAAACAGAATGTAAGTGCAAGCTAACAAAGGTAGTAAATCACTGAAAAGAAGTTCAGGGAAATGGTTAAGTGATTAGTTCATCCTCATGACTCATTTGCAAGGTATGTGGCATAGATTTTATATTTTCTACTAGATTAGTGTATCTCAAAAACATGGGGAACATTTGGAGATTGGTTTTCATGCTTATGTTGATCTTAAATCTTTGAGAAGTTTTCAAGAATGCATTGAAGGATTAATTAAGGGAAAAGTGGTCCTAGAGGTTATCATGTTGTAGTTAGAGGAAAATTGTGCTTTTAAGCTTGAAAAAGTCATAGAAGGAGATGATGAGATTGAATGAAGACAATATGGAGAATACATGTTTAGGGGGAGTTGGGTTACATGCATTATCAAGTCCATAGATCTTCACATGCTGTTGATGGATCTAAAGAGAAGAAAATATATTCCCAGGGGGGCTATTTGAGTTAAGTAAGTTGTTTTGTGCATTATTGTCACTGTATTGTAATTTTCCATGTATTATTGTCTCTATAGCCTTTTTCATATATGTCAAAGGGGGTGAGAAACCTCAGAAATTGGGAAAATATTTGTGTGTGCATTAGCCTCATTATTTTCCATGAATGTTTATGAAGGAGGTTTCCATTAATGACAAAGGGGGAGATTATTGGCCATTGTGTGTTAGTGTTGTCATTGATGTACAATACATTAATGGAAAATGGTTTCTTGGTTCTATATGAGTATTCATGTGATGTTATTAAGTTTTCAAAGATAAATGTTGATTGGTAGTGCCCAAGTTTGGTGAGTTTTAAGAGGTCCTGGTGTATTGTCTAGTGAGCATGAGTCATAGTATAAGTCCCATTAATTTGGTTGAAGAGTGTAATAACATTAAGAATGGTTGGTATTATGTTTTATGGGTGTCTATGTAGTTTTCATGAAGTCATCAAGGTCATTTCATGGGAAGTCATAGTTGTCTCAGGTCATTCCATGCCTATTCCTAGTCCTTATGTATGAAAAATGAGATGGATTCATGAGTTATGGAGATGATAAATCATGGTAGAGTATGGTATCAACATTATGGAAGTGAACCTGAGGTTTATGGTGAGTTTTAGGTCATAATTTAGTGATACAACACATTTATGAGGTCCTTGAGAAATAAGCAATGAGAAACATGCATGTAAGCATGGTCAAATGAGATTGGATGGAGAGTTTAAAATTTATTTGGGTAATGAGGTGAGTTTTATCAGTTATAGGATGTTGTCATGATGATTCATGACAAGTTTTAGGTCAACATGAAGAACATTTGTGAAGATATGCCAGTTTTGGAAAAAACTAGGTAAGTTACAGTGTGTTTTTAAAGCAAAAGTGGACCTTCTGATGCTCATTTTTAACTGTGTGCTTTACATGGGGACTTGAGATCTTTGTAATAGATTCTTATGTCTATTACGAAGTTTTAAAAAAAAGTAAAGAGGTGGGCTGATTGTCACATTTTAATGAATGATCATTAAGAAGTTAAGTTTGTTTAAAACCCTAGCTAAACCCGAGCTCAAAGTGACTTGGAGGAAAATGAAGCATACTGAGCTAATGTCTTGATTGGTTTTTCAAAATTTGATGATTTGATGTTTTAGAGTACTCTTCCATATTTTCATAAAGGTGTATTAATACTTGTGACTATATGTGGGCCCCACCATAAATTGCTTGTTTATGAATAAGTTCAGTTTAAGGCATGATTTTCCAAAGAATTTGAGAAATAAATTGACATTATTATTATTCCTGGAGTTGTTATGCATGTCCATGATAGTTTTAGATCATGGTTGAAGTGAAAAATGGAAAAGTGTACCCTATTTATGAAGATTGGTTTTGGGGGCAGTTTGGAGAAGCTTTCGGTAATAATGGAATTGCAGGAGCTATAAGAAGAGTTAGGAATCCATTCAAGTTGTGTTGTGATTTTGGTTCAGAGATATTTACAATAGTATATAAAAATTGTGTTTTTAGTATGGTATGAATAAGTTATGATCTGTTATTTTAGGGTAATTTTTGAAGGATTCCTAGTCTAGCCGGGTGTTAAGTGGATTCAAGAGGTAAGTTGATGATTATGAGTTTTTCATGATTAGTGAAGGTTTCTAAGTGCTTAGAAATCATGTATAATGTTTTTCCATGCTTTGGGTAATCTTGGAAGTGATGGAGTGTGTTGAGCTCAAGGGTAGTTCTTGAGTCCTAAAAGGCTTAAGAAACAATTTACAGAGATGGGCTTGGTTGAAGGTCTCCTCTCACTTAGAGTTGGAAGGATTTCGAATATGTTCTGGAAATAGGAGTTAAATTTATTTCAAGTGGTATATGGCTTGTGTATTTTTGAGTTGGTTTGATGGGTCATCTAGGCCAGTTTTTGAAGAAGATATATTGTTTGTTTTTAGGAAAAGATTACTCAGGATGAATGATTTAGGTAAATGAGGCATGAGATGGATTGGATGATTCTTTCTATCAGTTGGAGAGTGAAAAATGATGCATTTTATTCCTATGGAAGGAGTTTGGAGGTCTTAAAAGTGACATAAAGAGTGCAAACCAATTGAGTTTGTGAAACTATTTTCTAGGCTGTATGATTTGGTGAAGAGGAAAGTTGTTGTGGTTTGAGCATATGGATGTTTCATAAGTTATAACTTGCATGGATGTGTTATAAGGTGCTGAGGATTCCATAGAGTGGTTACATGACATATTTGAGTTGATCTTGAGTAGTCTTGATGCCAAAAGTGAAGACATGGTGCCTAAAACAACTATTTGGTGAAGGATATGAACCTTTTGAATTATGTTATGAATTATTTAATTGGTCAAAGATAATTAATAACCATAGATGATGTTGTTATAGAAACCTATAATTTATCTCCAATAATTTAAATACTTAAATTGGGCTAATTGTCCCCTTTCCTGTAAATTGACGATATATCGTCAATATAGAACATTTTCTCTTCTATTGTCATTAATTAACCACATTAAGCTAGTTAATTGGCCCTTATATCTAGAAAAGATAATAAATAATTAAATTCCATTAATCAAACCCGTTTCTACCCGAATTAATTAATTATTCTTAATTAATTAAGTATTCTCCTCTATTAGATAAATAAACTTCCATTATCTAATTTAATCCTTCCTATCCCCTAAATCATGCTAATTATCTTCTAAGTTAGCCTAATAGGATCATATCCTCATTAATTAATCACCTTTGATTAATTATATGCACCCCTAATTCCCATGGGTCACTAAAGGAAAAATTAAACTCTCATAAGGTTGACTCAACCCTCCCTAAACCTTCCTTATCTACAACTAACCCAACCTCTCTATTATCCCACATGTAAAGGGATGTAGAGATTATTTTACCCATTGGGATATATAAGGACCCATCCTCATACCTTTCTACTTACATGTAAATGAGCATAGAGCCTAATCTATAGCCATTTTATCATCTTAGAGCATTCTGCATTAGAGTTGAGCTAAGCATCATCCATTTGCATTTAATCATCCAAGTTATTTTGTGAAGATCAATGGAGTTAATCAAGAAAGGTGTTGTTGTCATGACTTGATGAACCTCCATCTTCAATCCTCTTGGATCAAACAACAACTATCAACCCTTTGATAGCTAAAGGATCTACCTAGGTCCATTTCATTGATTTAGCTTTATAAAGAGTAGAGAAATAAGTGTTAGCACGTTAGCTTGAGGTTTATTTTCAAGGTTTTAATGCATGGTGTTGATGTTTATTACTTGTTTAGATCTTAGCATGATGGTGCATATATTTTAGTTTACCATTGTATTAAGACTATTAGGTGTTAGTCTTGATTTTATTTTCATAGCTAACTAATTCTTACACACATTTGAACATGCCCGGTGGGATGGGGTCCTTAGTACCTTAGCATTGTAGTTCAATTGTTTATTGTTATTTCAATATTTGGGCTAACCCTTGATATGCACATGTGTGAAATAATGTTAAATTTCTTATGATTTTGCTAAATTTTCGTGGTGCGTGAGTGTTGTTTAGGGGTTTAATTTTGATGGTCTATGGTAAATTTTGAGCTATACATGTTTAACGTTTGAGATTTTTGAGATTTCTTATTGTCATTGTGCCATATTTTGACATCATCACCAAGTACATTGGTTATAGGGGGCACACAAGCACATAAACCCGAGCACAAACACTCATTCCCTAGTGCAAGACAATCATTCAACCAATGCACATGTACTACTGTAGTATTGTACCCTATTTTTGTCTGCCAAAACTGTCAGACCAATGTAGACACATAAACCTGAGCACATGCACTCACCTCCCCTAACACAGACATCATTCTGCTAGTGCACACGCACTGCTGCAGTATTGTATCTTTTTTATGTGAAAACTGTCAAACCAACACATGCACCCAAACCATAGAGCATGCATCCTTATGATGACACACACACTCTATGTCCTGCATAGCTACGGATATACCCATTTCCTAGTGCAAATATCATTCTGCTAGTGTAAACACACTGTCATATTTATTTAACTATTTGTTTTTCTTCCCACATGCACACATTTATCCACTAGTGTTTGTGCTCTGAGGTAGGTACATACACCTCTTTGGATTGCATAGGAACTCTGTAGCTTTGTTAGTCCACATAGATGCACACATGCACCATAACCCACACACATATACCCCTAGTCTGAGTATAGGTACCAACAATCCAATTTTGAATATCAGTTTAATAATTACAAAATATTCGTGTCATTAAAATACTAACATCTTGTAGGTTTATTATGATTAATTTATGTTTTGTAGGGTGTATTTACATGCTTTTATTTAAATTATATTAAATTTGGATAAAAATTTCATGCTTAATCATAAGAGTTAAAGTCATGTATACTCTTCCCTTGCACCTTTTTAGGGGATCTTGGGAATCATAAACGATTTTTATCTCTTTCTTTTGCTTTGAAAAACATTGAGAATGTCAAATTTTGTTAAGATGAACATATTTTACATTTCAATAAAAAATTTTCAAATTGTTGATTTATTAGTTGGATTTTAAGTCACGTAATCTCTTCTCTTGCGTCCTAGGATGATCTTGAGAATCCGAAATGGTGTTTGTCCTCTTTGTGTGTATGGAAAATTACTAATCTATCGTGAAGGACCTAAATGCTTGCCAAAGAAAGATGAAATGTGAAAAATGAAAAAATACTAATAAATTTTCCATGCAGGTTGCCAAAAGGTGTTCAAGAAAACCACATTAAGCTAACCAAGATAAATAGCACACCACAAACATCAAATTGTATTTGTAGGTTTTAGAAAAAGGTACATCCCTATCCACTCAACTAGAACATAAACCCTTTGGCATAACACATTAAGCTAGAACAATGGGGGGTTTTCTTGAAACCCTAAAGTAATCCACGTAAGAGGTAACCTTGTGGACAAAACAGGAAGTGCTGCGCACAACCTACTTGACTAGTTTTACCATTTGTGAGATTTAGCATCAAAGTTATCCGTATCGTGACCTAGTGAGAGTACACGATGGACACATTTATTTCCCATTGTACTTGAAGGGGGTGAATTAAAAATAGGATAAGCCTTGGGAAACCTTGGTAAATCGAGCTCACATCTAGATAACTTGTGACACCTAGTTGAGTGAACCACCTAGGAAGCTATTTTTGACCAGGAGCCAACTTTGACCATATCAAAACAAATTAGAGCTGAGAGCTATCACAAAGGGAGAAATTTTTCAGAGTCGTAACCTTGTTTTTCAAGCAAGGGGAGAGTCCATTAAAGTTTTAACATTGTGTTATTCATCATAAGGATTGTAAATTTTTACTTTTATTTAGTTTCCACTTGCCCTAGGGTGAGGCAAAACTCTACCGAAGTGAAACCAAAATCTCTTCAACACCATTTGATCTACGTCCTTCACTTTCTTTTGACACTTTTTTGATCAGAAGAAGAGTGACTACCCTTGTGTTGCTAATTGATTTGTGTTCTCCACTTTTGTGTCCATTTATGCTCATCCATGTTTGCGGTTGAGTTGTTAAATGTCTAAAGTGTGTGAAAACATTTTTGTATCATTAGTATCCTTTTTAGTCTTGATACCCAAGTAAAGATCATCATCGTAGTTAGGCTTGATTCATCACTTTGATTCTCATTTGAACTATTATTATTTTTATATCATGTCACTACAATTTCAGGATTTACGTCTTGTTTCTCGTAAACTTGGCCTAAATATTTATATTGTGATGTTACACTATACACACTCTAAGAACTCCTTGGTATACTCTAGATTTAGTTTGATTTTAATTACTACCTTGATTTTGAAATGTGTTGAGTGTTACTAGTTGTGCAAGTTATATCAATATCATCTTGATATTAATACCTTACTTTCTCACAAATTTTGGTTAACATATCTTGGGGGAATTGTTATGTTGCTCACGATCGTAACTGCCACTTTTTGGAATATAAGTCTTGATTGGATTCAATCTTTCTCTTAGTATAATTTGTTCGGGGATCATGTTAACTCCTTTGGATTACTTACACCTTGTTCATTTCTTTGAAATCGACATAAGTAGTGACATTTTGTTAATCATCTTAAAACACTAACTACCATTTTGGAAACAAAATTAGGAAGTATATCATTTGGTTGATTGGTTTTGGAACTAAACATCATGTGATTTTATCTTATTTGTCAATTTTTGACTTACTTATTTAGAACAATCACTTGGACACATTTATCCTTTGGCATTCATTATAACTTTTGAACTATTGACATTATTTTTACGTTTTACTTAGGATTAATCGATACCTTTTGAAAAAATCCAAAACACCTTAGTGAAAATTTCATACATCATGGCCCCTAAAACAAGATTGGGAGATAAAAAGTAGGAATGTGAAAAAAAACAAGC
The DNA here is from genome assembly GCA_019776745.2 of Taxus chinensis. NCBI lineage: Eukaryota > Viridiplantae > Streptophyta > Pinopsida > Cupressales > Taxaceae > Taxus > Taxus chinensis. The sequence goes on from CM034149.1 coordinate 641,297,986, forward strand.
ACAAATTTGAGAAACTTCAAACAAACAAGGGTAAAATACCTTTATTGGCCATGATCTCGGGCCTTTATTTTCTACAGAGAAAGAAGTGGAGGAGATGGTAGATCATAGTGGTGATGAGTTAGGGTCACCACACATGAAATTTGACTTTGAACCCACCTTATTAGATGAATTAATTCATATAAACAAAGATCGGGTGCTAGCACGAGTGGTGGAATTATGAGCTAGAATGCCTACAGAACATGAGAAAATACCACCCACGAATGAGGCTAATGAAGAGGAAGAAGCTCTCATTAACATGGAGGATATCCTAACACATGGACATGCTTCCACGTCCAACGTAGGAAATGATAATATGGTGGGTTATAAAATGTCCTTCATCAAGATGCCACATAGAGTTAGATTAGAACATGAAAATGTAGAACAATCTCCATGCAACAAAGAAGAAGGAGAACCTCTTGAGGAAGAAGTCACTATTAAATGAAAAATCCAAAACCTTAGTTGAAAATTAGCTTTACTAACATCTAATGTACAAAAGGAAACAAACAAAAATGTGCATAAGGTGAAGCCTAAGGTCGAAACTATTGAACTTCACATGGATAACCAAGAAGGAGAAAATACGGAATACAATCGTGTATATATTCTTGATTCTCCTACTAAAGAGAAATTACTTACATAAGAAATATAATCCATGAAATAAAATATTACAAGCCTTCAAGAAAGTAATTTTTTTCATAACAAAAAGTACCAATACCAAGAGCTATGCCCCCATCCATTTGATAAAGCTATGGCGCTTCAACCCTTTCCTAAGAAGTTTGACATGCCAAAATTTGACAAATACAAAGGCAAAGACAACCCATGAGATCATGTGAAATATTTTTACATGGCATGCCAATAAGTGGCATATGGTGAAAATTACCTCATATGACTCTTTCCAAAGAGTCTAGGGGGACAAGCCTTCGAATGGTTCACTCGCTTACCTCATGGGTCTATCTTCACATGGCTTGAACTAGTAGAAAGATTTGTTCGAAATTTCTCATACAACATAGAAAGAAACATAACTATGAAAAACTTGTGTAGTACTAAACAAAACCCTAATGAAACATTCACAAGATTCTTACAAAGATGGCGAGGGATAACCAACCGCTTCCCTTGTGCGTTTCCCAAAAAATAGCTTGTGAGCATCTTCTGTTAGAACAATAATATTAAGTGCATCATAATATTTAGTTTATAGTTAAATAATATAGAATATCTTATATTCTTATTCTTTAAATAGAAAATTTATCTTAGGGGTTGATTAATTTAATTAATCAACTAATTAAATTGGGGAGGTGTGCCCCATCACTTCATATGGTTATAACCCTTCGGGTTATTTAAATATGACTTTAGGTCATATTCAAAATCATGTGAATCAAATATTCTAGGTAAATACATGGAGTAGAAGTGAGGAAGGAGTTACTGGATTGGTGCTGTAAAATGTTTCTCTATAGTGGATTATTCTTCCGTGGTTTTTACCCATTTACGGGTTTTCCACGTTATATGCAATGTCATTGTGTATTTTGTTTTATGTTGTTATTTACTTTCACTATGGTGTGCACATTTATATTTCTATTTATTAATGTATGTTAACCTAAGATTTAATAAATTTAATTAATTTGGTGAATGTACCTTTTCACCCCTTGTCCTGACATGGTACCAGAGTGAGATTAATAAATTAAATTAATCCTAAATAACCTAAGGTTGTAACAGTTGAGAAGTAAGGTAGTTAAATTATTTGGAATGCTATTTAACCCCCCATAACACATGTTTGGTGGAGGAATTTATATTATAACCCCCCTTAAGCATTCCACATTAAATATAACATATAATTGGTTTTTATTTGCATTAACGTATGCACATGATTTTTTATATAGTTTTTATTTTAAAAAGAAATTAACTAAATATAACCACTTTAAACTTTACATTATTTTACTATGTATGACTTAGGGATAACACATAATATCCATTGGTTAAAAAAAAGATATTGGTCCGCGTATAATGTGGGAAGTGCATAGGATAAATGTTTAAGGATTATAAAGACTTAGATAAACTAATTTAACATCAAAGTCTTGTCTTTTTATATCACTAAGGCTTGAGCCATTATTGGTTGGGTCATATGGTTGAGTCTTGCATATGTGTTTAAGATACTATATTTAAACAAACCCCCATAAAAATGTGCATGGTGTATAAAACATTTTTAAAAAAATCCTTATAATAAGCACTTAAGGTGGCTTGTTACTGGTCAAGTAGACCCCTTAAACCCATATGATATAGTGAATTGGTGTATTATGTGGCTTATATTTATTTCATTTTATTTTTCATTAGTGTAAACTTTGTAAACATTTATCATAATACATTAGTAATTTTATTTGTATAATTTTGTTCAGATCAAATGGTTTACATATTTTTTATAATAACATTAGCTTAAATAGGTAAAAGGTTCAAAACAAATGCATTTTTTAAATGAAGAATTCTTTCTTATCAAATACAAATTTTCCATAAAATTTAGAAATATCAATTTTTATTAATTTAGGAGTTTTTTTTCTCTAATTATTAGAAAAATTTTTTTTAAAAAAAAAAAATCGTTGTTAAGGATATTCTTAAATAAATTATGTCACTTAGCATGGAAGACATGCAATTATTATTAGTTTCACCTTTATAAATAAATCCTTGACAATGTGTTCTTCCTAGTCTAGTTTTTTGTATGTACAAAGCCTTTTTATAAGAAGAAAATATAGGAGAAAAATTATGGAGAAGTTCCAACAACAACACTAGGAAGACTCAAACCTGTAACCACCCACATGAATGGTGAGTTGGTATGCCCCGTGGGCGGATGAGTTAGTTGGTTATAACGTGTTATGAAATATGATTGGCACATGTTGATAAAGTAAATCACTGGATAACTCAGCTGAGGTGAACATAATAGGAGCTTAGACTCCATAATTGTTTTATATAGTATATTTTTTTGAGAAATTTAATATTGTTAATATTTAACTAGATTTAAAATTTCTTTTGATAATTAATGAGTTCCAATTTCTTTACAAAATAAGAGGTTATATTCACAACATGACAAGTAAGTCATTTTTTTCCAGACTAAAAAATTTCACTTACTTTTCAAATTATTTTTGATATCATACTAACACATTTGTGTATAGATTATTAAAATTGACAGGGCATCCTTTTTTGGTGTAAATTGATCATTTTTTTCGATTGCGATGATTAAACGATGACATGGGTATTTATATTAAACTCTTTTTTTAATCCTCAGTAAGTATTTAATTTTATTTACACAAAAATGGGGTCTAATTAGTTTTTCAAATTGAAGATGATGAAAATAATCATAGTGCTAATATAACAACTTTATAAATTACTTCTAAATGGAAAGTATACCTATTACTTTATATATGGTTGACAAAGAAGTTAGTTTTCATTTATAATTAACTTAGATGGGTTAGTAAAAATGAACTAGAAGTAACTATAACTGAAAATAGAAAAAAAAAGGCTTATATATGCTTTAAAATGTTGCTTCATTTTTTGATAGTTTATTCAAAAATAGAATTGTTCATTTTTTGGCATGAAAAACTGATCATATATGACATGTCTAAATTTAAATTTACCACCTATGACATGTATTGAAGGGTGCTTACATGCCATATTTTGAAGAAAACTCCATAAGAAGTGTCCACAATTATTGGATTATGTTTTCAGTGAATACTATGATTATTCTTGAATGATTTGATTATCTGTTTAGATATGTTATCTATCATGTCTTATCTAATTTGTAATGACTTGGAATAAGATAATGGAGATATATATGTTTTTTATGAAACATTTCTTATTATGTGAAAGTAAAATTTGATTATATGCATATCAAATGACACTTGGGGATGCCCTTGCGTTTGTATTGGAGACATCCAATACTGAATGCATTTAAAATATATATTTTACAAGAGTAATATGTTGAATTTTTTCAACATATTCTAACATGGTTAGTTAATCATATTGTTATGTTAGTTGTTATACAACTAGTATTTAACTTTTACATATGGTTAAAAATGAAATCAATAATGATTTACATTTATATGCTTATTATGATGTTTATATGGATATTATGACTCTAACCATGTTGATGTTGTGTTAGATATATATTGGATACGTGTTCAAGTTTTTTTGGTGTAAGAACCATTACTTAGAAAAAAAAAAGGAACCAACAGTCTCCATTTCTTCTATTGAGGCAAATGAGTACAATGGAAGCAACAAAGAAACCATGTGGCTAAAGTGGCTGTTCGAAGAGATACACATGGAAGTTGAAGGAAGTATTCCAATTCTATGTAGTGGTTAGAGTGGTATTGATCTTGATAAATAATCTAGTTCAACATCAGAGAATGAAGCATATTGAAGTTCATATGCGTGTTATCCGAGAGATGGTTCTCTGCTGTGATAGAGATCTCCAGTTCTTCCAGATTGAAGATTATATTGCAGATATGTTTATGAGCCATTGTGTGCTGTAAAATATTGCAAGTGTGTGCAATGCTTGGCATTTCATAGTTTCCATTGAGGGGGAGTGTGCATGCAATGTCACTTCCTAATGGTCGACCAGTTGTTGACTCCTCCTCTATACTTCTACTCTGGTTTAAAAGCATTGTAAAAGTTCTTGTACGATCTAAATTAAAATAATAAATTTTATACAAAATACATTCCAGTGTGTGCATCTATTTGTAAAGAATGTCCTTGCATTATAAAAAGATTCTAGAGATGTGGTATATGAATATTTCCACGAGAAACGATGAGATGTAGTCTCACAAATAATGCTTATCCTAAATCATATGTCTGATTTATAGATTCCAAATCCTTTTATACCAAAGGTAAGTTGAGAATGATGAAGGTGTTATAATTCCTTCAAAAATTACATGTGCTAGCCTAAACCTTTAGGGTTTATGGATTTGTAAATCCTGTTGTACAAATAGGTAATGTTGGCATATGGATCCCACTTAATATTAAGGGGCAGTGTTAGAACAATAATATTAAGTGCATCATAATATTTAGTTTAGAGTTAAATAATATTAATATCTTATATTATTATTATTTAAATATGAAATTTATCTTAGGAGTTGGCTAATTTAATTAATCAACTAATTAAATCAGGAGGTGTGCCCCATCACTTAATATGGTTATAACCCTTCAGGTTATTTAAATATGGCTTTAGGTCATATTCAAAATCACGTGAATTAATGGATTCTAGGTAAATACATGGAGTAGAAGTGAGGAAGGAGTTGCTCAACTAGTGTTGTAAAAAGTTTCTCTATGGTGGATTATTCTTCCATGGTTTTTTTACCCATTTACGGGTTTTTCACATTACATATAGTGTCACTGTGTATTTTGTTTTATGTTGTTATTTAATTTGACTATGGTGTGCATATATATATTTCCATTTATTAATGTATTATAACCTAACATTTAATAAAGTTAATTAATTTGGTGAATATACCTTTTCACCCCTCATCTTGACATCTTTGTGCCTAATCTAAACCTAGACATCAGTTTTCATTTACAAAAGCATTGTGTTAGCACCTTTGAAGAAGTCATTGAAAAGGGCATACAAATAGAAATATCCCTCATTACAAAAGGACCAACCAAATCACCTTCTAAAGATAATCAAAATACCAAACCAACGGAAAATCCAAAGATATTTAACAAAAAAAAGAATGTGGTGGGAGACAGAATCACAGATTCCAAACAAGTGCAAACAATTTAAGTTGGTCAACCTTTTAAACTGACCAAAGGACCTATTCAACCACCACCTAAGCATAGGTTGTTCACTCCTCTTAATGATTCTTTGTTCGCAATATTGAAGAAATTGGATGTAGTCCACATGGTGACTTATCCTACAACACAACTTTTTGACGAAAATGCTTTTAAACCATCATGGTATAAAGAGCATGAATTTTGTGATTTTCATCATGTCAAGGGACACAAGAAAAATAAGTGCCTAAGACTTCAACACTACATCCAAGATCTCATTTAAAATGGAGAGATAGAAGTTGACACCCTAGAGAGAAATCAAATGCCAAACTAAAAGATGGGGATATTCAAAGAACCATTCCCTAAACATAGAAAATTAGATGAGAAAAGGCTGGATCAAGGAGATTCATCCCAAATTTACAAAGTTGTAAACTATCTATACACCAAAAGTGATAATAATCATTATGACTCACTCATTAGATGTGTCCACTCTTCTAATGAACATGTGAATACCATTAGGATCAAGGGAAAGGCTGCGGGTAACAAGGTGCACCCATCTCATGATCCCAAAATCCTCTGTCTTGAGGATGGTCAGTAACCACACTCTTCTTGAACATGTGAATACCATTAATCAAGGGAAAGGATTGTGCTATGGTAACAAGGTACACGCATTTCATGATCCCAGAACCCTCTTCGTCAACCCCTCAGGATGGTCAGTACAACTTCTTAGAACAACTTGAGAAGACATTTGCCAATATTTCAATCTTAGATCTTCTTAAGATATCAAATGTACATAAGGACATCTTATAAAAAACTCTCCAAGGGTCAGGAGTGCCAATGGAAGTAGACCCTTCACATTTGCAAGTTGTGGTGGAAAATATTGCACTAAGCGAACACATCTCATTTAACCATAAGGAAATACCCAATTAGGATCACACACATAATCTTCCCCTGTATATAGAGGTATTTTTTACCCACCGGAAGATAAAATAGGTGCTTGTGGACAAATGGTCAGGATTGAATATATGCAATTTGAAACTAATTAAACAACTGGGACATACAAAGGAAGATCTAGAGTCCCATATTATTACCATAATTACTTATGAAAATGCGGAGTGGGAATCAGCTGGAACAATCACATTTCCGATAGAGGTAGGACCAACTTGTCACAATACAAAGTTTCACGTCTTAGACTTGGAACTTCCATATAATATGATTCTTGTTCACCCATGGATTCATGCCATACAAGCCATACCTTCAACATTCCATCAGTGCATCAAGTTAAAACATGAGGGACACACTGTTACAATACAAGGAGATCCAAAACCTTTCACTCACTGCAGGGCTCTTAATAGTTTTTCTTGTAAGGGTACATATGCATGTCCTTCTACTGATATAGTTGTTCCCCTTCAATAAGAAGCTATGGAATCATAGCTAGATTCAAACTCCCTAAGTTCTTTGCATTCGTGAAGCTTCTACATCTACTTCTCCTTTTGATTCATGGGAGATGAAAGTTCTGGAGTATGGTTATGGAGAATACAATGTGCAAAAAGCTATCCTAGTTTCAGACCTATCTTTGTCACCTAAAACAAGAGGCTGACCTAACTATCACTTCAAATGGCCTAGAGATGAATGAACTATTGGGACATTCTTACCTAGGGGATTACTTGCAGAAGAGAAATTTCTGGACCCACCTACAACTTGGGTCCCAGAGGACACTCAGTTGAACTGCTACCAAATCCTTGAGTATGAAAAGTCTAGCGAATGATGTATTCTATGGGCTACAAGGGCCTAGGATGTGGAAAGAACAAGAAAGGACCAAGAGAACCAGTTCCACTTCCACATTTTCAAAATGGAAATATATGGTATTGACATTCAACCCTATGGATCACACCCCAATGATCAAGATGCTACCTGTTCTGAGTGTGAGGATAACTCTGATTATTTAGACAATGACATAGATTCCCACTATAGCCAATATGAGGATATTTCCTCCATGAACCTTTTCATGGATATTGTTGTCCTTACCTTAACCCCCACTGAGCCTAAAATTGACCTTGTCTACCCTTCCCTTGTTGATTGGGACCAACAATGTCATGTGTCCATTGGACCTTTTTGAGAATGATGAGGCCATTGCAGAGTTTATGGGAATACAAGATACAATTCCAATTGGGGACCATAAGAAAGGTTTCTACATTGACTTAGATATTATGCCTATTTTAGAGAGGAAGATGAGATTTGTGGTTAGCAAAACTTAAGAAAAAGTGAGGGAAAAAGTTCCAACAAAAATCCTCAGGAAAAACAAAAGTCCAAGTCACACAGTGAAAACCTCTTTGAGGTGCTGACTGATAAACAAGTAAAAAAATCAATGGAAGAAAAAGTGACCACACCAAGGGTGAAAATATCTTAGAGACGCCCTTGGAAGAAGATCTCAACCTTCCTCCCAATCCTACACGTATGGAGGATATGTCAAAAATGTTGGTAGAAGAAACCATTGATGTAAATATTGGAACAGAAGAAGACCCAAAGATAGTCAAGCTGAGAGCTTCACTTTCAGCATAAGAAAAAAATACATTCACCTTGCTTCTCAGAGAATTTGTGGACATATTTTCCTGGTCTTATAAGGATATGCTAGGCTTAGATCCAACTTTGGTGGTGCACAAATTAGTAGTGCATCCAGACGCAAAGCCTATTAAACAGAAGCTAAGGAAAATTCATCCATGAGTGGCCCTTCTGGTTAAAGAGGAGTTAGAGAGACTGTTAGTAACAGGGTTCATCAGACCCATTGACTACTCCAAGTGGATATCAAACATAGTTCTAGTACAAAAGAAACTGGTTGACATCAGAATTTACATAAACTTTTGAGACATCAACAAGGCATGTCCGAAAGATGATTTTCCTTTTCCCAATATCGACATGATTGTCAATTCAACTGCAGGATATGAAATGCTATCTCTTATGGATGGATTTTTAGGATACAACCAAATCAAGATAGTAGAAGAAGATCAGTATAAGACAACCTTTACAACCCCTTAGGGAACATTATGTTATTAGGTAATTCCCTTTGGCCTCAAAAATTCTAGTACAACCTATCAATGGGCCATGACAGTAATATTCCATGATATGCTGCATGACATCATGGAGGACTATGTAGATGATATCCTTCATAAATTCCAAGACAAGAGAAGACCACCCTGAAGTTTTGTGACATATATTTGAACGTTTGTGGGAATATAAGGTTAGGTTGAATCCAAAGAAATGTGTGTTTGGAGTATTATCAGGGAATCTGCTAGGCTTCATTGTATCAAGGAGAGGGATTGAAGTGGACCCAACCAAAGTCACTTCCATTAATGAAATGCCTCCTCCCAAGAATATCAAACAATTGTGCATCCTAAAGGAAAAATACAAGCCATTCGCCACTTCATTTCATAGCTTGCTGATAAGTGCCATTCCTTTACTCATCTGCTTAAAAAGGATGTTGATTTCATTTGGGGACCAGAGAAACAACAAGCCTTCGCCTTGCTTAAACAATACTTGGCCAATCCTCCTGTCCTCATGCCTCCAACCCCAGGTGAGCCAATTTTTCTATACATATCTGCCACACAATTTTCTATTGGTGCTTTGCTTGCACAATATGACCTGAGCCAAAAAGAGAAATTTGTGTACTATCTTAGCCATACCCTGATTTCCTATGAGCTCAACTATCCCCAAATTGAAAAATCTTTCTGGCTATTGTTTTTACTTTTCAAAAACTTCACCATTACCTATTGAACAATAAAACCAAGATTATATATAAAGTTGACCCACTTAAATACCTATTGTCAAAACCCGCCCTTATAGGTAGAATGGCTAATTGGATCATTCTTTTCAGTGAATTTGACATTGAATACATACACAAAAAATTAGTTAAAGGACAAGTACTTTTCGACCAATTAGCAGAAGCACCTTTACCAGGAATAGAGCCTATAAGTTTAGAGCTTCCAGATTCATCACTAATGTATATTGAAGAATATGTCATGTGGCAGATCCACTTTGACAGATCATTCACTTTCCATGGTTCAGGGGAAAGAGTAGTACTAATCACTCCTTCAGGAGACCCCATACCACAAAGCTTTCTGTCTTGGTTTTCCTTGCACAAATAACATTGTAGAATATGAGGTGCTCATCATTGGGTTGAAGCTGGAAATCAAGTGGAATATCCACCATGTCAAGGTCATTGGTGACTCACAACTGATTATCAAACAAGTCAACGATGAGTACAAGGTCAAGGATGAAAATATCATCCCATACAAGAAACTTGTGGAAACTCTAAAAGAATACTTTGTGTGTATTACCTTTGAGAAAATTCCAAGGGAACAAAACCAATCTGTAGATGCAATGGAAACAGTGGGTTCTATGTTGCAGATTCCACAGAAAACAATGATATGCCATTTTTTGTTGAAAATCTACGTCAACCTGTATATGATATACTGGAATCATGTCTGGCATGTGAAGTTGTTGGTCCCTACTCCCCTTGGTATGCACCTATCTATGACTACCTTAAAAGTGGTACCTTCCCTACTGACATTTCCCGATCTGAAAAACAAAGCCTTATTTGCCAAATAACCCATTACACCCTCCTAGGAGGTATGCTCTATCATCGTGGCTATGATGGGAATCTATTTGCATTGTCTAGATGTAGTCAGAGTCAGTCCAAGCGATCAAGGAAGTACATGAAGGGGTGTGTGGTGCCCATATGAATGGAATGGTCCTAGCAAAGAAGTTGTTATGGGTGGGCTACTACTGGCCTACTATGGAGACAAATTGCTGCAACCATGTCAGGAAATGTGTTCTCTGTCAGAAGTATGGAAATTTCATCCATGTGCTGTCACATCCATTGCAACCAATTACAACACCGTGGCCATTTTCCAAATGGGGACTGGATTTAATAGGGAAGCTCACCCCTACCTCATCTGATGGTCATACCCACATCATCACAGCCACATAATATTTCACTAAGTGGGTGGAGGACATTCCATTAACCTATGTTATAGGTGCTCAAATATCAAAGTTTATCATGAATCACCTCATTTTCCAGTATGGTATTCCTGCTTCCATAATTACTGATAATGGAAAATCATTCAAGAACAAGATGGTGAAAGATATTTGTCATCGATTTCAAATAATATTAAAGTGGTCTATGCCATATTACCCTCAAGGTAATGGGAAACCGAAGCCACTAACAAAACATTGGTTCAGATCATGGAAAAGATGGTGAGTAAGACAGGTCGCAACTGGCATTTGTAAATTCACCCAGCCCTCTGGGCTTATAGGACCTCCATTCGCACTCCTACTGGTGTGACACCCTACTCCCTAGTGTTTGGAACAAAATCTATCATCCCATTGGAAATAGAGCTTCCTTCCCTAAGGATATCTCTTAGGGATTATCTGGACAAAGATGAGGATTACAGAGTGGCAGGCTGGCAGAATTGGAACTCCTAGATGAAAAGTGCATTCACGCCCTTAACCATCTCAAGGTATATCAAAACAGAGTCTCTCAGAACTACAAAAAAAGGATCATACCTCGTCAATTTGAGGTCAGAGATTTGGTCATGAAAGAGAATTAGTTCAACACAAGGGCAGAAAGAGAGAAGAAAGGAAAGTTTGAACCACACTGGTTAGGACCTTACGTCATTGTGGAAAAATATGGAACATGAGCATACAAACTTTCTCATCCCAATGGAGATGAGCTCCGTGAGCCTATGAATGCCATGCACCTTAAGTGGTTCTATGCTTAAACATGGCGCAAAAATAAAAAAAACAAACAAAAAAGTAAAAAAGGATCAAAATACAAAAAAATCAAAAAAGAGAAAAAGAAAAAGAGAAAACAGGTCATCCATATGTGAAAACCACGCAATTGTGGCACTTTGGATGGATCCCTTGGTGAAAACTGGCTTCTCAATGCCTTGGGAAGATTTGTTGTTCACAAGCATCTTGTATCTAGGGGGTACTTTTACTTAGCTCTAGGGCTAGTTCCACACCTATGTCCATGATTCCTTGTGATCTCATCTTCTCAAGCCTTGATCCGGTATTTCTCCTCTTGTAAATCAGTGAAGGGATTTCCTTTGTATATTCCCCATCTAAACTGGGGGCACCTTCACACTTTCACTTTCTATATATATCACGTGGCACTTGCCCTTGTATATTCCCATCTAACGCTGGGGGCATCCATTTCTCGGTTTCCTGTACATAGCTTGGAAAACCTTAGAAAATACAAAAACATTCAAATATGTTCAAAAATCCAAAAAAACATTCAAATATGTTCAAAATCTCCAAAAACATTCACATAACACTTGAAAAACCCAAAACAATAGAAAAAATAGAAAATACAAAAACAATAGAAAATTGTTTAACAAAATTCCCAAAACAACGCAAAACGCATTAGAAAAATAGTACCACAAAAACATAGCTTTAGTTTACTTGCTTTATCTTGTTTCTTGCTTTGTTTGTTAGTTTGTGTACATTGATTACTTGTATAGTTTCTTCTTTCTTGTACATTTGTATAGTTTTTCACTTAACATACTTTGTTAGATTCATCTTTTCTTGCTTAGATTAGATTCATTCTTACTTGTACATATGAAGTGTGTTTTTGCATGCTTGTAAATAATTGTACATAGTTGTGTTAATTCATGTTGTTTGGAAATGTATATTTGATAGGTTTGTTAACATTTGCTTGTGTTTTCTTGTTGCATTTGCATGGTTTTGTTATCACATCATCATATCTCCATCTATATCATCACATCTAACATCATCTATACATCATATATAAATAAAAAGCTAAGTGTACATCATACATGAATGCTAAGCTAATCATCACATACCGTATCATCAAATGGGGGCAAGAGGGATCACAAATATCAAAATCTATCCCCCCCGCACCAATATCATCATATCATCCCATACCCAACAAAGAAAAATAAAGTATCTCATAAACCACAACATTTGATATCATCTAAGGATATATCATACATCTAACATATGGGAAACATCGTCATAGCCATCATCATGATACACACAAACATATGAAATAAAACCATACAACATCATGATATAATCAACATCCATAATAAATCATCATCATAAGATACATCACAACATGAAAGTATACAACATCCAGTGTCCATATATATGTGTGTGTGTGTGTGTGTATAAAATGTCTATCTCAATAGGATATACATCATCGGTACAAAATGGGCCATCAAGGGCATATGTCATAATAAATCCTTCATCAAGAGGTGTACATCAAAATGATACATCATATACATCGATCAAAAGTAATAAATCCTTCATAAGAGGCATGTATCAAAAGGTACATACAAATCTATAAGTGCATAAGAGTCATGTCTGACTCGAACCCTCATTAGGACTATGTGGCCTGTGAGCCTGGGGGAGGACCCATACCTTGTGCACCATGCTGACCTGTTGGCTACCCCCGTGGCTGCTCAACTGATCTACCAGATGCTAGGGGCCTCTGTGACCTCGCTGATTTGCTCGACTGTTGGCTATAGCTCGGTGCCCACTGACCCTCTAGAATGACCTCATAATATAAAGAGTGGTAGTAGGAGGCTTTGCCCTCAGCTGTCGCTAAATCCCTGTGTGTGCGCGGTGTCACCACAGCCCCATTATGTGCATCAGAAGGATGTTACCTCCACGGATAGCCTAGCAACCTCAGCCTGACCCACTACTCACTCAGCTCAGAGTTGATCCCTCTCTGCAGTCATCTGTTGCACCTGTGCCTGGGACTGTTGTAATAAACCCATAATCTGAGCCATCTGTGAGGTAATCTATCCTACCTGCTGAAAATGAGAAGCACCATCCCCTCCCTGACTAGGCCTGAGCTCTGGCCTGGTCCCACTCCATTGTAAGAACCTGTATCTGGGCCTGGGCCTGGTCCCTCTCTGCTGCTACCCAAAGTTGGACCGTTGTGACCTGTTGAAGTTACTGTTGCAAGGAAGCTAGCTTGTCCCTGTCATCTCCACCCTCTCCTCCTCTTGAGGACTGTGAGGAGGACTATGCCTCAGACCCTATGGTCTGGGTGGTACCTGTTGTATCATTGGGACCTGCCTCTATCTCTGTAGCCTTGGTCTAGGACCCTGTAATGGACCTTATCTGTCATCTCCACCATCATGCCTCTATCCATCAAATGGATCATCATCATCATCACCTCCCCTGCCACCTCCCTCTGCATCATCACCCTCATCACTACTGTAGGGAATCTCTGGTGGTGGTCTCACACCTGCAGCCCATGCACCCTCTGGTATGGTCAATCACTGGGGAAAAACTGTGGCATACCAAGCCAGGTAATCTGGTGTCATCCCAGGGTCCCTAATCTGTCATGCTGGGGCCCAAACCTGTGGTACCATCTACTCAAAACTAGCCCTGGCTCTAGCTATCTGAATACGGGGGCCCATGATCTCACCTCTCAGCATCACGATGAGTGTACCACATATCACAGCTGAGGAACACCCTGAATGATGCCCAACTATCACTGGCATCGGTCAACCCTGTAAAATCTGTAATATAACTATGGCTACCTAGGAGAAAGTGCTCTACCATGCAAATGCTAAGCTCTACCCCATCCTCTGGCCACTGTATATGCCTATAGGGCCTCCAGATAATGTCTCTCTACTACATCTCATCAAACTCTCGATGATAATAGTATGTACCACCAGGTGCCCTTAGATATCATCCCCAAAAGGAACCCATCCCATGACTGTAGGCTCCTCTGGAGCTCACACATGCTGTGCGCTAATGGGATGACCAATAGCTATGTGGTCCCATGACCAAATCTGTAATAACGAAGTAGGTCCCACCATCTTCTGATGGTGGTATGTGATCAAATGAAGGTCCCAGTATAGATGTGTCAGTATGCACTGGCCCCAACAGTATCTCTCGCCACTGTATAGACCGTGAATAATGGTAATCAGGCCCAATGGAAATGAGGTCCTGTCTTATCAGTGAGTAAAAACCCACTGATAAGAGCCATCAAATATAAGGGTCCCCGGTGAATGGTGTGATCTGATATACAATGATGTAAATAAACTGTCATACCCTGATGGGGTATGTTGTCCCTACAGAAGACATCACTGATCACCTCTGTAATCTGTCCAAAGTCACTGGTATACTCAATCAAGGAGCCAATAATGGGGACATGCAGAATGCACCAAACATCCTCCAAGGTAACAATAATCTCCCCTGTAGGGAGCCAGAAGCACTGGCTCTTTGTGTCATTGCTCTATCAATGTTGTCAGAAGGTCGTGATCTAATGTAATAGATGACATCCAAGCCACGTGACCTAAACCAACCACCTCCAATAATACCTCCATGTCACGATGATCCCACCGAGGTAGGCTTGCCTCTATCTCAACAATACGACTATGCCACTCTCTAGTTTGACAACATGTCAGAAATCGTCTCTACACAACACAACAAGTGTTAGGCACTAACATTTCCTCTATTTTTTCTACCATTTACTAATTTTTTGTTTTCCTCTATAAATCACTCCTCTCAATTTTCTAATTCTTCCTATCTTTTTCTTCTACGTTGGGATTTTTTTTTTTTCCTTTTTGGCACTAGCGTGCCCATTTGGGCATGTGTGGTGCACATCTCCATGTATACGCCCCCTCCTAGCTAACCCAACCCGTACGTGTGTGCATGTGCCTCAGTGTACCTACATGGCCATTTTGGCATGCACGCGTAGCGCATGCATCTAACCCCTTATCAGTGCTTGTGTGCCCTTGTTGGTACCTATGCATATGCGCTGGTGAGATATGATATGTGCGTGTGCACACACACTTTTGTGGTGCTTGCACCCCCGAAGATGCCTGTGCCCCGAGGGTGCGCACATACACCTTTCCTAGGGCTAAAAAACAATTTAATAAAGTAATAAATGCATGAAAGTACAAGTTCAAGGTTAAGCTACTCATGAAGGGGCCATCATCTGCATGATGGACATACTCCAAACTCGGTCGGCATGTCTCCTATGGGATTGTGCTCTCACCATCGTCTTTGTCACTCTTAGAGGTCTCACAGTAACTTTCGACAGAGGTTCGTAACAAATGAACTGATCATAATGATTTACCCCCCCCTCGTGGGGTATATTTAGCCATTTTCACCCACCGTGATGCCTTAGGGGCATGTTTTGACCGCCATGATCATTCTAACCCTTCTTCTGCTCATCGTGAATGATTATTTTTATTAAATAATTATTTTATTTAATTTTTCACCATGCTGAGGCATTATTTGCTACCTAGCACTCGCTTCTTCTCACTAGGACAATTTTATTGCTTCTAGGTGATATCACTCCTTCTACACACTCCACGAATAATTATTTTTATTAAATAATTATTTTATTAATTTTTTGCTATGCTGGGGTAGTACCTGCCACCTAGCGATTCTTTCTTCTCCATGGGACATTTCTTTCACTCCTAGGAGACTCTTTCTAATTCTTCCGAATTCTTCTATGTTCAAAATCTCAAAATCTAAAAATCTAAAAAACGTAAAAAATCAATAAAAATTAAATAATCTGTCAAAACTCAAAAAATAAAAAAAAATCAGTTTTAAATCCTAAAAATTGTAAAAAAACTCAATTTTTTTTTTTTTTTTTGCAAAAATAGGTAAACAACCCAAAATGGCTGAAACTTGTGTCTTATGCATGGTGCTTCTCCCATATATTGTTGGAATCTTCACGTGTTCATAAACCACATGACTCGTGGATCATCAGTTTTACAACCATTTACAAAGCTAGCTTGCTTGCTTCGTTGGTATTCTGGGGCACATTCAGTTGCCTGATATTATTTCGTTGCACACAATGCTTTATCATTGGACCGTTACATCCTCAATCACTTTCCCTTGCATATTTTCTTTCCTGGGGCATCATTTTTAACCCTTGTCATCAATCATGAACATTTGGGATTTTCAGCTTGATAACAAATACATTTGTGCAACAGTCTTGACCTTTGTTGGTTTAAGTATGTGTGTTTGTACTTGTTTCCCTGTTACATGAGCTTGTTTACTTCTCGTATTGCATTGCTTTTTGTATGTTGCATTGGGTTGGTGTTTTCAACAATGGAAAATTGTTTGTAGTATGGATTTTCATGTCATTCTACTTTTGTCGTATGCTTATATTTTTAATAAAGACCGATGACGTAGATCTTTGGCTATATGATGACAATATGGTTGTTCCAATGCAATGGGTGAAGGCTAGTTCTCCTCTCCCTTTCTTCATATTTCTTCTATATCATTCTCCTCTTGACACCATTCTTCCATTTTTTTGGGGCATCCACCCTTACCCATTCTTCTCCTCCACTTGGGGCATCCTTGTCCCTCGTTTTCTTTCCATTTCTCTCATCTTTTTCGATCGTCGATCGCCTTCCTTCATCACCCCATCGACACTCAAGGGGGCATCTCTCACTTCTACTAATTTTTCTTCTACCCCTTCAAAATTTTACTATCTACTATCTTTGAAGTGGCACCACTTACGCCACCCCAAAGAGGGGAAAATGTAGACACCTATAATTTAGCTCCAGCAATTTAAATACTTAAATTGCGCTAATTATCCCCTTTCCTAGCAAATTGACGATATATCGTCAATATAGCACATTTTCTCTTCTATCATTGTTAATTAACTACATTACACTAGTTAATTGACCCTTCTATCTAGAAAAGATGACAATTAATGACCTTCCATTAATTAAACCCCTTTCTATCCTGAATTAATTAATTATTCTTAATTAATTAAGTTTCCTCCTCTATTAGATAAATAAACTTCCATTTATCTAATTTTAATCCTTTAATTATCCCCTAAATCATGTTAATTCTCTTCTCTAAGCTAGCCTAATAGGCTCATCTCCTCATTAATTAATCACCTTTGATTAATTATATGCACCCCTAATTCCCATGGGTCACTAAAGGACAAATTAAACTCTCCTAAGGTTGACTCAACCCTCCCTAAACCTTCCTTATCCACAACTAACCCAACCTCTCTATTATCCCACATGTAAAGGGATGTAGAGATTATTTTATCCATTGGGCTATATAAGGAGCCCTCCTCCTACCTTTCTACTTACACCTAAATGAGCATAGAGCCTAAGCTATAGCCATTTTATCATCTTAGAGCATTCTTCATTAGAGTGGAGCTAAGCATCATCCATTTGCATTCAATCATCCAAGCTATTTTGTGAAGATCAATGGAGTTAATCAAGAAAGGCCTTGTTGTCATGACTTGATGAACCTCCATCCTCAATCATCTTGGATCAAGCAACAACTATCAACCCTTTGATAGCTAAAGGATCTACCTAGGTCCATTTCATTGATTTAGATTTCTAAAGAGTAGAGCAATAAATGTTAGCATGTTAGCTTGAGATTTATTTTCAAGGTTCTAATGCATAGTGTTGATGTTTATTACTTGTTTAGCTCTTAACATGATGGTACATAGATTTTAGTTTAGATATTGTATTGAGACTATTAGGTGTTAGTCTTGATTTTATTTATTGAACACAGTTATGTTATATTATGTTAGAATTTAAGGATTCTAATAAATACAGATTTAATCAACTTACATATTACATAATGTTACAATAAATATTTAAATAAAGATTACATCATAACATAAGTAAATAAAGAAATACTTACAGGAATAAATAACACAGGTGACACAATTATTTATAGTGGAAAACCCCAATATGGTAAAAATCACTTTGAAAATAACCTTTTACTTCAGAGAATTTATTTTACATCCAGTAATATCACCTCCTCCTTTGAAACCCTATTTACCAAGGGTAAAAACCAAATCACTTGATTTGCACACATTTGATATATTTCTCGAATATATCAAATGAGGACCTAAAGTCCTTTTTATATATGGTGATCGGGTATGTCTCCCGATCCACATTTTCAACCTAAAATGGTTGACACATACACCTAGGTTTATAATATTTAATATTAGAAATATAATCATTTCATGATATTAAATATTTAACCTAAAGCATATACCTAGGTTAGCATATTTAATAATAGAAATATAAATATTTCATATTATTAAATATTAACTTATATATTAGTGATAGACCCATAAACATTAAGAGTTGGCTAGACCACTTAATAATTATGTTCCAACACTCCCCCTTAATATTAAGTGGGATAACATAACATATTTTAATAGATTACCTGTCTGTGGTACACTACAGGATTTACAATCCTTAAACCATAAAGGTTTTAGGCTAGCATATCGGTTGAAGGAATTATAACACCATCATACTCAAATTACCTTTTGGTACAAAAGGATTTGGAATCCCAAAGATCATCCCATGATCAATGGCTAAGTATGATTTGTGAGTTTTACATGTTCTCATAAAAAGTTATTGAACCCAAACATATATGAGCCTTTTACAACCAAGGACCTCCTTAACAATATGTTTGTATTGGATGTTTACCAGTAAAATAAATAGCACTAAAGAGTCTACTTAAGACTTGCCTTTAAGATCTTTTTACACTTCTTTCTAAAAAGAAGCTGAGGAGGTATACATGCCCGAAGGTTTTTTTGCCCGAAGGTCTTTTTTTCTTGCCCGAAGGTCTTTTACATATGTCCGAAGGTATTTTTACAAAAACCAAGTTCCATTAGGATGTGACATTGTCATGTACACTCCCCCTCAATGGAAACTTCGACAATCCTAGCTTTTCATGAAAGTGACAAAACTTTGCAACACTTAAGGACTTTGTGAAGATGTCAGCAACCTTGCTCTTCAGTCAACATGAACTTGAGATTTATCTCATCACTTTACACCTTCTCACGGGTGAAGCGTATATGTATCTCAATGTTCTTTGTCCTCTGATGTTGAACTAAATTCTTAATCGAGAGTAATATAACTCTGACCACCACATAGAAGAGAAATACTTCCTTTAGCTTAAATGTGTATCTCTACCAACAGCCGTTGCAGCCACATGACTTCTTTACTTCTTCCATTGTACTTATCTACCTTAGTAGAAGAAATGGATACTATTGATTGTATTTTTTATTCCAAGTAATGGTTCGTACACCAAAAAAATTAAACACATATCCAATATATTTTATAACACAACATTAGTATGGTTAGAATCACAAAATCTATATAAGATAGCATTTTCATTCTTATTATAATGCAACCCATAATTGATTTTTCCTTTCAAATATCTAAAAATTCTTTTTGTAAGATTCCAATGATCTCTAAAAATGATTCTTGCATAAACCTTGAAGTAATTCTTACTGTATAGGAAATATTTTTTCTAATTATAGTTAGATAAATCAAACTATCAACTGACATCGTATATAAAATAGGATCAACCTTTTTCATATGTAGATTTAGGATCAATATTTATTCCAACTTCCATTGAAGTAGAAAATGGTTTACAATCAATCATAAGAAACTTTTTCAATACAATGGTTTCATATTGTGTTTTGAAAAATAACAATAGAATGAAATACAATCATACAAATAACATGATGTGAGAGACCTAACTCATTCATTTCAAAGCACTGCTTCAATTTCTTTTTAATTATATGTATTAAATCATAATTGCCACCAACCATAAGTAAATTATCAACATATATACATATAATGATAATATGCGAGCCTTATTGCTTAATGAATATATCATTGTTAGAAGAACAATTAACAAAATCTAATAGCTTAAAGAAGGAAACAATTTTCACATACCAAGCTCTAAGAGCTTGTTTTAAACCATACAAGGATTTCTCAACTTACAATCATAGTTTTCTTTACCAGTTTCTTCAAATCATTTAGGTTGAAACATGTAAAGTTCTTCTTTTAAATCGCAATTCAAAAAAGTATTTTTCTTATCCATTTGATGGATTTCCCACCCAAATTGAGCGGCAATTACAAATAAGGCCCTAACAGTACTCATTTTAGCTACATGAAATGTCTCAACATAATCAATACTAGGTTTTTGAGTGAAACCTTTAGCAATGAGTCTAGCTTTATGTTTGTTAATACTACCATCAACATTATATTTTACTTTGTATATCCACCTAGACCTTATAATACTTCACGGATCAGGTTCATACAAAGTAATTAATGTATGTACATATGATGGCTTCTGGCCATTTTCCTAAGGTTAATAGGATTTGAACTTTCTAACTTAGATTGAGCCCAATTTAATTTCTTATCTAGGAAGATAAGAGTTTCAGAAACATCTGTAGCATCAAAACATCATCATGACCATTTACTAAATCAGAATCAAAACCATCATTTAGAAGTATTTAATGAAGTAACTTCTAGATAAGAAGACAACACATGTAAATTTTACACTAGATTATATCTAGACATTTTATATAAGCTTCGATAATTAACATGTCCTAACCTTTCATGCCATAGTTTTGAATTATTCAAACTTTTAGATATAAAACAAGATGCAGAAGAGAAATCATCAAAAATATACAAAAATTTTATTCTAATTCCTTCAGCTATTATACTCTCATTACTATCCTTGATATACCAAGTGTCCTTCATGCATGGATTCTAGTTGTGTTCATACCTCTTTCATATGTTTGATATTACCAATGTGTAGAAGGTACTCGTCGTTCACATTGTGCAAAATCATAGAAATAGCCTCCTGCATTCGTTGCAAAAATGTATTCATGTTATGTACAGTTGTTTGATGACTGGTGGGAGCAACCTCAGATCTAGAAATAATCATCTAGAGTTTCCTCACCATAAATTATGTTTTGACCCAAATTTTGTAGTTGGTTTCATTCAGGATCTGGGTTGTCAAGATAGAAATAGTTAGACGCCATTGTTTTCCTAAACTTGTAAAACACACCTCATTATAATATACAATGCGCCAAAAATTTAGATACATATTTATCAATAATAAAAACAACATTTTTAGTAGAATCAGATTTAAGTTTTATAGATCTAAAGAAATTATTTGATCATAACTAATTTTGTCATTACAATGCATACTAATTAACCTCCCATGATCAAAATAATAACCCGTAATATAAAGGACTCTACATTATACCTCAGATCTATATAAAAAACTATTTCTGACCACATAGAAGTGAAGAAGAGACCCATAAAAATGCATGACAACTTCAAATTTCTACAAAAATTAATGTAGATAAAAATCTGGCCAGCTTAAATTTGACGTCTAAATGACCGTCATAATGACTTATTTTTTGGTCTGTCGTGACGGTCATTTGACTGTCAATTTTAACACAATGAAAGTTTCGTGGAACCTACGAGCTTAAATTTGATGTCTAAATGACCATCATATTGTCTTATGTTTGGTCTACCATGACGATTATTTGATCATCAAATTTAATGAAGCCAAAACTTGTGTATTTCCAGAATGTGAAATTCTAGAATTTCTTCTTCTGTATAATATTAGGAAGGTTATATTTTAACACATTATAATAACCTATTATAATTTATAATGTAAAAATATATACTAAAAAAAAGAGGTATATAGTTTATAGAATGTAAATAAAACACAACATATAGTTCATAAAAATTATAAACTATAGTATATATTTTTTATATAAAAATACACATAACCCTTATTAAAGGGGTTTAAATGACATATACCAGGTTAAAAGAATTTTACCAGGTGCAAGTAGATTTATGAGAGTATAGATTAATCTACATATTTTTATAGATGGGACAAGTAATTGACCAATGAAATAAATTCAAATCCCTATTTTCATGAACCTTGTCTCCTCCCTTCATGTACTCTTAATTTTACCCTGCACACATTTAAAACTATGGAAAGATTGTAAAATATTTTATATAATTCCTACAAGCTAAAAACTGTAAAATTTTTATGTGGCTATAACTACCAATATTTTAATAAATATTTACCACACTTCACGTGGGCCACCAATAAACTAGCTTTAAAAAAAATAAATTCTCCATTTATACCTAAGAATTCCACATTTATACATGAGATATTATCTCATTTTATTCTCCACTCCCACTCTTATATAAAAAAAAAACCTTTAAATAAGTTTATTTATATAATTTTTATAAACTATAAGATATAAATGAATGGGGCCATCCCCTTACATGGATAATATAAATGGTTAGGGACACACGTTAGGTTTTATTTAATAAGTATTAAGATTTCAAAAGTAATCCCTTCATGACCAAGCAATAAAAACGTGCCCCCTTTCCAAAAAAAGTAAGCACTTAAGTTTTTAAAAAAAAAACATATATAAACCAAATCTAATAAAACTTATATTTTAAGCGGTTTAAACTAACCATAGCCCAAATCCAATATTGTGCGGATTACAATAGCAAAAAGCGGACTGACTTCAACGCTCACAAGAATTTGGGAATTTTTTGCAAACAGTTAAGAACAAAGAAGATGGGGGGTCCCCCTTGCCAAATTGAGCCTAGTGCGGACCTGGACTGGAAGGATAATATTGAGTTATGGAGCATACCCAGCAAGGGTGGCATCACCAACTTCATGGAGAAAGGTTCAGGGGCATGATCAAAGTATTTTTGTGTATTTTGCGAAGGATTGGAAGGAGCGAACTGTTGAATATGGAGGGGCAGAAGATCTTGGTCAATGAAGAACTTATTGTTGAAGTGACCGACCTTAGTTTGGAGGGCTACCGTTTCTTTAACAAAAGGGTCGACAAAGATGTTGAAGATAGGATATTTGTGGAGGGGGGATCTAAGAAGCTAATATATGTTATAGTGGGCCTGCTTGTTAGCTTGATCCCTCCACCTTATGATGAGGTTACTTGCATGATGATACGGTTCATCTCATTAGAAGGAAGGTTTGTCACCATTCCTGCTAAGTACCTTATCTTTCTTAACTACTTCCGTAGGAATTGTTTGGTTTGTTTTCCCCATTACTTGCTGAACTCTCTCTGAGTGCTCCATTTTGGAGTTTCAGAAGCATACCCGGGTGGTTCCTTTACACCAAGGGCTTATTTTTTTTGCTACATAAATGCTGTCTTCTTAAGTATCCTGGTCTCCCATCCTCTCCTAGCTCGGTTCCCCCTATGCCGGGTTCTACTGTTGCCAACCCTATTTCTCCATTCTCTACCCCCACCACCGCTGCTGTCACCCCCTGCCAGCCGTCTAAGATTCTTCTTCCATTCCCCCTACTGCTGCTCCCGCCCCCACTTCGCCTCCACCTCGAACAGACCGGTTACCAGGGCTTCTAGAAAGTTTAACCTTGGGACTCTTGCTGTGGAGAAGGGGCCTCATGAAATTGAAATTACACATGACCTCTTGAATATTAGCAGTGCCAGTCCCTGGGATGTGCATATGGAAAGCTCTTCAAAAAGGCTGGATGCCTTAGAGGATGATATGAAACTGTTAAAGGATGAGGTTAAGAACTTGGTAAAACAGAAAGGTAAGAGGAAAAAGGAAGAGGAGGTGGATATTGATAGCAGCCAGATTGATGATATCTACAAGAAGCTGAACTCCTTAGACTCCCGTTTAGGGAAGGCCAAAACTCGACATGATTACAACATGGCCATCTTTAGGGTGATTGAGGAGTTCATTGAGCAACATGTCAAAAGTTTCTCCAACCTCAGCAGAGTTCCAGTAACACTTTGGGGGTAACGATAAGGAAAGCAAAAGGACCATTGAGTAGCTGGATAATACTGACGCTGCCCACATGACAACTTGGGTATGTTCCATTCCTGGAAGAATATCAAGACCAACATTGACAAAGCTGCCAAAAAGTAGTTGTAGATGCTTTAGCTGTTCTTGTATGTTTTTATGATTTTTTTTTGCGGTCTCTCTACTGCTTTTTGTAGTATTTTTGCTATTTTGTCTCGTTTGGGTAGCTATTTTTTGGCTACTTTGAGCTTCATTGTCACATTTGGATTCTAATCCTTTTCTCTCTGGTTCTCATTCCTATTCTGGCTCCTAGGCCATCTTTTGTGCTCAAGGGTATAGTCCCTTTCAAAAAACTATTTTCCAATTATAAAAAAAAAACTAACTATCTATATAAAATATGATTTAAACTTATGTTTGTTTCTTTTTTTTAAAAATATATATGCCTAGATTTATAAGTTAAGTATAAATATGATTTAAAAAAAAATAGTTTAAAATTACAATTTAATCATATTAAATTTACATGGGATTTAGGGAAGAGTCAACAAACCATATTCTAAGCTTATATAGTTTAAAATTACAATTTAATCATATTAAATTTACATGGGATTTAAGGAAGAGTCAACAAACCATATTCTAAGCCTGAGTTTAAATCATATTTATACTTAACTTATAAATCTAGGCATATATAATTTTTTTTATAAAAGAAACAAACATAAGTTTAAATCATATTATATATATATATATATGGCTAGTTTAGACTGCTTAAAATATAAGTTTTATTAGATTTGGTTTATATATATATTTTAAAAAAAACTTAAGTGCTTACTTTTTTTGGAAAGGGGGGCATGTGTTTATTGCTTGGCCATGAAGGAATTACTTCATAAATCTTATTACTTATTAAATAAAACCTAACATGTGTCCCTAACCATTTATATCATCCATGTAAGGGGACGACCCCATTCATTTATAATTATATTACGAGTGATGGAGGATGAGTGTATTGAATAGAGTATGAAATAGGATGAGGGATGGAGGACGCAAGTGATGGAGGAAAAATTAACGTTGTTTCTACTGTTTTAGATGCAAAATGTCTAATTTTTCACTCAAATTTGACTGTGAAGGGGCTACATATTGACTTGAATCAGATGGTTGATAAGCCACAAACACAGTCCATGATGGGATCCACACCTTTAGCTTGGAAAATGATATTGCTATAACAAAACCCTTCGATCAAGAATGTGGGTCCGCAATCACCAGCTAAGGTGTAGTTCACGTGGGAGAAGGACAAAGAAGGTGTGACCTACCTGAAGGTGCCAGATGGATGTCTTCATCGGGCTTTAGACAAAACAAATATTTTCCTTGTAGGTAAGTTTCTCGGCTCTAGACCTAATATTGATGTCATTAGAATATGGGCCTGTAGAAAGTGGCAACCAAAAGGGGATTTGAGCATCACCACTATGTCAAGGGGATTTTTCCTGGCCAAATTCAATCAGCAGGATGATTTGGAATCGGTGCTTCTGGGAGGCCCATAGTGGTTGAGTGATATGGGTCTCTTTTTGAAACAGTGGTATCCTAGGTTTGATCCTAGTAATGAGAATATACATACCATTCCAATATGGTGTAGGCTTTCAGGGATACTCTTGCACTTCTGGGATAATGAGATTCTTTTAAACGTTGCTAAATCTCTTAGTTCTCTAATTGGGATGGATGGGTCTACGAGGAATAGATCCAAACTAGCTTTTGCTAGATTTTATATCTCTTCTGAATTGGAGCAGGAGCTACCTAATCTAGTCATTCTGAATTCTATGTATGGTTGTTGACATCAAAATATTGAATATGAAACTTTTCATCTGAGATGTAAAAAATGCCATAAAATAAGACATTTTACCAGTAGATGTCCTAATTAAGAGATCTCTCAAGAGGAAAAAATAGGAAAACTTGATAAGCCTAGTGGAGAGACTCTTAAGACCCAGGAAGTTTGGCTGGATAACGAGGAGGGAAAAAATAAAGACCAAGGGAAGGGGGAAGGGCTACCCCTCCATCATCCAGAGGTGAAATACATGAAAGGAAAAAAGATTTTTAGAACTCCAATAAGAAAACCGCTGATTTGTAGAAAGCTATGGCATCCCAAAACCCCAGTGGTGGGTGCTATAGTAAGTCTTCCAACCTCCACAGAAGATTTAGATCCTCAAAATCCAGTGAAGGTGTTTCTGGAGGTTAATGAACTAACTGAAACAATGTCAGTAAATCTTCTTTCCAAGGAGGTTGATTAGAAAGAGCTTTGGGATAAGGACACTACAGTTGTGCCAGGGGTATTAGCTATGGAAAATTCCTTTCTTGATCCTCTAAGTACCATTGAGGAAGTTCTAAATGAGGAAAAAGAAATGGCTGTTTATGAATCATCACTGAAGAGAGACTCTTCACTGTTTAAGAGCTTCTCTCCTAAAAGTGGAAACCCCCTTTGCCTTTCTAACTCAGCATCTTCACAACTCTTGGATAGTGAGAAGGGAGAGAAAGAGGAGGGGGAAGTTACGCCACTTAAATAAAATAGGATGGAGGATGAAGATCTGGATCGCAATGGTTTTCTAGAAGTTAAATCCAGAAAAAGAAAAGAATGAAGGGGTTCGAGAAGATCCCAGATTCATTGTATAATGAAAAGAAAAAGAAAATTGATAACTGGGGAGCTTCAACATCTAGAACTACAAGATCTTTTGCTAGAAGAGTAGTGGATTTTGGAAGCAACTCTAAAAGAGGTATATCTTCTAATAAGTCTCTAAGAACCAAAAGAACAGAAAAAGATATTGCTGATGGTACTCAAAGCCAATTGAGACATCAAGAAATTACATTACATTTATCTTTTATATGAATATCATCTCTTAGAACATTCGGGGTCTAACTAGAAATTCTAAATAAAGAATAATCAAAGAGTTAAGAGTTTCTAGTAGACCTGGCATTCTATTTCTGCAGGAAACAAAGATGAATTATAAGATACTTGCTAATTGCAAAAACAATTTTTGGGAAAATTCAAACATGGTTGCGGTGGACTCTCAGGGAGCTTCAGGTGGTATGGAAATTTTTTGGGACAAGAAGCATTTCACTGGTATGATTCTCTCTAAAACTATTAATCATCTTGTTGTTAAATTCCATGCTTTTGAAAATAACAATACTTGGATCCTTTCCAATATCTATGCGCCCAATATGGTTAGTTGAAGAAGGAAGCTCTGGAGAGATCTAAAGGGTTTTAGAATTCAACATAGTAATGACAGATGGCTCATTATGGGGGACTTCAATTCCTCATTAAATCATGGAGAAAATCATGGGGGAAACTCTTCTTTCTCTATGGGTATGGATGATTTTACTGACTTCATGGCTGATCTAAATCTCATAGATGTGGACCTTCATGACAATAAATATACTTGGAAAAACTGGAGGTTGGGAAGGGATATGATTCATGTCAGATTGGATAGAGCCCTTATCTCAGAAAGTTGGATTCTACATTAATATTTTCATCTCACATCTTTTCCCAGAATCAGATCTGATAACAATCCAATAGTTTTAAATTTTGTTAACTGGGTTAAGCCTACCAGAAGCTCCTTTAAATTTGAAAAGATGTGGATGGAGCACGATGACATATTTGATAGGATCAAGGATTGGTGGATTTAGAGGGGAGGAGGAACTGCTAAATATAGGTTTATTCAAAAGTTTAAAAATGTCAAAAAATAGGTTAAAATCTAGAATAAAGAAGTCTCTAAGAATGTTTTTGTGAAAAAAGGAGCTAAAACAGAGACTCCAAGATCTGGAAAACAAAATTAACTTATAGGGGAGATTTGGGGAGGATCATTTGATGGAGAAAAAAATCATTTCTGAGTTACACACGATTTGTAGCAGGGAAGAATCCCTATAGAGGCTTAAATCTAGGGCTATATGGCTCAAAGAGGATGACAGAAACAAAAAATTCTTTCATATGACCACATTGAAGCATAGATCATGTAATAGGATTATGGAAGTCTCCAAAGGCAATGAAAGCATCATAAAAGATCTGCGAATCATCAAGAAAAAGGCTCTCAGATTCTATGAAAAATTGTTGAATGAGAAGAGTGCTACTAATGATGTGGCTGACTCTTTTATGCTAGAAGCTATCCCACATGATAAAATAGAGGAAAAAAGATTTAAAGATATTACCAAAGCTGTTACTTTGGAGGAACTTCAGAAAGCTATTTTTTCTCTTGAAGGAGATAAGGCTCCGGGACCTGATGGCTTCTCTGTCAATTTTTTTCAAATTTTTTGGGAAATTTTCTCGAACAATCTCCTAAGGGATGTAAATGAATTTATTAGAACTGAAGATTTATTGAAAGAGCTTAATAATACCCACATAGTGCTGACTCCAAAAAAAATGGATGCTAAAGATTTCAAATATTTTAGACCCATTATCTTGGTTAATGCTGTCTATAGAATTTTAACTAAGATTATTGCCACCAGACTGCAGTCCATTTTGAATGATTTAATCTCAAAATAACAAAGTGGGTTCATCAGAGGTAGGATTATTCAAGATGGTGTGATTATGGTACATGAGATTATTCACTCTATGGATAATAATAAAAATGCTAGCATGGTCCTTAAAATTGACATGAATAAAGCCTTCGATAAAGTATCCTGGTCTTTTCTTTACAAATTTTTGGCCAAATTTGGATTTCTTGACAGATTTAGAAGAGTTATCAAGGCCTACATCTCAAATGCTAGATTCTCTGTGGTGGTTAATGGTGAACCTGTGGGTTACTTCATCAGTAGTAGGGGACTAAGATAGGGGGATCCTATATCCCCTCTTCTCTTTATTTTGTTGGTTGATAGCCTCAACAAAATAATCACCAAAGCTATTAAAGATGGTCTTCTGAAAGGCACTAATCCTACCTCTATGAATCAAACAACTTCTCACCAGTAATTTGTGGATTACACTATCATAATCTTAGTGGCATTTATACTGGAAGCTAAGGTGATCAAGTCCATTTTAAAATTTTATGAGATAGCTTCTGGGCAAGAGATCAAGTTTGAAAAAAGCTCCATTTTCTTTTTCAATACTCCTTTGGAAATACAAAATAGAATTGCTAAAGTATTGGGCTGCAAAATCAATGTCTTAGCTCCTTACCTCCGTGGAGGAAAAATGGATTATTTGGGGGATCTGGAGTGGATAAAATAGTGTTGATTATGGAATTAATCAACAACATTGCTAAGGATCATGGATGTGTTTTTGTATTTGGCGGAGTAGGAGAATGTACCTGTGAAGGAAATGATCTTTACAAGGAACTGAAAGAGTCAGGAGTAATTAATGAGAAAAATATATCAGAATCCAAAGTAGCTCTGGTATATGGTCAAATGAATGAACCACTAGGAGCTTGTATGAGAGTTAGTTTAACTACTCTAACCATGGATAAATATTTTCCAGATGTCAATAAGCAAGACATACTCTTATTTATTGACAATATCTTCTGCTTTGTCCAAGCAGGATCAGAGGTATCAACATTATTAGGAAGAATGCCTTCCACTGTGGGTTATCAGCCAAATCTTAGTATGGAAATGGGCTCTTTGCAAGAGAGAATAACTTCTACAAAAGATGGATCTATAACCTCCATTCAAGCAGTTTATGTACCTGCAGATGACTACTTATCTGTGGCTCCCCCTGGGTACTAAAAAAGTCTCAAACAAAGTCTGGAATGAATTACTGGAAATATTCCAAAAGAAATTGGCAGGATGGAAAGGAGCCATTCTTTTCAATGCTGGTAAATGTCTACTTATCAAAATCACTCTTCAAAATCTACCTATCTACATTATGTCTTTGTACAACATCCTCTCTGCCTTTAGAGAAAAAATTGAAAGGATTCAAAAACACTTTTTATGGTAGGGAATGAAAGAAAAATTTAAATATCACTTGGTTTCCTGGGATCAAGTGTGCACTCCTAAAAGGATTAAGGGCTTGGGCATAAAAGATATTAGAAAAATGAATATGGCCTTAATTGAAAAAATGGGTTGGATATTGCTTTCGGAGGAACAACCTTGGATAGATCTCATTAAGGCTAAATATCTAGAAAAAAAAAACAACTTCCTGCTTCCTACATATAGAACAACTTCCCCATGGCTCCATTTTATGGAACAACTTGATTCTTACCAGGAATTTCATCAAGAAAATATGTAGATGGAAAGTGGGAAATGGCAGAGACATCAGTTTTTGGAGTGATAATTGGTCTAATATTATCCTCAATGATAGATTTGGTGCAACTAAGGAGAGTCTAGAACAGAAATATGGTACTAAGGTCATCTATTACATGGAAATTGATGGAAATACAAAGAGATGGAAACAAATCTCAGTGGATGGTTTTGATTTGAACTTTGTGTTGTCCTCTCTTTAGGAGCAACTGGACCTCATCCCCTTGAATCAGGTGGATGTCAAAGATGAAATTGTTTGGCACAATTCTAGAGATGGGGACTATACGGTTAAATTTGGATATAATTCTTACTTTGAGAATATCCAGAATGAATTTAATTGGATCAAAATATGGATGACTGAGTTAACCCCTAAAATCAAATTTTTATTTTGGCTTGTGCTCAGAGGAAGAATTCTTACTAATGATAACTTGATTAAGAAAGGGTTCATTATACCTAATAGGTGCCACCTATGCAAAAAAGATTCTGAAGATATTAAGCACCTTTTTATCCACTGTGATTATGCTACCATAATTTGGAGCTATGCCTTATCCAAGTTCAATGTTCTTTGGATGGTACCTAAGGACTTCATCTAATTCTAGACCCAATGAAATCCTCCCTTTAAACATTGTGTTGTGAAAAGACTTTGGAAACTGGTCATGCCCCATATTATCTGGAGAATATGGAAAGATAGGAATGATATCATTTTCAGAAATAACAAGTAGCATTACAAGATCAGATCTGTTAAGATTGGGCATGTTGTTAAGGATAATATTGGGAGATTCAAACCTCCCAAAAATAAGAAGTATCCTATTGACGAGGAGTACATTCTTTCTAATTAGAAGATTGAAACTGCTAGTTTACAGATTAGGAATACCTCAAACATTGATAGGTCTTTGATTCATTGGATTCCTTCTAAGAGAAACTGGCATAAACTCAACTTTGATGGTGCCTCTAAGGGTAACCCTGGTCTTACTACTAGGGGAGGGGTTATTAGGGATCACAAAGGCTATTTAGTTGTTGCTTATGCTGGTAAAATGGGGATTCAGAAGAATCATTACGCTGAAGCCCTTGCTTCTCTTTGGGGGCTAAGGATTGCCAAAGATTTTGATATCCATTTAAACCAAACTTCTCCTCCTAGCTGGACCATCAAGGAATTCATTATGGAAGCAAGAAATATTTTTCAAAATATCAAGAACATCATCATTAGACATACCTATAGGGAGGGGAATAAGGTTGCAGACACATTGGCCAGTATGGGCATCAATATTAATCTTATCATATGGGATAATGTAAATAACATCCCTAAGGAGGTCCAAACTAGCATTAATGTAGATAATAATGGGATTACATACGTGGAGTAATTTTAATTATGACATGGAGTGGCCCTTAGTGGAGGTGAAAGATCACACATGTGTGAATTATTCTCCTTATTACGACCACATTAAAGCTACTGAACCTCACACATGTGGGAGGTATTTCAAAAAATAGGACAATCATAAGAAAGAAACAAAATCTTAGAGGGTTTTGAGTAGGAAATTTTCAGGATTTGTAGGAAGAAGGAGAAAATGGGAGGGGCACCATGTCAATTGGAGCCATGTTGTGATCTGTTCTAGAATAATAACAAGGTACTTTCGAACCTCTTGCACAAGGGAGGAATTTCAAATTTTATTGAACGCATTCAAGGTCATGACCTGAACATTTCAGTTCACTTTGCTACAGATTGGAAGGATAGAAGGGTCAAGTATGGTGGCCACCTGGTTACTGTCAATAAGGAGTTGACTGCTGAGGCTACAAGACTAGAACTAGAGGGCTACCACTTTTTTAGTAAGAGTATTGACAGTGTCACCGAGGACAAGAAATTATCTGACGAGGGCGAGGAGCTTGAGTTTGTGGTTGCAGGCATAAGGGTAAGTTCTATTCCCATGCCATATGATGAAGTGACGAATATGATGGCCAGCTATATTTCTTTGGAAGGGCATTATAAAACTATCCCTGTTAAACACCTTGTCTTTTAAAACCATTTTAGAAGGCATTTCACGGTCTTCTTCCCACACTACCTTCTCAATTCCCTTCAGTGCTCTATTCTAGATTTTCAAAAACACTCCCGTGCTATTCCTTTGCATCAGGGACTTATCTTTCTATTTCACAAGCTTTGTGTTGCCAAGTTCCCTGGCTTCCTGATTTCTCCTAGTGATCCTCTCACTACCACCTCCTCTACTCCCACTCCCATTCTTTTTGCCCATTCCAAATCCAAAACCAAGAACCCCAAGAAGTCGGACACCCCTCACACTACCAGGATTCTTAGAAGATCCAAAGAGATGGAGGTTACTCAAAAATTTCTACATATCAGCAATGTTAGTATTGAAATGGCCCTGCATCAGGAGGAGTCTCAAGTGCCTCATAGAATGGAAGCCCTGTAGAAAGAGATGAAGCAGATGAAGAAGGACCTTCAGTGTATGGAAAAATAGAAAGGGAAAATAAAATTTGATGAAGAGAATGACAATGGAAAGGATCAATTTACTGATATATATACGAAGTTGAACTCTATAGACACTAGACTGGGGAGAGATAAAGATAGACATGATCACAACATGGCTATCTTCAAAGCCATAAGTGAATTTTTAGAAAAATTTCGGAGCATTGCCATGCTCAGTGGTATCCCTACAACTATTTGGGGGAATGATAAAGAGAGAAGTATGACCATATCGCAATTGGATGCTTCAGACTCAACACACATAACCACACTGGTGTTGTTTACCTCACTGGAAATGATCCAGTCTAAAATTGAAAGAGCATCTAAGAAATAGACTCACTTGGGTTGACAGGATTTGTTGAAGATGCTGTTTTTTTGCGATATTTTTGCTGTGACTTCACTAGTTTTTTGTGGTTTTGTTGCAGACTGTGTCCTTTTTCTGCTTCTAGTTATAACTAACTCTTGGCTACTTTTGGAAAATGCTGTTCTATTTGGATTTTGATACTTTTTTGTTGAATATTCATAGTTCTATCAAGCTGGTGAGCCCTTTTTGTAACTGGGTATAGTCCCTTTAAAACTATTTACCAATAATAATAAAAAATAATGTTTATATAAATTATTATATAAACCTTATTCTATATTATATATATTTTTATTTAAAAATAATAATATTGTTTTCAAATTATATAGGATATAGTTATAGATTAACTATAAACTATCTTTTTTCAAATTGAATCCTTTTAGAGGGGACCAAAGAACACGGGTATGAATTTACCTTCCAAAATATTTAATCTGCAAACATTTGAAAGTATAGAAAACATGAAAATTATTTCATATAGTAATAAATCCTTTCTTTTTCTGTATGTGATTTTCACACACGAAAATATTTGAATTCCCTTTCACCTGTGCACACATCAATATCCAAATAAACATTAATTCCATATAATTTACAAAATGTAAATGAAAGTAAGAATCATATCATATTACATCTCCCCCCCCCAAAATTAGGGATTTAAAATTGAAAAACCTAAAATTTTTACCGGGAGTTTAATTGCACAAATATAATGCCAAAATAAATTGAGGGAAAAAAATAAGGGGACCAGATACTTTTAAATGCCCTTTCGGGTTGGTTGAAAAAACCCGTACAAATTAAATAAATAAAATACACAACATTTGATCTTAATTTATTTAATTTATCTCACTCTGTTACCATGTTAGAATTTAAGAATTCTAATAAATACGGAATTAATCAACTTACATATTACATAATGTTACAATAAATATTTAAATAAATATTACATCATAACATAAGTAAATAAAGAAATACTTACAGGAAATAAATAACACAGGTGACACAATATTTATAGTGGAAAACCCCAATATAGTAAAAACCACTTTGAAAATAACCTTTTACTTCAAATAATTTATTTTACATCCAGTAAGATCACCTCCTCCTTTAAAATCCTATTTACCAAGGGTAAAACCAAATCACTTGATTTGCACACCTTTGATATATTTCCCGAATATATCAAATGAGGACCTAAAGTCCTTTTTATATATGGTGATCGAGTATGTCTCCCGACCCACCTTTTCAACCTAAAATGGTTGAGACATACACCTAGGTTTATAATATTTAATATTAGAAATATAATCATTTCATGATATTAAATATTTATTCTAAAGTATATACCTAGGTTAGCATATTTAATATTAGAAATATAAATATTTCATATTATTAAATATTAACATATATATTAGTGATGGACCCATATATATTAATGGTTGTCCAGACCATTTAATCATTATGTTCCAACATATTACACATGTGTGATGAATTTTGGGGCTTGGATGATAAAGGTCTTGGCATTAATGGTTTTATCTAATCTTAGTGATGGGGTTTTGAGCTTGTTTTGTGCAAGTTGAGTGGTTTTGGGCATGGCCGACCTATATGGGTCATATGTAGCCATTTTAATGTATGTATTTATATTTTATTAAGGTTTTTTTGGTAGAAATTATGATGTAGGACTGACCTATATTATGTTTGAAGGAAGAGAAGTCTATAAAACAAGTGTTTTGAGTTCATTTTTGACCTATTTCTCTTGGAGGGAAAAGTGTGACCCTAGTGTGAGTGAATAATAGGTATGATTACATGATTTCAGATCAGATGAAGTGTGTTTCATGTTGAAGAATGTTTTAAGGCATGTGAGTAAGGTTTTAGAGGCAAGAAAATTATAAGTAGAAGAATATAGAGTAAGGTAGAGTAATAAGGGTTTGATTGTGATTGTATGAGATGAATTAGAGTTCTCCATTAGTTATGGAAGTAAAAAAATTCAGATATCATCATCATCAGGTGGTTGATTTGGTTCTTAGTCATCTTAGGGGGTTATATCATCCTTTTGGAGTTGGTACTTTACTAAATTAGGGGTTGGTGATCTTTTTAGGGTTGGTGCTTTACTAAACTAGGGGTTGGTGCTCCTTATGGGGTTGATACCTCAATAAATTTGAAACATGGAAATATAATATTTGTGTTTCAGTCAGTTTTCTTCACCATGAGAGTTTCCCAGTTAAATCTTGTGTCTATGGGATCTCTCTTATGTGTTATGGTTATTTGAATATATTGTACACACTTAATAAG
The DNA here is from genome assembly GCA_019776745.2 of Taxus chinensis. Taxonomy (NCBI): domain Eukaryota; kingdom Viridiplantae; phylum Streptophyta; class Pinopsida; order Cupressales; family Taxaceae; genus Taxus; species Taxus chinensis. The sequence continues at coordinate 641,333,684 of CM034149.1, forward strand.
ATATTGTTGAATGTATGTGATTTGATGGATATTAATGGATGAAAGAATACATGTTAAATGAAATAGGAAATTTGTAGGACTGATTCACCCCTAGTCAATTGTTATTCCAACATCAGGTTGCTGTTGACCCGACCAAGTTTTATTTTTGTTATCTCATCTTTACTAACATTTACATTATCAAATCTTCATATTAGTATCTCAAGCATATATTTGATCATTGTTATATTTTTTTATCTACTGCAACCTACCTATACATTATCATTTATCTATATTTTTAGTAAATTGGGTTAACAACCATCCCTATGAAGTTATAAATTATCAGGACTAACCTTGTCAAGAAAACCACCATCTTATCTACTAATCCTTTTTTTGGTCATGTTGTCTCTTTGTTGTGTAGGTTATCAAGCTCACCACGGAGAGGATCTCTTTTCCTATATCTTCATCCTCACCATAATTTAGAGTTTATTATTTTCTTTCCACAATTCCATTAACTTGAAATATGAGCAGGAAAATTCAATCAAAATATCAGCACGCCCAGTGGCACACACTCTTCTTCTTTGTTGAGTTCTTTTTTTAATTTTATTATTTCATTTCCTATTATATTAATCTCTTTATACTAATTTATAGGCAGATCATATTTTCTTGCATGCTCGGGGGTTTTGTTTTCTTTGAATCAACAAAGTGTGCTTAAATGCAAAAAAATATTAAAAATCATTTATCCAGGTATTCCTCATATTTTCCTTATTATCTCTTTTTGCATCTTCTCTCCCTTGTTTGTCTGATTCCTATCATCGAATATCAAATTTGGTTTTGGGACTTAAAAAACAGCTCTCATGTTTTCTTTCTCACATAGTCTAAGCAGAAGGTAATATTTTGTAGTAACACTTCTTCCCCACACATCCAAAACAAAAAAAATCAATTATCACATCTAAAACATATTCTACCAGGTGGAATTATTAGGATTTCATCACCCAATAAGGAAGTCACCACGATGTTTAGGCCATGTAAGAAATTTGTTTAGTATCGGTATATTGGCTAAGCACTTAAAACCCTTATTGTTATGGTGTGTGAACTGAGGGGGTAGGCCCCAATACCAAACCCCATACCGGTAATCATCCTTAATTCGCGCCTCACATACGTCTGACTATAAAAACGACGTTAGCTTAAACAACTTAAAACCTTCCTTAGATTGGCCACTTCTTAGGTTCCCCTTTGAGCCATTTTTTTATTTTTAGAACGTCTTCTAAATAAACAAGATAATTAAAACATTGTTGCGTGATTTTTTTGTCATATAAAACATCCACATAAATTCCTATTTTTTGTTTCATGCCCATTCTTTTACCCATTCTTAGGGTAAGAAAATGAAACAAGCAACCTCATTCAAGAACATCCCCTCTTACAACAATATTTCCAAAAAAAAAAAAAATCCGCACTTGTCATTGTTTCCTCTACACCCATGATCACCACACCTTTGGTCTCCCAACCCATTATTTATATTGTTCCTCTTCACGAGACCCATGTCATTGAAAATAATCCCCATCAATAAACCAACCCTTTTGCATCTTCCACCTCTTTTGCATCATTTTGACCTCCTAAGAACCTTTATCCCTCATGGGTGTGTGGAGTTTCAAGAGATCCTTGATGCCAATCACGTGTCCCTTAATGATTATATTTCTTATAAAGCCACCTATCTCCCCATCGATACCAATTGTAAACCTATTGTAAGAAAATAATTAACATCTTAGTTCAAATATAACATTGGTGTGCAAAATAAACATCATAAAACTCTATTCCATTAAGAAATTTGACGAAAAGATATCATCTTAGTTCTTGCTAGGTGCTATCACATCATCAATAACATATCATTCTCTCTTCCCCAAAATGAATTAAAATATTTTAAAATATTTTAGGAAGCCTTCACCATGGCTTGTAAACTCGAATTACATTCCCTTGATAAAGGTAATGTCATTCACTCTAATAAGCCAAAAACCTAATTCACCAAGTCATCCACTCACAATTACAAATATTAAAGTGCAACCAATGCCATCGTAGTCAAATCCTCTTTAACATCCACATTGCATATAGATCCTCCACAAAGGTCTCCTTGATTAACCCCTAACTATACTCATCTCAGAGAATCTTATAGTTGTATCTTCAATAAACTTATGGTTGCGTGTCTTATCCAATGTTAACCTATCCATCCTGTTGATGATTCACGCCCCAAAACCAGATGGTACCATGAAGACCATTATTGTAAGAATCATCAAGTATATGGTCATGATATCAAAAAAAAAAATTACCTTCAAAGACATAGTACAACAACTTATAATACATGCAGACCTTTAATTGGACAATACCAACGCAACGGGTAACCATGCATTATATTTCTTCAAAAAAACCTTCCCCAATCATCCTCCAAACAACCAAGCTAATCCTCACATATCTCAAGCACCTGACACCCATACAATCAATACTCTAATTCAGGATTCAACATCACCACCCACAACCATAATTCCTCCATCTATTGTGTCCACATCTACTTTGACATATACCCTTACATCTACACTCATATATGCATTTATACCCTTATCTACATCTATTATACCCACATCCACTACATATACATCTACTCCACTTATATCTATTATCCCCACAACCATCCCTACAATTGTCTCAACACCTACCTCGACACCCATCCCTAAATATACATCTATTTATTTAGCCACATCTACTATCCCTATATCTACATACATTTTCCTACCCTCATCTATAACCACATCCACAACTGTATCCATCCCCAAATCTATCCCAATATCCACCTATACATCCATACCTACTTCTACATCTAATTATTTATCCATATATATAATTGTATCCATATCCACATCAACATCAAAATTTGTGTCCACACCTATATCATCCCTCAAAACTTATATTAACCAAACATTCCCCCTTAATGCAACTGCAAGTGATGTCCCTATCCCATCTACATATTCAACAAGTAAGACCACTCCTACATCAACACATCCGAAATCCACACAATCCACAACCCCTTCTCATCATACCACTCCACCTTAATCTTAAATCCCCACATCTACCACTAACTCTAAACCCAAATCATCTGATTCTACCTCTAAGGATCCCCCAGTTGAAATTATTATCATCCTTGCCAAAGGTAAATATTTGCAGTGAAAATCTAAGAACCTTGGCATCCCTACTCAAAAATATCTTATGCATCCACATAAGAAATTGGATCTTCCTCCACCAATGCCCCATCAATCCAAATCATCTAAGAAATCCAACACCTCATCATCTATCTTAGGACCTTGCCCATCTATTTTGGGACTAGGCTCTTCTTCCAAATCCTCCATCACCAATAAATTTGAATCAAAACCATTCATGCCTCCTCGCAAAACAAAATCAAAATCCAAGGCTCCTACAAAGCCTCATATGAGTAAGACACCTCTCTTTCCTTCATCCATTGCTCCTAAGTATAATCCATCCACAATCCATGAAACCCCTTCTTCGAAAACCCCCATCGGATATTATGCAAAGATCATTTAACGTCTCATCCAAACATCTAAAATCAACATTCCCCTATCAAATCCTTCTATTCGTGGGAAGGAACCTACGTGGTTCATTTATAATGCCATTTGCACTTGTCATCATACCCTTGGACATTAAACTGAACATTGTAGGGCCCTCCAAACCCTCATTGACAATATTATAGAAGAGGATGACCTGCTCATCAAAGAAGACCAAAATATCCCATATACTAGTTCATCCACATCCAAACAAAATCCTCCAATCAAATCTATACCTCCCAAAACCTCTAAATCTAGTTCTTCATCCAAATCCTACATTCCAATACCTCTTCTAAACACTACCTCTTCTAAAGAAGGTCCCCCTCTTTTCATCAATTCCATTCGTATGGCCACTTGTTCTCAAGTTCATGATCCTAAACCATCTACCCAACCTAAACCCAAAATTAATGTCTCTGATCCTTTAAATGATCCCAATCTATCTCCCTCATCATCTAAAGCTAAGGTATTCATCCTAGCCACTTCGTGTACCTAAAATCCTGTTGTCATTGAGAAAAATATTGTAAAGCAGATCCATCAGGCTCCTCTTAAGATGTCTCACTATGAGCTTATCCAAATCTCCCCCAATCATAAAAAACTCTCATTGAAGCCTTACAACATATCCCAATCACTACTAATGAGACCCAACCTTTCAAATCTCTCGTCGAAATATATTCTATCTTCTACCGCAATATCCTTTAATGATTATGAAATCCCCAATATCCTACATGATGATCATGATAATCACCTCTTCATCATCATCTGAATCAACGCCACCTTTATCTGACAATATATGATTAAAAATGGTGCTAATATCAATTTCATCTAATACTATACCTTTGAACAACTCAAACTTATCAGATCCATTATAGCTCAATCACCCACATTTCTTCAAACTTTCAATGATGATGTTTCTCCTGCTTTTGGGACTTTTATCCTCTCCATCCGTATGGGTGAAAAATTCCTCCATGAGATCTTTTACATTGTTAAGGGGAATTTCCAATATAATGTCTTTCTTGGATGTCCATGGATCTAATTCATACGATGTATCCCATCCACTCTGCATCACTACATCATGTATGATCATGAGGGGAAAATCCATATACTCCTCGTAGATCTCCCTATATTCAAATCATGCCACATGATCTATCGACCAAATTATCTGCTCATCCCTAAGCCAAATTCATCTTCTAAAGCATCCACTAATTCATCCATACCTACATCCAATCTACCCAATGAAGAATCTCTTGATACCATGATGCAGTGTCTCTCATTGGGGGAGTATCAACTCCTCGCCCTCAATGATCTTCCAACACCAAATCGACTTGGTAGACTCAATTATTGTCATATGTATAAACCAAACATCATGAATATCATTTCCTTTGGTCCACCCCATCTCAAAACCAATCTCGTCTATGGTGGCATTGATCAAAATTATTCTCATATCGATAATTAACCTCACACTAAGCCATATACCAACGGTATCGAATTCCTCTATAATAGATCATTTACCTATACCTACCTCAATCACTACATGTGGAAGGGATTTGGTCTTGGATGTTATGAAAAAGGTATGCATGATCTTATCATCGACTAATCCCACAAACCTCATGAGAATTTTAGATTAATATTCAAGGAACAACCCACCGAACCTCTCACACCTACTTCCTATGTATCCCCCATGCACATTGATCCATCGTCTAATATTTCTCCACCTAACGACCCCATGGACATGGAAGACACTATGTCCCTTTCTTTTATATTTTTTTAATCTCCATATTCAATTTGGGAATGATCACTTATCAGGTTGAAGGTGAAACTAGGTCCATTCCTCTTGTATTTCCCAACATGGTAGAGGAGGACTCCCCTACCATGGACATTCTTCAATGCAATGATGAAAACTCCATTATTTCATACATGGGGGTAGAATATTCCCATCTTCAAAATTCCTTACCTCCTAACACATCTACCCTCTTCAGAAAATCCAATATCGACATCAACATAGGGACTCCACAAGAGCCATACATCCTCAAATTTGGCCAATCTCTTAATCCAAAAGATTTAGAATCCTTCACTAACTTCCTTTCTAAACACTGTTAGACCTTTACATGGTCATATGCTAACATACCAGGCCTTGATCCCAACATTGTCACTATTCCCAATGTTTATACGGTTAAGCAAAACTTACGCCACATGAATCCTTGTGTTGTACTCCTTGTCAAAGAGGAATTATAATGCATTCTTTTTACTAACTTCATCCAAGCTATTAATTATCACCAATGGATTTCTAACATCATACCCATTTTTAAAGCCTTTGGAATGCTCTATATCTGTACCTATTTTTGAGATTTAAACCTCATTTGTACCAAAGCTGACTTTCCCCTTCTTAAAATCGATAAGCCTCCTTTTGGTCACGAGATGTTTTCTCTTTTGGATGGTTTTTCTAGATATAATAAAATGATCATTGCACCAAAAGACCAACATAAAATGTTTTTCATCACCCCTTGGGGAACCTTCTACTATTGTTTCATAACCTTTGGGTTGAAAATGAAGGGGTTACCTATCAATGCGCCATGACCTACATATTCCATGATCTTATCTATACAACCATAGAGAATTATGTCAATGAACTTTTGGGTAAATCCAAATGTTAACATGATCATCTTTCCATTCTTGAAATCTTCTTCACACGTCTTATCCTATTCTTCCTTCACCTTAATCCCACCAAGTGTGTTTTTGGAGTTTTACCTAGGAAAATCCTTGGCATCATCATTTCTATCATGGGAATTGAAGTTGACCTTGCCAAGATCAAAGCCATCCTCAAGATGTACCCTCTTTCCAATATAAAGTAGCTTCATTGTATTCAAGGCTGACTTCAATCAGTCCTCCATTTCATTTCACAACTTTCTAATAATTGCCAACCTTTCCATCACCTTCTCCAAAAGTAAAATCACTTCAAGTGGGATGTTAATTGCCAAAAACCTTTGAAAAACTTGTGCATTATGTTTTATCACCACCTGCGATCATGCATCCATGTGAGGGAGAGCCTTTCTATCTTTATATGTTTTTCACCAATCATGCTCTAGGTGCCATTTGGCACACTGTGATGAGTAGGGAAGAGAGAAATCCATATATTATAATAGCCATACTATCCCTAATTATGAAACCCATTACAATGAAGTTGAAAAGTTGTGTTATCTTTTTTTCACCACATATAAACTACAATATTATATCCTTATTCAAAAAACCTATGTCGTCACTAGATTTAATCATCTCAAAACCATGCATTCCAAGCCTTACCACAATGATCACATCACTTGATGGCTCATGCTCATGACTGAGATTAACCTAGAGTTAATTTCTCAAAAAACAATCAAGGGACAGGATATCACTGATAAACTTACCAAAGCCCCTCTTTTTGATAATTAACCTCCTCACAAGAAATTTCCTGATGAATCCATCCACACCATCAATCATGAGTATCATCCTCTTAAAATTAAACTTTTATTTGATCGATATAAGTGTTGGAAAGGGGGAGGTGCTGGCATCATCATTATTCCTCCTTGGGAAAATCATATCCCCGTTGTCTACAAGCTTAACTCTGAGTGCACCAAAAACATGGTTGAGTATGAAGCCATCATTTTAGGTCTTCAAACCACTATCATGCTTGATGTCTAGATCCTTGGTATTTATAGTGATTCTTATATCATCATTAATTAGATTAAGGGAATATATCAATGAAAAAATGAAGTCCTTCAGAAATATACAGACATCATCAACTTTCTTCTTGAGGACTTTAATCAATATACCATCCAAGCCGTTCTTCTCTCATCCAATAGATTCATAGACACTATGGTGTCTCTCATATCTCCCATCCCATGGAAACTAATAAATCCAAACTCTTCATTGTTGTCTATTGCATTGATAAACCATCCCATACAAATGAGCTCCCTTGTATCAATCTCCTCAACTCAAATCAATCTGATACCTGGTATACCCATATCTTTGATTATCTTTCCCAATAAAAAATTCCATTCAACTTATCTTAAAATTATAGGAGGTAATTTATTCAACATGTTAACCGTTATGTCATCTTTGGTGGCATTCTTTACAAATGTGGGTTTGATGGCATTTGCTATAATGCCTTAAATCTCATGAATCTATTAGTGCTATCCAAGAAGTCCATGATGGCATATGTGGTGGAAATTTTAGTAGTTTGTATGTCACCAAGTGCATTCTTTGGATGGGATACTATTGGCCCAACATCAATCAAGATTACAATGAGTATGTTAAAAAGTACGTCAAGTGCAAACAACATTCTAATCTAATCCGCATCCCTAGTTAGGCCTTACAATTGGCTCAAGATATATGACCTTTCTTATAATGGGGACTTGACCTTATTGGTCTCATCAATCCACACTCTTCTTAATGCCATCACTCCATCTTAACTGCTACTGAATACTTCACCAAGTGGGTGGAATCCATTCCACTTGCATCCACTAAAGCTAACAAAATTGTTGATTTCGTCTATTAGCATATCATCTGTCACTAAATGGAGTTCCTCATAAAATCATCACAGAAAATAGAAAGTCCTTAACAAACAAATAGCTTAATAAGATTTATGAATATTTAAACATATAGCTCAACTTCTCTTCCCCTTATTATCCTCGAGCTAATGGCCAAAGTGATTCCACTAACAATACTCTTCACAATATTCTTGCCAAAACTATTTATAATGCAGGTTGAAATTGGCATATTCATATCCCCTTTACTCTTTGGGGTTATTAAACTCACATCAACACCACTACAGGTGCTACTCCTTTCTCTCTTGTCTATGGCTCGAAATATGTTCTTCCTCTCAAAGTTCAAATCCCATATTTGCGTGTTTCCCTTTGCGACTTCGTCTCTGACAAGGAATATCACCAAGAGTGTCTAGCCCAACTTGAATTACTAGACAAGCTTCAATTAATTGATATTTAACATCATCGCGTCTATCAAGAGTGAATCAAACATTCTTACAAAAATAACGAAAGGAATGTGAATTTAACATAAGTGACCTTGTCCTATAAAAAAATTAAAATGTCACTACTCTATAAAGGAGCCAACGTAGAAAGTTTTCTCCAAACTGGATTGAACCATATATAATTATGCATAATTATGGGTCTAAAGCCTATCGTTTATCTTCCCTTGATGGTAAACCAGAAACATAACCTCTCAATTCTTTGCACTTGTGGCCTTTCTATGGTTAACACACTTACTAGTGTGACCTTAGTTGCATCAACAATATTATTCCCGTCACTATCCTTTCCATCTTTCATTGTAATGATTTGGAATTATGTGCTCTACCATCACTATCCTATCTAAGACCTTGAATATGGGTACCATAACTCTGTTAATAGCATATTACTTATGGACAAGTTCTTCCTTCTAAAGGGAACCCTGCAATCATTATATCCATAATTTTTTTATCTACCTACTGGAACCATAATAATGGTCCACATGTATCACTCGTACATCTTATCTTTCCATCCCCAAGTGGTCTACTTGGATATCCTCAACTCTATCCTAAAGTAAAAAACATGGATGCTCTTATCAAAACCTATATTATCCAAAAATAGACTGCTCCCTCGAAGGACATATAGACACTAAGTTTTCATTAACCCACCTACTCCATCTCATATACACATTATTTAACCTAAAACTTATCATTATGTCATTTTCCTAAGTTACCCTCCCCTCATCAAGTAAACTTAAATTTTACACCCTTAGAAGTTATTATTTACCCATCCCAAACTACCTCAACCTCTTTAAAACTACTTAAAAACCTCTAAACCATATCAAACCTATTTTATCCTAACATCCTAACCTCCCCAACTCATCCATAACCTATTCTCAACCATTTTCCTCATCATTTACCCAAAAACCTAGTTTATGAAGTGGTTTAATGTATTTCCTAAACGTTTTCCCAAAAAACCTGGATCACTGACAATTCTACCTAATTGCTAGTGAATATAAATAGAATTTTTTGCACTTCTCTCACGGATCTTAAAAAATATTTTTCCGACTCTTACACTTATTTTTTGACCCAATAGTGAATTTAAGTCATTCCAGAGATCATCAAGGAAATGTATCAACTTCAATATTTTTTTAACACGTCATTTTGATAGTCTTTTCATCAATCATCTCTCAGGAATCTCAACGATTGGCTATAATCTTCAATCATCTCCATTCGGCACATGGATTCATATTTCAACCTACACTCACATTAAGAGGTATTTATCTATTTTATTTCATCATTTACATTTAATAGAATTAATGAAAAACAATAAAAAAACATCATTTAGAGCTTTGTTTATAGTTTTTATCAAAACTTATCATTTTCATAGTAATCACCATCAATTTTATTGAATCGCCAGTGATCCTATATAATCTTGTATGATTCCCTTGAATCACCATCAATCCCTATCAAACTACATATTTTTTTATCAATTCATGAGATTATTATCATTTTTTTTTCAATATCTTGGATTTAACTTGTCCTCTGTAAGCATGGATTTACTTTAGATGGTAGTACCTAGCCGGTCCCATCCTATTACAAGCATCTACGACCTTCCCATTATTTAGTAGCCCTTATTTTGGGAAGAATTAAACATCCTTCGTGATTTGACATTGTGTGCAATCTGATTTGCCACCGACATCAAAGACATCAAAGTTCAGTTTGAGTCCCTCAACGAGATCTAATAGGAAACATAGGAATTTTGGTACGACTACTTTGAATCTGTTTATATTGCCTCCACTTTGGCCTGGACTACATTTGAATTTGCACAAGACTTAACCTTCAATATTGAGCTCTAAATATTCTTATCCATTATCTATCTATCCTTGTAATTTATATATCCTTGTCAATATACTTAATTGTTTTAAAGCAAGCTAACATCCTCCAAGGAACTCCCTTTATATTCCTAAAATCAATCTCTACCAAACAACTTGTTTATCCATTTATCTAATCTATTTTGGTTCAACTATCTTTCATCTGCAGGTTTCTTCATCGACGTAAGAAGAAGGAGATTTATCACACAACATCAACATCCATCATTGTGGGTATCGGTAAACCTCGCCGTCCTCTGAGGCCAACTTGTTTTTGTTATTTAATTTTATTAAGTTAAAGTTTGAAAGTAAAAAATATTTGGTACATGCTAAATGTCCATATAAAACAAACTTTTTCAAAAGTATAGACTTATTCCATGAAGGACAACTATCATGCATCTTATCTTGGAATATAAAAATAAAAAGTCAAAATAAAAAACAAAGATACCATTGTAGACCACTCCCTCGAAGGATGGCTACTATATTATATCATGACAGTGAAGGTTTCCCATATTGACCAACCTTCTAAATATCTAAAATAAAAATAAAAAAACAAGCATCCTCATAAAGCTTCCTGCATTGATCAACTTTCCATCAAAAGAAAACTTCTCACATTGATCAATTTGTACCATATTTCTCAGAGCTAGGGCATAGACCTAGGATAAACATCTAAGGAGAACATACTTCCCTCATACAAGCTACATCTAAATTATTTTTTCGTGTCTATAGTAGGTGTGTAAACACATCTTCCAACTTTTCCCTTCATGATCTTAAATATGACTAACTATCGTTGGTTATGTGTTAACAACGACCACAGGATGTGAGTGCATTACTTTGTTCATGTTCCTTTTCATTCTTTACCTATGATATAACCTAAAAACATCTTTCCTATGCACACTCTTTACTACGATGAAGTGTACCTCTTAACATTTATGTCACCCTAATAGGGTCACATTCTATTCACCTGATCCAATCCAATCCAATTACATCATTTGATATACATCCAAATTCATCTGATCATATATGATATATAATCCATTACATTATTTCCATTTCTAGTCTAAACCCATCACATCATGTCTAATTTAACTCGCATCATAAATATCTAACATTTACATCCAATTCATCACATCTAATATAAATCCCTCACATCTTTTTCATATCTCATCTAAATATCTAAATTCATATATCATATCATCCACATGTCTAACATATAATCTCATCACATCAATATATAAATAAATATACATCAAATCAATATCCAGATCATCAAATATCTCATCCATTGCAGACAAAAAAAATGCACTTTGGATAATTATCTAGTCTTGATTGCATACTACTATTCATATGATACCTAAGTATGAAAATTAATAATTAACCCATGCCTTTGGCCATCTAATTTTTCTTTCTATTGCTACCTTTGGTCTTACACTCTTCCTAGCTCAGTCTATTTTTTTACTCCTCATCATTTCTCATCCTAGACACCAATGCCCACCTAGGATTCCAACGTCAGGCGCTCCCGTATCCTCTAGGCACCCTTGACTTCTTTTTACTTTGTTCACATCTTTTGGGTCATTTATATCTGTTTGAGCATCTTATCTTTTTGGTAGTTAGACTTTTGGGGGTTAATTACGAAACTCACATAAGAGAATCATATAAATATAAAGTTATGTGATCATAATAAGGGACCAAGCACTAAACATTAGATATCACCACCTAAGGTTGCATCCAAAGGCTATTCAAGAGAATTCAAGCATCTATTCAAGGGTGAGGGACTGCATTATTATACATACACTTCATAGGAGGGGAAGTTCTATTTTATTCCATGCACACATCTATCTACATCTCTTACATGTATCTATATTCTCATTACCAAGTGTAACATGCAAAAGACCCACTTAGGGAAAAATTCCACACACACTCACATAGAACTACATTGGGTTTGAAATGTAGTGTAACGCTCAGTCGTAAGATCACTTAAGTTTGTAGGATGAGGGTAATAAAGTTATATTAACCTTATTGAAATAATATTAAGTAAACATTAATGTGCATACATGAAAAAATAAATAAAAAAGTAAAGAGATTGACACCCTAACATATTAACACATCATTTTACGTGGAATACCCCATTGGGGTAAAAACCATGAAATTTTTTTCCATTCATTGAGAAACTTTTCACCCAGTCCAGTAAATCCCTTCCTCACTTCTACTCCTTGGTTTTAACCCGAAATTTGATGTATCCGCATATGACCTCTAACCACATTCAAATAACCCAAAGGGTTATAACATTATTAAGTGACGGGGTACACCCCTATTTAAATATATAATTAGTTAATTAATAACTAACAACCTACTATAAATTTTATATCAAATAATAAAGACTATAAAATATATTCTATATTATTTAATTATAAACTAAATATTATGAGCACTTAATATTATTGTTCTAACACTCCCCCTTAATATTAAGTGTGGTTCCATATGCCAATATTACTTATTTGTACAACATGATTTACAAATACATAAACCAAAAAGGTTTAGGCTAGCATATTTCTTTTTGAAGGAATTATAACACCTTCATCATGCTCAACTAACCTTTTGGTACAAAAGGATTTGGAATCCATAAATCAGAAGTATGATTTAGGATAAGCATGATTTATGAGACTATATCCCACCGTTTCTCATGGAAAAGTTCTTAAACTGTATCTCTAGGAGTCTTTTATAACACAAGGACCTCCATTATAAATAGATGCAACATAGTGGACTGTATTATAGTGAAATCTATCAATTTACATAGATCATAAAAGATCTTTTTACAATGCTTTATACTAGAGAAAAAGTATAGAGAAGGAGTAAACAACTAACCGACTATTATGAGGTGGAATTTCCATGCACACTCCCCCTCAATGACAACTTTGAAAGGCCAAACATTACACAAACTTGCAGTATTTTACAACATACAAAGGCTCGTAAACATATCTGTAATATAATCTTCAGTTTGACAGTACTGGAGATCTCTATCACTGCATAAAACCTTCTCTCGGATAACATGCATATGAAATTCAATATGCTTCATTATATGATGTTGAACTAGATTCTTTAGCAAGAGTAATACAACTTTGACCAACACATAGAATAGGAATACTTCTTTTAGCTTCCATGTGCATCTCTTCTAACAACTGGTTCAGCCACACGACTTATTTTCTGCTTCCATTGTACTTATCTACCTCAATAAAAGAAATGGATATTATTGGTTGCTTTTGTTATTCCAAATAATGGTTCCTACACCAAAAAAATTGAACACATGTTTATTATATTTTATATCTAACACAACATCAACATGGTTAGAGTCACAATATCCAAATAGACATCATAATAAACATATAAATATAAATAATTATTGATTTCAATTTTAACCATTTGTAAAATTTAAACATTAGTTGTATAATAAATAACATAAAAATATGATTAACAACTAACCATGATAGAATATGTTGAAAATTTTCAACATACTATTCCTGAAAATATATATTAGATGCAATCATGATTGGACATCTCCAATACAAACATAAGGGTGTCCCCAAGTTTCATTTGATATGCATATAGTAATATTTTAGTAATCACATACTAAGAAATATTTTATCAAAAACATATATATCTTCATTATCTTAAGCCTTTAAAAAAGAGATAAGATTTGATGGATAACATATCTAAACAGATAATCAAATCATATAAGAATAATCAAAGTATTAACTAAAAATGTGATCCACTAACTATGGAAATTGGTCATGGAGTTGTTATGTTTTGGATCCTATTTTCATGTGTGGAAGTGTTGAAGACTATACACTAAGCATATTTTACACTTTCCACAGTTGTCTTGAAAAATGTGCTCGATATATCGGGAAACATGATCTTATCATATGGGAAAGATTTTTTTATGGGACGGTTTTGGCCCATGGTTTTGGCACCCATGGTATTGTAAAACTGCTTAAGCAGTTTCCTATTTATGTGGTTTTGTACATATGGTAGGGTTGATGTAACATTACAGATGTGTGTGAATTCGGGTGTGAATTTTGTAGAGTTTTTTGAGAACAACTCCAAACAGATTTGGGTATTGTATTGAGATAAGAGTTGGCTTGTCATAAAAATTTGAGCAAGTGATTCTTGGTGGACGTAGCCTAAATTGGGTGAACCATGTTAAATACTATCTCTTTGTGTTGTGTTCTTTTTTATTCAACACTTCTATTTCAGATCTATAATATTTTCTACATATTATTTTCTATTATTGTGATTCTGTGTGGGAGTGTTCCATGTATTTTATCCCTTATTTCCTAACAAGATTTTTGTTATCCAAAATTCACCCCTCAAGGTAATTTTGATAACATGCGTCAAATTATTTAGTCTTGAGAAAGTAAGATTGATTCGTGGTCCAAAATCATGTTTTTGGGGGGCCCCTCGGACATTTTTCTAACTCTCCCATCCAAGAAGAAATCCCATCAAGTTAGAAAAAATGGAAAAATGCAAAAAATGAGGTTGCAAGACTGTTTTAAAGCATTTCAGGTCTGAAGGGTTCGGGTCATACTGAGGTTCGTCGTACCAAGCTTGGGGCCGAAAAAGAAAGAAAATTGGCTAAGCCTTTTGTCCCAGGAAATCCGCGGGATAGTTGGGACGTCGAGACGTGAGGGATGTGAAAAGCCGAAACGGCCAAGAGTAGAGAAAAAATTGTCTAAGTCTTTGTTTTCGTGCGGTTTGGGACTAGCCGGGACACAAGGTACGCGTGGGACACGAATCAGCCGGTTTTCCGAAAGACAATCCATTTCAGGCAGTTCAGAAATATTTGTCCAAGAAAGTCTGGAACAATTAGGATAAAAGTACGTGAGGGACGTGTTGGGACATGAAAAGGTGAAAAGGCCGTAAACAGGAACAAAGACAGTCCATTTTGGGTGGTTCAGAAATATTTGTCCCAAGCAGTTCCAGACCTATCTGGGACAAAGGTACACGAGGGATGCAATGGATGCAAAAATCTGAAAGAGCCACCAATGAATGGAATCTTGCCACATGTCTTAACCTCAAACAGGAACAAGGAAGTCCATTTCAGGGCGGTTCGGAGATATTTGTCCCAGGCAGTTTGGGACAGCCAGGCCAAAAGTATGCGAGGGACGTAAAAAGGTGAAATGGCTGAAAAGAGACAAGGAGGCCCGTAGATGAATCATAACGTGCCACGTGTTAGAAGAGGAAAATTTGGAAATTTGGCTAAGTGTTTCACCAAAGAGATCCAAAAGGAGTGTTTTGGGCCACCGCCCCGGCCAACGAATCAGGTCATGCCACGTGTCCAAGTGGCAAGAAATTTTCAAAGGATGAGTCCCGTGGACGAACTAGAGCCTGAAATGTGTCATCCAAGTGGCAGAGCGCTGGGGAAAATTTAATTTTAAAAATTTCCAAAAATGCAAAAAGAGGTAAAATTCAAATTTTTTTCCCCGCCGATCCGTTTTGGGCCTGTTTTTGCCCTAAATCTTCAAATCGCCATAAATTTTGATCTAAAGCTCGGATTTTTGCGTTCTTTATATCAATGGAAAGATGGTGAAATTATCTACATGATTCTGGGGTAAATCTTAAATTTTGGTTCAGTTCAGAGAGAGAAAATTGAAAAATGCCTCTGGCATGTGATAATGGGCTAGAAATGATGTTTCAACAACCAGCTTTAATGTAAAATACAGTTCGCCGCTTTTGCTAGGGTTCTCACACTACCTCCATAATGAGATGAATTAAATGCAACCTAGAAGTGGTTGGGGTAGATTTGGATTTCCTCTCTCTTCCCTCTCTCATTCTTCCTATAAATTGTAAGGAGGGGCTTCTTTCTAAGCGTCGGACATTCTTGTTTTGCTCCTCCCTTCTTCTCTTCGGCAAGAAAATTTGTGGAGTTCAAACCTCCCATTTAAAAATGTAGTGCAACTTTGCCTCTTGGCATTTTGTAGTGTATTGTATCGATATTTGGAGCAAGTAATGCATGTCTTTGGATGATTCTCAACCCTCTCTGTGTTCATTTGCATCCTCCTGATCTTTCACTGCAAATTTTTGTTATCTGTGCATGATCTTGCATCACATTTGAATGGGGTGGGTTTGTGTTTATTGGAAAGATAGGTGTTCTTCATTCCTTGGTGCATCACCTCTGCTAGTTTAGGTTTATTTTCATGTATCTTCTTACCCTGTCTCCTTGGCAAGTTAGATTAGATTTTGAGTAAACCCGCTACATTTTTCCATGTGCATCTGAACAGAGGAATAGGAACCAGCCTTCTCTGGAGATTCCTTTCTCATTTTTACAAGTCCCACACTTGGAGAAAGGATTCAATGTTGTGCAATCACACTAGATGCTAGTATGATCAACCTAGAAATCTGATCAACATCCAAAGGTGCTGTGATTCTGCACTAACAGTTTTGGCACGCCCGGTGGGACCTTAGAGGTCTTCACTTTTATTGCAATAATATCGATGTGCACTTGTTGTAAGTTCCAGCCTTAAAGGAGCTTAAAATCACACATCTGGCGACTCCAAAAGAAGCATAATCCACTGGTTTTAGCAGTCCACGCCTAGTAAATTTATGAGAAGAATACAGACCAGGTCAAGAACTAGGGAGGAAGGATTGTTTGTTCATCTACACCTATCTCCAGGAAGAGAGAGAAGGGGAAGAAGAGCTCAAAGGTCTCCATCTCCACCTAATAGAACCTTGTCAACACCTCCACCTGGTAGGCCTTTCATCCAATCAATGAGGGTTCTTAGGCCAATCAGAATGGCACAACCACCGAATCCGTATGTCAATTTCATTGGCAGCAACCCACTTGCTGTCAATGCACAACATCCAATCCCAGTTGCAGCATTGAAGAACATTCCATACTTCAATGGAGAGAACCAGACTACTCCTGGTGATCATGTTAAAGACATTGCCAAACTTTGTGTAATTCATGAAATCAATGAGATGCAAGTTGCTGTCAAATTGCTGGCATCCTCATTCAAGGGGAAAGATTTACAATGGTTCAGGAGCCTTGCCTCAGGCTCCATTCAAAATTGGGACCAGCTATGTATAGCCCTCCATGAGCAGTTTAGGGAAAAGGGAGACAACTTGTCCCTTTTGGAGCAACTGACAACTATCAAAAGAGCTCCCAATGAGCAGCTGACTGATTTTAATTTCAGATTTCAAAGGACTTGGGAGAGGATTCCAGTGGCAGTAAGGCCAGTGGCAGAAGGTGCTTTTCTATATTACCTTAAAGCCCTAAATTCTGATATTTCTATGTTGATTCAGTCCATGGGAGGCATAACTATCCCTATGGCTTATAGCATTGCCATTAGGGCTGAAAATTGTTTGATCCAAGCTGGCAAACTAGCCCTTAGACCTCCCATGCCATTGTTTCCAAGTTTAGAGAGCCCAAACACTAATCAAGCACCTAATTTGGCTCCTTCTCCCACTCCTAGAAATCAGAGTTCAAATGAAGCTTCTACTTCATCTCCAAGTGCCCCAAATGAGCTTCAAGAAGTCATGAAGCAATTGCAAAATTTAGGTAATGAGCTGGTTACTCTCAAGAGGCAACAAGCCCAAAGTTTTAGACCTTCCTTCCAGCCTCAAGCTTAGCCTAAAAGGTAGCCATATCAACCTCATAGACCACCCAATCCAGTTGCAACTCTAAATCAAGCAAGGCCTCCTGCCAACAGACCATTTCAGCCCTATAATCCAAATGCTATATCTACCTCTAAGGCATTGGTGACAACACAAAACAACGTTGCTCAGGAGTATGATTGGTGTTTTCCATGTAATGAACCTCACAACCAATCAATGTGCTTTAATGGTGCATTGAATTAAGGATCTTATGGTGCACAACCATTGGTGTGGTCAGGGTGAATCCAGTCCACGAAGAAGATCAGCAATAAGAAGCACCTCCAGCAAGGAATCATCTCCGAACGAAACTACTCTTGCCAATTGGTAGGTTGAAGATTTATTTGGTATGAATCAAATACCCTCTCAAAGTGTTATAACCAACACAAGGTCAAACAGGAGAAATTTGGGTGAAGGAACAGCCATTGGCTCCAAGTAATCCGTAACCTTCCACCACTCCACAAGATTATTGGCAAACAAAATGTAGTCCCAAACATGTAAGGAGCAGCCAAACCAGCTCCTAAAACAACTCAAATACTAGTTGTTGCTGCCCACATGCAAGAGATGAATATGCACAACCAAGGGACAGAAAAGAGATCCTTCATCACCATTTAGTATCATTGATCAGATGAAGAAGACAAATGTAAATATATCAATGTGGGAATCCCTATCTATCCCAGGCCAGAGAGATTTGCTACAAGCTGCACCATGAAGGAATGGTCAACTTCAAATCAACAAGTCCGAATGTAAGAGAAGGTGCTCAAAAATGTTGCCCAGCCTGAAGGGAATTATGGAGGACAACAAGGTAAAATGTTGAAGCCCCCTCCTTTCTATGTCTCATTAATCATTGGAAACCAATTGGTGCACAATTGCATGATTGATTCTAGGGCAAGTAGCTCAGTGATGCCCAAGCAAATAGCTGATCAGCTAGGACTTCAATATGAAACCATATCCAAAGGGGTAGTGTAGTTGGATGGGACAGTAGTAACGACAGTTAGGGTGATTAGAAAATTGAGTCTCACTTTACATGCATGTCCAAATGTTGTTGTTTTACAAGATGTATCAGTTAGAGACCTTCCACCACTATTTTCTTTATGTTTTTCAAGAGATTTTACAGCCAAGATTGGAGGATATTTGTCTATTGATTGGTCACACATGTTGTTCAGAATGAGGTATGGAACTAAAGCTACAATTAGGTTTGAACCTATTGAAAACTTGCACATTGAGCCCTACACTCCAAGTCAAATCAATGCCATCTGTTCAGCATTTGATCAAGAATATCACCTAAGCATTGATGAAGCTGACACCAAGGTTGGAAGCATCTCGGATCTAACTCTTGATGAATGGGCAAACAAGGTGCATGCTTTTGATCCTTATCAAGAAGTAGAAGAATATGAGCTAGGAGTCTATTGAATACATGAAGAAAGGTCAACCCATTCCTAGCATCACCAAGCCATACCAGAAGGATTGAAAATGAGGTATGGCAGCTTTTTTTTGATGGATCAAGGAGTAGACAAGGTGTCAGAGGTGGAGCCATGCTGGTTTCACCTCAAGGAGTAAAATATTATTCAGCTTTTAGATTTCAGTTTGCATGCTCCAATAACACTGCTGAGTATGAATCCTTGATGCAAGGGATCCATTTGGGCAATAAAGAAAGGGATAAAGAACTTGTAAGCCTTTGGTGACAGTGAATTGATTGTAAATCAGGTCAAAGGGCAACATGCTGGCCAAGAATGATCTACTGAAGTGGTACAAGAACAGGGTGTGGAACCTCATTGAATATTTTGAGGGGTTTGGCATCAAATCAGTCCCCTAGGAAAGAAAACCAAGTTGTTGACAAGCTTGCAGCATTTGGGGCAGCCTTTGACGTTGTGGAGAGCATATCAAAAAGATAAGGCATAACCAAACATCCATGTGATTGTAAGGCCTTTAGTGCCAGATAACAATGTAAGTTGGTAAGTGTTTGAAAATGATAAGAAAACCATCCATTTCTTGTAAGAAGAGGCTGAATTCTCAGCCAAAAATTAGGAAAAGTTAGAGCAGCAGTATAGTCACCAAGTGGTACAGCTGAGAACTAACAAGCTGCCCAAGGGACTTATCACTTTGGAGTCCATTTTCGACCCCAATAATCAGTTTAGGAAAGAGAAAGCAAACATTCAGGTCAAGAGAGAAGATTTAGTATCCATCTTGGTGGAAGAGAACAAACCATTACAAATTGGAAAGATGACAACTGAACAAGAAAAGTATGAGTTCATACAACTATGTCAAGAGTTCCTTGATGTGTTTTGCTTGGAGCTACAAAGATTTGAATGGTTTCAATCCTGAGCTAGCTCAGCAACACCATTAAGTTGGATCCAAATACTAAGCGCTTCAGGAAGAAACAAAGGCTAGTCAATCCACACATGGAACCTCTCATGAGGAAGGAATTGAACAAGTTGATTGAGGTCAAGAATCATATTCCCAATCAAGCATTCTAGTTGGGTTGCCAACTTAGTTCCAGTCAGAAAGAAGAGTGGAGAGATCAAATTGTGTGTTGAATTTAGAGACTTGATTAGATCATCTCTCAAGGACCATTATCCACTCCCTTCCATGGAGCAATTTCTGCAAGGTTATTGCTGGCTCCAAGAGGTTTTTCACTATTTGATGGCTATTTAGGGCTATAATCAGATTATGGTGAAGGAAGAAGATCAGTTCAAGACATCCTTCACAACTAAATGGGGAACTTATGCATACAAGAAAATGCCATTTGGGCTATCCAACGCTAGAGCTACCTTCCAAAGAGAAATGGACATGGCGTTCAAAGGTTTGATTAACAACATGGTGCTGATATACCTTGATGATATCACTGTTTTTTCAAAAAATGCAGCAGACCACCTCTCTCATTTGAGACAAGTCTTCCAAAGGTGCAGGGGATTTTGAGTGTCTTTGAATCCTAAGAAGTGTATCTTCCTAGCACATGAAGGGAAGATCCTTGGCCATATTGTCTCCAAAGAAGGATTAGCAATTGATCCAGAGAGAGTTGAAGCCATAAGAGCACTACCATTGCCAAGCCACAAGAAGGCACTTTAGAGTTTCTTGGGGAGAATAAAATTTTTTTGGAGGTTTGTCCAGATTTTGTAGCCCTTGTCAAACCTATCACTAAAATGTTGAAGAAAAGCATGGCTTTCAAATGGACAGTAGAAGGCAAGGAGGGTTTTGAAGCAATCAAAGAAGCCATCTCCCAAGCACCAACTCTCATCAACCCGGATTTCTCCAAGGATTTCATCCTCTATGCATTTGGAGGTAATGATACTATTTCTGCCATTTTGGTGCAGCAAAACAAGGACAATGATGAGTAGCCAATTGCTTTCTTTAGCCAAATCCTGGAGGACTATGAGGTGAGATATTCTTTTATTGAGAAGCATGTACTTGCAGTAATCAGAAGCTTGAAGAAATTCAAGCATCTAGTCTCAAACAACAAAGTTCAGTTGTTGGTCTCTCATGCGGGAGTAAAGGACTTCCTCCTCAACAAGGATTTGAATGAGAAAAGGGTAGGTTGGATCACTCGTGTCATGGAGTATGACATTGAGATCAAGGTCACCAAGCTGGTAAGAGGAAAATGATTGTGTGAGCAGCTAATTCTGGGCAAGCAAAAGGGATTATGCAATGAAGAAGATGTTGTTTTGACAGTTCAAAACAACCATGTGCAAGGTAGCACTCAAGAAGAGGATAATGTTGTCCCCACTCCTTGCTAGACCCAAGGTATAATGCACTTCCTAAGCATGGGCCTATGCCCTCCAGAGATGAATAAGACCCAAAGAAGACACTTCAGATTGCAGGCTGTCCCATATGCCATAGTAGACGGTGTTTTGTTCAAGAAAGATGTGAATGGAGTACTGCTGAGATGCGTTGGAACAAATCAGATTCATAGGGTGTTGGAAGAGTTCCATGGTGGATCAGCTGGTGGTCATTTTACACCAAGAGTGATAGCCCTAAAAATCATGAGGGCTGGTTATTATTGGCCCAAGATTTTTAGTGATTGCTTCACGTGGATCAAAAGGTGCAAGAATTGTGCATTCTTCACAGGTAAAGAGAGGCTTGCTGCCCTCCCATTGCATCCAATTTCAGCTGACCAGCCATTCATGCAATGGGGTTTAGACTTCATTGGAGTCATTAATCCCAATTCAAGCCAAGGACATAAGTGGATTTTGACAGCCACAGACTACTTCACCAAATGGACCGAAGCAGTAGCACTCAAGGAAGTAATTGAGTCTAGCATCTTAGACTTCTATGAGGGGATAGTAACCAGATTTGACATACCTGCTACAATAATCTCAAATAATGCATTAGCATTCATTAGATCCAAAGTGACTGAGTGGGATGTCAAGAATGGGATCTACCTAAGTACTTCATCAAACTACTACCCTCAGGGTAATGGCCAGGCTAAATCTACAAACAAGAACTTGTTGAGGATCATTAGGAGGACTCTTGATGAGAATCAGAGGTCTTGGCATACCAAACTGAAATCATCCTTATGGGCTGATAGGATAACTCCCAAGAGATCCACAGGTAACTCTCCATTCAGGGTTGTTTATGGAAGAGAGGCAATCTTGCCCATGTCACTTGAGTTGCCAACATTGGAACTCATGAAGCAGTTAGAGTTGCTAGAGTTTGGGCCCATGGAGGTGATATATGTAGAGTTGATGGAGCTCCAAGAGATCAGAGACCAGGCATCCCAAGCAATTGGGAAGGATCAAGCTTTGTTCAAGAAGACCTTTGATAGGAAGGCCAAGAGTAGATCTTTCCAAGTTGGAGATCTAGTGTTAAAATGGGATGCAGATAGAGAAAAACTGGGAAGGCATTCAAAATTTGATGCCATTTGGAGTGGCCCATACATGGTCACAAAGTGTAAGGACAACAATGCCTTCCAATTGTCTTCATTGGATGGCGAGGAACTGCAGATTCCAGTCAATGGAATCTATCTAAAGCGTTGCTACTAAAGGGAAATTCTCCATCTTGTAAATATTAGCTTAGGTTTTCATTCCTCCAAGTGCTTGTGCACACTATTTTTCTGTAGGTTGTTTTGCTTTCCCTAAGTGCTTTGGCACAGGCTTGCTGTCCCTGGAAATGTTTTGCAGCTCTCGCTTCCATCGTGTGATATTCCATGATCCTCTTTGCAATGTTCTAGTCAGTTAGGGAATCAGATAGAAAATCAGGTGACTCCATGCCTAATGGATGCTTTAGGCAACTAGTAACTTCATCCAGCAGGCAGATGACCCTGCTGAGTCACCAAAATTGCTATCCAAAATTCACCCCTCAAGGTAATTTTGATAACTATGTCATCAAATTATTCAGGTCCTGAGCAAGTAAGATTGATTCAAGGCCCAAAATCATGTGTTTTCGGGGGTCCCCTCTAGGCCTATTTTTATAACTCCCCCATCCAAGAAGAAATCCCAACGAGTTAGAAAAAAAATGGAAAAAATGCAAAAATAAGGTTGTAGGACTGTGTTCTAAGGCATTTCGGGTCTGAAGGGTTTGGGTCGTACTGAGGTTTGTCGTACCAATATTGGGGCCGAAAAAGTAAGAAAATCGGCTAAATCTCTTGTCCCAGGCAGTCCGCGGGATAGTTGGGATGTCGGGACACAAGGGACGTGAAAATACGAAATTGACCAAAAACAAAGAAAAATCACCTAAGTCTTTTGTTTCGTGCAAGTTTGGGACAGCCGAGACAAAAGTACGCGAGGGACGCGTAGGACACGAAAAGGCCGAAAAATGCCACAAACAGGAACAAGACAGTCCATTTCAGGCGGTTCAGAGATATTTGTCCCAGGCAGTTTGGGATAGTTAGGATAAAAGTACGCAAGGGGACACGTGGGACGTGAAAAGGTCGAAAGAGGCCACCAATGACATGGAATCTCACCACAGTGTATTTCACCTCAAATCAGGAACAAGGAAACCTGAATCGGCCGAAGTAGGAGATTTTCGTCCAGGACATCCATGCCAAAAGGTACGCGAGGGACGTGTGGGACATGAAAAGATGAAATGGCCTGAAAGAGACAAGGAGGCCCGTGGACGAATCAGAATCTTGCCACGTGTCAGAACCTCAAAAAGTTGGGAATTTGGCTAAGTGTTTCATCCCGAATCAATCCAAGCAGGAGTGTTTTTGGCCGCTACCCCCCGGTGAACGAATCAGGTCATGCCACGCGTGGGACACGAAAAGTCCAAGTGGCCGAAAAGAGACAAGGAGGCCCGCGAACGAATCAGGTCATGCCACGTGTCCAAGTGGCAAGAAATTTTCAAAGGATGAGTCTGTAGACGAAACAGAGCCTGACGCGTGTCATCCAAGTGGCAGAGCGCTAAATTTTTTTAAAAATTTCCCAAAATGCAAAAAGAGGTAAAATTCAAATTTTTTCCCGCCGATCCGTTTTGGGCCTGTTTTTGCCCTAAATCTTCAAATGGCCATAAATTTTGATCCAAAGCTTGGATTTTCACGTTCTTTATATCAATGAAAAGATGGTGAAATTCTCTACATGATTATGGGGTAAATATTACATTTTGGTTCAGTTTGGAGAGAGAAAATAAAAAACACCTCTGGCATGTGATAATGGCCAGAAATGACGTTTCAACAACCAGCTTAAATGTAAAATATAGTTCACCGCTTTTGCTAGGGTTCTCACCTACCGCCATAATGAGATGAATTAAATGCAACCTAGAAGTGGTTGGGGTAGATTTGGATTTCCTCTCTCTTCCCTCTCTCATTCTTCCTATAAATTGTAAAGAGGGGCTTCTTTCTAAATGTCGGACATTCTTGTTTTGCCCCTCCCTCCTTCTCTTCGGCAGGTGAATTTGTGGAGTTCGAACCTCTCATTTAAAAATGTAGTGCAACTTTGCCTCTTGGCATTTTGTAGTGTATTGTATCAATCTTTGGATCAAGTAATGCATGTCTGTGGATGATTCTCAACCCTCTCTGTGTTCATTTGCATCCTCCTGATCTTTCACTGCAAATTTTGTTATCTGTGCATGATCTTGCATCACATTTTAATGGTTTGTGTTTATTGGAAAGATAGGTGTTCTTCATTCCTCGGTGCATCACCTCTGCTAGCTTAGGTTTATTTTCATGTATCTTCTTACCCTGTCTCCTTGGCAAGTTAGATTAGATTTTGAGTAAACCCGCTGCATTTTTTCGTGTGCATCTGAACAGAGGAATAGGAACTAGCCTTCTCTGGAGATTCCTTTCTCATTTTTACAAGTCCCACACTTGGAGAAAGGATTCAATGTTGTGCAATCACACTAGATGCTAGTATGATCAACCTAGAAATCTGATCAACATCCAGGGGTGCTACTGATTTACACTAACAAATTTTCTTTAAAAATGACCATGTAAGCACCATTCAATACATTTTATAGGTGGTAAAGCTTAAACATGTCATATATGATCAGTTTTTCATACCATAAATGAAAAAAAAGTCTATTTTTGAACAAACTACTAAAAATGAAGTAAAATTTTAAAGCATATATAAGCCATTTTGTGTATGTTTTCAGTTTTAGTTACTTCAAGTTCATGTTTATTAACTCATCTAAGCTAATTACGAATTAAAAAACAACTCCTTTTTCAAAAATATATTCAAATAAATCATATACTTTTCATTTAGAGGTAATAAAAGTAAATTATAAAGTTATTATATTAGCACTATGATTATTCTCATCATCTTCATCTTCATCTTGATTTGATTTATTTCAGTTTTGATTTTTACCAAATAATTAATTACTTTTTCATCTTCATGGGAGTTTTTATAGGCTCTAAAATCAGTTTAATAATTTTTGATAAATGTGTACCTTAATGCATCGATTCCAATTGAGTCTAAGCCTCACTTAGGATTTTTTGATTCTCGATATGAAGTAGAAAATCATCATGTACGCTTTGCAAAATGATGGACATTGCCTCTTTTAATTTTTATTGATACGTAGTGACATTGTTCGCATTTGATTGTCTTCTAGTTGGATCCTTTTCAATTCTATTCACAACTTCCCATAGTTTACGAGGCATGAATTCTATCTTCAGTCTAATCTTCCAAATGATGTAATTATTCCCATTCAACATCTGAGATTTATCAATTAAAAAATTATTAGACCCCATTTTTGTGTAAATAAAAATTAAATAATTACAGAGGATTAAAAAATAAAAGTTAATAGAAATCCCCCTGTCGTTGTGTAATCCTCAAAATATAAAAATTGATTAGTTTACGCCAAAAAAGGAGGTCTTGTCAAGTGGATAGTCTACACACGAATGTGTTAGTATGATATTAAAAATCAAAATGTGAGTGATTTTTTTAAATTTTTCTATCTAAATGACGACGATGATCCATTCATCGTGTCACAAAAGATATATCATTTCAAAAGAAACAATTACATTATTTAACTATTTTTCTAAAAAAAAACTTTATGATTAATTTATATAATTTAAAAATGAAAAAAAACAATAATAGTTTATATATATATATATTATATATATATATATATATATATTTGGATCTCTTTCTCCTTTATTGTTTGAGATATCTATCAACTCGGCCGAGTTGGTCTAACCAACTCAACGAGTTTATATTTTATATGTCATTTCATATGTTAAACCATATTATTCACTTACCACATTATTCACTTCAAGCCACTTATATAAACTTGCCAATTTTATTATATTAACTAAATTTAAACTTTGCAATTTAAATTGAGTCATATTAACCAATTGAGCCACATATACTGAATCATATTCCAACCAAGTCGAGCTTAAAAAACTAGCTCAGCAAGCCAAGAAAACACACATGGCCGAGCCACTTAATAATGCATAAAGATCACACGATCCGGAGGGTGAGCCACCCAAGTGAGCTGAGCCCTTAAGGGTTTTGAAATGAAATGGATCAGTGGTGTGACAAAATTCCCACCACCCTCCCTTTCTAAAAAGGATTTTAAAGCCTTATCCATTCCATAATCGTCCCCATGTGGGGCTAAACCATCCTAAAGAACAAACACGAGGGTCTGTGTCATGAATAATCCCACGACATAGGGAGGGAGGCAGTTTGTGGAGGGAGGACCACCATGGGTACGTGGTACACCAGGAGTGGAGGTTATGAACTAGTGCAGACCGTGCCACTTGGAGCAAGGAGAGGAGGGGCCGCATTAGGTTACATTTATGATATAAACTATATGATATAACTGAATGGGTCCATATAAGGTTAGGTTTATATGATAGGCCGCAAAGGTTGTATAGTATAAAGTTTAAGCTATATAGAATATATATTTTCCTATATAGATCTATATATATTGGAATCTATATAATTTATAAATATAGATTATTATGTTGGTTAGAAATTATCATATATAGTTTTGTAAACTATATAAAATTTTAAACATTATAAACTATATAGTATAGTTCATATTTTATATAAAATATACTATATAATATTTAAACTATATTAAAGTATGTAGTTTAAACTATTTAACCTATTGTTTTGAAACCATAAAATTATGTGCCCGACATTAAAATGGTACCAAAATTATAAATGTAACCTACTTTATACAAGGTTGGATACATCTCAAATTTAAATAAGGATACTAGGAGGGGACTTGAGCATTTTTGTTTTCAAAATGAATAATATTTACATAGAAGGGACAAGAATTTAACCATGACCAATGAAATAAATTAAAATCCCTATTTTGATGGAGCTTGTCTCTTCCTTTATTCACTTTGAATTTATCTTTGAATATCTTTTTAACCTACACACATGAAACTATATAAATAATAACAAATATTTAACTTTTACCCGTGTTTTGCAGGTCCTCGTAAATATTCCATATGAGATTTCATGTGTGTAAATATTATTTTAGATCCCCTTTCACTTGTTAGGTTCCCAACCAACTAACCAACCAACTTCCCAACCAACATGACTTTAGGATTAATTAAATTATTTAACTAATAATTTATCCTGCTCTGGTACCATGTCAGGATGTGGGTAATAAAGTTATATTAACCTTATTGAATTAATATTAGGTAAAATTTAATTTTAATACACGAATAAATAAATAACAAAGTAAAGAGATTGACACCATAACACATTAACACAACATTTAATGTGGAAAACCTTAATGGGGTAAACAACCATGAAGAAAATTTCCATTTATTAAGAAACTTTTCACCCAGTCCAGTAACTCCCTTCCTCAGTTTTGCTCCTAGTTTTTAACCCAAAATTTCATATATATGAATATGACCTATAGCCATATTTAAATAACCATAAGGGTTATAACCTTATTAAGTGATGGGGTAAACCCCGATTTAAATATATAATTAGTTAATTAATAACTAACAACCTAATATAAAGTTCATATTAAATAATAAAGAATATACACTATATTCAATATTATTTAATTATAAAATAAATATTTTGAGCACTTGATATTATTGTTCTAACATATTTGACAGCTGAGGATAGTCTGACCCCTCATTCTACATCTTTCTTTTTTAGGATTTGATGTTTCTTTGAGGGTTTTCTAGGTCATTATTTCATTACAGGTTTTCAGTGACCTCGACGAACATTGTGCGACATACTAGCAACTAAAGGTGAAGGAAAATTAACATCTTGCGACCAGAGAAAGATAGGTTTTTCTGAATTTTCATAGTGACAGGTACCCATTATTGGTTTGTGGCACCTAGAGGTGCCCCTGACCCTTTATAGGTCCCTCTATCTAGCATATTCTTCCATATATTTATTTTTTTGAGCTTTGGTGTGACAATCTATGCTTTGTATTTTCTAGTTTTCCAGCTCTGTGCACTTTCGGGATCTATGCAAAACAACTAAGTCATTTTATCGTTTCTTTGAAACTAAGGTTTCACATTTCCTAGCTTAGTTTTCTTGATTTGTTTTTTGTACTTGATCGATAAATTATTTACTACTATAATAAAAATCAAATTACACATTTTTATAACTTTTCTTCATATTTTGCTTAATCATTTTGGTGAACCCGATGATTTCACGCTTAGGATCCTCATTTTTCCTCTATCACGGGTCATAAAATTCCTCAAATTTCTTTGTCTAATTTACTTAAGATGCATCCTAATTACCAAGTTGTTCTATAAAAAACCTTAGACACCATGTATATTTTGAAAGATATGCTGCCACACACCAAATAAGTCCTATCTTTGATCATCTTTCTGATGGCCCTAGCCTTCATGATTCTCTATCTAGTCAACACATATTGGAGTCAATTAAAGCTTTGCATTCTTTATTTCATGAAAAAATTTAGGCTATAGAATCCACAATCACATCTCTTAAATATGAAATTCAACAGATTAAAGACACTTCTCAGGCTCACACTACTTCTTCTTCTCATTTTCATTATATGTCTTCTACATGTGCTCATACCAATGAGCCTCAAGTCATACCATTATCGTATCCTCTCACCTTTGATCAAAATACTAATCAACGTGACATTCTTACTGAGTTCCTTAGTTATTAATTGATCGATTTACCATCTACTTAGGGCTTTCCTCCTTACCGACTTGTAAAATATCAAGGTCACCCATATTGCAATTATCATTGGATCAATGGACATAACGACAATGACTATTATGCTTTACAATGAAGAATCACACATCTTGAGCATTAAGGTTTTCTCTCAGTCACTACACAACATTATGTTAAATGCCAATCTACAAATGCTACATCCAAATAGGCTCTTAAATATGCTCCTTCTATGTCTAATAAGCATCATGCTTTCACTTCTATGGTGCCTTCTTCTTCCATACAAGTTCTGCCTACTCAATCCACTCAACCTCCTCTTAAGGATGGTCCCACTTCTCCACTCAAGTTTTCTGTGACATTACCAAGTCAAACTAAGAAATCACCTCTCAAGGATTATTCTCCATCACCTCCTCCTGCTAAGTCATCTACAATACTACCAAGTCAATATAAACAACCTCCTCTAAAGATCAGTTCAACCTAGGCTCCACTCAAGTCTGTAGTGCCCACTTTCCTTTGACACTTTTATTATGATCATGATACTGTAGACTCTATGATGGACATCCTTATAGTGTTGGATTTAGTATGATGATTAGACATTTGATCATGGATTATTATTGATCTAGATTTGATTACGATGCAAGATGATTATTAGAGACACCTTACATGTGGATGATGATATATTATTGGACATGGATGTTTAATGGAAGTTATTCAGACATGTGATTTAGGAGATTATGAGTAAACCTAGAAAAGGAAAATTATTTGATGATGATATAGTTGTCGATATAAATTGTAAATGATTTCGTTGATTGCCTTGGTGATTGTTGTGATTCATATGTATAGATGATTTTGTGATTTTGTTATATATTCATTTTGGACGTTCTGATATGGCCACAAAGCCGAAGGAGGTATTTGTGTTTTTCAGGTTTAAAATATCACAACAAACATCGGGGGATTGGAGACTAACCAAAATGTAATTCTAGGTGAATTCGACAAGGTCACCATGGCAACTTGTTTTGTGTGTGTGTTGTATTTTGTTAGAGATTCCCATGGGGGGATCATCTTTACATGTGACCATGGGTTTGTTTATTTTATTAATGTGTTTCTTTTATTATTGTTGTATGTATTTTATTAAGTAATGTGTTCCCTTCTTTTAATTAATTAAATTGTGACAGATTATTGTGAGGAAACAATGGTTAAAAATTAAATAAATCAAATTGTGATATGGGAAAGTAATAATGAAAGTTGTTGGCTCTTTGTATTTATTATGAAAGGGATGTGTAAGTTTGTGTAAGAGTGTGTAAGTCTGATTTGGAGTATGAAACACTCCACCTCCATGGGAGACTCGAATTTTTCCTTGGGGGATATTTTTGGAGGCTTGTGGGACAAGTAAAACTTGTCCCATGCCTCTAAATTTAATATACCAACCATACTTATGGATGGATATGTGATTTGTGACTTTTTTAATGCATTTTATTCATCATGTTGCTTGTTTTGGATTGCACTCTCTTACATTTTATAAAATTGTTATTCCTTGAGGTGTGGGCTCTTTTTGGAGTGTGCAAGTAACCTGTCATATTTTCACCCACCTCTTTATTGTGCTTGGGAGAATGGATTTTTTTCTTTTGTGTTTGAATTGGTGGATGTTTGGTGTGGCATCCTACATGGATCCACATCATCCTCTTATCTCCCTCTTCTATTTAATTCAAACTCTCTTCTTGTTTTGGGTGTTGTTGAAACATTTTGCATGCTTCCTTGGGCACATTTTTCTTGTGATTGGAGCTCTTACTTTGGAGAAGCTTTGGTGAAATTTGTTCCTTGGTTATTGAAACTCTTTGCATTCATCCTTGGGGTGCACATTTTTTATGTGATTAGAGCTCTTGTTGATTTGGAGGAGATTGGAGAGCATTTGATACTTTGGCACTGCTGTTTTGGGACTGTATTTTTGACATTCAAAGCTTGCTGTGTGGAGAAAATCCTTCCATGGAGAGGTAGCAGTTTATTCCTTCTTTTATTGTTGTTATTTTCTTGTTGTGTTGTGTGTATGGAGAATGTTTTATTGCTTTTGTTGGCTGGTTGGGTAGACTGCCTTAGGGAAGATGTAGAAGAAGGCTATGGGGAATCCATGTGGGGGGGCATAAGGGAATGCCAGTGGCATCAGTTTCATTGTGGAGGGAGTTTTGGGCTTGGGATCCACCATGGAAAAGAAATAGCTTGCATTTATTACTTGTGGGGGGGCATAAGGAGGGGTTGGGAGGCATAAGGTTTATGGGATATGATATGTTATATTGGCAGTATGATTATAGGTGGATGCCCAATTCCCAATTGGGAGGCATAAGTAGATTCCTCCATAGTCCTTGCTCCTTTGGCTTGCAAGATCAAGCCTAAGTTCTGTTTTGAAATGTTTTTAAATGCAGTTGTGAACTGCTATTTGTTTTGTGTTGCATTGTGTTTCAAAAAAAAGAAATGTGCATGTGAAAGAATGATGTGTTGTGGAAGCCTGTTGTTGCCATGGTTGAATTACACCTTTGATTATACTCTGGTTGGGGCTCAGGGGCCAATGATGAAGAAAGGATTATCCTTTCATTGGATGTCTTGGTTGGGTGGAGAGCGTTGTTTTTCCCCCTCTCTTGTTGTGATCATTTTGGAGAAAAAAATAAATTGAGCATGTTGCTGTCCTGGAGCAAAGAGAAATGTATAGTTTGACAGTCCCTTCTTGTGAGAAAGTTTATTGTATTCCTTCCCACTTTAAAGTGGATGATTTGTATAATTATTGTAAATGAAAAGATACTTGTATTGAGGATGAAAGATTGAAATTGAAATGAGAAATGTAAAGAGTTATATTCCATTCTCTATTTTGAAAAGGAATGTGAAAGAATGTTACATGTATTGTATATTGTATTTTGAAGTTAAAAGAAAGGAATAAGTTGTATAGTCGTTGTTAGAAATCAATAAAGGAATACTCTACTTTCTCAAACTCACATTGTTTCTTTGGAATTGAATTACTATTGTAAATGTAATCTATGTTTAATTGCAAGATGAAGAAACACGTAGGTGGGACTTATATTATGTTGTTTCTCTTTAAAATATATTAAATTTGAAATCAGAACTTGTAATTTAACATGGAAATGAATGGTTTAGAATCAGCTGAATGTAATGGATTATCTTAGGAAGTAAATACCATACCTATATGATAAAATTGATAAATAGTTCCTTTAAAATTTTTATCACTGGCATTGTGAATTCTAAAACTGGTGAATTTAAACAAAATGCACAATTTGGACCAGCACTTAACAATCAACTTAGAAACCTTAAAATTTACCATGATATATTAGCAATGTACTCAATTGACAAAGAAGATTTAAGAGAATATATTGAACCATTGCAAAATTGAGCTTAATCTCTTCCTCAACCTTTTTCTGTCATTTGTTGGAAAAATTCAATTTTGAATCAATTAAAAAAATTAACTTTCCTAAAACACTCTAAACCCTCCCTAGATCAATCCTCCATGTGTGTTTGACATGTTGAGTGAAGGAGGAGACTGAATTTAATCAAAATTGGAAGTTGAAAATTGCCAGTTCACTAATTATAAGCTTGCACATCCTTTTTGAAAAATAGATACCCTTAAAACCTTATCAAAAATTAAAATTGATGTTTCCTGTGCAAAGAGGGCATCGAGAGATTTCCAAAAAGTCCTCGTTTGCCCAAAAATGAGCTTCCTAGAAAAAGTTATGGCACTTTGAAGTTTTTGGGCCTTGGCGTGAAAATTTGGGAAAATTTTCCCTGGTGGGTCCATGGCCCGAAATTTTCCCTTTTTAAAATCCTTAGGCAATTTTTTGAAAATTTTGGCTCAGGAAAATTTTCACCTTTTCCTCCATCGGCCCGCAGCCAATCAGAGGCTACCATGTGTCCTCACAAGGCAGTGGCGAGAGGCACGACACTTTCCTTGCCCTTAGAGTTTTTTTTGAAAATTTTGGAAAAAATTTCATTCTAGCCCCGCCGGTGTGCGGCCAATTACAGGATGCCACGTGCCAGCTTTGGGTACAAGAGGAGGGGGTGGACCCCTTATTTTTCGTTTGTTTTTGCTTTGGGTAATTTTCAAAAAAATTCCCCCTCGACCCCGTAACCTGCCCTCACCATGGGGTTTTTCCCTCCACGGGCGCGCGGACCCACGCGTCATTTTGTTCCTCTTTCACCCCTTTGGTGAAGATGACCAACCTCTCCCACCACTCCACACCCCTATTTCTCTCTTCTCCCCGAGGCCAACTGTGGAGCACCATGTGTCCTCAAGTGGACCCGCAGGCGCAGGAGCTCTGTTTGGTTTTTTTTCCTCTTCTTTGGGTGAAATGTCCCAATTTCTTCTACCGCTCCGCCTTTCCCCCTTCCCCGATGATGTCTCTGAGGCTGCCATGTGTCCCTGGAGGACCCATGGAGGCATGGGCACAATTGGGAAATTTCTCCCATGTAAGGAAAATTTTCCTTAAGCCACCCCGCGACCTGCCAACCCGCCAAAAGGGTTTTTCACCCCTGCTTGACACGTGTCCCCCTTGGGGAAAATTTGACCTAAAAACTTCACTTGCTCATATCTTGAGTTTCTGGAGGAGTTAGGAGGACTTATTTATATCACTGGAAAGGTGAGAAAATTTCCTATCCAATGGGAATGATTTAGGGAAAATTTGGAAGTTTTCAAGTAGGAGAAAAATCTATTTGAAGCTTTGAGCCTGTTAGAGAGTGGGTATGGGGGTAAATTTCTCCCTGAACCCAACTGAAACTTCTAGCCCTAAGTTTTGGACCTTGTGACCTCTGTGAATTGTTAATAAAAGAGAAGTTTGTTCCTGTGGATTTGAGTTGTTCTAGAATCTATTAGTGGTAGCTACTACATAGCAACATGGTTGTAAACACTCTTAATCGAGTTCTGGGAATGGGTAAATGAGACCTTACTCTGTTGATCCTAACTATGTATTCCCTTCATCACTGTAATTAAATCCCACTCTTATCTTGATCTTATGGAATTAAATACCTTGGGTATTTAATTGGTTTGGGTCCCTTAACCTTGAATTTGCTAATCAAGAAATATTTATCTAAAATGTCAATGTAATCAGTAATTAAATTAATCCCTAGGGAGATTTGAGCTAGGTGTGAACTTATTTCTCTTGTTTCTTTTTAATGTGGAATTAGTAATTATTATAATGGGAAAAGTTATCCATTGAATTTAACTGTCTTTGAGACTTTGGTCGTTAACTCCTAATCAAAAAAAAAAAAAATCCATAATTTTCTAACTAAACGTAGGTTGTTCATGGTTCTCAAGTGGGTTGTTTTAACCGGGCATCACACTTGGTATTAGAGCAGTTGTTAAAAATCTTGGACCATTGGGAAAAATAGAAAACTTGAGACATGAAATGTAAACCTAACACACTTTTGAATCTAAGAAAACAAACTTGTTTGAAAATTTAAAGAAGAAATAAGCATGAAGAAATATTAAATTATTGTGTTCATTTGAACTGTCATAATTAAAATGATAATAAAATAATAATAAGTTGTTTAAGTTGTTGTGCACACTTGTATTCTTTTTTCCTAGTCAACCTTGATTGTCTTGCAAAACCATGATTGGTGTTCCATATTTGTAACCCATTTTTCATGGTCTACATTGTCTTCTTATGTCTTAGCTTACATTGTCTACTTGTCTACTACCTTACATAACACTTGTATCCTAGCCACTTGTTTTCATGTGCCTTGGTTTCTACCAAGCATACTCCCTCCCCTTTCATGGGACAATTTTAGCACAATGGTCAATCCTCCTTTAGGCCACATACTCCTTCAGTGATGTTTCATACACCCCAAATGAGAGAGGACATCATTTGGGTGAATTAGTCACCCCATAAAATAGTACAAATTCATAGTTTAGTACATCATAGTACCAATAAAATATGGTCATCAACATCAGACAAGGATCAGATCCTGACTTGGGTCATTCCTACAACACAAAAACTAGTGTTCAAACTCCAATAGTAGCGCTTGGGTTCCCCTGAACCTTCTTGGATTCCCATGACCAGGGGTAGATACATATATTCCTTCAATGTAGCACAATCTACAACACTTCGCATAATTAATTTTATAAGGTAGATAGTCCTTAGCACCTACTACACATTGAACATTTAGCACTTTCTTTTTCAGAACTAGGTCAGAAATGGTTGAACTGGATCATATTTTTACACACCATCTACAGTGGTGTTCTACATTCATGGGAAGTAGTTAGAGGGGTGAGGATAACACCAAAATTTCCCCCCTAAACTTCTTCCAGTTCTTGATGTGAGATCATCCAAAAAACTCGCAGCCAACACAAATGGTGTGAGATCGCCCAAAAAAATTGGTCATCAACAACATCTACAGGATATTTTCTACACTCTTTCCCCATCATGGATTAGGTACACATGTTCCTTTTTCATGTTTTCAGCATTTACATACTTATTTACATGCTTTTTACACATATACATGCATATTTGACTACTTTTTCCTTCTTCTCTTTTGTAGATCTGTCTGTATGGGAAGCAGTAGTTAACATCATTCAAAATCAACAACAACATACACAACATGCACATTCATGACATATACAACATGTGTTTCCACCCTAGGGTCATCATCTCATCACTTTTTTCACTTTCTCATTTTTAGTCTCCACACTCCATCTTTTTATCACTCCACACTTGTCCTTGTCTCTCGACATGATTTTCACCATCGATCTAAATTTTCATTAGGTACGCATCTCTATATAATTTATGTTATTGAGATTTCTCTCAACAATACAAAGTGGGGGAAAATGGAGACATAAAATCATGCACCTTGGGTAATTATCTAGTCGTGATTACATATTACTATTCATATTATTCCTAAGTAAAAAAAGTACTAATTAACCCATGTCTTTGGCCATCTTATTTTTCTTTCTATTATTACCTTTGGTATTACACTCTTCCTAGCCCAACCTATCTTTTTAATCCTCAACATTTCTCATCCTAGACACCATCACCTAACTAGGATGCCTGTGCCAAGAATTTCCATCTCCTCTGGGAGCCCCTGGCTTCTTTATACTTTGTTCACATCTTTTGGGTCATTTATAGCCATTTAAGCATCTTATATTTTTGCAAGTCATACTTTTTGGGTTCAATTATGAAATTCAAGAAATGTAATCATATAAATATAAAGTTATGTGATCATAATAACAAACCAAGCACTAAGCATTAACTATCACCACCTAAGGTTGGATCCAAAGGCTATTCAAGCATCCATTCTAGCATTCATTCAAGGGCAAGGGAATGCATTATTTTGCATACACTTCATAGGAGGGGAAGTTATATTCTATTCTATGCACACATATATTTACATCTCTTACATCTAGGTATTTACTCTCTACCAA
This sequence comes from Taxus chinensis, assembly GCA_019776745.2. Taxonomy (NCBI): domain Eukaryota; kingdom Viridiplantae; phylum Streptophyta; class Pinopsida; order Cupressales; family Taxaceae; genus Taxus; species Taxus chinensis. The sequence goes on from CM034149.1 coordinate 641,370,679, forward strand.
GTGCAACACATGCAAGATCCACCTAGGTCACGATTTCATACATACTCACATAGAAATACATTGGGTCTAAAATGTAGTGCAATGCTCAGTTGTAAGATCACTTGTTTGATAGTAAAGTCTATTCAAGATCATTCAAGCATCTATTCTAGCATTCATTCAAGGGCAAGGGACTACATTATTCTACATACACTTCATAGGAGGGGAAGTTCTATTATATTCTATGCACACATCTATTTACATCTCTTACATCTAGGTATTTACTCACTACCAAGTGCAACACACACAATAGCCACCTAGGTCATGATTCTGGACACACTCACATAGAAATATATTGGGTTTAAAATGTAGTGCAACACTCAGTCATAATATAACTTGTTTGATAGCTGAGGATAGTTTGACCCCTCATTCTACATCTTTATTTTTTAGGATTTGATATCTCTTTGAGGGTTTTGTTGGTATTAATTTCAATGTAGGCTTCTAGCGACCTCAACAAGCATTATGCGACATACTAGTGACCAAAGGAAAAGGACACCAAACATCTTGTGACTAGTGAAAGATGGTTTCCTGATTATTTTCACAGTCACATGTGCCCCCTATTGGTCTGTGGCACCCGTAGGTGCCCTTGGCCCTTTCCAGGCATCCATGTCTAGCATATTCCTCTAGATATGTATTTTTTTGAGATTCGGTGTGACATTATATGCTTCAAATTTTCTAGTTTTCTAGCTCTGTACACTTTTGGGTTCTTTGCAAAACAAATAATTCATTTTATCCCTTCTTTGCAACTAATGTTTCAGATTTCCTAGCTTAGTTTGTTTGAGTTATTTTATGTACTTAATTGATAAATTATGTATTGCTACAATAGCAATCAGATTAAGAATTTTTATATATTTTCTTCATAATTTTCTTAATCATCCATATATTATATAAAATATATACATCATCATCTATATCTAATCATATATAAGCCTATTGACTACAATTTTTCCTTCACGGTTAGTTTGGTATTACAATAGTGCAAAATCAGATAAACCTCAAGTATGGTGGGGTTTCTAAGGTACCCATGGGATGTGATAGGTGTATGATTATTTTCACTCCATTAAGAATGAAATAGGATTATTTTCCCTGTAGTCAATCCTATAAATCAAAGACACTACATGAAATGGAATAAGTAAAATAGGTAGGCAGGTTACCTAGAAAAGGCCAGTTCTCAGAAGTCAAAAGACTTCCTTATGTGGATGTCAACCTGCTTTTAAAACACTTAATATTTTATTTATGAAATGGAGTACAATATGTGATCAAATATTTTGGCACTTATCTAGATTTATACATACATAAGGTGATAATGATAATGAAAAGTAATAAGCCTATAATCCAAAGTCAGTATCTAGTTCAATCTATAAGTTTTTCAGAAAAGATATTAGAGCCTACTGAGTAGACTAAATCATCATCTTTGGTGAATTATGATTCAGGTTATGAGATATAGTCTTCCATGAAGAATTCAGAGATCTCCTCCTCTATATGATATAGGAATATAAGATCAGAATCAATGTTTGGAAGGCTGATGTTATTCTCAATGTTAGATTTAGATGTGGTGCAGGTGTCCTCAGAGAGGTTGAACCCCACTTCATAGTTGTATTTGTACAATGAAAGGTTAGCTTGTATCCTCTAAACCTTGTAGTATGCTTCCCAAAATTCTTTGGTGGCCTCACGAATTTGTTGAGTAGATGTGAAAATGGATTCTAACTTGTTAAGAGGTGCTACGTGAATGGCACATAACTCGAGATCATGTAATAGGTTGTACTACTCCCAGTACAGGGGATATTAGAAAATCATAAGTGAGTTAATGTTGGTGATGGGGTGATTAGTTCTTGATATACTCATCTACAAAATCCATCTTGACACAAAGATTAGTAACACAAAAGGATGCATTAACTAATAACAACTCCTAATGAAAACTGATTATTAAGAAAAAAATAAATACATGAATCGTAGGTGATTAGGCTAATTGTAGGTGATTATGTAAAATATTAACACATTGATAAATGAAATAATCCGAGCGTCTAAGATGAAACTATCATCTATTAAAACACAGAGAAAGTAAGTAATGATCTAATTAGACTATTTTAGAATGAAAGATGATAAAAAATGAACTTTTGGATGATGAGCAGTGATGACAGAATGGTTATCGTGATTGTGTCTAATAAACGAGCCTGAATAGCTCTAATAAATGCTTGAAAGGTGAATTAGATGTAGAATGACGTGAATGAGAGCCTAGTAACGTTGCTTGAATACTTGAGAAAATGTGATAATGATCTAGTTTGTCAAGATGGTTGTGAAAATGGTCCCAAAGAGAGGTAGAAGAATTGGTATTTATAGATCACCGAAGTTTGAGGGAATCACTGATGTTTTCAGGTAGTTGGAGTTAAGGTGAGATACAAAGTGATAAACCTTCTGTTTCCAACTTAGAATTGGGGGATTTAAGGGAATCATGGCTAGATAACTTGGAGAGGTCGAGGGTGAGGGTTAGAGGTAGATAGAAGTGGTTAGGATAGAGTAGGGATAATTTGGTAGGTTGCCAAATTTAAACTAGTCCTAACTACCAAGGAGTGGGAAGTGGTTTATAGGGATAAGTTAGTGGTGGTTAGGGTAAATTTTATAGAAGGTTTCCTATTTAGACTAGTTACAACTAGTGAATTAGGGGGAGTTGTCATGGCAAGGTGTGAGGGTGGAGTGGATTAACCAATTAATTAATTAAATTCAAGATGGGTGATATGATCTTAGGGAATGTGAGGTAAATTAATTAATTAAAGGGGTATGGGGTTAAGGACTTAGGTTTTAGGGATGTCATAATGATGCAACGATAAGCTTGACCATTCAAATGGAGGACTTGAGTCATAAAATGTTATGCAGACAATATTATTTAATGGATTATTTGTGTGGGGAAAAGATGTGTAGATTTTTGGTGTCTACATTTTCCCCTTTTTGTTTGACATCTTAACAAGGCGTTAGACAAAAATGATTGATTTTTTTTATTGTATGGGTGATTCAGCTATAACGTAATACAAGAAACACTAGTTTCTTGTATGTTTTTTTTTTCAAAGGTTTCCCCAGTTTGAGGGGGTATCTAAAGAGAGTGTGCTACCAAGGGATCAACTTGACAAGGAAACCAAAGGGTTTACGCCTATAGATGTGTGATCCACAGGGGTAGGCTTAGTTTGAAAGGAAGGTCAAGTGATGGCTGGGCCAAAGGGAACGCATCCAACATACATGTGATGAGTCCCAAGAGTTGGTATTTACTTGTTGACTTGAGTATATGGTTCCTCTGAAAGTGAAGAACTTGTGTAAAGGGTGTTTTTGTTGTGCTCAGGGGTGTAAATGATGATGGTCATTGTAAATAGGCTGAATCACTAGTGTTTAGGGTAATCACCTGCGATTGGGGGTAGAAACATCTGTGATCAGATTGAGGTGAGAATAGGGCTTTATATTTACCAGAGCCTATTGAATTTTCATTTTAACCGTGGCGTTGAAATGACTTTGGCGAGTGAAAAAAAGTGTTTTAAGGTGATTTTGGGAGATTGAGAGTGATGACATCATCTAGTAGGAAAAGGAAACCTCCAATGACAGAGGTAAGCTAATTTTTAAACCTATTTTTGTGGATTTTTGATAGTTTTTTGGATCTTAAGGTTGTGTTTGGGGCGTATGGGTGCCCTAGCCAGAATTTTTGGTGATTCGAAGCATCAATCGTCGGTGATTGTTGTGAATTGCTGGATCGCTAGTGATTTAAGTGTATTTTTGACAATTTTTGTGAAGTATAAATGTTTTAATGTTTTAGATGTTGTTGGTGTAAAATATGGTGTGAGTTTTTTTGTTGACATGTGTTGCTATATTTTATTGATGATACTAATTGATGGTTTATTTTTATAGGTAGAGGTGAAATTGAATATCAATGACCATATTCCTTTGATATTGGAGGAGGTTAGGACATATATGTCTGATGAGGATTGGCCACATGTGGATGTTCTGGGATTTGGTTCTATGAGATTTTATAGATGGATACACAAATTTCTAGGTTTGATTTTAACATTGCTAGAGAGGTGGAACTCTTCCACCAATAATTTTTGGTTTCCTATGGGTGAGATCACTATTACCTTAGAGGATGTGCAGTATATTTTGAGATTACTGATTCACGGGTCCGTAGTGTATACCATCATTGAGGTAGAGAGGGATGGTGTGATGGCCAGGTTATATGGGGAGGATGTTAGAGATATCAGATATGAGTCTTGGGGTTTTGTTTACTCTCGTGCCTATTCACCTACGATAGTAGGTCATGTTCAGATGACCATGATGATGATGGCTATCATGTGTTATGCCTTTCCTGATTCTGGGAGTGGTCATTTTCCATGGATGATGATGGGTGTTATTGATGAGATGATGGAGCATCTTGACTATTTTTGAGTGGGGCCCTACCTTATTGGTACATACATTTAGAGATTTGTGGGCCTGGAAGGCTCACAAATGTTATGGAATTGATGTGGGTTTTCTGCTATAGGAGTGGTCTATGGAGCATATAGCTATTACTTGACCAATAGGGTTACCATGGGCTATTGGTGATCAACACCCTAGATTTATGAGATGGAGATCAGATAGAGGCCACATGGGGAAGAGAAAGAGGACAAGGTTTTATAGATATTTTTTGATTGGGTTGCAGGTGGGAGATGTAGCATGGAGACCTTAATTAGATCTACCAGCTTGGCCATAGAGTACCCACAGATGATTTTTTTTATTTACAGACAACCTATATGGCTATAAACAATGGAGGGTCGGTGAGAACAATTTGCTATGCTTTGATTACATTAGGAGGCAGTTTGGACTATGGCAGGGAGTGCCTGAGGATCCTATTCAGTATAGGTGGGAGGAGACATATGTGGATACTCTGAGGGAAGCCGTGGTGAGACCTACGGTTATTGAGGAGTTTCCAGGGGCTACAGGACCCAATGAGGATGGATTTATTGTTTCGATTGATGATGCGGGGGTTACCCCCAAGTATATGGTATGGTGGGCTCTAGATTTAAGAGGTTTTGATAGATTCCGAGTAGCATATAGAGCTGCACAATGAGTGAGATGAGTATGTTATCGAGTAGAGGGAGGAGCACAGGGAAGAGATGTAGAGCCATATTATTATGAGGAGGAGGGAGATGACGACATAACTATCATTATTGTAGTGGTGATGGCCAAGAAGGCCATAGTGGAGGGAGAGAGGGACATGGCTTAGAGAGAGTGTGATGATTTGATTGTGTTAGGGATAATCTCATTAGAGAGAGAGACATGATGATGGGGGAGAGGGATAGATTTTAGGCACAACTTGTATAGGTCTCTATCAAAAGAGAAAAGTACAAACATTACACAAGGATTCATTGAGGAAGGCCTTGGGGATTACAGGGCCTTCTATTTCTAGTGCGGAGCTATCGGTGATGGCTCGATATGGTGGGTAGAGGGGAACATATACATCACCTCCTCCATCTGGTATGATTTTAGTGGCACACTATGTTGTTGTGTGAGTAGAGAGAGATTACTATGTGGATCTGATCATTAAGAGATATCCAGATGCCACATTTATATGTTGATCACATAGCTACCAAAGGGGCAGCCACAGGAGCAGCTAGGCCCAGTGCTATCTCCATGAGTGTGGGATGACTGCCTCATAGGCCAAGGAGAGTAGAGGGTGGATATGGAGGATTCAGAGCTGAGGTTGTTGTCACAAGTGATCCTAGAGGAGGTGGAGGCACTGGTGTGGCTGGAGGCACAACTGCTCTTAGAGGAGAGGGTGGTGCTAGCATGATGCTTGAGGATGTTGATTTTACTATTTGATTGTATATGATGTTATAGGCTCATAGAAGCCCATTTTTGTATGATGACATATATCGATTTTTTTAGACATTGATTATGATGTATACCAGACCTTTTATATATATGTGATGATGTTGATGATGAATTATGTTTTATATTGTGTTTTTAATTTACATGTGGTATATTTTTATACTTCTATTGAAAATGTGTTAATGTTTTTAGATAGCTTTTGATAATGTGCTAATTTAAAATGTTTTGTTAAACATGGTTAAGATATGGTTAAGTGCTTGATTGATTTAAATGATTTTAAAGGTATGATCTAAACAAACGTGCTAAATCAAAAAAATGTAACTAAATAAAATGAGGTAAAATTAGAATGATTTCCCTACTATGAATTTGGTATGTATACGTGTTGGTTTTTGAAAAAACACTTGCACTTGTGGCCTTTTGAGATGTTAACTAAGATCATCAATGGGTAGTTATGCTAAATCACGATAGGAATGTGGGTTCAAGTGAATGTATTTTTCTATGATGACAAAAAGGGATTTTGTGTGTAGGATGATGTGGGAGAAAGGGATCTCCTTTTTCAAAGGTTTCAAAGGGATGATGCCCCAAATTTTTGTATTTATTTTGAAGAAAATTGATTGATGTGGGAATCTTGCTATGATGGGAAAGCTGATTGATGCGAGAAGATTTCCTAGATGATCTCAATTTTTGAAGGATGATCGATATACGAAGCCTTTTATATAAGTAGCCATCCTTCGAGGGTATGGTCTACATTTTTGAATTTTGACTGGATGGCCATCCTTTGAGGGATCAGTCCATTATTTTGACTAGTAGTTGTCCTTCAAGGGAGCAATCTACTTTTTTTTTATAATGATTTAGTCTTGCAAATAGTTTTCCTTCAAGGGATCAGGCTATTATATTTTGATGTTTTGATAAGAGGAGTGTCCAAATGATTTTGATATGTTTAAGCTAAGGGAAAAACCCTAATAGACTTTTTCAAGGAGGGGATAAAATGTGCATGCGACCTACACACATATGCCCCATGTCATGTTCTATTTGATATTGAAATGGATGGGTGTAATGATTTCAAAGGGGTTCCTTCAAAGGAAGGAACTTTCCCATGTGAAAGATGTGATGAGTAGGGCTTGTGGTGCTCATCTTTAAGGCATATTTAGGATGGTGATGGAAAATCACACCATTGTAATAATACGATGAAGTGATAGGATTGGGAGGTAACTACTATCATGACAATCAATCATTTAACAATAGAAAGGACACAAGTGCAAAGCATTCAAAGGTTCCCTTTTGGGTTCCCATCGAGAGAAGTGAGACGATACACTCCTTGACCCATACTTGTGAGTGATAACATATGGACCAATCTAATTGGGGGAAAACTTTCCACGTTTACTTTTTTCTAATGTAGTAACATTTTGATTTTCTTTAAGTACAAGATCACCAATTTTAAAGTCACATTCTTTGACATGTTTATTATATGCTCTACTAATATGTTGTTGATAAAATTGATGATGTTTGAGGTCTGTTAAAAAATTTTCATCTAGTAATTCTAGTTGTGCTAAGAGATCTTGGCGATATTCTTCGTCGGGGATGAAATATTTGAGAGATACATGAAGTGATGGAATTTGAATTTTAAGAGGTGCAATGGCTTCAGAGCCATAGACAAGTGAATATGGGTGTAGCACCCATAGGTGTGCATATACTAGTTCGATAGGCCTAGAGAGAAAATGAGATTTGAAGATGCCAATTCCTACCTACGTCATTTACTATTTTCATAAGGATTTTATTAAGTGTTTTATTAGAGGCCTCGACCTGTCCATTTTCTTGAGGATAATATGGTGATGAGAAACTAATTTTGATGTTGAATGTATCACATACTTGTTTAACTTCCTTATTTTAAAATTATTTTCCATTATCTGTGACAAGCTTGTGCGGGATACCAAAATGGCATATGATATTTTGATATATGAAATTGATGATGGGTCTAGATTTTTTTGAGGTTAAAGGGATGGATTCAACCCATTTAGTGAAATATTCAGTTGTTGTGATTATGGAATGATGTTTTTGGGATGATTTAGGGTTTATTGCACCTAATGAGGTCTAACCCCCATTGAGAGAAAGGCCATAGGTCCTGAGCAAGTTGTAATGCTTGACTAGGGATGTGGATGAGATCTGAATGGTAGTTGGAATTTAACACACTTATTTATGTATGCACAACATTCTTTGGTGATGGTAGGCCAGTAATATCCTAGCCATATGACATGTTTAGCAATGGCATTACCACTGAAGTGACCACCACAGATGCCCTCATGGACTTATTCGATTGTTTTAGTTGATTCATGTGTTTGAAGGAATCATAATAGTATGTTGTCAAAGATACATTTATAAAGGATACCACCTATGATGATGAAGTGAGTGATGCATTGAAGAAATGATCATTTAGCACCATGTGATAAGTCTGATGGTAGTTTAGATTTGGTGAGATAATCATATATTTGTGTGTACCATAGATCAGGTGGATTTTTTCGACGTTATTGATGGAAGGAAACTCATTTTGATGTGAAGGATGGTCTAAGTGTTGAAAAATCATGGACATTTTAGTCTTGTATTTCAATTTCTATGTTTCAAAAGGGATGAGGGATCCAAGGGATGCCATAGTGTCTGAAAACCTATTGGAAGATCATGGAATGGCTTGAATGGTGTAATGATCAAATGCGCCAAGGAGAAAGTCGACCAAAACTTTATATTTTTGAAGGATTTCATTTTTACATTGATATTATCTTTTAACTTGACTGATGATGAGTTGTGAATCTCCATAGATTTCAAGGATGTGGGCACCTAGGAGAATGATGGTATTTAGACCCATGATTAAGGCTTCATATTCTTCCATGTTATTAGTACATTCGAAGTTAAGTTTGAATGATAACGGAAGTGGAATGTTCTAGGGAGGTATGATAATAACTCCATCTCCTCCCCCCTTCTTGGAATTTAGCACCATCAAAGAAGAGGGTCATTTTAATGGGGATGAAGTCAGATTCATGGATGTTGTTGATGGATTCGTCAAGAAAATGTTCATGAGGTGGTTGATTATCTGAAAGGGGTGCATCAACAAGATGATCTGCAATGGCTTGACCTTTAACATATTTATGAGATATGATTTCGAGGTCAAATTTAGTCATGAGCATAAGCCATCAAGTTATGTAATCATTATGATAAGGTTTAGTGTGCATGGTTTTAAGTGGATTAAAACTGGTGATGAATATGTCTTGTGATTGAGGAGATAATGTCAGAGTCTTGGAGGTGGAAAAATATAACACACAACATAATTTTTCAGCTTCAGTGTAACGTGTTTCATATTCATGGAGTGTGTGACTAATGTAGTATACACCCTGTTCATGACCTTGATTATCACAGTGGGAAAGCATAGCTCCTAGGGCATGTTATGAGGTGGATATGTATAGATAGAATGGTTCCCCTTCACGAGGTGGAGTAAGCACAGGTGGTGATAATAGGTACTGTTTGATTTTGTCAAAGTATTTTTGGAAATCAGAATCCCAATGAAATTCTATGTCCTTGTGGAGAAGATGGTGAAACAGGTTGACAACGGTCAGAAAGCTATGATATGAAACATCGAATGGACTATAATTTACCTTAGAGGCTACGCTTTGCTTAATATTGGATGGTGGAGGCATTTCAATGATTTCTCTAACTTTTGCTGGGTCAACTTCAATGCCTCAGATAGATATAATGAATCCTAAAAAATTTCTAGTTAGGACACCAAAAACACACTTTGCAGGATTAAGATGAAGACAAAACTGATGAGATGAGTGAAGATAGATTCAAGGATATCAAGGTGGTTTTTTTCGTATTTCATACTTTCCTAGGAGGTCATCATCATAGTATCTTCAACAATATTTTGGATGAGATCATGGAAAATGTATGTCATGGCACATTGATACGTAGCCCCTACATTTTTAAGACCAAAGGGAATGATGCATTAGTAGAAGGTTCCCCAAGGGGTAATGAAATAATTTTTATGTTGATTGTTGGGAGTGATGAGGATTTGATTATAACCAGAAAAACCATCCATAAGGGAAATTATTTCATGGCTGACTATTAGGTTGATGAGCTGATCTATGTTTGGAAGAGGGAAATCATCTTTTAGGACAGGACAAGATTGAGATCCCTAAAGTCAGTACAGATGCATATTTTACCTGAAGCTTTAGTTACAGGGATGAACATTGGAGACCCATTGTGGATAGTCAATGGGTATGATGAAGTTGGTAGATAAGAGGCATTGCAACTCTTCCTTAATAAGGAGAGCTATACGGGGATGCATTTTATAGAGTTTTGTTTTACCATCTTAGCATTGGGATACGTGACTATGTTGTGTACAAAAATGTTAGGATCGATTTTGGGCATATCACTATATGACCAGGTGAAGGCTTGGTGATATTTTGTTAAGAATGAGGTGAAATCATTTAATTCTCATGATCTAGAGATTGACCGACCTTAACTATGCAGGGATCCTAAGGGGTGCCTAAGTTAACGTTGAGGGTGGATTCATTAAGGAGAGTTGGTGTGTCAGATGGTAGGGACTTCTGAAGGAAACAATCTTCAGCTCCCATATGGGAAAGGATATCCTGGTCGTCTTGACACTGGAGGATATCTATGGTAGGTGAATCTTCCTCAACCATTTTTGGCCAAACAAGGGGTAATGATTTAGTGGAGTGATTAGATTGATAAGTAAGTGGCCCTAAAGATATAAAATTGATTAAAAAAATTAGGTGGGATGGGTATAGTGTCATCTATGTCCATGGGATCTTTAGGGTTTGTTGGTGATGATGGTTCTAGTTCAGAAATAGTTAGGGATGTAGAAAGTTTAGATGTAGTGGCTTCACACATTTTAGAGGTGAACCTTTTATAACCTAAACCAATTTTCTCATGAGATTTAAGGGAATGTAGGACGGGTTGATCATGGGTTCCTTGTTCATAAGTCCGAGGCCAAAACCTCTCCATGCACAGTGATGAAGATACATGTGGGTGAAGTTTGGATTATCGAGAGATTTGAAGTTTAATGTGAATGACATAGCATGGTGTGGATTAATGGCATGGGATGGGGGATTATTAAGTCCCCCATAGAATAAGGTTTGTTTTGAGATAAGACAGACCATAGGAGATAAACATCTCCTACATTTGGGTCATACATGGGTTGCTTTTTAGGGCGGCCATATGTTTTAGGTGAAGGGATGGAGTTAAGCATGAGGAGACAATATTCCCCAAGTGTAAGGAATTTTTAGCCTCACCAAGAGAGGAATCATCTGGTAATTTGGAAGAAGGGATAAATGTGCTAGTGGATGCTTCATTAGATGGCTCAGGTGTGGATTTGGGTACAAGGACATCATTTGGAGTGGTACATCATGTAGCAGTCAGTGAATGGATTTGGATCAGTGGGGATAGTGAAAGTTTGACCTTCATGTTCATATTTGAGACATCGATGGAGGGTGGAAGGAACACAACACATGGTGCATATCTAGGGCATCCTAATAACATGTTGTATTGAAACTCTCCTTCTATAATATAGAAGAGTTAAGGTAGGGTTTTGACAATAACTTTAAGTGGAGTATAACAATGCCTAATGTGGGTGTGATAGTGTCATTGAAGGATCGTAATAGAACTGGAGTTTGAGTGATGATAAGTATTGGGTAATTTGAGTTGGTTGAAAGAGAGGGATGATATGATATTAATGAAAACACCACTATCAATCATGACCCTCTTGATAGAGATGTCATTGATCTAGGTGGTGATGAAGAGTGGTAGGTCATGGTCTTCTATGGTCTGAGAGATGGAATTTCAGATGGTTCAAATGATATAGTGGTGGATTTTTTTAGAGCACCCACAAAGTTTGTGAATGGATTTAGATCATTGGCCAGTAGAATGATGGATTGAAGGCTTCTATCATGGTCCTATTTTTGAAAAGGTGATGTTTGGACTAGTTCATAAAGTGACATCCTGATGGGAGATTGGTGTAATTGTTTGATAACAACCTTCTATATTGCAGTGAAAGGAGGTGTTGCTACTTGTATGGAAATCTTGGATTTTGATGATGGTGTTTTATTAGACTCCTCAGGAGCTAAGGAAATAGATACCTTAGGTTTATCATATGAAGTTGATAATTCAGGAGGTAGAGGTATAGTGATGGAGGTTTTACCTTTCTTAGGTTCAGATGATTCTTTGTCATAATTTTGTGAATGGGTAGTGATGTGTACAACACAGAATTGATGATCAGATGCTTTAGGGATATATTCTTCAGTTTTTGACGACGATGATGTTGATGCTAACATTTTGTTTGATTGAGAAGGAAGGAAGAACATACTACCAAGTTCATGTACCTTCAAGTGAAAGGCTCTACAATTTTCTATGGAATGGCCTCATGTGTTCTGTGGTAATCGCAAAAGATATTGAAGTCATACTAGGAAGGTTTCCATCCGTGATGATCCGATGGTTTAGGAGGTGGTAGCATAATAAGTGATTGTTGAAGGAGGTCATCTAATATGGTGACATAATTCCCCTTTGGCATGGACGTGGATGGTGACAAGGTTACATGTATTTCTCTCAGGAGGAGGTAAGACTAGTTGTTTAGCCACAAGTTGTTTATTTTTTTAGTCGTGGAGACTTTCTAGACGTCGTGACGATTGGTGGATGAGGTGCCTGTATGGGTGGTCTTTGGTGTGAATAGTCAGATTGTGTAACATGTGAGAGTGAAGGACCCTATATGGGTGGCCATTGGTGAGGATAGTTGGTCTGTGATGATGTGTAAAGGGTGAGGACCCTGTATGGGTGATCATTGGTGTGGATAGTTGGGTTGTGTAAAAGGTGCAGGATATGGACTTAGTGTAGGGGTTTGATTGGGGGATTTTGATCCTATAATAATAGGGTGATTAACAGGTATAAGGGAGTGAGGTCCTTGCAAAGGACTCTGATCGGGAAAAACATATTGAGGGATTTTGAAAACCTGAACAATACCCTATTTATGAGGTGCTTTTGTGGTTTTGGATGAACTAGGTGTGGTTGATGAGGATGCAATAGAAGGGTAAGATTTCCCTTGAGGTAGTAGTGTATTTTGGGTTGTTTTTCAGATGTGGTTTTAGGTGTAATCTCAGATAATGTAGAGGAAAGAGGTGTGGGTTCTGTAATGGACATGTAATGAAGGTGTGGGAATAGTTTTAGTAATATTTTTAACAGATGGAGGTGTCAGTAGCTTTGGGCTCACCTTCATTCTGGTGTTGATTTGTAGGTTTTGATCGGTAAGTGATGAGGATGTAGGAAGGGTTTTAGTGATGTTCTCAATAGGTGAAGACTTAGTAGTCATATTTTTAGGCTCATTGGCTATTGACATTGGTTCCACAGGTTTTGATTGGTAAGTGATGAGGATGTAGGAAGGATAGGCTCTATTTTAGTTATTTTATTGATGGTGTGGACAACATTCATTTGTGGTTGATCAGAGGATGAAGGGTGATTCAGAAAAGGTTTCTTAAATATGTCAATATTTTGATTTGGGGGTGCATTTGGATTTTCTAAGTGGAGCTCACCCTTGTTGATCAAATCTTGAAGTACATTACGGAAAGTGTGACACCTTTTAATGTCATGTCCATTGACCCTATGATATTTACAATAATCATTATCTCAATACCAAATAGGTTTAGATACTGATATGTTGATGGGTCAAATAGGTGGGAGAGATATCATGTTGGATGCAAGAAATTTTTCAAAAATTGCACTATAAGTCTCTCCTATAGGTGTGTAGTTACGTTGTTGATGGGGATGCTCGGTTTGAAGGGTTTCTCCTTGGGAGCAGATTTAACTATGACAGCGTTGGCAGATGTTTTAGACTTATCAGGGTTGGATGTTGACTTGGATGGGAACTCAAATTTTGGTTTCTTAGGATGAAGCTTAACCCATCCATCTTCTAGAGCTCATAATTCCAATTTACAGGCCATGGTGAAAGCCTCATCAAAAGTTTGAAATGATTGGATTTGTAATGTTGATGAGATGTGTTTGGCACATGCATGATAGAAGACCTTGATTAATTCTATTTGTGGTAATGTAAAGGATAGTTGATTAGTTACACCCCTCCAATGAGTGAAAAAATCAGTGATAGATTCATCTTTGAATTGTCTGATGGCATATAGGTCGTTGATAGTGATTTTGTGGGCTATGTTTATGGAAAATTGGTCTAAGAAAAGTTGGGCAAGTTGTGCAAAGGAGAATAGGGAATGTTGTGGAATGTTTGTTGTACCAATCTAAGGTAGGACTAGTGAGGGACATGGGAAAGGTCCTCAACATCAGGTCTTGGTCATGAGCTATTAGATAACATGTGTGACAGAAGGTGCAAATATGTGTTATTGGGGATCTTCCTTTTTATAAAACTTGATAAACTTAGGAATTTCCAGTGAGGTGGATATGGTTTATATGGTACTAAAGGATGAATGGGCTCATTACAAATTTGATCATAAGAGAGCACATTCTTGGATGAGGATGAAGCAACTTTGAGACTAGATATGTGGTTTTAAAAGGGATTGGAGAGGATCAGGTTGTGTTTGTTGTTGTGAGGATGATCCAGGTTGAAATAAAGACGTCAACTAGGTTATGAGTATGTTTGATACTACTGAGGAATGCCTTACTGGTAGGAAATTTTTTGTTGGGGAAAATTTATGTTGAGGAAGAATGTTCTGTTGATGTTGTGGGATGTTATATTGTGAATGTTTTGTTGAGGTGCATATTGTTGATGTATGTCTATATTGAGGTATGTTTTGCTGAGGTATATTTTGTTGATAAGGAATATTTTGTTGAGGGATATTTTGATGATAAGGGATGTTCTATTGTTGGATGTTTTGATGAGATGAGAACCTTTTTGGGAGGCTATAGGCTGTGAGGTTTGTATGTATTGGATACTATAATGGAATTGATGTATGAGTGAGCGGTTGTGAATATGTGGGTGATGTCTAAAAAGAAAAAGTAGAGGCGGTAGAGGATGGTTCCTTTTGTGGAATGATTTGTTGTGGGGTACTGTATTGTGGGGCATTTTATAGGGGTGTATATTGAAGCATGGATATTAGATGGTTGTGAAGGTTGTGATATGTATTGTGAAATAGGGTGAGTGCTAGCAATGACACCAGTATTGATCAGTGGTGTAGTTGTAGGGATGGACATGGTGATGTTTTGAATGGGACTAGTAACCTGTTGGGAGGATACAATAGTAGAAAAGGTGACAAAACTCATTGGAGGTGTTTGTACCTATGAGGAGGCTGGAGGAGTGGATGAGGAAGTAGTGGTACTACTTAGGGGAAGTGTGGAACTTGTAGAAGGGCTTGGTAAGGATGTAGACTGTTGGGAAGATGTGTTTTGTGATGAAATCATGTGGAGGTCATAAATGGGACTGAAGAGACCTCAAATGCTTCAGGTTGATTGGTGGAGAATTATTCATTTGATGTTTCAAAGGGATTAATAGGGCAGGAAAATATCTTGAGTTGACTACTGTTTGGTGTTTCAGGTTGATTTGAATTATATGGGTATAACTGTTGGACAATGGGGTCTTGATTTTGATAAATGAGTTGTGCAATGGAAGATGAAGGATTATAAGTGTGTTGGGGTGTAAATGGTTACATCTGAACATTTATAGCTACTAGATAGGTATTAAGGGAAATAGGGTTTGAGTCTAACATTTCTTCAAAGACAAGGTCTCCTCGATTGTAGAAAGGTGGTTCAGACATTTCTGGTTGAGGACTAGAAGAAAATACATGGTTTGTTTCTTGTGGTCTAGATGTATGAAGCATTTGACCATGATATTGATGTGGGGAATGAAAGAGTTGCCCCATTTTGTTGTTATAGTTGACTCCTGATTCACTTCAAGTCTGTTGGGTGTCAGAATAGGGATTTGACACAACAATTTTATGATATGAAATTTTTGTTGTGTTGGGGTTGAGAGTACTAAAGGAAATGATGTAGTATAAAATGGTATTTGTTGTTGAGATGCATATGGTGGGGTGGACATGTTTTCAGATATTTGGTTTTGAGATCGTTCTCTAGTAAGTACCATGATAAAAAACACACAAACACTTAGAAAATAAGAAATAAATAAATAGGTTGTTTTAAAAACAACAAGAAAAAGCAAGCAAAATGTCATTTTGTATTTATCTTGCTTAATTATGAAAAATAAAAATGTGAAAGAGTTAACAATGGTCCTAGGAAATGGTAAGGTATGGATGGTTTTAGGTATGTTTAAGGGCAGAGTCCTTGATATACCTGAAGGTATGTGAGGGACAACTCTGTACTGCTTCCAGTACAGGTGTGTATATCGGGGCCCACCCCCTCACTTCATGGTCCCATTACGATAAGGGAGTCGGGTGCTGAGTCAAAAATATACCAATAGAAAGGAGATTATACTCAGCTAGAACACTGAGTCAGCTTCCCTATTGGGTGATGAAATCCCAATTAGTTTCATGTGCGTGGGAATTTTTTGGATGTGTTTTTGATTTTGAAGTGATTTGGTTGTGTGCGAGGGAAATATAAGTGAATGTAACCAATTAATTTCCCTATTTAAAGCTAGATGATCAAGAAGTATGAAATGGTTTGTTTTAAATTCTGAAATGAAAATTTTATTTTTTATGAGAACAAATAACCAAAAATGCAAAACTGAAAGAAAAAAGAAGGTTTTTAGGACTTACCATAAGATCACTCCTTATTTATTTATTTATTTATATTTTTAGTAGTTTTTCTGAAGTGAGAAAGAAAAAAATCTAGTGAATGAAGATTTCAGAAGAAGGAACTTGCAACCAGATTAGGAGAAATAGAAAATAGAAAGCAAGAAGTAGAAGACAAATTATGGGATGAAAATAAAAATATATAGAGAAAACGTAGGAAATTGGCCCAAACATAGAAGATTATTACAAAGTGAAAAATAATTAGTATTCTATTGATTGAAATGAGAAAAAATAACAAGGGATAAGTGTCCCACCGGGGTGTGCTATAATGTTGAGCACAATGTTTCCTTCAAAGTTGGTTTGGTATTACAATAGGGAAGAATTATATCAACCTTGAGTATGGCGGGGTTTATAAGGTACCTGTGTGTAAGTGTTGTTTTTAAACTAATGCTAATGTAAACAAAGACTAACACCTAAATAGTCTTAATTAGCAAGAATTAAACAACATTATAAACACCATCATGATAAGAATTAATCAAGGGTTAGATGCTAACATTTATCAATACAAAACTATGAAATCAACTATGTTAAGCACCTAAATATCCTCTATTCTCTAACAACATATAAATGAAGGAACCTAGGTAGGTTCCATGGCTATCAAAATCAGTTGTCCTTAATGTTCCAAGAACCTAGGAATGGGGGCTAATCAAAGTTGAGCTACAAGACCCTTTTGACACCTCCCATATGACCCAAACACTTTAAGAAAGGGGCTTAACTCTTCAAGATGATGAACTCTCAAGAGGACAAAGTGCAAGCTCTTAGTCTATTTTGCTATATGCTTTGCATTTTACTCTCTTAAGGAGTTTAGGTGTAGGTATAAAGGTAGAAGGAGGGCTCCTTATATAGCCCAATGGATAAAGGAAACACTTCATCCCTTTACATGTGGGATAAAGGTAAAACATGATTAGGAATGGATAAGGTTGCTTTATTAAAGGTAACCTTACTTTAGAAGGGTTTAATTTATGCTTAGCAAGTCATGGGAGTTGGGGGGTGTTTTAATTAATCAAAGGTGATTAACTAATAGGTAGATGTAAGCTTATAGAAGCTAATTAGAGGAATATTAGTATGATTTAGGATATTAGAAAGGGATTAAATCAATTAAACATTGATTTATTGGTTAAATGGAAGGGAAAGCTAATTAATTAATAACAATTAATTAGTCTAGGTAGAAGGGGTGATTTATTGGATAGGTGACTTAATCAATTAGCGTATTATAATTAATTAATGACAACAAGAGGGAATATGAGCGCTTTTGATGATATGTTGTCAATTTGTGAGAAAGGGGATAATTAACGCAATTTAAGTATTTAAATTGCTTAGGCGTAATTATAGGTGTCTACATTTGCCCCTATTTGGGGTAGCGTAAGTGATGCCACTTCAAAGATAGTATATGGAAGATATTTGGAAGGGATAGAATAAAAATTAGTAGGAGGGAGAGATGCCCCCTCGAGTGTCGATGGGGTGATGGAAGAAGCTGATCGATGATCAAAAAATGTGAGATATGGATAGAAGAATGGGGAAGAGGAAGGATGCCCGATAAGATGGAAGAATAGGGGTGAGAGGAAAGTGATGCAGAAGGAATATGGAGGAGGGCTGAGAAGTGCTTAGCCTCTAGCCATTGTGTATTGGAACAATTTCAGTGTCATCATATTGCCATAAGAGCTACGTCATCGGTCCTTATGAAAAATATAAGCATACGACAAAGGTAGAATGACACGAAAAGCCATACTACGAACGATTGTCCATTTTTGAAAACACCAACTCCATGAAACATACAAAATGTAATGCAATACGAGAAAGTGAAAGATGCCTAAATCCATGTAACATACAAAATGTAATGCAATACGAGAAAGTAAACAAGCTAAACTAACAGAGAAACATAATATAATGTTTTTATTATCGAGCTTCAGTTACGACCTGTGTAAATTAACGACAAGGGTTGATGATGGTGCCCCAAGAAAGGATTCATGTGAGGGGAATAACGGAGGACACTTGGGTCCGATGGAAAAGTAATGTGCACTATGAAATTGTACCAGGAAACTCATTGTGCCCTAGAGTATGGATGAAGTAAGTAGCCTAGCTTTTGTTGATGGAGGTAGATCAAGATGATTCGCAATTCACACACATGAACAAGTGAGAACCAAAGAGCGACGTTTTCTAGGATGATTTTTAATTTTTAGAAGTTTTCTGAAACATATTTGAATGTTTTTGATGATTTTTCTAACATATTTGAATGTTTTGGTTGATTTTTAAAGTTTTATGAAACTATGTACAGGAAGATAAGTAAGTGTTGATGCCCCTAGCGATAGATGGGATGTACAAGGGCATAAGGCCATGTACATACCAGAAAGGTGAAGATAGAAAAATGCCCCAGTGATTAGGTGGGAATATTCAAAGGAAAACTCTTCACAGGTAGAATCAGGACCTAAGGCCATTATGGATAGGTTCAACATGATGGTGAATGTAAAACAATGAAGTGCTGGGAAGAAGCAAGGATGCCCCCAACGTAAGTTGGCCTAAAAGCACATGATAGAAAGGAAGGAGAAGATTGTTTTTGTGGAAGGGGAAAAAGGTGCCCAAAAACATGGCAAAAAATTAATCTTATACACATGGATGTTCTGAACAAAGTAGAATAACGATGTGAATAATATGAATGTAGCTTAGAAGCCTCACGACGAAGAAGTGATTAGCCAAAGGCATAAATCGTGAGATGGAATATGGAGTAGAGTAAGAGTCTGAACAAGGTCCAACAAATACACTTGGTAACATACTAATCCTGTTTACTCATAGAGATCCAGTGTGCACGTGGAGTTTATTACCTCTTGAAGTGAAGATTTAATAGACAACAAGTGAAGAGACCCTAGCCAATGTGTAGGAATGATTTATTTTGAAAGGTGATTTTGTGAATGGATGGTGAAAGGATAGCCGTACATTTCTCTGCTGCCAGCCAAACGTCTATAGCCCCGACGGAGATGTATTTGATTCTAATCACAACATTTCTCTACTGCCAATCAGGCATCCATAGCCCCGATAGAGATTATTGGAAATACCCCAAGAGAGAGTAATATATCAATTTGATTTTTCTTTATAGCTTTTAGCTTTTGATTTTTGATTGATTTTGATTCTTTTACTTTTTGAAAACTTATTTCAGCTCTCTTGTTTGCCAAGGGGTTAAGAACCACTAATGGCTTGATGGAAGGAGGTGGAAGTGATTGTGATGAGGACATTGGCTTGTGTCAACAAATATGTCCAAAATTTCTTTGCAACAAGTTTATTAGATGTTTGAATGTGATAGGATCTCCATGAGGTCAGTCATTCTTTAATTTACCAAGGTGATAAAAGACCAGGGTCAAACGGATACCATAGAGATAAATGTCACAAAATTCATGCAAATAAGCTAACCAAAATATCACCGAAGGGATGGAAATGGTAGGAATACTTACAGAAGAATAACAAGGAAGGGAAGAAAGAAACATCCATGTGTACACAATACCTGATTGCAATGTTTGATCTTTGTACCTTTGATTTTTCTTGTGCTTTCTCATGTTTTTTTGTATTTTTGCATTGTTTTTTATTTTTAGACTTTTGATATTTTTTTGGACCATTGGGACTAACAAAGTCACTCTGTGTGATAGGATCCAACAACAATGTTTGTGACTTCCTTGATAAAGGAGACTAAGCATGTTTGTTGATCAAGAGTCATGTTTTCCTTGATCTTGATGATCGTGGTGAGTTCACACTAAACAAATGACTATGATTTGTTTTGAAACATGGATTTCGTATGTGGGAGATTGAGTTCCCTATCTAGAGGTTTATGCACTTTGCGCCATACTTGATGGTTATGTTGATGTGCATTCTTGAATCGCACTTGATTTAGAATTTTGAGATTGTTCAATTTGTAGGGGGATTTTGAGCTCTTGGAAGTTTTGTCTTGAACTTGATAATGAACTTGTTTGGGTTTCTTATAAGCTAACTTGTGACTTTTCTGACCTCGAGAAGGAGAAGAAAGTGAATGTTTACATTTGATGATAGGAATGAGAGAAATGATGGTGGGCTTGCCCCGGTCATTAGTAGAAGGATGATGTGATTGATGAAAAGGATACATTCCAAAGATTGAAGAAGATGGGCTACTGGGAGGTGAGCCATAGATAGAAGATGAAGGGCTACTAGGATGTGGCCCAAGAATAGAAGAAGAAGGGATACTAGAACATGACCCATAGATGTAAGATGATGGAATACTAGGATATGGATCAAGAATAGAAGATGATGGAATACCCGGGGGTGATCCATACGTAGAAGACAAGGGGCTAGTTGGACACACCCCAAGAATAGAAGATAGTGGACTACTTGAAAATGTCTCACAAATAGTAGAGGGAGGGATACTAGAAGGTGACCCACACCTAGATGAAGATGAAGAGCTACTTGGCGTTGACCCCATAAGAGATTATGATTGAGGAATTATGATAGACAAAGTGTTATTGGGTGATGAGAAGATAGGCCATGGATCAATGCAAGAACAAGGAGTTTCATCACATAATGAAGAATGGGAAGATGAAAGAATAAGAGGAGGGTCAAGTTGCATGACTTGAGGCTCTTCCTCCATTTATTGATAAAAGGAATCAACCTTTTCCTCACAATATGTAGACGCATCAAAGTATAAAGAGAATCCTTTCTTGTAATCTGCTAAAGGAATATCTTCATATGCCCCTATAAATTCTCTGATTGTTTCTTCATTCTGAAAGACATCAATTGGTATGAGTTTTTTATCAACCACCAGGGGTTGATTGGAAGAAAGAGATCCAATTGGTGTGGGAGACTTAGAAGATGCTTGATGATGATTGATAGAAGAAGATGTGTAGCTATATGTCTCAAGAGTAGAAGAAGGTGGTGTGGACCTACCTATATAATGGTATGTCGTATGTAAAATAGTAGGATTAATTCCACAGTCTGTAGATTGCAATGCATGGGTCGATTCAGATGTTTGTCTTGAAGGACTTTGAGTCACACTAATATTCAAAGGAGGAAGACTTATTGGGGGTGATTGATGAAGAAGGTCCTGCAAAGAAGGGGAGGACCATGATTTAAGAATCACATTGGATGAATAATAACAAGGGTCCTGTAACAAAAGGGAGGACTGTGATTCAATAATTGTATTAGATGTTTTATTGGAGTGATTTGGAGTGGCATGTATCTTCAAAGGAAGAAGACATCATCGAAGTGAATGATAAAAGGGGTCCTATGAAGAAAGGGAGGACCATGACATAAGAGTCGCATTAGATGACTTAGGATTCAAATTAGATGAATCTGAATAGTAGTTTAGATCTGAATCATCAGAAGATTCAAAGGAAATATTTGGATTTGAATCCTCAGAAGAAGAGGAAATGTTTGGATTGGAATCCTCAGAAGAAGACAAAATGTATGGATTAGAATTAGAAGAAGAGTGGGGGGGAACTCAAATAATAATTTGGATCAGAAGCATCCAAATCATACCACCGACTGTGAGATGAAGGTGGGGAACGAGTTACCCGTATGGGCTCTCTAGCATGAAGAACCAAACAAGGTTTAGTTGTAATGGGAATCTTTTGATTTGAATTACTAAACCTAGGTTCCATATTTTTGTAAGTATGGGGAACCACATGATAGTCAGTCATTTTTGGCGTTGTTTGAAGCACAAGTCTAGATCTAGATAGTGTGATGGAACTCCTTCAAAGGGAAGGAAGTGACATGTCGATTTGGGTAGCATAAGGATAACCAGCTAGACATTGTGTAAGTATGGAGATGCATACGTGATTTTCCTAAGAAGGTCTAAGGAAAGTAGACATCGTGACGACGCAATATTGATGAGATCGAGAGGGATTGTCCTAGAAAATAGTTTTCTGAATGAATAATCACAAGGAACAATCATGTAAGTGTGAAACACAAATCCAATCAACAAGGAAATACACCATATGGAAATGCAATGCAAATATGATCAACACAACGTCAATAGTTACGTCAAGATCGAAATGAACAATGAGTAAATATTAACAAAGGGTAGATGTGAATCCCAATCAAAGGATACCATGAAAATTTTAACAACCAACAAGGCCTAAATGTTAAAGGGCAAAGTTTACAAATGTAAGCTACGTAATGACACCAATTGGACACGTCTATCAAGCTTCACAGAGAAGTGAGATATTAAAGTCAAAGTGGTATTGAAACGACACAAACAAAGTAAGCGACACCCTTCAAGATTTGGGACAATGTTTGAAATCAAAATAAGTCAAAGTATACTAAGGATGTGTTAAAACGTGGGCAGCGTAATGCCACAATACAGACACTTAGATCATGTTTACAAGAAACGTGACATAAGTATCTTAATTATGTCAAGACAATGCAAACGAGGTAACATGTCAAAGGGAGATAAAATGATGAATCATTCCTAACTATGATGACGATCCTGATGTGGGTATCAAGATCACAAAGGCTACCAATGATATAAATACGTCTCCACACACTTTAGACGTTTAACTAACCCAACCATAAACATGGATGGGTGTAAATGGAAAAAAAAAGTGGCAGAAACAATTGATTGGTAACACAGAGGTAGTCACCCTTCTTTTGATCAACAAAGTGTCAAAATAATGTGAAGGAAGTAAATAAAAAAAAGGATGAAAATGCTGGCTTCACTTCGGTAGAGTTTCGCCTCCCCCTAAGGCAAGTGAAAACTAGGCGAAAGTAACGTGTCACACGTTTTGTGATGAAAATGATGGCTCACAACTCAACACAGTTTTTAGAATGGTTAAAGTGGGCTCCTAGCCAAAATATATTTTCCTAGGTGGTTCTCTCATCCTAGGTGCTACAAAGATTATCCACGAGTGGGATGATTTACAGAAAAATTCGCACTGACTAGTTTTGGAGTATCTCAAAATTTTCCCCTTCAAGCACAGTGGGCATCAGATGCATCCAATTGTGTACTTAAAAGGGTCGCATATGGACAACTTGTAACTCTATCTCACAAAGGAATCACTAGTCAAGTAGGTAGTGCAGAGCACTTCCTGTTTCGTCCACAAGGTTCCCTCTTACATGGACTACTTTGGGGTTCTTGGAACCACCCCCATTGTTGTAGCTTAATGCATTATGCCAAAGGGGTTATGTTCCAGTTGAGCGGAGAGGGACGTACCCTTTTTCGAAACTTGTAATACAGTGTTTTGAATATGTTGTTCGTTTTATCTTTTTTAATTAGGTGTGGTTTACTCAAACACTATTTGGCAACCTGTATAACAACTGTATTAGTAGTTTTGAATTTTTTTTGATTCCTCTGTTCTTTGACAAGCAATGGTGTTTTGGTCTTGTATGACGATTTTTAGTTGTTTTCCATCAAAAGAGAAAAGACCATTTCTGATTCTCCAGATTGCCCAAGGACGCAAGAGAAGAGCATACATGATGTTTCCAAAATCTAAAAAGATGTCAAATGGAAAAACACTTTAATTCAAACACACCAAGTTAACCAATTCAAACTTAAATATTCCCAACAACCTGAAAGCATAAAAAAGGACTTAAGAATCATTTATGATTCCCAAGATTGCCCCAAGGGACGTAAGGGAAGAGCATACACGATCTTATTCCTATAAGTAAACATGTGAAGTTTATGTAATCAAGTAAAATCATGTAAAAACATCTTGCAAAAATGAGTATGTGATTAGATAAAACCTGCAAGAATTAGAAAACCAAGAAAATCGAAAAATTCTAGAAATCCGATTTTTGCACTTTTTTAACAGTTTTTAGTAATTTGCAATTTTGGAGGTCTCTGGGGAATTTTGGGAGTTTTGTGATAGAATTTAGTATACCAAAGGTATCTAACCTTTGGAAGTTCCCTCGCAAATTACACTCTGTTATCTTTCCAACGCTTATTCAAACTTCAAAAATGGGATAACGAGTCATAAGTTATGACCAAAACAAGAAGCACTAAAAAGTTGTAACAAAAGAAATCAGATTATACAGATATACCTGCACCCCTTTTTTAGCACCTGCATGTGGGTTAGGGCATATGCGCCACTTAAGGTTGTTTTTAGCACACAGTGTTCTTGCGCCACCTGAGAGATGTGTGCACCTTGAAAACAGTGCCTGTGCCACTAAAACAACACCTACGCCACTCTGTGGATTTTTAAGATCAATTAAATGCCTGCACCACTCGAGAGGTGTATGTGCCCCAAAAACAACATATTTGCTACCCAGAGAAAACAGACAGAAAAACTGTATTACCAAAAAAATATACCTACGCCACTAAAACCGCATGTGTGCCCAGGTAGGGCGTGTGCGCCGATCTGATAGGTTTTAGTATGTAGTGAAGGTACAGTACGAAACGACATGTGCACCGGGGTTAGTGCACCTACGTGCGGGTTAGGGTGGATGCACCAGGGTTAGTGAGCATGTGTCAGGGGTCAACAGACAGAATGATAGATTTTAACAGCACGCCTGTGCCACCAGAGAGACGTGTGCACTCTGAAAATTGTGTCTGTGCTTCAAAAACCGTGTCTGTGCTCTGAAAATCATGCCTGCGCTTCAAAGATTGTGCCTACGCTAGACCTGTTACCAGAGTATGGAAAAACAAAGAAAAATTCACAATATCTCTAAATTTTGACAAGTTAGTTTAAAAATGGCAATTACCCATTAAAATTATGGCTATGAGCATGAAGTTACACATATAAAATGAGCAAAATTTCTAAAAAATGGACATTAATTACTACATGTGTATATCAAAAGTTAGCCAAAAAATAATGAAATTTAAACTAAAATGCCATGCGACTAAAAATCCCACCGGGCGTGCCAAATGTGTGAAAGTGTTGTTTTTAAACTAATGCTAATGTAAACAAAGACTAACACCTAAATAGTCTTAATTAGCAAGAATTAAACAACATTATAAACACCATCATGATAAGAATTAATCAAGGGTTAGATGCTAACATTTATCAATAAAAAACTATGAAATCAACTATGTTAAGAACCTAAATATCGTCTATTCTCTAACAACATATAAATGAAGGAACCTAGGTAGGTTCCATGGCTATCAAAATCAGTTGTCCTTAATGTTCCAAGAACCTAGGAATGGGGGCTAATCAAAGTTGAGCTACAAGACCCTTTTGACACCTCTTATATGACCCAAACACTTTAAGAAAGGGGCTTAACTCTTCAAGATGATGAACTCTCAAGAGGAAAAAGTGCAAGCTCTTAGTCTCTTTGCTATATGCTTTGCATTTTGCTCTCTTAAGGAGTTTAGGTGTATGTATAAAGGTAGAAGGAGGGCTCCTATATATCCCAATGGATAAAGGAAACACTTCATCCCTTTGTATGTGGGATAAAGGTAAAACATGATTAGGAATGGATAAGGTTGCTTTATTAAAGGTAACCTTACTTTGGAAGGGTTTAATTTATGCTTAGCAAGTCATGGGAGTTGGGGGGTGTTTTAATTAATCAAAGGTGATTAACTAATAGGTAGATGTAAGCTTATAGAAGCTAATTAGAGGAATATTAGTATGATTTAGGCTATTAGAAAGGGGATTAAATCAATTAAACATTGATTTATTGGTTAAATGGAAGGGAAAGCTAATTAATTAATAATAATTAATTAGTCTAGGTAGAAGGGGTGATTTATTGGATAGGTGACTTAATCAATTAGTGTATTGTAATTAATTAACGACAACAAGAGGGAATATGAGCGCTTTTGACAATATGTCGTCGATTTGCGAGAAAGGGAATAATTAGCACAATTTAAGTATTTAAATTGCTTGGGCGTAATTATAGGTGTCTACAGTACCCACGAGATGTGATAGGTGTATGATTGGTTGTGCTCCGATAATAATGAACTAGAATTATTTTCCCTGCAGTCAAGCCTACAAATCAAATACACTACATGAAATAGAATTAGTAAAATAGGTAGGCATGTTACCTAGTAAAGGCCAGTTCCCAGAAGTCAAAATACTTGAACCTTATGTGGATTTCAACCTAATTTTAAAACACTTAAGATTTTATTTATGAAATGGAGTACAATATGTGATCAAATGTTTTGTCACTTATTTAGATTATTACATACATTACGTGATAATGATAATGAAAAGTAACAAGCCTAGAATTTGAATTCAGAATCTAGGTCAATATATACATTTTCAGAAAAGATGTTAGAGCCTACTAAGTAAACTAAATCATCATCTTTGGTGAAGTATGAATTAGGTTATGAGATATAGTCTTCCATGAAAAATTCAGATATCTCCTCCTTTGTATCGTATAGGCATGCAAGATTAGGATCAATGTCTGGAAGGCTGATGTTTCTCTCAATGTTAGATTTGGATGAGGTGTAGGTGTCCTCAGGGAGGTTGAATCCCAATTTTTAGTTGTATTCGTACCATGTAAGGTCAACTTTTATCCTCTGAACCTCGTAGTATACATCCCAAAATTCCTCGGTGTCCTCACGAATTCATTAGGTAGATGTGAAAATGGCTTCTAACTTGTTAAGAGGCACTGCGTGAATGGCACATACCTCAAGATACTATAACAAATCATACTTCTCCCAGTGCAGGGGATGTTAGACAATCAGAAGTCATTTAATGTTGGTGATGGGGTGATTAGTTCCTGATATAATCATCTACAAAATCCATCTTGACACAACTATTAGTAACACAAAAGGATGCATTAACTAATAACAACTCCTAATGAAAACTTATTATTAAGAAAATAATAAGCACATGAATCACAGACGATAAGGCTAATCATAGGAAATTATGTGAAATACTAATACACTGATAAATGAAATAATATGAGCATCTAAGAAGAAACTATCATCTATTAAAACACATAGAAAGTGAGTAATGATATAATTAGACTATTTCAGAATAAAAACAAAATGAAAGACGATAAAAAAATGAACCTTTGGATGATGAACGGTAACAATGGACTAGTTATATGTGATTGTGTCTGATAAACGATCCTTAATAGCTCTAATAAATGCTCTAAAGGTGAACTAAATGTAGAATGAAATTGATGAGAGCCTGATAATGTTGCTTGAATACTTGAGAAAACATGATAATGCTCTGTTTCGTCAAGATGGTCGTGAAAATGGTCCCAAAGAGAGGCAGAAGATTTGGTATTTATAGATCACCGGTGTTTGAGGGAATCAATGACATTTTTAGGAAGTTGGAGTTAGGGTGAGATAAAAACTGATAAACCTTATATTTCCAACTTAGAAGTGTGGGATTTAGGGGAATCATGGCTAGATAAATTGGAGAGTTCGAGGGTGAGGGTTAGAGGTAGATAAAAGTGGTTAGGATAGAGTAGGGATAATTTGGTAGGTTGCCAAATTTAAACTAGTCCTAACTAGTGAGGAGTGGGAAGTGGTTTATAGGGATAAGTTAGCGGTGGTTAGGGTAAATTTTATATAAGGTTGCCTATTTAGACTAGTTACAACTAGTGAGTTAGGGGTAGTTGTTATGGCGAGGTGTGAGGGTGGAGTGGATTAACCAATTAATTACTTAATTAATTAATTAAATTTGAGATGGGTGATATGATCTTAGGGAATGTGAGGTAAATTAATTAATTAAAGGAGTATGGGGTTAATGACTTAGGTTTTAGGAATTTCATAATGATGCAGTGAAAATCTTGACCATTCAAATGGAGGACTTGAGTTGTAAAATGGTATGAAAATAGTATTATTTAATTGATTATTTTTGTGGGGACAGGATCTGCAAATTTTTGGTGTCTACAAAGCCATTATGTCTAAATCATGTCCATCACATCACATCATCAATATGCATCACATTACATCCAAATTCTAAAACAACATCCATAATCTAATCATATATCAACATCCATTGAAACATATAAACTATCACATACATCTAATATACTCATTGTAACACATACAAATCATGAGAAAATCATCATATATATTATCAAAGTGTCTATACATCCATGATAGGCCTCAATTGGGATCTATCTTAAAGTCCATACATCAAAATTGATATCAAAATATATATAACATTTTCACCCACTACTCAGTGAATACATCTGAAGCTCTCAGTCCCAAGGCAACAACATGTCCTCCTACTTTTCCTCATGGCACAGGAGCCTATCCACCTCCTTTCCTTCCATCTAGTTCTCCATTGCACCATGATTGCACCTTGCTCATTGTGATCCCTGAAGCCTCTAGAATTGTTCAAATCCTCCCCTAGCCAAGTATGTTGCATAACGTGGTATATCATGTAATCTAGTAGTCACTATGCACTCATAGTGGAGTGCCTCATCTCCCAGGACCTGATACTACTCTAGTGTCACAAAATTGGGCTGTTATTTTTTTATCTCTGTGTGTCTCCACGAGCCTCACCATTTTTCACCTATGATGCATTACCCAAATATCCATATTTGACCCAAAAAGCATATCTCTGATGTCAATATCTATCCCATTGCTGTATGGCCAGGTCCCTCTCCTAGTGCATCCCCTCTAGCCCTTGACATGATGTGTCTTGATCCTAGAGAGTAGCATCCAACTCTGCATGCAAGTAGGTTATCTCTACAGCCACACCTCCATCTCAACACTATCCTCCTATAGGACTTCCTCCTCTCCTTCTGTTGGCACCACCACCTCTCCTCCTTCCTGTGTTGCCTCCTCCACCACCCAGCTTTCCCACTCCTATGTCATTCACTCAAAAAATCCCTCTCCAACTCCCACAATATCATCATCCATATCCCATTGTGCCCCTTCCTCCACCAATGGGTGTTTCATCACTGGGCTAGGTAGGTACTTCCCTAATTCATCTCATTTGTATTTAATTGGTGCCCTTGGCACCCTCTGAATGACTCTAAACTGTCTCATCAGCCATGTAAACTACACTACCTCCACCATATTTGGCCTTCACCCCAGCACCCATCTGAATCTCCTCATAACTTCCAACTAGATATATGTGCTAGGACCTATAGGTAACCCTCTATAATGCCTCCATCTCACATCATCCACATCCAAGCTCCCTAACCTCTCTACATACCATTCCTTGACCCTTTCACCTCTATCCCCATGAGCTTGGTTTTCTCTCCATCTAAAAAATCCAACTTTCATCTCTATATGATATCCTGTGATCCATGGAAGCCCTTGTATCCTTACCATGACTATGTGATCATACACCCAACAATGTAACAAGAAGTTCACATCCATAACCGACCCCCTCCTTGACACATACATCCATAACTCATAGTATACATGTACTAGAAGAGCTGATCTAAATGTGAAAATTGTGCTATTCTCGATAATATCCACTACCACTGCTGTCAATGCCCATGGGAATCTAACCCCACTTGACTCTAGTAAGGCATAGAAATAAATTGACATCATAGCTAAACATATTAACTACTTCCCTAATGTCAAAGGTTAATATCATGTCTTAATGTGGACCGCTCCAGACATAAAGGAAATCTATGGGGAATTCACTCTAAATAGCAGTTTCAATGCAGCCATCCTACCCTCCACTATAATAGGCACTATCGGTGCCCCCTATATTGGTAATATCAATATATGATACATCTTATCTAACATGATCATCATCTCTCTAGTCTGAAACTAGAAGGTACTTGTCCTATGATCCCATCTATCTATCAATGCAATGATGAGCCATGTATCTTCGGGTACCATCTGATAATGGATAAATCTACCCAATCAAACTACCACTAGATGATCCCACTCCGTATCCATCACATCTACCTCATAGTCCCCAACATGGCTGAGACTCTATCTCTTAGATACAATGTGTCGCTGACATGTAAAAATTAATAAAATAAGCATTCATTAGCATCACATCATAAAAAATCACCATGTTTAATTAATTACATATAATTTCTATATTTTCACCATTGACATATACTGGGTAGATGCTACTTTATCCTTGGTCAATGATGACCATACCCAGCCACCGCTAACTACCCCTTGACACCCATTAAAAATCTAGAAATATTCAAAAAAATAAAAATATCAAGCCAAAATAAAAACCAAGCTAGGTTTTTAGGACTTACCGCTCTCTGTGACCTTTAGTGCTTCCTTCCTCCTCCACTTTCCTCCATCTCTCTAAAATATCAAGTTTTTCTATCTCTTAGAGATCTCAATCGTCAAAATTGTATCATGAAAATGAGCTTAGTTGGTAGAATTTATTGCTTATATAGGTGTTTCGATTGAGGCACTGTCAACCTTCCTAGTCACCGTCAATCCACGCTAAGTCATGTTTAACTCACCCTGTCACTATCAACCCAACCCTATTTTTCATCTTCCAACTCATTTTATCCAATTTTTTCATCTAAATTATCTTTCCTTCCACTTTTGACTTGTGTGTCACCCATAACACACCTTTATTTGTATCGCTAGGATTATTTTACTATATTTTTATTTATTTATCTCATCACACATCTTTAATCACATATAGAAGCCTTCTTTGCAGCCATCGCTATGTTCCCTCTCAGGGAACCATATCTCATCTTACGCCCGCTATTGTGGTCATGTTTTCCAACTTCATCCCACCAAGATGCATCTTTATTCACTTCATCCTATTGAAGGGAAGCACATCCTCATTTTCCCCCGCATTATTGTAAAACCATTGTCTTGACCATCCTCACATTTTTTTATGCATATTTTTTATGTATACCTTTGATTCATTGGTCCCACAGCTTGTACGTCTGTCTGGGTAGACTCCCATTGGATGCCTTCCATATTGTATTAATATTTTCCAAACTCACGGGTCTATAGGACATTAACGTCACCTCCTTTGAGGCCATGATATGCTTCCTATTGATGTGTTTCCAGGGTTCTTGACATCTATATTTTATCCATCTAGGTGGATTCCCATTAGATTCCCTCCATATCATAGTGGTCTTTACAGACTCATGAGTTTGTAGGACATTTAACGCCACATCCATTGAGGCCATGATATGTTCCCTACCAAAGTGATTCCAAGATCACCACCGTCTTTTTTTTTTTATCCTTTCCTTCTTGCAATGGTCACCATTCTCCACTTGGGGCATCTTTTCTCTTCTTTTCTCATCCTTTTTATCCTTCATCTAATTATTTTAACCTCATGATCAAATATTCTTCATGTCATCGATCCCTAGTTTGAGGAGGAATACCTCAAATATCATCTTCTATCACTTTTAGTTTTTGTCTCATGGCTTGTTTAACGCAAACCACATAAAAAGGGAAAAATGTGGACACCAATTTTTTGTACGCTTATCCCCCATACTGCATTCACTCCCCTTTTTTTCATCTTCCACATACATACCTCTCTTCCTATTCAAATTCATCTTTCCCTCATAAACCCCATTTATCCTATATAATTCCCATTTTCCCATCCTAATCCTATCTTAATCCCATCATTATATTATCCTCCTAATTCATGACTAATCACATTTAATCACCCCTAAACCCGTCCATTATCCTAATATCATCCCTAGACTCCCATATACCCTAATTCAATGCATTTCCACTATCCAACCACATTTTATCATCCCTATGCAACCTTAACCCACCTAAAGAGATTGAAACCCTAATCTACCCCGTTTTAGGGACCTTTGTATCAAGTTGAGGATCATATCCACCACCCAAATCAAGGTTCATTCATATTCGATGGTGACCTTGGTGGGTCACCTTCGACCCTATAATTATACCTCTACGCCCCTCTCTTGAGGATGAAATTTTACATATTCTGCCTTCTTATGAGGTTATGTTCTTTCCCTTTCTTCTTAAGAGTTACAACCATCAACTTGGAGTGATATTGGAGATTTTACATGCCATCTTGGGAGATTTGAAGTCTATTGTTTTCTTGGAGTCCCACCATTATTTCATCATTAATTTTATCAGTCTTGTAGGTCTGATCATTTCTTTGGAGTTCTGCCTTCATCTCTTTTGTCCCTGGTTCATCTTCACAACTATTTTCCCATCCATTTATCCCTATCAAACCCTAATTTGTCCTCAGTTTCCGTCGACCCAACCCAGTCACCATCAACCTAATATGAGTTAACCCTATTTTTTTCCTTCTACTTCATCTGTCATATGTTTTCTAGCCTCCCTCAACATTCAGCTCCCTCCATTTCTAAGATCCATCTTCCTGACATCTCATATCTCATCTTCACTATCCATAGTCACCATCGATCTAACCCATTTTCCATCAACCCGATATTTATCCCTCACATTCTCATCAGATCTATAAATTTTCTTGCATCCTTTCTATTTCTTCAGCACCTTAACATCAAATCCAGGATATCTCTAGATTTTTAGAAACCATTTCAGATATGTTTCTTGCATATCTCTTGATCTACTCTGCTGCAGTCATCGTTAATTTTCCTTTTCAGTCTTAGGTCTCTATTGACCTGAACAATTTTGATTTTTCTTTATTTAACATTTACCATCATTTACATTATCATATCTTCATCTTAGTATCTCGAGCATATATTTTATTTTTGTTTTATTCCATTATCTATTGCATCCTACCTATCCATTATAATTTATCTATATTTTTATCAAATTGGGTTGACACCATCCTTATGAAGTTATAACTTCTTGGGAATGACCTAGTTAGGAAACCCACCATCTTATCTACTAATATTTTTCTTGTTTATCTCCTCTTTATTGTGTAAGTTATTGAGATTGTAACAGAGAGGATATTTGTGCCTGCATCTTCATCACCATCTCATATCAGGATCTATCCTTCAACCCTCTCATAATTTGGAGTTTCCTATTTTATTTCCACCATTCCATTAACTTGAAACATGAGTGGGAAAATTAAATCAACATGAGGCACCACATATCCGTAAATATGAAGAAGTCAATATTTGGGTTTAACAAGGCAAAAAATACTTGGTCACATTGTGAACAAGAAAGACACCAAGATTGATCCAGAGAGAGTGGAGGTTATTCAAAGACTATCCTTACCCATAAACAAACCAGGTGTGCATTCTTTCTTTGGTAAGGTCAATTTACTAAGAATTATTGTCGCAGACTTTACCTAGCTCACAAAATATATCTTCAATATGATGAAACCTAAAGAATACTTCAAGTGGAGAAAGTAGGGAAAGAAATATTTTGATTCTATTAAAGGTGCCATTGTAAAATCATCCACTCTAGTACACCTTGATTTTGATAAGGAATTCAGTCTCTATCAGTATGCTTCCAAGTATATTATTTGTTCTGTCCTTGTATAATAAAATGAAGATACAATCCAGTCACCTATTTCCTTCATGAGTGCTCTTATGAAGGAATATGAGCTCAATTAATCACAACATGAGAAACAAACTTCTGAGATAGTAAAATCCCTAAAAAATGTGAAGTTCTATCTTCTAAATTATCATGTTTTTGTTATGGTACCAATTTTGGTGGTTAAATATATTTTGATGCTGAAATACCCAAGCACAAATATAGGAAATTGGGTGTTGAAGGTGTAAGAATTTTACCTTTATATCAAACCCAAAAAGTTGGTGCGAGGAAATGGATTGTGTGAACTTATTATCTGAGATGAATGAGAATAATACTCCAACTATTATACTTTCTTGACCAAATATATTCCTCTTGTGATTTTTTTAAGTAAAACTAACCCCTGGTATGCTGACATAGCCTATTTTTTAACATATGGTGATTTCCCTCATGGCCTCAATAAGAAGAAAAAGGATAAATCTTCATCTAAAAGAAATAAAATATGTAATCTGGGAGAATTTTCTATACAAGAAAGGATTAGATGGCATATTTTCAAGTGCATAGAAAAAGAAAAACAATAAAAAATATTTTAAGGCATATCACGATCAAACATATGGAGGTCACTTCTCTACAAAGGTTAAAACTGAAAAAATCCTGAGGGGTGGCTAATATTGGGCTACTATTTTATGTGATGCATACAAATGGGTCGGGAAATGTGATCCTTTCCATAATTTATGGGAAGAGTAAGGCTTTATTCTCTTCCTCTTAGGCCCATGATCATTGAAGAACCTTTCCAATAGTGGGGTTCATAATTCATCGGTGTATTAAACCCACACTCTAGTGCAGGTCACATGTATAACCTTATTGCTAAAGACTACTTCACAAAATAGATAGAAGCCATTCTAACAAAACATGCCAACTTTGAGAATGTGTAAAAATTCTTGAAAGTGAATATTATTGTTAGATTCAGGGTACCAAGAAAGATAGTAGCTGACAATACCACCTACTTCTCTTCAAGTCAGTGAATGGACTTATGCTAAAATCATGATATTTTTTTGTCTCATTTTGCTGATTATTACCTAAAAACTAATGACCAAGTAAAAATTAACAATAAAAACATTGTCACTATTGTTTGTAAGTTAGTGGATGTTAATCAAATGAAATTGGCATAAGAAACTATATGATGCCCTATGGGTTGACCAGATCACACCCAAAAAATCCATTAGTACTTCTCTTTTCCAACTACTATACATGATTGAGGATCAAATCCCCATTTCTCAAGAGTTACCCACCTTGCAAATTTTGAAGGGAGTATAAAATGGAGAATATTAAGATGCCTCTTGATAAGTAGATTTACTAATTGGAGAAGTTGAATGAAAATAGGTTGGTAACAATTAAAACACTGAAAAATGCACCAATCTAAGGTGAAGAGGATCTTTGATCAAAAGAC
Source organism: Taxus chinensis (assembly GCA_019776745.2). Lineage (NCBI taxonomy): Eukaryota > Viridiplantae > Streptophyta > Pinopsida > Cupressales > Taxaceae > Taxus > Taxus chinensis. The sequence goes on from CM034149.1 coordinate 641,405,951, forward strand.
ATAAGACAAAAGTTTCCAAATCAGAGATCTTTTCATTCTGCAGGACAAAAGGAGAGAGCCTAAGGGAAGCCATGGAAAATTTTATTCTCTCTAGCTCAAACATTTCAAGATCAAGAAATTATGTGGATAGAATATCTACTATCTCGCTTACCTTGATGGGACTCCATCGGAGCTTCCTCACAGTGGGAAACACCTAAATATTTATCGGTAATGAGGTTGGTTTTCCCCAACCATGTACCATAGGTGATTTAGGTTGTGTATTTTTCCTCATTGTGTGTGTCTTTCGTTTCCATTTTTGGTGTGTTTCCTTCCTTTTGTGTGTGTGTGTGTGTGTGTGTGTTGTACTTTCCTTTATGTTTATGTCTATTAGTAATGAAGAAATAAATCTATAACCTAATGAAACAAAGAACTAGTCTAATACCCCATGAAATGTTTAAGATTCTCTATTGACCCTTATTGTACAGTGTCCCCAAGCTAGAGCCATTTTGTTGTCATATAAAATGTATGAAATGAAAATTGAAAATTTGAGCATAACAACTAAGCCCAAAGTCAAATATTTCACTTCTTGGTCACTGTGAATTCTTCCTTTGGCCAACATGATTTCAATCCAACTCTTACCCTAACTCATAGGAAATTCCTAACATGTTTTTCAAGTTTGTTTCAATGTGCAGGGATGATTGTAATAAGGTTCATCAATTGATTCATTGAATATTAGTGGAAGAATAGTCTTGCCGGAAGCATAGAAATGCCAATTTTGGCCATTTAGACCCTATGTACATCCTTTGAGAGAGTTCAAAAAATATATTAAGGATCTAGGATTGGTGTTAGGGAGTCTTGAAAGTGATGGAAGAAATTTAGGAAGATTTATGAAACGTTTTGATCATTTGGGGAAAATATTCTCAATAATAGGTTTTCAAGGTGCATTCATGCATTTATAAGGTATAACCAAGCATTTGGAAGGTGCGGTTAGGCATGTGGAAGGTATATTCAAGCATATCAAAGGTGCATTCAGATATCTAGAAGGTGCAATCGAGTGTCTAGAATGTGTAATAGGGAATTTAGAATATGCAGTCAAGTGTTTGGAATATAGAATATGTAGTCGAGTGTCTGACATCAAGAATATGTAGCCAAGCATCTAAATTTTATAGTTAGGCATCTATATTATAAGGCCAAACATCTGAAATTATGTAGATGAGTTTCTAGAGTATGCAGTTAACCGTTTTCTCCCTCTCTATCTCTCTTCATTTTTCTTTCCCTATATTTTGATTCCTCATTAAAAATGCACTTTTCCCCTATTTTATCTTATTCACTTAAGTGACCTTTGATTTAACATTGTAGGGGTCCTTTTTTATCAATAATAAAAAGACTCATTTTTTTCCCTAGGAATCGGGGAAGTTCACAAGTGACGAGGGAAGGGAAAAAGTTGTATGGGGGGGAGATGAAATGAGAATTTGTAACGCTAGGAATGTGGAAGGTCAAAATTGATGAGGGAAGGTGAGAATTCATGTGGGGGGAGATGAAAGGACAACTTGTAATGCTATAAATTGGAATGAAACCTCCATTATAAGGTGTGGGAAATCATGGATTGTTGTATGTTGTTGATATTTGTATTACTACTACATTAAGAAATAAGAGTTGTATTTCTTCTATTTATTTTCTTATGTTCCTATACCTTCTTTACTTTCTAGCTTTGTAATCATTGCGATATTGTACAACCAAGAAGGAATTTTGTGTCCTTGATTGATATATCTGTATAATTTTTTTGTCTCTAGCTTTTTGGTCTTGTTAATGGCTTACATTATTGTGTTCATATAATTAAATGTGGACCTACTCTAGTTATAGTATGTGAATTCTGTAACTCTACTCACAATAATAACCCTCTCTCCTTATTTATCCTACTCCCCTCTACCTCTCTTTGTTACAAATTCCTCCCTTGTACCTGGTACAAGGAATTTTCCACATATTTAGTGGAGTATTCATATGTGTTTCCCTAACTTATTGGCTACCCCAAAAATTTAGGTATTTTAAATTCAATAATGGAAGACTCCCCATACATAAGAATGAGGGGCTTAGCCCCGTGACCATTGGTGGAAACCAATAATTTGCAACATGAAAAATTATTTCACCAACATGATCAAAGATGATCATCATGTCTCTATCTCATTCCAGGTATCATAACAATATTTTTGAACACTTATTCAATACTATGGAAGGTGTCTATGTCTCATAGAAGAAAGAGTTTTTAATATCAGTATTCTAAATTCAACTAGTGGTAAAGGGAGAATAATTTCATTTATGGCCCATCATATAAAAATTATTCATAAAAAAGAGCTTCCCCGTCTTCGGATCATCACTTCTCTCTCTCTCTCTCTCTCCTTCTATCTCCTCACACACTCTCTAACATTTTATTATTTAATTGAGAATGTACTTTTTTACTATTTTGTATTATTCACTTAAGTGACTTACTGTTGCATTGTAAAAGTCCCTTTTCAAAAATAAGAAAAGGAATTAGTTTTCATTCCCTAAGGAATTTGAAAATTCACATGGTGGTGAAATGAAAAGTCATATAGGGGAGAGGAAGAAACATTTTGTATGGTATAAATTGGAATGGATTCTCCATTCCAACGTGGGGTTATAAATTGTTGATAGTTAATATTTTTTAGGCTGTGTATCATTACTATTGCAAGTAATAAAGATACATTCCTTCTATTTCATTTCCTATGTTCTTCTAATCTCTCTCTCTACTTTCCAGCTTTGCAAGCACTATAGTATTTTATAACCAAGGAAGAAATTTGTGTCTTTGATTAATGAATTCATAGAACTTTATGCCTATAATTTTTTATTCTTACTATTGATTGCATGGTTGAATTATTCTAATTAAATTTGGACTTATTTTGGCTAATGTATGTGAATTTTTTTATTTCTAATCACAATGTTAACCCTCTCTCCCTATTTATCCTACTCCTGTTTAACTCTTTCCTAAAAAAATTCCTCCCTTGTACACTTTACAAGTATTTTTTCCATAGGTTTAGTGGATTATTACTATATGATCCCCATCCTAAAAACCACCCCAAATTTTTAGTTAGTTTACATTAATTTATGGGAGCCTCCACATACCCAAGAAAGAGGGGCATAAACCTGTGATCATTGGTGAAAACCAATAATCTGCACTGCGATAAATTATTTCATCAACAATTTCTAGAAAATTTTATAGGGAAGATATTCCCTTTGTGCACCCTTAAAATATCTCTGAAAATACAAAAAATCAAATATTTAAAATCACAAAAACTATAAAAATATAAATTTAGAAACCTAGAAATTGATTGCTAAAAATTCATTGTTAATTTCTGTTATAAACCTGTCATTTCTAGGCTACAAATTTCCATTTACATATTGGAAATTCTTGTACAAAATGGAATAAAATAGATACAATCAAGTTGATCATGCAAGTGGAATTGTTGATCATGTATTTTAAGAGTATCAACAAGCTGATTTCAGACTTCCTATTATCCAAGTGGCAAGGTAAGTAAGGCAAGAGGCCAATGCTAAATTTGATCCTAACTTTCCTTGTGAAGATCCTCGTAAAGAAGTAGTTGTATAACTACTTGATCTATTCCTCAAACATAAGAGGAAGAAGAATAAGAATAAGAAGAAGTAGTAGTAGTAGTAGTAGAGAAAAGAGAAGAAAGAATGGATAAACTTGTGCCATGGGAAAAAAAATCGTCCACTAGCATTGGCTCCTTTGCCTCATGAATTACCAAAAGGATCAAGAAATGTTTTTACCAAATTCTATGGAGATGGAAATAAACATCCATATGATCACATTACAACTTTCATCACATCCTATGGTATTCTTATAATGGGACATGAAGATGTTACTGTTCGATTATTCGTGGATTCATTGCAAGATGTCACTAAAGAATGGTTTTACTACTTACCATCACATTCAATTACTAACTGGGATGATATGAAAACAAATTTTGAAGCAAGATTCAAGACTACATAAGATGCACATAAAATCTTTGCTCAATTGGATGAGATGAAGAAACAATACAAGATCCCATGAGATATTTTGTCACAAAGTTCAATAAGTTGATAAAAAAACTCCTACTGGTGCTTGTCCCACTATAGATAATAAAAAAATGTTCTTTGTGAATGATCAATTTCCTGAAGTTGGTTTCATACTATGGAGAGCTCAACCAAATAATATAGAAAGTGCTCAAGTAATTTAAACTAAATTAGAATATGATCTTATCATGTCAGGGAAGATCAAGAACTATTCAATGAAGAATAAGGACCAAAATTCTAAAGATGAAAGAGCTAATCCATTTCTACAAAAATCGTTCAATGATTTTACTTAATTGAAGAAAAAAAATTACTCATACCAAAACCAAAAACAATAATCATATTGTAGGAGCACCTCAAAGACTTTCCTTAGAATCTCAACCGGCTAAAAAAATCTTGAACTTGTGAAGATGAAGGAGAAGAAATTGTTGAAACAGAAATCAAAGAAGAAGAAGAAGATGAATGTGCTAGGATTGGGTATTTTGAATATCCACTATTAAAATACTCTAAATAATTTGTTGGAGCTCAAAATTATAACCGTCCCAAATCAGGATGAATTGGGATTTTGAGGGCAACATAGTACTATGTCCAAGTTGTGTGACTTGCATGCTTGAGACTGACCTATGGAGAAGAATGGTACCTTCTACCTATTTCTACTGCTAAAACTACTCCTAGGAATGGAAATGGAGCTATCTATCACTACTCTAAATATTTAAGAGACTAGGGTTATAACGAGGTGCATGGAAAAGGGAAAACTAAGCTAAAAGAGGTGATATAACTAGAAAGAGGGGGATGAACACAATTATCTTTAAGAGAAAATAAAGGATAATGCACATAGGGAGGATAGACATGTGTATCACATCCTGAAATGAAGTAGCACAATTGTTTTCATGGAGAAAAAATCAGAAAAGGAACCTGGAAGGTACATGAGATAACACAAAAAATAAAAAACGTAAAAGAGAGGAAAGGGTATGCAATAGAAATGAGCCAAGGAAGAGAATAACCAAAAAACAAAGCTTTTATTACTTCCAAAAATGCACAATCTGTAACACCCTTGAAAATTGTTATATTCCTCTTTTACATTTCAAGTGTTAACATGTGATTTTCTTGATAAATATGTGTTCTTTTAACTGCTGAAGATCATGCTTGAAATGGATGAATCATTTATGCTCTTTGATTGTAGGGTTGGTTTTCTATTGCTTGCAATAATCTATTTCACTTCTTATGAGTAAAGTTGTAATCTGGTTTGAATGGTTGCAAAATTATCCTTTGTAATTGGACTCATCCTTGGATCAATTCCATTGATCCAAGGTATGTTTAAATATTCTTATCAAAACTGAATGAAAAAATGACATTCATCGATTAAGAGACTTAATGGACTGAACTTGTGTTTGTTGCAAATTATTTACTATCTTGAAATACTGTGCCTGCATTTTGATTGTGTTAGTGCTTGAATCTTCTTGATTGACCCTTGTAGGGTGCCTAATGGTGTTAGGGGAAACCTTCTTTAGGATTCTAGGGAAAGAGAGAAAAATGTGTCCTATATCTCTAAGGTCTATCCTAAAGGGATTTCGAGACTCAGGTAAAATTGCCTAACATTTTCTTCACCACTTTATGTGGGATGACATCCTAACCTAAGTTAGTATGAAGGAAATAACCTAAGGGATTCGAAGTTATTTCTAACCTGTTGTATTTGGTTAAGATAAGACCTAACCTAAGGTGGCAATCTATTTAATTGTGGGTTATCTCCTAAGGTTATATATTTTAAACTAACCTAAGATCTAACCTAAGCAAATACTATCTATCCTAAACTAATGGGATATGAAAGGGGACCTATGGGCCATTGGCAAGTGGGGGAACTAAGCTATGGTTCCTAATATTTTTATCGAGATTTGATTTTGATTTGGTTTTAAATGCAAGTAAGTACTGCTAGTTTGGCGGGGGCTAGTGAAAGTTTAGTGGAACCTATGTGGAGGCATCACTAAGTTTAGAAATGCATGTAGAAATATGTTTTGGTCACGTAAATTTTGGATGGTGGTGGCAAGGAGAGATAGGAGGGAATATGCAAATTAATGGCATTAATTTGCCTCAGTTTTGGAGAGCAGGTTGTCTTGGAAGGAATGATGGAAGATTTTTTGGGGGTTGTTTTTCTTTGCATGCTTCATGATTTTTTACTCTGCATGGAGCTAGCTGGTTTTTCAAACCAGCAGTTTGATCTGCACTTAGTGGCTATTTTTGAATTCTTTGATCTATTTTTTGTTTGAGGAATGCATAAGAGGCATTGTGGAAAAATATTATGGTTGTTTGATCTTTCCTGGAGAAGAAAGGGTGTTGGAAACTTGGCTGAAAGTCTTCTTCAAATCGGCAAAGGCACTATCAGGCATGATAGGCTCTACCCATTAAGATTTCTTTGTTTCTTCTAAATGATTCATTAAAACAATTTTTCTCACTGGAAATTCATATTTGCATGATGTATCTGGTTATTTACTTACATGTATTCTTGAAAATTAGGTGGTCTTTGGAACGTGAATCCTTTGTTGTTAGTGGTATTTTTTGGAAAATTTGTCTGTACTGGTTGTTTGAGGTTTTCATGCGAATTTGTATTGAAACTCTGTCACTTGTACTTGAATCTATTAAACTTGTTTTGATAAGCTTTGCAACTTGTATTCAAATTCGGCGTTGCCTGAACAGGCACGGGTTGTCATATGTTTCATTTTGAACTATCATTAAAAGATTTAGCTCATTGAGTTTGAAGTAGAAGCCCCTTAGCCATTTTGAATTGAAAGTGTTGTTTGGTTACCTTTGTATCTTTGTCTAAGTTTGTGTTCAGGGAGTTGTAATAGAACTCCATGAATGTTCTAAGCTTGTGTGAAGCTTTGTGCCTGGTTTGAGCTTTTGTTGGGGCCTTGTGAACGTTTTGGACTGAATGGAACTTGGTAAGATCTGTACTTTAGGATGAACCTTCGTATTTGACATTATACCTACATTTGGTTCTTATGATGAACTTGTAGTCGAGTTGTGAGTTTGTTATGTACTTTTACTTCGAGCTAGGGTTTTATTATTTTATGGAATTATTAACTCTAGAATCACTTTGGATTTTCTTTTGTTTATGTGAAATGGTAATGGAATCTTGTGGGAAACTAAAATTTATGTTTGATGCTCGTATTTGTCTCTGAGAAAGTAATTCCATTTTTATAAATCTTTATTCTCTACCTGTTTTACGAGCTGGGTTCTGTTGGTCTGTCAAGTTTTGGAGACTTCATCTCCTTTTTGAACTGTCTACTCGAGGGTGGCTTGAGATTTTTCTTCAGTTGGTTTCCAAACTAGTAAACTCCTCATAAAATTCCTTCGTGTCGCTCCTTGGGTGTGAATGATTTTATGGCTTATGCCTTTGGACTGTATAGTTTCCCTTAAACTCGACAAAGTGGGAGATATCAAAGGAAAAAATCTCCCTCTCTGCCCTGAGTGAATCCCATGTCTTGTGGGAAAACTTTACTATTTTTTTCTTAGAAATAATTGGAACTGGAACTACGTTCTATTATGGGATAGTCGTATCAGTTGTAGAGATTTATGGAATGAATTACTTACTTCCTTTCTGTCTTTGATGTTGGGAAAATTCTTACCTATCATAAGCTTTTAATGGAACTCAAAAATCTTGTGGTGATTCTGTTTAGTCATGTTGGAAGAGATTGGGATAGTATTTGTCTTTGACAAACTGTTTGGTTCCTTACTCTCTTCTGACCTTACATCCGACTCATGGATTTCATCTGTATGTTGAATTTAAACCTTGTATACTCATGTAGTATGAAGGGATATAATATCTCTATTCATAAGGCTTGGAAATTTAGCCCTCGGGTCTATGAGTTTTATTGACCCTTGTCTATCTTGTACGGTTGCGTATTTCTCTTCCTTGTTGGACTCTTTGAATGAATCTCTAAGTTTTAGTCAGAGAAGAGATTAGGATCTCTTGGGGATAGTATGTTGTTTAGAAATAGTACTAAGAATTTCGTTTTGAGAATGGAATCTAAACTTGAGATTGGTGAATGAAAAGAGGTAATTAGTTTGTAAATCTTTAGTGGAAACTGGAAGTATGCATGCTTTGACTGTGCATTTGGTTTTGAGTTCTCTTTGGGAACTAGTTTAAAAATTTCTAAGTTTGTATTAGATGATGGATTTCATTTCATAGTATAAATGAAATGAAATATGGTTTGGGTCCTTGTTGGTATGAGATCCTTTTTCTGTTGACTGATAAGTTTATTGATTGAACTTCTCGTTATTCGATTCTCTTTTTTTTCTAAATGGAAGGATGAAACATACTATTATTAGATATGCTATAACTAACTCCTTGCAGATTGGAAAAAGTTAAATGTGTCCTTCTATCCTTACGAATTTATGAAATAATTTAATGACAAGACTTGTTGACTGTTTAATAGTTATTGATAGGATCAATTAAGTCTTGTGGTATAATTCTGATGTTTGAGATTATAATATGTTCCTTTCTTAAAAGTAAATTCAGATTTCTTAATTTTAATTCTTTCTAGATGTTATTACTTATGAGTATTTGCATGATGTTTTTCAATTGTTTCATGAAAGAAAAGTTGTTTAATGAAGCAATTAGTGGAATGTACTTTACTTTAATGCTTAGTGCTTATCATGCTCAATCCATTGAATTGACCCATGCTAGCAATTTTATAGATGGACATCGTAAGTGATTAAAGAAGACAGGAACTTTCATGTTGTATTGGGTTATTTAATTTTGAACCTTATGTAAAGAGTTTCGATTCATTCTTGAATTGTATTGAAAAAGAAAAGTTGTATTCTTTTTTGAATGAAGGTTTTTTGTTATACTGCATGCTTGAAATACATAGTCTTGTAAATGAATAAGTATATAATGAGGAATTGAATGTTGGAGATTTACTTGTATTGGTTGTGTAAACTATCTTATATTTAAGAAGAAGATGGAATTCCTATCTTGATGATATTATTCATATTTGTTATATGCTTAATTCGGATAAACTTGATGAGTTATATATATTTTTTTTTTGTTTAATCTCCCTTAGTAAGATACAGCTTGTTAAGTTGCATAAGTTATCAATCTTATCTAAACAATTCTAATGTAGTATTGGAATTTGTAATGAATATGTGATAAAACTATAGAGTTTTTGAAAGATAAGCAGGGTTGACAAACCCTAACACTTAATCAAGTAGAGTAAGGTTCTTCCTCACTAAAAGTAATGTAATATAAAGAATGGTGATATGATTGTAAATCATTAGAATTCTTTTCCCTAGAAAGTCTACTCTAGTTGAACCTATTTGGTTGCTACACCTTCATTTAATGATTAAGTTATATTTAATGGAACTTATGATATTTCTGTCCTATTTTGGTTAACTGTTGTTAAACTAAATAAATGAGCATTAAAATAAATCATGAGTTAAAGGAAGTTCTTTAATTCTTAATTGATTCAAGTATAGAACAAGAACTTAAGGAGTGTTGGATTAGGGTTTAGCATAGATTTTGCAATCTGTTTTATAATCCAAATTAATTAAATATTAATAACCTCCTTGAGGTATGTACATCTTGATGAGGTAGTTTCTATAGGATGTTGGCACATGCCAACTACAGGACTGTACCTTTGAGAAGATTAGGGTTTTCTTGAGGATGCAGTGTTGTAGTTGATATGTGGCAATACCCTTCTGCATTAATCATCTAGATATACACTCAAATAAGGACTTGAACTTATTTTCTCTCTAGGTCAAGTTAGTGGTATGTTTAGGATAGGTAGTAGCTCTCAATGGCTCAGGGTACCTTGACACACCTAGTTGACTTAGGTCAACTGAGTATGCCCATATACCCTAAGTCATTGTGAGTGTCTTCCTATAATGATTTATGTTTCTAACCAGGGCTAGGGTTAAAATTTGGGCAAGTGGACTGACGGTAGTCAGTAAAGACTATTCATGATAACATATTAGTGAGGTGAAGGATGTATTCCAAAATGACGAGTATGCCGTCTAGAAATGGTGACATACACATTATGTTGTAAATCTTTGGCCAAAGTATCGCAAGCTGCTGGTTGCATTGTCCTATGTCACCAAGTTTAAAGTAATGTGATATCAGATGAATATTAGTAATAAATATTTAGATATGTTCTTTTAATAGATCAATTACTACCCAGTTTATGGTAGGAAAAACCAAGTATACGATAAGTATTCAATACTTAGATTTATGAAATAAATAGATCGGTGGATCACCGAGTTATGAAATAAATAGATCGGTAGATTACCAAGTTATGAAATGAATAGATCGGTGGATCACCTAGTCATTTACCACTGCATATGGTTATCTTTGTGAGATTGATTGGCATGGAATGTTTGTTCTAAATAATGCTTTATTTAGAACAGTGAGCATTATGTAAAAAAATAAATTTTCCCTTGTTTCTAAAGTCTTAAAATGGGAATGTTACACAGTCAATTACAATGGCAGATAAGGCCAATATCCACATGTAGAAACTGAATCTAAAGGATTGCAACTCAAAATGCTAAGGAGAAGATTTCTTAGCAAACTAAATGGGTCCAACCTATTACAATGAGAATTGCTCTTACATTTATAGAAGAAGAAGGAGAGAAGAAGAGGGGAAAGAAGAAGGAAAATCAGATTTAAAATTCAACCAAAAAAAGAAAACATTGAATGTCTACAAATATTTTTGTAATGCTAACATATACACACCCCCATGTTTGTTTTTCTTATAGAAGTAGTAAGGAGGAAAGATTTGAAGAAAATATGGTGGCTGAGTCAACTAGACCTATGCATTAATGGATGGAACACATTTCCCTAATTTTCACCTACCAAATCCCTCCAAAATTTGATTTTAAATGATCTAGAGTGTAACCCACATCAGCAGCTTTCCAACAAGACCCATAGTGTATGTTTCCAAGCCTTGTATAAAAATTTATAATGTTATGAAGCTTATACTGTAAACTGGACACACAAGACACATGATGCACACTAATTGGCTGAAGGATTGAATTGTTTTTACTTATTTTGTCATTTTTGCCACATGTTATGCACTAATTTGCTACAAGAATATGGTGCCTAGTTGATGTGCTTTGATAGGTTATGTGTTGCACACTCAAGTCTGATAGGTTATGACGTGGCACAATGACTTGGCATGGAAGAATGTGTGAGATGTATGAGAGAGTAGTAAGCATGAGAGAGGAGTGTAGGCGACAAACGCACAAGAGAGGTGTGCGAGGGAGTGAGAGGAAAAGAGTGCATATTTGTAAAAGTAAATAAGTATGCAAGTAGGATGTGAACATTCAAATGAGAAATGAACGGTGGCAAGAAGAAATGGGTGCATGAGGCGTGCAATGCACAAAATGTGAAGGAAAGATGTGCCAAGGAATATTGTGGAAGAATCATACAAGGGACATATCCAAATTAAAAGGCAAGTAAGGGAAGCACGAGGAGAATGTAAAAATTGTGAGAAGGAGGGCGGATGAATAGAAGGGGTCCGTGCAAAGGGATGATGGAAGGAGATAGAGGAATGGAGAAGGGAGGGCATGTATAATAACCACAACCAACTAATGTGCCAAGTAAAAAACTAGAGTGCATGCAACTTGCAATGTTTGATCTTATGAGTCAGAATGAGGATGTAAGTTGTTAAAATAACAAGGAGAGTTATTTTGGACAAAAATTTGGTGAATTTTTGGGCCATCTACTATTGAATCATCCATTGGGCATGGATTCTTCCTAGAATGAAATTTTTGATCTACAACTTGAAGAAAAACCCCTGAAATCATTTAAAGCACTACATGAAATCTGAAGAACTGCTACTCTCATATGAAGATTTTTTGATTCTGGATTTTATGAGAGTGGAAAACTGATGAGAACTGTTAGAAGATTCCTGAACTAAATGGGCACCCTAGAAGCAAAAAAAAGAGTGTATGCAAGGAGCTCGCGAAAGGAAATAATGATGTACAAATAGAACAATGTGTGAAAAGTGCACTTGGAGGAATTGAAACTACTCTAATATATACAAGATGCAGAAGGATCAATGCAAGAGCTTGAGATAAATCCAATTAACTTGAATTGGTAGCGTACTTCCATCAAGGTGAGACAAATCAAAAGAGTTAGCCTTCTTACAGGAATTGATAATGTATGGGCCATTCCAAAGTTCATCAAACTTTGAATGGTGCCCAATTTTGGCTCTGTCAACATCCTATTTTAAGTCCAGATCAACAACTTTGAAATCTTGAGGTATATCCTTTATGTCAAACCATTTCTTTGTCAATTTTTGATGTTTTTCGAGCTTGATCATTGCAGAGTTTCTCAATTCTTCAAATTCAACCAACTCGGCCATTTTGATTTCTCTCTAAACTATGCCCTCAAACTCAAGCTGCTGGGAAAGCTCTAGTGGAGGCAAATCAAGAGACAAAGGAAGTCTTGATTCCTTTCCATAAACCAACTTTTAAGGTGAAGTACTTTTTACCTTCTTCACTGTGATTTTATTTTCCTATAGCGTGCGCGAGACCTTTTTGTTCCACTGTCTCTAGTTAATATTCAGTGTCTATTTCATGATTCTAATTAGGTTCTTGATGGTATACTTATCCAAACCATTACCCTAGGGGTAATAGTAAGAAGAAATATTAAATTATATTCAAAGGCTAAACACCCAATCAAAAAATTTAGTACAAAGGAAGGATTTTGAATTATTAGAGATAATGGTATGAGGAATGCCAAACCTGGTTATAAATCCCTCAATAAATTCAAGGATGAATTACTTGGTTGATTCCTTGAGTGTAACAAATTTTTTCTATCTGGTGAAGGACCCATTTATGGCCAGTGCTTAAAGGATTTTTAATCATACCTATGAATTATATACCCTATTGCATAAAAATTTGATCTACTTGGACTGGTCGGAGGGGAAACACTATCAATTTATTATTTCCTACAAATAAAGCACATTATTTGAATTTCATGACCCACTTGTGCACATTTACAAATAGGGTAGGCCAAAAATATCATTCCTTGATCATCTTCATCATTGTTTCTTTGGTAGAGAAGTGTCCACAAGAGAATCCATCATGAAATTATGCTAACACTTTGTCAACTTGTGTTCCATCAATACATCTTAGTAACACACCATAAATATTTCTTCTGAAGATAATGCCATCAAACAACACATGTGGAATAGATTGCAACCTCATATGGCACCTCTTTTCTTTGTTCAAACCAGGAGTGTATGTGTCAAAGGAAAGGAATATTACCATTTCCTTCATCCAAGTGTGTGTGCTAGGGTAATCATTCTGCTCAAGTTCAGTGTGTGGGAGCTCTTCATCTATAAAAAATAAGTCTTGTGTTTAGACTAGACGTCATCAAAAAGTTGCTTACAAAATGCATTTCCTCTAAAAATCTTAGTGGATTTTATAGTCACATCATACTCCATGATTGTGGTCACCCATCTTTCTCTTTTATCGTTGATTTTTGTTCCCATTATGAAGTCCCTCACACAACAATATTTTTCAACAACACACATGCTTTACTAACCATGCAGGTACACATTGGGGCAACTACACACAAGTGTTTTTCCCTAGGTTCACTCTCATCACTTTTTATTTGCATATTTTTGATCTATAGTTTCCATGCTCCTCCATATTTTTATCATTCCATGCTTTTTCTAGTCTTCGGCATGCCTTCTTCATCACTTTACAGTGACATCAGGTACACATCTCTATCTAATTTATGTTACTGAGATTTCCGCTCACCAACATAAAGTGGGGGAAAATTTTTGTCACAAAATCATGCACTTTAGGCAATTCTTTAGCTCGGTCTCATACTACTATTTAGAAGATTCTCAAAGAAAGAAATTATTAATTAAGCCTTGTCATTTTGGTCATTTGAATTATTTTATTTCATATTTTATGACCAACTGAATCTACATATCTATCCATTTATGAAGATTTCATGTTGTCTTATCCCTAATTGGAGTGCCCATGGGTGCCTTGGTCCCATTTCAGGGTGCTCTAGTTCCTTTTACACTTTCCCACATTTTCTTGGGTATTTTCTAGCCATTTTCATCCTTATCTCTTATGAGGTTGGTCTTTATAGGGTTAATTATGAAATTAGACCAAGAGAACCCTATAAATACAAAGTTATGAGACCATAGTGAGGGACCAAACATCACTATCTACTATCACACCACCTAGAGTTTCATCCATCTATTGCATTAACATCCACATAGCTACATCATCATCAAGGCGCAATCTAGGATATTTGCATCAACACATACTTCATAGGGGGAGGGATTCTATTCTATTCCATGCACACATTTTATTACATTTTCTACACCTAGTTATTTCTCGCTACTTAAATAAGTGTGACTAACAAAAGAGCAACCTAGGGATTGTTCACACACACTTGCACAAAAAACTACATTGGGTTTGAAATATAGTGCAACACTTAGTTAGTGAGTCCCGTCTTGTGGTAGCTAAGGACAGTCCAACTGCTTCATATGAATTTTTATTTTTTATGGTTTGATGTTTGTTTTGGGGTCTTGCAAATCATTTATCCATCTTGGCATATTCGGAGTATTCAACGTGATACATAGAATTTCATGTAATAGACAGAAAAAGTTCTATAATATCTTCCGACCCTATAAAAACTAGATTCAGAGCTTTTACACAGACCAGAGTGCCCAGATAGCAAACCAAAGTACCCATGGGCACCCTAGTCCAGTTACAAGTGCCCTAGTCCAATCAAATCATTCAAATTTTTCATTTTCAACACAACAACATAGTCATTCTTGGTTCCTAATTTTCTATGAAGACCTGCGACACTCTGTGTCAATATCTAGATATCAGCGAAGTCATTTCTTCTTCTTTATTACACACTAGGGTTTTAGTTTCATTTAGTTTAATTGTCCATTCTATTTTACATGAATCTTTAGTACATCTGTTTACTGCATTATATGTCCTCCTAGATTAGATTAACTACCCTAATTTTAGTTAATTTTAGTTAATCATTTTGGTGAACCCGACGTCCCTCATCACCCTTATTAGGTGTTCTTCATCATGGCCATCTCCATTCATGAATTTTTGCTTCTCTATCCTAAATTGTGATCTATGATAATTTCTCTTCTACTCACTACCCCAATCCCTAAAAATACATGTCTCGATATAGTCTATAACACTTTTATAGATGCATTCGCTCAACATATTGTATTTCACATCTATTCCTCAGGATGACCTTACTACTTTTGAAAATGATCCACCATTGTATATTATGTGTCACATTCACAATGTAGGTGTCAATAACACTTTAATTAATAATGGCTCTGAGCTTAATTTATGTCCCATGACCTTTTTTGAAGCTTTAGGTCTGTTTGCTCGTGACACTAGTCCCTCTTCTATTTCATTACGTGTTTATGGCGGTTCTGTCCATCCATGTCTTGGTCACATTACATTACCCATTACTATTGGTACAAATACTATCTAAAACTATCTTCTTTGTCATTTATTTTCTGGTTTATTATAATTGTCTGCTTGGCAGGCCATGACTTCATGACATGCAAGCCGTTGCATCCACGGTGCATCATTGTGTTAAAGTCCTCCATATCAGTATTGAACATACTATTCCTCGTGACCGTGACCCATTCCAATACTGTGACTATGCTCCTAATATTAGTATTCTTATTCCACATATTAATACTATAAATGATCCTCAACCTATAGAAGAACCACCCCATTTACCACCAGTTGAAGATGCCATTTGTATGATAGATACAATATATTCTATGCCACCTCCTACTACTGTTATGACTCCTTATCAGGGGCCTATCCAACCTATGGATGTCGATCTATCACCTTTGCCACCAATTGTACCACCTACCTTAGCACGCCCACCATTCACTTGCACTCTTTTCATAAATAATTCATATTGGGAACACATTACAGTTGATCCTACATGGGATGACATTGTTTGTACACATTAGGTTTTGACTCACTTAGGGCTTACCTTCAATGATCTCCATCCTAAACTATATGCCTCTCATCTTTAATATGGATATATCATCATCCCTACCACTTATAGTCTTCGTATATTCTATCTCACAAATTTTCTTTCCCGTAATCCTCACTCTTCATCACTCACATTAGGCAAATCATGGATTTATTATATTGGAGGTACTCTAGACCATGACCATACAGATATATCTTTCCTTATATCGAACACATTTTCATCCGCAATAGTTCTTTTCTAGGCTATACACAAAACCTTACTCGTTTGTATGCCCATGATTTCCCATTTCCTCCCTTTACCGATGAGGAATATTCTATGGGTATGTATTACTTATGCCTCAATGAATCCTTACGTGACTTACTAGACACCATAGCTTACCAAGTTACTAATGCTTACCCATTTGAATATGACTTGAAGGATGATGACCTTCTAGATAATTTTATATGAGCTAGTCATGTACACAATTGTGGGGCATACCACCTAATTCCCCCCTTAGTCTAGTGTATTTACATAGTCCTATATCACACCTCATGCATTTTGGTATACTTCATCTTAGCATGATCACATTTTTCATACTCTCACACCCTTATTTCTCTTGCATTTATCATATTAATTATTTATTCTAGCATCACTACCTGATGACACACTCTTGTGGTTCGGTTCATACTAGACTATTGAGGGATTACTTCTACACTAAACCCCACATATTGTACTATAGGAACTACACATTTAATTTTTAACATACACATCGCACATCATACACCATCTATCCTACACCCACTCTGCATTCTAAATTATACTACAAACACATATTAGTCATCTTACATGTTACATTGTCATTCGGCTATTTGACAGACACATTTATACATAACCTTTATTCTACATACTACGCTAGTATACATTATCTATGAGCCTAGATTTACATTCCCTCCATACATTATCACCTATTACATTACATTCTACACTTTACACATTACACATCCTATGCTTGTTACGTTACATTCTACATATAGCATAATTACACATCCCACTCATCACATGGTCATGTTTTTTCCTTGCACATACTATGTTGTTTTTCCTATGCTACCCTCACTACTTGATGACGCACTTTAGTTCATCAGTCCATACTTGTAGTCTCTATTATCACTGATTGTTTTAGTAACCAATCCCAAGAGTGCCGCCTATTAGGAATTGATATAGTTAGTGCTCCAGATTTATGTTTATAAGTTTGGGTGATTATTATATTGGGTGAGTTGTTGAAACAACTCACGTATTGTATTAGTTGAGTTTTTTGTGGAGAGAGCTATTATAAGGAGAGTTGTTAGAGAAACCTCCTTGAGTATAGGAGCAACTTCTTCTATATAATTGTAATGTGCCGTATTGAATGATATGACCCAGAATACATTGAAATATATTGAGAAAAAAAAATGTTAGGAAATATTTATTTAGTGCTCCATTCATATTTATGATTGAATATTTACTTAGAGGTAAATATATATGGGTGATGTAAATGTTAATGTGAGTTGTTTGATAAACAACTCATATAACAATATTAGTTTGGGTGAGTTTTAATAACTCACGTATATAGGTGTTGAGAGAGAGATTTGTGGGAGTGTTGTTGAACAACCTCCTTGTTTTTAGGAATGAATATTCCTATATATGTGTAATCCAAATCAATTGATTAATGAGAGAAGGAATTATAGTTTGTGTGCTTATTTCTATGTGTATCTGCACCTTCTCTTTCATTTTCTATCAGAGTGTGATTAGTTCCTTTCAATGATGGATGTGTAGCTGATTTGTGTGGGGGATGTTATATTTGTCTTCACCCCCTGTGGATGTGAAATTATTTTTTGAGAAGATTTTATATGTCATTGTCATTAACGTAACCTGTTGTTATTAAGTTCATTAGATCTTCTGTACACATTTACTCACCCAGCAGGTCGACTTGCCTAGCTTTAAAGGAATTCATCGACATTGGACATCTCTCCATCATTAAGAGATAACAATCAATCCAATGACTAGACCAATGTGTGATGCCCAATAGTCAGTTAATTCTATAGCAAGCAAGATATCTCTGATGTCTTCTTAACACTGCTCCACCTAAGCACCAACACGTCCCCTCCAAGCTATCAGTCTTGTGACATGTTCAATAGTTTCTATGCAAAACAGGTGATGATCAACATTTTGTCTCAAGGTGGAAGACAATGGTAATATCTCAGCCTACCTCCTCACTATTCATGATCCATTTAGAGCTCACCACGTGAGTTTTCTCCTATGCAAGTTTTAGGACAGTGAGATCGTTGTACCTGACATCCACCCTAGCTCTCCACGTGGAAACAATTACATGCATATATTGCTTTGAAATCTACATGAGCCCAGATCATATCTCTCCTTCCTCCGTGGGATTTGAAGGACTAGTAATTTCTACACGGGGCTGAAAACTTCTGATTATTAGTCGCCATTGAATGAATATTTGACCATAAGTATTGGGCTTCTAGTTATACGTGTATGCTAGTCAGATTTGAAAGAATCGATCTCATTAATGAGTGGATTCCAAGTGCTCTACAAATTGGACTGAAATAGGTTAAATGTCTCGACACGTAGCAGTGGCGTTGAATAATTTACATAGCCTTGAGCAAGCTCGGTTAACCTGCAATACTGAGATAACTTACATCATTTTTAGCACCCCCATCTTGCCACGTCTCAATCACAAAAAGGTTATTTCAGTATTTTTTGTGTCATTCTTTTTAGTATGTCTTTTGCTAAATTAAGAGTTAAGTGGTCTGTTAAGACATTGAAAGTAAAGTCTCCATACAATTGTGTCACTAGGGGGTCGATAAAGGCAAGTCTTCTTTAGATAAAGTATATGGTCTGTCCATTAGTATTTTAGTGTCTATTCTTTTTAAATTTATTTATTATTATAGTTCAAGTCTTTATAGTGTTGGTTTAATGCCATGCATTTGGTTAAATGCTATAAGCTCAATGTTTAAAGATCTCAAAATTAGAATTTGGGATATTTTATAAAATTGGTCATTATAATAGTTACTATTTAAAAAATTAGTTTAACGTCAATATTGTCTTTTGTTTCAAGTCAATTAGAGTCGTCAATGTTTGTAATTGTCAGCACATTAGTGAAAAATATCATTGTCCATGTAAAAAGAGTTGTTAAGTCATTTTGTCAAGAGTCAATGACAAAAAAATTGGAAAATAAAAAAAATTGCCTCACAGACGCATTTTCGGTGTTACCCAACGTCTAGAAATAAAGTATTTCACATTGTGGGAAGGAAGAAAAGAATAATCTCAATGTGGAAAAAAAGCTTCATATCCAAATCCAGCTGAGTTAGTAGCACATACACTGGAGGATGGAGGAAAATGGAGGTTGGAGGTCATTCAGTGACCTCTCGTCAGTCGCCAATGACGGGGCCGCAAAGATGGTTTGGTGACATTTTTGTGGTGTATTTGATTTCAGGTTGTGTCGTGTGCTTCTTGTCATGTTTTTTTTTAGAGTTCTAGTATCAGTGTTCCTGTTTGTAGTGTTCATGATTGAATAAGTGGAAATTTCACATTGAGGGGGGGAACATGATCCAATGTTCCATGTCCATTATGTCAGTTTTTTCTATGTATGTATGAGCAGCAAATTCCAAAAAAATTTCCTATGTTATTCCCTGCAGTGAGATGTGATGAGGGCTGTGAATAATACTTTGCATTTCATGATGTGGTTGTAGGTAAACCACTTGAAAACCTTCATTTGTGGTTTGTGGTAAACCAATAGCAAAACCACCATTCTTGGTTGTTGGTAATCCATTCACAAAACCATCACTTTGTGGTTTGTGGTAAACCAATTGCAAAACCACCATTCTTGGTTTTTGGTCAACCATTTACAAAACCATCCCTGAGGTTTGTGATCATCCTGTGAAAATCACCAGATCATGAGCAGGTTCAAGTATAAGGCAGGTTTTCCCCATGTTTTCACTAAGGAAGGGAATGTTAGGAAATATTTATTTAGTGCTCCATTAATATTTATGATTGAATAATTACTTAGAGGTAAATATATATGGGTGATGTAAATGTTAATGTGAGTTATTTGATAAACAACTCATATAACAATATTAGTTTGGGTGATTTTTAATAACTCACGTATATAGGTGTTGAGAGAGAGATTTGTGGGAGTGTTGTTGAACAACCTCGTTGTTTTTAGGAATGCATATTCCTATATATGTGTAATCTGAATTAATTGATTAATGAGAGAAGGAATTACAGTTTGTGTGTTTATTCATGTGTGTATCTGCACCTACTCTTTCACCGCCATATCATTCATATGGTTTGGAATCTCATCCAAGGCATCCACAAGCACTGATTCCCTATTTTATGTGAGATTCATTTGAATGTTCCTTCTTAAAATGAGGATGTAATATAGCCATAAAATAAGTGCATTCATTTATGGAATTTAAGGTATAAGCACTAAATCCTATCCTAATACATTCCAAGCATAGATTAACATGATTAACCAAATGCAAGTAGAATCATCCATGAGATAATATCAAGGAAAACCATAACATGCATATGAAAATAAGAAAATTACACAGATCAAGATCCATCACGTGAGTGTTGCAGAATAACTTCATTATATTTATAAGCCAAAATATATTAGCCAAGATTACATCAAGAAAGCTCCATTTTTGGAAATTTTCACACTAACAGAGATTACTTTACATCACAGAGCCCGCCATTACCCCTTACACAACATATGTATCTGTTTCAGTCCCACTTTCATTTATCTCTACATCCGTCTTCCTTATCCATCTCTACTTATGTCCCTTTTTTTCTCTGCAAAAACCATCATACCCATAGAATAATCATCCTCCTTCCATCATAACCACTCATCATCACCTACGAAATCTTGATGGAATCCTTTCATCATTTCTCTACCTCAACCCAAGAATGTGCTAGGTGTCACCATGTGTTTCCCTCAATCGAGTTCCTTCTAGTACGCATGTGGCAACTAATCATTAACAACCTCAACTCCTTATCCTTTCATGATAACCATATTGATTCCCTAGAATATCCTTTCCTTGATCTACAAGTCTCCATAACTTATCCACATATGTATCTGGATGCTTTTCTTTTCACTCCCTATATGTGTATTTTCCTTTTGTCCAAAACTTGCTAAGTCCTGACTCCATTTTGCCTTAGCACGAGCATTTGCGCCTCTCTAAGAATTAATTATGCACATGCCTTTGTGCCATGATTTTTCACACCATAAGGTTTCACACCTTAGGTACTTATTTACTTTAAGGGGTCCAACGTCACCCCACACTAAACTGATTATCGTCCTGAAAAACTTCTGTGCTTCCCAAACAAAACTTTTGTTGACCAAAACTTGTGAGAGTAAGAATGTTGCTCTAAAGAATAAATAATAGTGGTAGGGAAAGAATATGAGTATAGAATTGAAGAATGGGGGGGGGTGTTACACAACCAGTTGAAGGAGTTCAGGGAATTTTGTTTTTATCTTATCCTTCAATTTCTCCCAGGACCTTCAATTCTAATAAGGCCTTTCTTGATGCTTCACCTATAATAATGGGCACTTGGTTGGGGATGATTTCTTTCCCCTTCCCTCTCCACATGTTAATGGCCATCCCTAGCTCTATGTAGATACCCTCAAACTCATCCATCCATTCGGTGATGGAGTATCAAAGCTCGCCAATTTTGAAATCTAGCTTTTCGTGCTTTGTCTTGATTTTATCCTTCTGGGTCATGGTGTTGACGACCAATTGTGTGCGCTTTGCCTTGTTGGTGGGGATGGTATCCTATAATACTTTGAGGGATTCCTCTTCCTCTGTCACCTACATGTCGATAATTGGCTCACATTTTCTACAACTATTGAAGCACCTATCCACTAGTATATTTGCTTCCTTGATTTGGGAGAGCAAATCTTCCAACTCTGTGATCTGGGATTCAATTGTAACCTTGTTTTCTTATTTTTCCTTTGTGAGCTCTGTATATGTGGGGCATGTGCCATCCTTGATGTTAACGAGTAACTTTCCCATGAGGTCCTCAAGGTACTCCATCTCATCCCCATAATCGTTCTTGGCCTAACTCACCAACGTTGGAAATTGTCCCAAAATGTTTTTCACAAGGGAGCCATCTCGGTCATATGCCTCCTTCATTTGCACATGTTCTCCCCTTAACCCCTAGAATAACCTATCTATTTCCTTCTCCTTTGTCTTCCTCTCTATGATCAAGGTATGAACAATGGCCCCTATATCCAAACTATGTCAGATTACCTCGGAAGACATCTTTTGTAATGCATTGCATGCTTGCTCGTCTGTTAGGTGGTTAGGATCCACCAATTTGTATGTATCTCCTTCCTTATTCTTCAATTGAATGGTCTCGATCACATGATCTTTGACCTTGAACTCAAGTTCCTTAATGTGGTAGTACATTCTCTAGCTGAGCATCTTCCTAGTCCTGGGCACACCATCATCTTGTTCCATCAAATCCCAACCATGCAACTTTTCTAGTGGGAGGATGACTTGGAATCTTGCACGCAATACCTTTTTGGGTTCATCCACAAAGTCCATGTGTGGGGAAACATGTGTCCACTTATTCCTTGTAGCTTTGTGCTTGGTTATTTTCTTCTTCACCCCAAGGGTGAATCCCTTATCCTCATTTATAGTAAAGGATTCCCCTTTATCTCCCTTTAGGCTGGCGTTCTATGGTGTAACAGCCTCACATGTTGGAATCTTCTCAGCCCCTACAGAGTGTTCTTCTCCTTCTCCCAACAACTCACCTGTATCCATGGTCTCCACCTTAGCCTCCTAACCCTCCAGTTCTACTTATAATTACGCTTTGAAAGTGGTGGGGTATTTTTCCTCTCCTACCTCTGAGCCTGCTATGGGGCTTGATGTGTCAGGTGTATTTTGTCTATTTTCTTCCAGTTCTTCATTTTCTTCCTCCTCCTCCTCACTCCTTGGAAACAAAGCCTCAATTCCACCCTATACCAAAGTGTTACTGCCCTTGCTACCATTTTGTCATGTGTAGTACTTCCTCTTCCTAGAGGTATCCAATCTTCCTTCATATTGTTCTTTTCCCTCTTCCTCTTCATCCTGCATTGCTTTCATGGGTGGAATTAGCATCTCCCATGGCTTTGGAAATGGAGATTCTGTAACCTCCACCTCAATCCCTCCTTGTGTTTTGGGGTGCAGCTGCATGAACACCTGATGGACATATCCCTTGATGGTAACGTTGGCTTATGGGTGTAAGTCCAAAAAATATAGTTCCAAAAATTCTATGTAGGTAGGTCGAGTGTCATACTTGTATGTAGCATGCAATGTGTGGACATCAAAATCCACCTTTTCTTCATCAAAAATCAACTTATGTGTGTCCTTGATCTGGTTGATGGTGCACTTCATATATCTAGCTATGAATGTGAAGGGGATTTCGCACCATGGTCCCATTTCTCCTTTGGCCATCATAAACCTTGATAGGTAAAAGTGTTGGGTAACAAAAATTTTTACCTTGTCTCCAACAACTTGTGTAAACTTATAGGGGATGCACCACTCATTCTCAAAAGCTCTGCGTTAATTCTTGAACCATATACTCATCCGAGCCTTGTAAGTGCTCAAGATGGTCCCATCATAGGTGAATTTTGTGAATTGGACTGAAGGGGACACATACGCGGGGTGGGTGAACCCAAATGTTCTCATCTAGTCCATTTGGGACACCAATCTCCCAAAACATGATCAATAAAAGGATGAAGCCCCAAGTGATCTTTGCTTCTACCTCGCTCTATACCCATACCTCTTTGATAATGACGTTCACAATGAATTGGGAAAAATCGTAGTGTGCCCTTATGGATACCCTTTAGACCACGTACAAGAACCTCTAGTTAATGTCCATCCACCTTTCTGATGTACCTAGTTTATAGCTAATGAGACGGGAGGAAAATCTCAACACTGGGTCTAGGTGATCTGTAATTACCTATGCCCTATCCCCTTCTTATAGTTTAGCTTTTTTTCCAGCTCCTCAATCTTGGCAAGTGGTACATAAATCAAGTGCCATATCCTCTCCAGTGTTCTATAGGCCCTGTAACCATCCAAATCAATTGGTATTGTGATCCTCACTCTTCTTCCCATGAATGTAGAAGAAATCTTCGTGCACCTGCAAAATTAACCACCTAAAAAGTCGAGGCGGGTTTGGCAAAGAAAGGACAAATCCCATAGCTACAAAACTCCAGTCTTTTGTAGTGCTTTTTGTACTGAGTCATTAACCTTATGGTTTCTGAGCTTGTCCATCTATTGTCAGAGTGTTTGATACTAGGTCCGACCCACATCATATTTTCATTATCAGATTTTTAGTGGTTGTATTCATGCTTATCTTGCATTTGTATAGCTTTGAGTTTTACTTTTCGGCCTTAATAACTCTCAGGAAAGTAATGCATATCCGAGTAGATCTCCATGGGATCCTTCTTTTTCACCATTGGTTTCTTTGTTTGAGCCTTCTTTGGTGCCATATTCCTCTCCTTTTTCGTTCATGTTCCCTAGGTGTTATGTTCCTTTCTTTTGACTTCCCTAACTCGACAACTTCCCCACTTCTCTTTCACACCACCTCCTTCCTGCTCTGCTATCTTCTTCCCTCCATGCTATGTCACAAGATTTTACTACAAATTTGCATAAGTCCACTGGTTTGTGATAGTACTTCCCATCGTCTCTTCTTTGAAAAAACATTATCGTCACACTTTGAGCTTGGGAGCAACAAAATAAATTATGTAAGGAAAAGTAGTTGAAATGACTACTCTCACCTCCTATTTATACTTTATCTCAACGCCTTACAGTTCCTCTGACCATATGCCTTAATGTTGCAATTTTTAAGAAAACACTTTATTTAACTTAAGTAAACTTACTACGACTTCCCCTCGATGCTTCGTAGCTATATCATTTTGGTGCTTTAATACTACTAAATTGCCACAGGCCTCCTTCGTGCTCATTGTCATGTGCCGAAGTACGTAGCCTCATGCATCGTCTACTAAGTAGTTCCCCATGGTGTTGCCTACTTTTTGTTATACCATGTGTGATCATTCCCTTTTTTGTGGTATTTATAACTTCTCTCAAATCACCTTCATAACCGCATGAATTTACATACCTTAGCCATGTTACATCACTCGTTCTTCTGTCTTCATGCTAATTTATTTCCCAATCAGTCCATCGTCAAATAATTTTGGCCTCCATGTTTAATATAGCTGCTCCATGTTCAATATAGTTGCTAATTCACCCCACAAAAAAATATATGTGTGGTCCCCTGCACATAAATACCTCTTAAAATGTAATTAGCCACCAGTGTACCAACATGCAAAACACAAAGCTGAAAATGATGACAAAGGAAACAACCAAAAGGACTAAAAGAAATCTAAACTAATTGGTAAAACTGCCTTATTTTTTACTATATAGAAGCTTTATTTATAGTAGGGCTTCAGCCTACTCCCATTGAAGTAACCTGGTAACCTTGTCCCATCTAGTGCTTGTAACTAGCACATGCACCTAAATTGAGGATGTATGAAGATGATGTATGGTCCTAACTAATTGGAATTTCAGTTTCCCAGGATGCATGCAGAAATTTAGAGTCATAAAGCAAGACCATCTGCCCAACCTCAAATTGTTTGTTTTTGATATGATGATCATGCCATGATTTTTGTAGTGCCTTCTTAGTATTCTGACTCCACCTAGCAAGTGATCACCTTTCATCTAACTGCATTAACTTCTCCATGTACTCCTGTAGTGATTTTCTTGTCAACTAATCCTCCTATGCTGTGCACAATACACATAAGATGATATCATAAACTCTACTGGTAAAACAACTTCACATGCTAAAACATGAATTGAAATGGTGTGGCCTTGTTCAATCTCTTGTAGGTTTTCCTATATGCCCATAGTACGGATGATACTTTATCATCCCAATCTTGTCTTCCCACATGACAAATTTTGGTTAGCATGTGACTCAGTATCTTGTTAAATGCCTCAGTGGTTCCATTAGCTTGGGGGTGATAAGGGGTGGTCTTGTGATGGGCCACCATGAATTCTGTCAACAAAATCCTGACCATCTCATTCAAAAAATGTGTGCCTCTATCACTTGTCAGGTTTTAAAGGACACCCATACATGTTGATTATGTTTTTGGAATCTTATTGCTGTGGTTATTGTGCAATCCTTCATAGGCACTTCCTCTGCCCACCTTGTTAAGTAATCAGTACAAGTAATGATATAGAGAAAACCCGTCCTTCGCGCAGTAGGTGAAATCAGTCCTACAAAATAAATCACCCACTTCTCAAATGGTTATGCACTAGCTATTGGTCTCAAGGGCATCTCATCTCTTCTTCCTGGTTTTCCAAGGCACTGGACAATGGTCACAGGCCTTACAAAACTCATATACAAATCCTAGTAGATGATTTCCCACTAAATCCCTACCAGTAGAATCTTCCACATGGTGGCATTCCCTACATAGTGTCCTCCTGCAATCCCACCATGCACTTCCTCCATGATTACAATGCACTCATGTTCTAACACACACCATCACAAAACCTCATCATGGACCTAGCTTATATAAGTCTCCACTAATTAACATGTAGGGCGCACACGCATATGGCTAACTACTTCTTTTCCAAAGTCTTCATTCCCTCCGATAGTGCTACACTTGTTTTGAGAAACACAACAATATCTTCTAATTCAGAGGGCACACGTTGCAACCTAAAAAGTTGTGCATCTAGCATTATATCCTCAATGCTTTGCACTATCCTCCCCTGAATCAATCCTTGATAAGTGGTTAGGTCCCAAATTACTCTTACCTAGTTTGACAATAACTGTAAACTTGAATTCTTGAAATAATAGGACCCATATGCATATGCACCCTTGTAAAATGGGCTTGTTTACTAAGTACTTCAATTCCATGTGGTCCATGTAGAATATAAAGGGTGTTGCTAGTAGATACTACCTGAATTTGTAAACATGCATAGATCATTGACAATGCTTCACACTCAGTAGTAGTATAGTTATGTTCTTCTGCTAGGGTTAGCTTTCTACTAGCAAAACACAAGGGGTGGTCAACAATTCCTTCTCCAGGTTGTGCTAAGATTTCCCCAATCGTAACTCTTGAAGCATCAACATGTACATGGAATGGCTTATCCCAAGAAGGAAAGTGTAATATGTGTGCAGTGATAAGCTTATTCTTCAATGTGTCTAAACGCCATCTGTTGTGCCTCTCCCCAATGGAATGTACATTCGTGCTTCAACAATCCTTTCAGTGGTGCAGTGATTTTGGCATACCCCCTTATAAACTTTCGGTAATACCCCATATGCCCAAGGAATCTGCACACTGTGCTCTGGCTGGTAGGCTCCCCCAATCCCACAATAACAACAACTTTGGTAGGATCCACTAGCAATCCTTCCTTACATATGATATGACCCAACAAGGTTCCAAATGGAGTAACGAAGAGAAATTTATTAATGTTGAGGGATATGCACAACTGCCAACATCTCTCCAACATCAACCAAAAATTTTCATAATGGTCTTTCACTATTCCATACACTATCCAGTCATCAAGGTAGACCTGAAGGAACTTATGGATAGAAATCCTGAAATGCCTGGACCACTATGTGTGAAAACATAGTAGTGCATTCTTCATTCCAAAAGTAATGACCATGTTAGTAAAGCTTCCCCACTCAGTGGTGAAAGTTATCTTTTCTTGGTCCTCCTTTGCAATTCTAACTTGATGATATCCTGAGAAGCCATAAGTGAAGGAATAGATCTCGTGCCTAGCTACTCCTTACAGGATCTCCTCAGTGAAAGGGGTTGGAAAGGGATCAATGACACATACCACATTCAGATCCCTATAATCAACACAAATCCTTATCCTCCCATCCTTCTTAATGCTTATAACCATTGGGCTTATCAATTAAGATTCCACTACAGCCTCAATGATGCCTGATGTCATCATTTTTTCTATCTCCTCCTTGACCTAGATGCACATATTTGGATCTATTTGGCAAGGTCTTTTCTAAATTGGGTGCTCTCCCTCCTTTAGTTTGATTTGCATCTCTCCTAAATAGTGGTGAAATTTCTTAAGCTCATGGTAACCAAGTGGAAATAAATCCTGAAAATCATGCAATAGATCAATGATCTTTGAAACCTCCTTTTTTGACCAATAGTCCCTAATAGTAGCCTCCTTAGGTTCCATTTCTAAGATAATGTTAACCTTATTTATTTTAAGAGGTTCATGGTAGGTGTGTGCTTGCTCATCAGCACTATCCCTTACCTCACGCGTACCCATAGTATGGTTAACATCCAAGTTCTCCACTTCCTCACCATCTATCACATAGACCAAATTTCCCTTCTCTTTCTCCATGTAGGCAAGCTATAAATTGTAGTTCCTCCATATCAAAACATGCCTCCAAATCATAGGTTCCCCCAAAAATTCCAAAATCCTATCCTCAGCCATTGTACTATCTCCCATAGTTAGGCACTTAACAACCTAGAAATGTCTCATTCACCAATGGCTTAACACTTTGTTATTCAAAGGTTTGAATCAAGTCACTTGTTAATTGCCACCAGTTCCATGTCTGACGACATAATTCTGAATGAACATACCATGTTCATGCACACAACCTGTACAGTGTGGAATAATAATTGTTCACCCATAGGGAAGGAGGTAAAGCCTTTGTGCCTTCCATCTAAATCCTCTCACACTCCTGGACATGATCTGAGGTGGATCCTTTCCCGTCATAGACACATATTTTAGTGGACGTGTTTCTCCTGAAGAATCTAATAGAGAGCGCAATCCTCACCTTGTGCCGACCCTAGAAGATTGTTCTAATGAGCTTTCCACCAATGTGTTGTGGTTCTGCATAAAGTGTAGACAATCATGATCTTTCTTTGGATCTCACATCTCCATTGAGCTTCCATGGCTTGCAGGAAAACATCAGGGTTGCCATCCCTAGTGTAGGTTGGTAACTGCTTCCCTCTCAGGCACCTAAGTGGGCACACCCTTGTCACTCTTGTAATGGAGTCCTCTCAATTTCCACCCAATTAACTCATAATTCCCATGTTCCCAATTATCACATGCTACACTAGTGGTATCACTAATAGATTGAGCATCTTCAAACTGAATAACTCCTTTCAGGATTAGGATTAGGGTCCCTGATAGTGCGCACATAGATTCTATTGAGGACTTCTTCTCCCAAGGGCTTAGTATAGGGTTCTGACTTCCCATCAATTAAAGGGATAATAACCTGTTCTTCCTTGTTCTCAAAACTTATGTACCCCTTATTGAACATAGGTCAACATTGTTCTTATAACACCAGGGGCACCCAAGTAACATTGGAAATTCTTCTGTCTCAACTAGTGCCAAGACTTCAAAGTCTCCAATGAATTTCACCCCTTAGATAGTGATAGCGGTGTCCTTCAAGACACCAATGGGAATCACCTTTTTTTATTAGCCATATACAACACAGTTGAGGATGGCTATAATGGGGGCCTTTCCATTTGATTCCATGCGTCTAAAGTGAGAACATTAACCTCTACACCCATATCTATCAGAATATTTTTTAGGATCCATTTGTCAACTACTACATTCAAGGTAATCTCCTTATCATAATCAATGTTGTGAGGGGGAAGGTTAACATGCAAGACCTATTGCTCACGCTCTCTTTTGGAATGTGGTACTTTTTCCTGTAACCATTCCCCTAGAAGAGGGATGATATTCTCTTTCCTCAGTATTTTACATACTTCCCTGACTTCATCTAGATCCTTCTGTGGAGCCACAATGCTCTTACTTTGCTCTAACTATCGTGACTTCTCCTTTAGGAACTAGATCTCTCATCTTAGGCTTTGAATTACATCCATGGTCTCCTGATAAACCTATTTTTGATGAGAAGGGTCTAGATACTTCTCATGCACCACCTCTTCTACTTGTGACCAGTGGTTTCTACCTTAGTATCTCCCTGACGTGTGCATCCTCAACTCGCATTGTCACCAATAAAGGTTCTTTTTTTGACTCGTGCACCACCCTTGGCATCCATTGCGAGTCAGTCTTCTTCATGCTTACCATTCTGGCACCCTTATCCTTGCACTTTTGATGGCTCATGTGTTCAAATAAATTTGAGCACTCCTCATACTTGTGCTTCTTTCCACACCAAGAGCATTGTAGTAAGTTAGGGCATTCGATCTTGTAATGTTCTGTGGACCCACAGTTATAACAGGTTCCACATGGGAAATCACTTCTTCCACCTCTATGGTTTCCTCGACCTGAAATCCTCCATGGAAGATTCTTCCATGGGCTCCTCCATCCTTGCATCCTTCATAGTGATGATCATCATCCTTGGAATTGTTTTCAACACTAGTCTGGTGCACACCAATATCAATGACATCATGTATCTGGTCAATCAATCTACAATCCTTGGTGTCATGAGTAGTAGAGGTGAAAATCTTGCAATAGTAAGACACATTCTTATGGATCATGCACTGTAGTAGTGGGAACCTACTTGCATCATGATCCTTGTGGAAAATTTCATAGTCTACTAACATGACACTAAATGATCTTCAGGAATAACTGTCCTTTGTATGCCCCTCTACCTCACAATCCTTGCACCATAGGCCACTGTGAGTCTCATGGGATGATTTTACAGATATCTTCTCTATTTGCTTTGTCATTTCATCAATCAAAGCTTCAAGAAAAGGACTAACACTGGTATCCATGTTTCCTACGGCCCCAACACAGAGTGTAGCCTCCAAGGCCTCGCGCGGGTCTATGAAAGTCTTGTGCGAAAGTGCTCTCCTGAAGGGCATTATTAATCCTCCAACAAACCATTGAGCATGTTGAGAAGGATGAATATCAATAATATAGTTTTGATAAGAGAGTTTTAAAATGCACATCATACTCTCACACACTCATTCCATACCTTGTTGAATCTCCTTTAGCGCGCTAATGCTCTTATGTTCAAACTCAGGAATATGGAATTCAGCTAAGAAATCATTATGCAACACGGTATAATCTACTACTATCTGGTGGGGTTCATACTTCCAGTACCAACTATGCATGTATGCCCTTGTAATGTTGTTGTAAACTAACTTTCCTTCCATTCAGGGGTAGTGATCCCCTTCATGCACTATATCACCTCACATTTGTGTACATGTTCCGCAGCATCCTCAACACCTTTGTAATTTGGTAGATACAAAGACATTTCAAAAAATACTTGCTGAGGTGGTTGAGGCCCTTTGTTGTCTGATATGAAACCTTGATTCCCTCTGGTGTTGCCTCCACCACCAGATCCATTAGATCCACCAGTGCCTATCCCTCTTGACCCACCAGATCCTCTAGATCTGCCAAGTCCCGGTAGTTCCTATTCCACATCATGTAGATGGTAAAGGTTCTAAAATGGTCATGCCTTGTGTCCCCAATGTCACATTAAACTATGTGCTAATATTTTGTGATATTGTACCGCTACTAGATGTGTGTCCCGCACCACTTCCAGATGTGATACCCAAGATTTGTTGTACCCGTAATTTTCCCAAATGTCATTTTCAGAAAATATACCTCCAAACATAGGAAATGATTGTGTAGCCATAAATGTGCCAAATGAAAAGTTATACCTCCTAGGTATTGATCAGTTACTTCCACCAATACCAACTTGGTTAGTAATACTTATCTCTAGATTTGGAAAAATAAGTACCAAGGCTTGGTCACCAGGTGGATTTAGATGTGCATCAATGGATCTCCTTTCTCCAAGTGACGAGTTCTCATCAGAAATTTGAAGGGGTCTCTCTCCCAAGCTTGCCAAGATGGGGTAGTACAGTCTACTTAGGCTCCATGTCCTCTGCGTGAACCTCAATTCCTTCCCACAACGTCTACCTCCATAAATCCATTTCTCCTAGAACTTCACATTATCAATATAACTCCCTCTCATGAGATTCATTATACTTGAGTCATATCTCTTCCCTCTCCTTTTCAGCCGCAAGGTACGCCATCTCCTCCTTCCTCACCCTAGCACTTAGGAGAAGCTTAGCTAGCTATATGAAATGCTTCCAAACTTAGCGTAATAATCTAGATCTTTATAGCTAAAGGGATAACACGTAAGAATGATCCTCTTGGATCCCTCAAGAACTCAAACTCAGTGATCTCTGAACAGGCATACATAGAAATCACGTACTCCAAGGTGTAACTCATCAACACTCTACTCCACCAATGATCAATAAAATGTGTCTAAGTCAGATCAGCATCATGCAACCTCTGATACTCATCTTGGGTCCATGTGTGAGGTCTATAGTACCATCTTGATATAGATGCATACGTCAAAAGCCATTCATACAACTCCACTAGAAAACAACAAAAGAAAGTCTCATACATCTCATGATACAAATGTTATTATACCTATTTATGTGCATAAAACTTAGGTCTGGTACTAAATATCTGAGAAAACTCATCCTGCATACTTTTAAGCCATGCTTTAACACTTTCCAAGGTCAAGAAAACTCCTTGTCATCATGCACCATTCTCACAACAGATTTGAAAAGAGGGTCTCAGTAACGGAACCAAAATGTAGTCTCTATTATCATTGCTTGTTTCAAAAACCAATCCCAAGCACGTTGGCATATCATCTAGATAGCATGGAAACTCACCCAAGGCATGCACAGGGACTGAGTCCCTCCTTTATGTGAGATTCATGAGAATTCCTTCTTAACACGAGGATGTAATATAGCAAGAAAATAAGTGCATTCATTCATGGAATTTAAAATATAAGCACTAACTATCTAGCCTAATGCATTCCAAGCATAGATTAACATGATCAACCAAATGAAAGTAGAATCAACCATGAGATAACATCAAGGAAACCTGTAACACATGTATGAGCATAAGGAAAATGCACAGATCAAGATCCATCACATGAGTGTTGCAGAATCACTTCATTATATTTATAAGCCAAAATATAGTAGCCAAGATTACATCAAGAGAGTTCCATTTTTGGAAATGTTCACACTAGAAAATCTTACTTTACATCACAGAGCTTTCCATTACACCTTTAAAAACATTTGTATCCCTTTTAGTCCCACTTTACATTTATCCCTACATCTGTCCTCCTTATCCATCTATACTTATCTCCCCTTTTTCTCTACGAAAACTATCATACCCATAGAATAATCTTCCTCCTTCCATCTTAACCACTCATCATCACCTAGGAAATATTGATGGAATCCTTTCATCATTACTCTACCACTACTTGGGAATGTTCCAGGTGTTGTCATGTGTTTCCCTCCATCGAGTGCCTTCTAGTACGCATGTGGCAGTTAATCCTTCACAACCTCAACTCCTTATCCTTTGATGATAACCATATTGATGCCCTAGAATATCCTTTCCTTGATCCACAAGTATCCATAGCTTATCCACATCTATATCTGGTTTATTTTCTATTTTCTCCCTATGCATGTCTTTTCCTGTTGTCCAAAACTTGATAAGTCCTGACTCTATTCTTCCCTGGTGCGAGCCTTCACACCTCTCTGAGAATTACTTTTGTGCATGCCTTAGCGCCCTGCTTATGTGCACCACAAGGCTTCACACCTTAGGTACTTAGTTACTTTTTGGGGTCCAACAATACTCGACTTTCGAGGGTTTATAAATCAAATGGACCTTACACTCATCATGCGATAGTTTCATCATGTGATATTTCATCGTATGACACTCCTAGGCTAGTGACATAAGCTTTTTGCTAAATCGTCACTTAATTTTTATATCTCATAGTGGCATACACTTTAGGCTAAATCACCACCCTCATTATATCATCTTAGTGGTATACACCCTAGGTTACATCACCAATCCTTATAATTCATCATATGGTTATATAAAATTAGTGCTAAATCATCACTCATCCTTATAAATCATCTTATAATGATATATGCTTAGTGTTAAGTCATCACTCATCCTAATATTTTCATCTTATAGTGATATAAACTTAGGGCTAAGTCATCACTCCTCCATTCATCTCATCATGGTATATTCTTAGGCTATAAGGTCCACACACACCTATTCTACATGACGTATATCATCACCACTACACATTCACCACAATGGCACTAGACACGACAATACTACTCGACCATTTCCCGATGACGCACTCTTGTTTACGGTTCAATATTTACTGCTAACGGGGGAAAATAAACCTCACTGAATACATTTCCATCCACTCAGGGGGCCACACAACTCCCATCATTCCATCTTGCATTCCATTTCATCAATCCATAACATACTGCATTGTCTTAGGGGCATTTACGGTTCTTTGTCAATGTTTTTCATGGTCACTTTGCTACACATGATAGATTGATTTCTTATATGTAATTACCTATATCATCCACACATACGTGTTCACACATTTTTCCTAGTTGTGATCACAGATACAATTCTCCTACATGCAACATGGATGTTCACCTTCTACCCTTACTATATTGGTCATTGGGGGCATCCATATTCATCTCAACCAGGTTTTATTGTTTCATTTTGTACTTAGTATCTTACATTACTTGATCATACACACTTTGACATACTGGTTATTATTCTAACATGATAATGGGTGTTCCATGTACAAAACTTGTTTTACAGGATTATATGTTCCCATGACTACTTGTCTTCTATTGTCTGCCATTGTTTGCTATTGTTTTTGGGCCATTCCCTATGTTTGGTGTGCACACTTGACTTTTGTTTGGGACCATGATGGACTTGCATTTCTTGTGACATCATGAGTGATGTCCCATGTTTTCAACCTGATTTGGGCAGCTTACTTGTATTCTTGTATGTTTACATCACATTTCTTGGTAGATATTACACTATTTACGTAGATTACAAATTGTTTCTATATACACGTATGTTACACTTATCTTTCTTGGTTTCTACCAAGCACTTCTTACTATACATGTGGTTAGCCCTCTTTTGGGGCCGCATGTATCTTATCACCGACGTCGCATGCACCTCCAAAGAGGGGGGCATCATTTGGGGGTTTCTACATACTAACACAGAGATTCTACACTAGTTCAATTTATTTATATTCAATGAGTGGGTTCAAACTAGTATACGAACCCCATACACAGTGGATTTTACAAGACATGGTGTCCTTAGAATTTTTGGGAAGATGTTAGAGCTTTGAGGAGATAGAGAATGTCCTCCCTACACTTCTTTAGCTAGTGGCGTTGAATCGTCCAAAAAACCAAGACACTATAAATATCTCTTCACACATTTCATCAGAAGAGGTTAGAGCTTGGAGGACACAAAACATTTCCTCCTTACACTTCTTCAGCCAAGGTGGCATGAGATCCCCAAAAAAATTTGTAGTACTAGATATCCTTCTACACTCTTCCTCAACATGGATCAGGTGCACATGTTCCATTTACATGTATATTTCCATTTACACTTTGCATATTTTACACTTACATGTGTATTTTACATAGCATTTTTACAATTACATACATACATATTTGACTACTTGAGCATTTTCTCCTTACAGGTCTGGTCGTATGAGAAACACGTAGTGAAATGTGGGAAACAACAACAAACAAAAACAACAACATTCTGCGATATCACACATGATTTACTAACCATGTACGTACACATTACGGTAGCTACACACACACGTTTTACCCTATGTTCACTCTCATCATTTTTTCTTTGTGTATTTTTTCTATAGGTTCCATGCTCCTCCATATTTTATCATTCCACACTTTTTCTATCCTTTGGCATGCATTCTTCATCACTCTGTGGCAACATCAGGTAAGTATCTCTATCTACTTTATGTTCTCGAGATTTCTGCTCACCAACAGAAAGTGGGGGGAAAATGTAGTCACAAAATCATGCACTTTAGAAAATTATTTATCCCAGTCTCATACTACTATTTAAAAGGTTCTTAAAGAAATAAAGCACTAATTAACCCTTGTCCTTTTGGTCATTTTTAATTATTTTGTTTTGTATTTTGTGACCAACTGCATATGCATATTCAACCGTTTTCGAAGATCCCACATTGTCTTAGCCCTAACTGGGGTGCCCAAATTTTGTACTAGGGTGCCCATGGGTGCCCTAGTCCCATTTCGGGGTTCCCTGGTCCCTTTTGCACTCTCATGCCTTTTCTTGGGTCTTTTCTAGTCATTTTTCATCCTTATCTCTTATGAGGCCAGTCTTTCCAGGGTTAATTATGAAATTGGACCAAGATAACCCTATAAATATAAAGTTACAAGACCATAATTTGGGAGCTAGCATCATTATCTACTATCATGCCACCTAGATTTACATCCATCTATTTCATTGGCATTCACATAGTTCCATCATCATTAAGGCGCAATCTAGGAGATCTGAATCAACACACACTTCATAGGGGGAGGGATTCTATTATATTCCATGC
Organism: Taxus chinensis; assembly: GCA_019776745.2. Taxonomy (NCBI): domain Eukaryota; kingdom Viridiplantae; phylum Streptophyta; class Pinopsida; order Cupressales; family Taxaceae; genus Taxus; species Taxus chinensis. Next base: position 641,442,447 of record CM034149.1, read on the forward strand.
ACACATTTTATTACATTTTATACACATAGTTATTGCTCGCTACTTCATAAAGTATGGATGGCACAAGAGAAACCTAGGGCATGTTCACACACACTTGTGCACATAACTACATTTGGTCTAAGATGTAGTGCCACACTCAGTTAGTGAGTCCACCCTTGTGGAAGCTGAGGAAAGTCTAACCCCTTTATATGCATTTTTATTTTTCAGGGTTTGATGTTTGTTTTGGGGTCTTACAGGTCATTTATCCATCTTGGCATATTCAGAGTATTCAATGTGATACACAAAATTTAGTGTGATAGAAAGACAAAGCTTCATAATATCTTCTGACCCTGTAAAAAATAAATTCCAAGCTTTTACAAAAACCAGGGTGCCCAGATAGTAAACTAGAGCACCCGTAGGTGCCCAGATAGTAGACTAGAGCACTCGTGGGTGCCCCAGTCTACTTCTATGTGCCTCAGTCCAATCACATCATCGTAATATGTCATTTTCAGCATAACAGCATAGTCGTTCCTGGTTTCTAATTTTTTGTGCAGACCTGGGACACTTTTTGTTAGTCTCGAGATATCATCTAAGTCATTTCTTCTTCTTTATTAGACACTAGGGTTTTAATTTCATCTACTTTAATTATCCATTTTATTTTACATGTTTCTTTAGTAAATTTTTTTATTGTGTTATATGTCCCCCTAGATTAGATTAACTATCCTACTTTTAGTTAATTTTAGTTAATCAATAAGCATAAAGATTGAAATCCTTAGAATAATCCATATTGATGAGTGTTAGCTCACAAGTAATTTATTTCTTGATTTTGTTAAAGATCTATTTTTTTTTCTACTGTTCACTTGAAGATTGTGTCCTTCTTGAGCATGAGGGTGATGAGCCTTACCAGTCCTACAAAGTTAGGAATGAATCTCCTAAAAAATTTGATTTTTCCTAGGAATGACTAGAAGGCTATCTTGTGCAGTGGAAAAGAAAGAGCAAGGATGGTTGAAATGTTCTCATGATCAATGGAAATGTCATCCTTTGAGACCAAATGGCCCAAAATATTACCTTGTGTAATAGAAAAGTTACATTTCTTAGGGTTAAGGGATACCCTAAATGCTTTGCCTCTCTCAAATATTTTCTCCAAATGTGTCATGTGATCTGTAGTATGATTTGAGAAGACAACTATGTCATCCAAGTAAACTAGGATGAACTCAGTTATATAACCTTTAAAGGAAATGTCCATGGCTCGATGGAATGTTGTGTCTACATTTGACATCTTGAAGGGCATATTATGATATGGATAGGTTCCCCATTTATTTGTAAGTGTTGTCTTGAATTGTTCCTCTTCCTTGACCATAATATGATTAAAACTAGAATACCCATCTAGCGTAGAAAATATTTACACGTCAGCCACTGTCTATAAAATATGCTCTATAGAAGGTAGAGGATAATGATCTTTCAACGATGCCTTATTTAAATATCTGAAATCGATGCATAGTCTAATTTCACCATTCTTCTTGCGTACTAGAACAATATTCATGAACTAAGTATAGTACTTGATGGGAAAGATTATCTTCACCTCAATGAGTTTGGACAACTCTTTCCTCATGGGGGCTCTATCATTTGACTTACTGGAATTTTCTTTTACCTGATAGGCTTGATGTTAGGATCAAGGTCAATGGAGTGTTGAGAAACACTTGGATAAAATCCTTCGAGGTCTTCATACTCCCATGAGAATATATCACTGTATTTTTGACAGAGAGAAATGAAGGCATGTTTTTCATCCTATGAGCAATTTTTTCCAAGCAGTAACTCTTTTCCATGTGCAACAGTGACTAGAGTGCAGTATTCTTGCACTGAGCGTATATAATTTTCTCCACCATTGAACTAGTCAATAGGTATGAATATATTCTCTAAGGTAGCCAACCCTTTATGTAACTTGTTTGTCTTTAGCTAGATCACTTTGTCACTATAGCTATCATGCAAGTTAGCTTGCATTGTTAAAGAGAACTCATCTTCACTCCGAATAAACTGGATAATCTGTGCGTCATTATCAAACACATACCATGTAGTGTCCTTATCTGGGATAGATGGCTTGATCACCATCTTGATGTGTTGCATGTTACCTTGAATAAAATCCTCAGTAGGTGAGAACTGTGAACCGAGCATGGCCATTTGATCTACTTCTTTGTTCATCTTTCTTGGCACCACCTACATATTCAGAGCATCAAATGCCTCTAGGATATCCCAAAATCTACTTTTATAAGATTTAAGAAGATTATTATTTGTTTCACACTTTTTATGACCTATTGGATGACTAACTTAGTGTCCCCAAAGATTTGCAACACCTTGATTTGTTTCTTTTCAACAATAAGAAGACCATGCACTAACGCTTAATATTTTTCTATCTTGTTGGAGTATGTAAACAACAGCCTATGCACGAAGAATAAATTCTCATTCTTAGGAGAAATGAGAAAAACACCTACACCTGTGCCATTTCTGCTTCTAAAGCCATCAAAATACATTTTCGAATGTCCATAGGAATCATCATCTCATTCTTGCTTGAGCATGCTAAGCAACATAACTTCTTCTTCAAGGATGCAAAAGATACCAAGACTAGTTTCAAATGCTTTAAGAGCTTTGGCATAAGGATCAAATTTTTTACCCCTTTCTACTCACTCATCTATAAATAAATCAGGTATAGGAGGGGAAATAGGTTATTCTTCTAAAACTGAAACTTATTCTTGGCCTTATTGAACTAGGTAATTGGCTTGGAGAGGGGATGTGTCATATGACTCAACATGATATGAAAATATGGGCTAAGCTTTTATGGTAAACTAGGTACCATATCTTGTTCTAAGTAACATATGAGACCAATCAGAAGACAAGTAGTCACCCACTTTAGCAGTGAAATTTCTTTATAGGCAAAGGGAAAACAAAGGAGGTAGTTCAATAATTGACACATCTTGAGTTGTGATTAGGCTTGGACATGCATGGAGGGTTAACTCACGATCCTTTATTACTTCTTATTGTGGTGATAGTTGAGCCATCAAGTTGTAATAATCCTTTAGACATGGGGGTGTACTCAAGGCCTAGGACATCAACAATTTTATTTGGCATAACAAAAGTACTAGCCCCTAAATCAATCATACAATTGTGCACAAGGTGTTTACCCACTATCAAGGACATATAGAAAGGTGGGGTTTTGAAAACATTTCTTACTTATATCTCATGCACTTGATAGATGTTGACAGCAACATGAGGATTTTGGATAACTAGATCAACACAGATAAGTTTTGCCAGAGCTTCTGCAACAGATCATGCTGAGATAGAATTGCCAGGGCATCCCACATTGTGACATTTACATTTTTATTTTTCATCTATTCCATGATGTTGAATTGAAGTCCTAATGACTTATGCATTTGAGGCACATCAACATATTTTCTTAATTGTTTAGGTGTAGAGGTAGGGGCCTTGGTTTCTGTAGAGGCTTGACCTACTAAAGGAGGGGCATGTGTTACTTCTTCTGGAGCATTGCATGAAGCCTTGTGCATAGGAACTTACATGTCAAAACTATTGGTATGATTTACATTTGTGTCATTCTACTTTTGGAGATCATTCTACATGGTAGGGGTGAAGGGTTATGCTCCAGACTCTAGCATTCTCCTCTTATACCTTGTATTATCAAATACTTGGGTGTGTAGCTTGGTTGGGTTTTCCATAGCTTGGTTCATTGCATAGAATTATTCGGCACCAAAAAACATAAGGTTGGCCTCAGGAACGAATTCTGGTACTTCTTTATTTTTAGGTTTTCATGTGTTAGTGGAGGGATCGCTTGCTGAAGTAGCTTGGATAATGTAGGCCTACACATGTAAGGCATTGCTGCAGTTAAACTGACTATGAGGCATGTTATAAGGAAAACACCATTCTGATTCTCAGGAAACAATGCTTGACTTGAAATGGGTGTTGGAAGAGGTTACATGGGAGGAATTTTCTTAAATTGGAGGTGTACATTAGTATGTCATCTGTCATTTTGTTGGTTCTACCCATATCTCTGATTTGGATATTGATTTCTAAAAGGTTGATGGCTTTGGTTATACCCCCAACTAGAATTATTTTTGAAGGCCTGAATTCGCCATTTCTATAAAGATATGACCTTATTGGACAATTTTCTAATCATGGCCTTCATTTCATCATCCTTTTTTTTTATTGTGTGGGAGAGTAGGATGTCGATGTAGCGGGTTGAGAACTTTGCTCGAGAATATGAGAAATGGAAGTTGGGGTACCTGAGCCATATTTGGAAACAATGGTACCGGCGGTAGGAGATAACTTTCCTTCATGAATTAGAAAATTCTTAGCTCTAATAGCTAATGCATAGGTGCTAGGTAGTGTTGTGCCCTCATAGATTAGATCATGACAACAATGTCAAAATTTAAATCCCTTAAAAGTAAAGGAAAAAACCTTCTAGATTTGGTCTTATCAAGGTTCGGATTCTCTCCCATGTTTTCTAAAATATGAAATTAAAGTTTTCCATGAGATCATTGGGAGATCTCTTTATAGTAGTGAAATATTATAGCAAGGAGATATTATTCTCCTTCTCTCCAAATTGATTACAAAGGGATTCCCTTAGCTGATTCTAGTTTTGAATTGACCCTGCTATCAAAATCCTAAACCATTGTGAATCTCTCCCTATAAACGAAGAGGCTAATAGGCTAATAGCCACATCTTTTTCAATGATCTGATGGATGATGCAAACATTGACAATGTCATGTATGTGGTCAACTGGAGTAGTATGGTTTTCCCAAGTGAAGAAAGGAATGATCTTAAGTGCAGATGATGGAATAGGATTTGGGCATTAAGAGCAAGATGAATGCTACCAATAAAATTAACAAATCCTTGATTTTCTTGTTGTGGTTCCATAATGATAGGTTTAATATTTTTAGTAGACTGTACAGAGGGCCTACAAGAAGGTGGTGTTGAATTTTCACGGTGCGCTGGAGATGGAGATGTGTGCATGGTTCCTATGTTACATGTTGTTCTTGGAGAAAGTTGGAGGTAATCAAAGGATTCTTTGGTTGTTGCATTTTATCTAGTATGTAGCCTTCTCATGAAAGGAGCACGGACTGCTGCAAGAAGTAGATCTGAGATTTCAGAGTCACCAAATGTGTTGAAACAAGCCTCTAAAGACTGGACATAACTAAGCCACACATCAAAACTTAACAATAATGAAATTTAATATTGCAATACTTGTCCCACCGAGTGTGCCAAAAATTGTTGGATCTCAAAATTGCACGTGTCCTAGATCAAGATGAACTAGGATTTTGAAGCAATATGGGACTATCTCCAAGATATGGAGCTTGCGCACTTGATAAAGACCTCTGGAGAAGGATGGTACCTCTACCTATTTCTACTACTAAAACTACTCTGAGGAATGGAAATGTAGCTACCTATAACTACTCTAAATATCCAAGGGACCAGGGTTAGAAAAAGATGCATAGAAAAGGGAAAAATAAGCTAAAGGAGGTGATAACACTAGAAAGAGGGAGATGAACATAGTTAGCTTTTAAAAAATGAAGGAGAATCCACAAAAGAAGGATAGAAATGTGTATCACAGTCTGAAACATAGTTACACACTTGTTTTCATGGGGCAAAAATCAGAAAAAGAAACCTGCAAGGGACATGAGAGAGCAAAACAAATAAACAACACAAAAGAGAGGTAAGGATATGTAATAGAAATGAACCATGGTAGATAATAGCCACAAAACAAAGATTCTATTAATTCTAGAAAATGCACAGTCAATTATAATGGTAGATGAGGCTGATATCCACATACAAAAACTAAATCTAAAGGCTTGTAACTCAAAATGCTAAAGAGCAAAGATCTTAAGTGGTATAACCTTTTACAATGAGCAATGATCTTACATTTATAGAAAAAGGAGGAGATAAAAAGAGGAGAAAGATAAAGGAAACTCATATTTAAAATTTAGCCACCAACAACAAGCATTGAATGCTTACAAATTTTCCTACAATGTTGACATATATGCCTCCCCATGCCTGATTTGCTTGTAGAAGAAGGAATGAGGCAAGATTTGAATAAAATATGGTGGTTGGGTAGACTAGACCTATGCATTAATGGATAGAGCACATTTACCTACTTTCTACCTACCAAATCCCACCAAAATATGATTTTGAATGATCTGGAGTGTATCCCACATCGGCATCTTTCAAAAAACACCAAGAGCTCACACATTTGAGCCTTGTAGAAAAGTTCTAACTTTATAAAATTTGCAGTAAAAATTGGACATGCAAGACATGTGGTGCACATGGATTGGATAAAGGATCGGTCAATTTTTCAATTGCTTTGTCATTTCTCCCATGTGTCGTGCACCAATTTACAACAATGATTTGATGCCCAGTTAACATGTTTTGATAGGTTACATGTTACACACTCAAGTTTGAAAGGTTATGACATGGCACAATGAATCAGTGAGGAAGAATGTGTGAGGCGTGCATGCGAGTAATAGGTGTGAGAGAGGAATGTGGGGGAAAAACACACAAGAGAGTTGCACATGGGAGCGGGAGAAAAATAGTGCATATTTGTAAAAGTAAACAAGTATGCAAGCATGGCACAAACATTCAAGTAAGAAATGTATGGTAGAAAGAAGGAATGGATGTGCAAAATAAGCCATGTAGGAGGTGTGCAACGCAAAAAATGTTAAGGAAAGATGTGCTCGGGAAGACTGTGGAAGAAGAATAAAAAGGACCTAGTAGAATTAGAAGGAAAGTTAGGGGATCGTGTAGAGAATGTGTGAAATGTGGGAAGGAGGGTGGATGCACAAAAGGGGTGCATATAAAGGGATGATGGAAGGAGATAGATGAATGGATAAGGGAGGGAGTATAGAAGAAATGAAAACAAATAATGTGTCAAGGGAACAACTAGACTGCGCACAACTTGTAATGTTTGATCTTCTGAGTCAGAATGAGGATGTAAGTTTTCAAAATAACTAGGAGAGTGATTTTGGGGAACAAAATCCATGACTGATATGAATACTTATTCTTATGAAGTGTTCACTTGATAAAAAATGGAGAAATAATCCTCTTCTTACAATGCATAAGCAAGCATTTAAATTCTCAAGTGGTGACTCTATAAAAAACAAAAAATAAAAGTAGGATCAATGTTTCCCAATTTCATGAGGTCATCCAAGAAGAATCTTGAGACCACCTCAATCAAGAATCAATATTCCTCTTTTAGTAAGTCTCTTTCATCTCCTCTTGTCAAATCCATTTACGCTTATATTGATCCTAACAAAGAAAATCCTAATCATGTGAATGTTGTCATAGTTCCTGATGAGATTATTACTTCTTCACCTTTTTACATCATTGACCATGTTAAGAAATCCAAAATTCAGATTTCTGATTCTGATTACTTGAGAACTCATCCCAAGAAATTTTGTAGGGTTTTCCAATTTATAAAGGGAAGTAGTCCAAGTTCATGTTCCAAAAATTTCAGCATCAAAGAACCAATTCCCAATCCTCAGAACCTTATTTCATATACACCCTCCTCTTTTAGGAAAGTAGAGCCTTTTTATCTCAATTTTATAATCAATGGATATAAATTGAATGATTACATTATTGATTCCAGTGCCTCTGATAATTTCATACCCAAAAAAATTGGTAAAGATCTTGGTCTATCTCTATCTCCCACTATTGGTCATTTATATTTTATGGAAACAAAATAAGTAACTCTTGTTGGCTAGGTCACACATGTTCAAGTAACATTCACATATTTTCCTGATACAAAGATCACTATGAAAATATTTTTGGTAGAAATTCCAACCTCATACGGTATGTTATTGATCAAGAGTTTTTTTGGGGATGTTGGCAGAGATATATAGATGGATTGGTCATATTCCATAACACCCATCAATGGAAAAATGAAAAATCTCCTTCTTATAAGGAAAATTAAATACACAGTTCAAAAACCGGATGACCCAAGGGAGGACATACTATTTCAAGATTCAGAGTATGGAAACGCATTAATAGATTTAGATAATGAACTACCCATTTTGATGGAGGAGATCCCAGGTGCAATGGAACCTACTAAGAAATACTAGGATGACTTGATGGAGAATAACTTTTATAATGTTTATTCCCCATTAGATATGGATGTAAATTATCTTTTTGATAATGATTGATTCATCCTAGAATTACCAGATAACACCCTAGTCACATTGGCACATCACTCAGCCTAAACTGAGTGCTCACCCAAAGTGTGCAAAGGTACAAGGTCCCTCTTTAGGGTTTCTGTAGCAGGATGTTAGCATGATGAAGGAATAAACCTATAGATCCATAACTAATCCATCATTCTACAATGCATACCATATTCAGATTTATGAAAGAACAAGTTTAAACAATAATCATGATTGAATCAAGAACATGCACTACTTGATTACACATAGGAATGACACTTAGATTCAGCCAATAACTTCCATCTATTAATAAACACAAAATCTCCTTATAATAATGGCATTCTATACCAATACATGCATGGATCTCATACAGTAATCCCATCGTATACCTCTCTATATCTCTCTATCTATTTACTACTATGTAATTCACATCATATATATAGGGTGGGGAATTTCCCTTCACCGCTTCTCTATTCCAAAAATAAGCCACATGTTATTAATAGCCATGTGCCGTTTATAGGCATAGCCACACATGTAAGTGTGCTATCTATAGACCTCTTGTAGTTAACTAAAGTGACAATCCTATTATTATCTCGTCTCCATGCAAAACAATCTTCGATCTGATCCTCTAAAGATAGAAAATGTGTGGCATGTGAGTCCCTGCATCGTTGGTGTGATCCACATGCCATCTTCTAAAAATAGGTCTTCATGCTCAAAATAGGCTAAGTCCCGATTGCTAAACTTTCCCTACCCATGCATGATCTTCCTATCCATTCATGCCCTTAAACCTAGCCTTCTTTCCTGCATGGACTTCTTGTGTGAGTTATATCAAGTGTTCTCTGATCAACATTACCCCACACTAATCGCATTGTCACCCCGACAATGGGTATATTCAAAAATTGTAGTAAAGTATATTTAATGGAAAGAATAAGAAAGGATGTAAATGAATAAAGAATGTTTTAAGAGGTAGCATCCTTTGTATCAGTTTGAAGGAGCAACTCTAAATACTCCTCTTTTATTCCGGCCTCCAAGGTCTTTCATTCAGTGAGTGCTTGCTTTGATTTCTCTAGAATGTCCACAGTAATGGATTCCAAATCATCCCTTGTAATCTCTCCTTTTTCATTATGTAGAACCAACAAAATGCTAGACATTGATGTCATTCTTCCTTCTAGAAGATCCATCTTTTACGCAATGAGCTTCCCAATCTCTTCCAGCCGAGTCTTATGCAGCTCTTGTGTTGCTGCCAGGGCCTCGTGCTTCTTCTTAACCATTGAAAACCTTTCTACGTGGCCCATTGTTTCATCCTTCATTGCTCTTTGGACCTCATTTCTTTCTTCCAGGGTCTTTATATTGATAAACGCCTCTAGAGCTGTGAAGATGTTTCAAGCTTGGTCTACTTTCTTCAATACCTCTTGTAGCACTTGTAGCAACCCTTCATATGATGTAATATTTTGCATCACTGATGCTTTCTCTCATTCTGCCTCCTATTTTGAATTCCTTAGTGCTGGTATGTGCAGAGGTTCATCTTCAAGTACCAGGTCCACCAACTTTCCTACATAATGTATCGTTGAGGGAAATGTCTATGGTACCTTGGTCTCCAAGTGTGGCCTAGATCTTATGACATTGTCCCCAATATCCTTTGCGATGCTAATAAATACTTCATTCTTTTTTATATTAAGTCCCTCTGTTGTGTGATGTGCACTATATCTACATCCTTTATCTTTAGCTCTTCACACAATGCTCTTATCATTGCAGCTTTCTCTATGTTTCTCTTTGCAACTTCATTAGAAACCTTCACCAATGTGTTGCTGACCTACTCATCTGACATGATAGTAGGATTTACTGTCATATGTCTAGATTGTGGTGCCTTCTTCAGCCGTCTCGAAATGAATGACTCTTTGGATATATCAAATTCATGCTCATCCATATGGGTCTGTATTGACCATGATAGTTACTTCTGAGTACGCACAGTCATCATATCCTCATTCATTATCTCCCAGCAAAATAAATCATTTTGTGCTATCGTTCTTTGGAAGCAGATGTGGACAATTTTACCTGCGTCCTCCGCATATGCCATGGCTGGTGGAATGTGCTCTCCAATCATTCTCCTATACTGTTTTTTCTTAGGGACATCAACTTCTAAATTTGGGACTTTTGTCTCCATGTCCTAAACATTCTATGTAGTTATCTCCTTTGGTCCCTTCTCATCATCTCCTCTTTCCTTTGATTCCCTAGTTCTTGTAACACCCTCAAAAATTGTTATATTCCTCTTTTGTATTTCAAGTGTTGACATGTGATCTTCTTCTAAAGATGTGTTCTTTTGGTTGTTGGATGTCATGCTTGATATGGATAAATCTTTTCTGTTCTTAAGATCATTAGACTAGAATGGAATGGCTTCCTTGAATCCATTTTTCACTTCTTGTAGGTGAGTTGCAATATGGTTTAAAAGTTGTAAAATTATCTCTTTATCTGACTCATCCTTGGATCAATTTCAGTGATCCAAGGAATGTTTTAAACCTCCTCAGTTGAATGAATGGTAAATTGACATTCCATAATTGAGGGACATGATGGACTGAAATTTGTTATAACAAGTTCTTTAATCTATGTGAACGTGTTTCTATTCAGTTGTATGTTGTGTTTAGGTCCTTGAAGATTGATCTTGGCAGTCCATTGCTGATGTAAATGAAATGCAGCCTGTTCATGACATTGGAAGGATTTGGAATCCTAAAACTATAGGATTATCCTTACAGAATAATAAGCTGGATAAGAATATATATATGCTACCTAGCTATGTTACTTAATTGATTTTATTTCTAACCTAAGACTTGTGCTAAGGGAGTATGTACAGATTTCTAGGCTATCTAAATTAACCTAAAACCTAATGCTATATGGTTATGATATGATCTAACCTAATGTTGGAATTACCTAAGGTAATGTGTTAAGGCCTAAGGTAAATATTCCTAAACTAACCTAAGTTTAAGGATCTATCCTAAGCTATTTTAATGGGAACCTAAAGGGGGGGTCACATGCATTAAAGGCGATGGTTCCAATGGCATTTAATTATTGATAAGGTTCTTAAAGGCATACGTACTGCCAGTTTTAGCAGGGGCTAGTTGACTTGGTAGAGGCTTATGTGGAATGTGGAAGTTTCACTAAAGATGGAATTTCATGTTAAATGTGAATTGGCATTCGCTAGACTTGGGAGGTGGTGGCAAGGAAAGATAAGCGGGAAAATTGGAATAAATGAAATTTATTGGTCTTGGTTTTTGTTCACAAACCATCTAGGAAACTTGGAAGGTGGATTTGTGGGATGTTGTTGGTATTTGCATGCTTTTCAGATTTTTCTCTGCATGGAACAAACTGGTTCTTCGAACCAGTAGTTTGACTTGTACTTCTTTGCTATTTTTAACTCACTTAGTCTATTTTTGATCATGGGAAGGTATATGAGGCATTATGAGGAAAGTTGTTGGTTGGTTGATCTTTCATGGAGGAGAAAAGGAGCTGGAAGCTCATCTGGAAGTCTCCTTCGATTTGACAGAAGCGCTATCAGGCATGACAGGGTCTAACCATTAAAATCTCTTTCTTTCTTCTAAACGTTTCATTAAAACGACTCTACTCTTTTGAGATTCTTGGCTTGCATGTTTTATCTGGTTATTTGCTTGCTGGGTTTTGTAATCTCTGGTAAATTTGGGTTTGAATCCTTGGAAAAAATTAGTGTATGTCCTGCAAACTTTCTTTGTAAGGGTAAAATAGCTAAGCATGTATGAGAAACTTGTTTTCTATGGCTCTGCATGTCATTTCTTGAACTGGTATTGGAAAGGTTGAGATTATGACTGACCTTCGTCGATGGTTACTTGGTTTTGAGTTTTTGGGAAACTTGAGTCCCGTTTGATCTTTCTTTAGGAGCTCATGTTTTTTGAGCTTGAGCTTATATTTTAGCTCGTACTTAAACTTGTGTTTGAGCTCGTGTTCGTTTAATGCTATCTTTGAGTTCATGTTTTATTGAGCTTGATTCGGTGTTACTATTTGATATGAGTTTTTATTGGAGGTTCTTGTTACTTTGAACCATGTTTGGAAGCTTGGTTAATCTTGGACTATTGTTCTGAAGTCCGTATGTAGCTATGTACTCGTGTTTATTCCTATATTATTCGAGACTATTAATGGGAGTTCATAAAGTATACAACAATCATATTTTATTACTTGTATGGTTTTGAAATTTGGTGAGAAACTTGTGTTTCGTTGGAGTTGGAAATAGGGATTTTGATAAGATGTAAATAGATAATGGAATACCTCTACTATTCTAAACTATTAATAGGTATTTGTATTATATACTACCTCGTATTAAGATACTGGTGTATATCTAAACTCATGGTGGAGATTTTGTAATTTGACACTATACATTTAATTTGTTAATTAGTGTGTGGAATTCATAACTACAACGAGGTATCGGTTTTGTTCTGGTATATTTTTTAGGTTTTCTTTGTTTGAGATATAAACTGGAATGGGAACATGTTGTTTCCCTGAACTTGTAAATATTCTCTTGAGTGGTCCTGAACCTTTGTGAGAATTTTGTGTTCAACATTGTGCTCAGATCTTGTATTTTCGAGTTCCGAACTGGTCGTATTATAGACATGTTTGATTTGATTTTGGTATTAAATTGGGTTTTTACTTGCTTTTATGGTTTAAGCTCATAACTCTTTTGAATCAAACTACTTCCTCAAATAAAAACTTGAAGAGTGGTTTAATTGGGTTGTTGGGTAATCTCTTGGAGATCTTGACTGAAATATCTTGTTGGTTTATTGTTCTTCTTGGAAACCCGATCTATTTTCTCTTATAATAAGATGTTGAAATTTATTATAATATAGTTTCTGTCTTGGCTAAGCTCATGGGTAATTCAGAGTTAGTTTTCTATTCGGGTTTGTACACCTCTTGTTGGGTCCATTAAGTGAATACCCGAGTCTTTTAAAAGGTTAAGGAAATTGTGATTCCTTAGGGATAGTGTGCTGTTTTTGAACCTTAATACTATGTTGTTCTGAACTAAAAAATGAACTCATGCTTTATTATGGTAAAGAATGTCAGGGAGATTGCAGTACATTTTCTTCTTACATTGAGTTGGCTTTGTTCTCTCTTCTGGGAGCTATTGTATGAGCTTATTATTTGGATTAGAAAGGGGAATTTTTTGTTAAGTGTAATGAGATGATTTAAGGATTGAATCATATTTCTGAAAAGTTCTTTTTCTAGGATGTTTGCTTAAGTTCATTTGATTGAAACCTTCTGTTAATTATTCTCTTAAGGAAATGGAGATTTATTATGTTGATTAGTCTTCTTGTACATATCATTTGACTGATCTGATGTAGAAAGAGATTAGATGATTAGGTTTGTTGAACAGAAAATGTAAACTGGTTGGTTGACTATTTGATTCTATATTAACTCTTGGATTGAAATGGGATTTTGTTCTAATGAATATCTTAAATGCTGAAGTTAAGGTAGTTGTCCTTTAAATGAGGCAGTCATATTCATGTTATGAACCTGTTTTTGTTTTCGGATGTTTTGTGTTTGGGCATAGTTTGTAATGGGTATTATTCTTCTTTTGCTTAGGAGTTAGATGAATCATCCTAATGAGAACCATATTGTAAACCCTTCTTTTGGCTTAAAGCAAAGATAAATGTTGTATTCTATTATGATAGAATTGGGAACAATGAGATGATATGATCTGTTGTTTACTTAAGGATAATTGATGGGATCAACTAAACTTTAATTCTGTAAGGCAGATGTTGTGGATTATATTTTGTTCTCCTCTTAGAAGGGAATTCAGATTGGTTAATGTACTTATTTTCTGATTGTTATTACTTATACTAGTATGTATGATATATTAATTGTCTCATTAAAGCAGAGTTGTTTTAATGGAACAATTAGTGGAATGCAATACATTTTAAGGCTTAGTGCTTATCATGCTCAGTTCATTGAACTGACCCGTGCTAACAATTTTTACAGATGGACTTCATAAGTGATAAAAGAAGGCTAAACTTATGAGATGCATTGGCTGATTTAAATTTGATTCCTTGTGAAGAATTCAGATTCGTTCTTGAGATTGTATTGAAAAATAAAAGTAGTATTCTTTTAGGATGAAGGTGGTTGTTATGCAGTATGCCTAAAGTGCATAAGGCTTGTAAATGTATAAGTTATAAAGATTAATTGAAAGATGAGAATTTACTTGTATTGGTTGTGTAAATTATCTTGTATTCGTATGAAAAAGATGGATTTCTATCTTGTTGATATTCTTCATATTATTTTTATGCTTAATTGGTTATCCTTTGATAGGTAGGATAAAGGGATTTAGTTCAATTTCCCTAATTAAGATGTAGCTTGTTAAGTTGCAGAATATGATGTTCTTTATCTAAACTATTAAACATAATAATGAAATGTGTGATGAACATACATTAAGAAATATGGATATTGGGTAGGATATACCCTAACACTTAACATGTAGAGAAAGACTCTTTCTCTTTCTTAATTGAATATAAACCAAAAAGGTTTGAAAATATGACTACAATTTATTAGACTTCATTTTGTATGAAGTCTACTTTATATTGGATATATTCTGGCGTTGAACTTTTCTAAAAAGTTATTGTACTTTTTAAATAAGACATATTATAATGTTGTACAGTTATGGTTAATTGGTAGTTTAACTATGTGATCAAACATTAAAAGTGACCATGAATATAATGAAGTTCTTAATGGAATAAATGAAGAAAATTTAGGAAAGAATTTATTGAGCATTGGATTAGGGTTTGGACAGGGTTGCTGTAATCAAGAATTAATTCAGACTAACAATGTATTAACAATCCCCTCGGGGGTATGTACATCTCGATGAGGTAGTTTCTATAGGATGTTGGCACATGCCAACTACAGGGCTGTACTTTCAAGAAGGCTTGGGTCTTCTCAAGAATACA
This sequence comes from Taxus chinensis, assembly GCA_019776745.2. Classification (NCBI taxonomy): domain Eukaryota; kingdom Viridiplantae; phylum Streptophyta; class Pinopsida; order Cupressales; family Taxaceae; genus Taxus; species Taxus chinensis. The sequence continues at coordinate 641,457,571 of CM034149.1, forward strand.
ACATTGTAGTTGACATGTGGCATCACCCTTCCGCATTGATCATCTAGATCTACACCCGATAGGAACTCGAACTTGAACTTAGTTTCCCTCTAGGTCTGGATAGGAGCATATTTAGGATATGAATTAGCTTCCAAAGGCTCAGGGTACGTTGGCACATCCAGTCAATTTAGGTCAACCAAGTATGTCCATTTACCCTAAGCCATTGTGAGCATCTTCCTATAATAGGTTATGTTCCTATCTAGGGCTAGGGTTAAACCTAGAACAAGTGGACTGACGGTAGTCAGTAAAGACCAATCATTAAGGAGTGAGGTGAAGGATGTATTCCAATATGATGAGTATGTCATCTAGGAATAGTGACATACACAGTATGTTATAAATATTTGGCCAAAGTATCACAAACTGCTGGTTGCATTGTCCTATGTCACCAAGTTTAAAACAACGTGATATCAGATGAATATTGGTAGCAGATATTCAGATATGTTCTTTAAATAGATCACTCAGTACCCGGTGTAGGGTAGGATGAAAAAGTATACGAAGTATACAATAGGTATTCAATACATAAGATAACATAAATAGATTGGTAGCTTACCGAGTTATGGAATGAATAGATCGGTGAATCACCGAGTCATTACAGCTGCATATGTTTATCCATTGAATTTGATTGGCATGGAATGTTTGTTCTAAATAATGCTTTATTTAGAACAGTGAACATATATAAAAAAAATTCCCTTGTTTCTAAAGTCTTAAATTGGGAATGTTACATCTTGGTATCAGAGCTGAAGGTTGCAGCTCTTGGACCTATTGTGTCCATAATCTGATGAAACTTAAATTTTCTTGTAACAGAAAATGGTGAAAACAAGAGGAAACATTGCAAATAACCCTCCACCTGAGGGAGGAGTGGCAACTGCCTAGAAACTTGATGAGATCCTTACTGCCCTGTTGGACACAAGAGATCATTTGGCTGTGCTTGAACATCAAGTAATGGGTAATGAGGAGGAAGAAGAAGCTGATAACAATAATCAGCCACCTCCAGGGGACAATGCCAATGTGGGTGTTGATAATAACAATGTTAACATACCTGTGGAGCCTGAGAACAAAAAGGCTAGGCTAGCAGTAAAACTCACTAATGACATAAAAAGGATAAGTCCACCCAAGTTTGATGGCACCACATTAGGAGATGGGGCTGAGAACTGGCTCAGTGAGATGGAGAAATACTTTGCAATAAGAAATTTCTCAGAAGAAACAAAGGCGATATGGGGAGCATATCAAATTTCTCATGAAGCATCTTCGTGGTGGGACAGCCACAAGACGAGTTGAACATTGATGAATCTAATATCACATGGGACCAATTTAAAGGTTACTTTAGGCAAAGATGGCTTCCATAACTCTACTATGATCAGAAAATGACTGAATTTCAGAACTTAGCTCAAGGAAAGCTAACTGTAACTGAGTATTGGGAGTGATTTACAAAACTCCTTAAGTATGTGCCTCAGTACCAAACTGATGAGAAGTTCAGGATACAAAAATTCATCATGGGATTAAATCCCATTATAGGAGGAGAGGTGGATGTTCACAGCCCAACCATGATGGAAGGGGTTGTTGAAAAAGCCATAAGGTAGGAACAAAAATTAAAGGCAATTTCTTCTCACAAGGAGGAAGTAAGGAAGAAGAATCCCAACTCCTCTTCATCCTCTCTTGCACCCAAGAAAGGACCATGGAATAAATTCAGAATGAAACGTAAGTTTTCATCTGATACAAATAAGAAATCAGCAACAAACAAGTTTGTTGGTAATGCATGGAACAACTTTTCCAAGAACAATAATAACGGACAGAAGTCCTATGGGGGTCTGAACGATAACTCTAAGGCTGGAATTAAACCTAAGCCTAGGAAGGGACCTGTAGGAGGTTGTTATAACTATGGAAAAGATCATTATGTAAATCAATGTCCTTTGAAGAAGGATGAATGTAATCAACAACACAAGATACACGCTGCAGTAGCTGACAAGCAGGCTGAGAAATAGGCCACACCCATAGAAGTTTCGGGTAAGTTATTTGGTTTACCAATAACTATTATTTTTTATACCGGAGCTACTGAATGTTTTATTTCTAGTAAATTAGCATCAAAATTAAAAATAAAAGGTGGAAACATGGATAAAACATGGACTGTACAGTATGGTAATAATGTTGTTCATACGGTTAGTATGTGTCTTTTTGGAGCAGTCCTTGATTTACCTAACTTTTCCACAGAGGTTGATCTTTATGTTGCACCTTTAGGGTTTTATGATGTAATCATAGGTGTTAATTGGTTAGCAGAACATAAGGCTAAAGTGGACTATTTTGAAAAACACATTAGTTGTTTAGACGACCTGCAGAAAACAACAGAGATTCAGGGTGTGAAACGTGAGATTTCTGTTAGAAAACTGTCAGCTATGCAACTTAAAAAGGCCAAAAATAAAGGATGTACCTTATATGTAGTAAAAATTACTAAATCAACAGAAGAGAGTAGTGATATTATGGAATGATATCCATTGTTATGAGACTTCATTGATGTATTTTCGGAAGAATTTCAAGGTCTTCCACCCAAAAGGGAATTTGATTTCATGATTGAGATCAAGCCTGGAACTGAACCTATTTCTAAAGCACCGTATCGAATGACTACTACCAAATTAGTAGATCTTAAGGCTCAGTTGCATGAAATTTTGTCTCAAGGTTTGATTAGACTAAGTGTTTCACCTTGGGGAGCACCCATAATTTTTGTGAAAAATAAATATGGAACACTTAGATTGTGCATTGATTACAAAATGTTAAATAAGGAAACAATTAAGAATAGATATCCACTCCCTAGGATTGATGATTTATTTGATCAGATGCGTGGAGCATTGGTATATTCCAAGATAGATCTTTGATCTGGATATCATCAATTACGAATTAAGGATGAGGATATTCATAAAACAACTTTCAGAACAAGGTATGGACATTATGAGTTTATAGTTTTACCTTTTGGATTAACTAATGCACCTATGACATTTATGAATTTAATGAATAATATCTTTCAAGAATACTTGGAAAAATTTGTGCTCGTATTCTTGGATGACATTCTCATATATTCTAAAAGCATTGAGGAGCATCATGAGCATTTGAAAATAGTTTTGGAAATTCTGAGAAAGAGACGGTTGTTTGGTAAGCTGTCCAAATGTTCTTTCTATGACACAAAATTCCACTATCTGGGACATGTAATAAGTAAAGATGGAATTGTTGTAGATCCTTCAAAAATTGTAGCTATAATTGAATGGCCTGCACCAAAGAATGTACATGAAGTTAGAAGCTTCATGGGACTTGCTGGATACTATAGGAAATTTGTAAAAGACTTTTCTAAGATAGCTGCACCAATAACTTCCTTACAAAAGAAAGATAAAAAGTTTGTTTGGAGTGAGAAATGTGAAATTACATTTAAAACCTTGAAGGAACAGTTAACTTCAGCACCTATTCTTGCAGTACCATATCCTAATGGAGATTTTATGGTGGTAACTGATGCATCTGGTGAAGGTCTAGGAGGTATTTTGTTACAAAGTGGTCATGTTATAGCATACGAAAGTAGAAAACTTAAGTTACATGAGTTGAATTATGCTCCACATGATTTAGAGCTTGCTGCCATTGTTCATGCACTTCAAGTTTGGAGGCATTATCTGCTTGGTAAACCATTTGAGTTGAAAACTAATCATCTTGGGCTGAAGTACATTTTCACTCAGCCAAATTTGAATGCAAGACATCGAAGGTGGTTAGATTTTTTGTCTCAATATGATTTTGACATCAGTTATATAAAGGGTAAATAAAATAGAGTGGTGATGCTCTAATTCGTAGGAAGCACATTTATGCTCTTATAACGTTAAGAACTCAGTTTAAGGATGAAGTAAAAAGTGTTATGGAATCTGATTCTTACTTCCAACAAGTAAAAGTAGAACTTGCTACAGATTCGAATGATTTGAGGTATAAAGGTTTTCACTTTGATCAAGAAGGAATCTTACGATTTGAAAACAGAGTCTATGTACCTTCGCTAAATGATTTAAGAAAGAAATTGTTAGTAGAATTTCATAATTCACCTTTTTCTGGACACCCTGGCATTACTAAGATGCTTGCTGATATAAAATAACAATATTTTTGGAAAGGAATGAAAAAAGATGTTCTAAACCTTGTGACACATTGTCTTGAGTGCCAACGTGTTAAGGCAGAACATATGCACCCAGCCGGTTTGTTATATCCTCATAGCATACCGCAATACAAATGGCAGGTAATAAGCATGGATTTTGTACAAGGGTTACCTATGTCGAGAAATAAGCATGATGTTATCTTAGTAGTTGTTGATAAACTAACAAAGGTAGAACATTTTATTGCTGGAAATCTAAAGGATGATTCTCCTATTTTGGCAAGAATATTTGTACATGAAATTTTCAGATTACATGGAGTACCTGAGTTAATCATTTTGGATAGAGATCCTAGAATGATGTCAAGATTTTGGCAAATGCTTAATGCAGCTCTAGGAACTAAGCTAAATTTCAGTTTTGCGTATCATCCAGAAACAGATGGGCAGACTGAAAGAGTAAATCAAGTTTTAGAAGATATGTTACGAATGTATTGCATGGATCAATAATATAAGTGGGAAGAGTATCTTCCATTAGTTGAATTCACATACAATAATACATATCATGCTTCTCTTAAGATGGCACCTTTCGAGGCATTATACAGAAGAAAATGCAGAACCCCTATTAGTTGGGATAACATAGAAGATAGAGAGGTAATTGGACCTGAAATTCTTACTGAAATGGAACAACAAGTTAAATTGATTCGTGAACGCTTGAAAGAAGTAGCAGATAGGAAAAAGAGTTACACTGACTTGAAGAGGGTTGATAGGAAATTTTGAACTTGGTGAGAAATTCTTTCTTCGGGTTAAACCGAAAAAGAGTTCTATAACTTTTGGCAAGGCTACCAAGTTATCACCTCGTTATGTGGGACCTTTTGAGATAGTTGAAGTAATCAACCATGTAGCTTATTGTTTAGCATTACCTCCTGCTTTGTCACAAATGCATGATGTTTTCCATATTTCTTTGCTTAAGAAATACATTTCAGATTTATCACACGTGTTAAATTGGAATTCCTTGCAGGTCCAGGACCTAGGAATAATCATGGTTAAACCCATACGAGTGCTTGAAACTTGCTAGTTGCATTTGAGAAATTGAGAAATAAGACAATGTAAAGTCCAGTGGGACCAGTTTAATGAAGACAAGTGCAACTTGGGAAAACCTAGAGGATATGAAAACTTCTTTTCCATATCTATTTGAACATAACTGAATTCTGAAGATTGTTAAAAAAAAATCTAATTGAATTACTTTTTCTTCTGTATAAGACTATAAGTATGCCAATTTTGGGTAGATATTTATATGAGTTGAATAAACAGATATTTAATGTTGATTTCTGGAACTATAAGTTTTTGATATATTTGACTTATGATAAGAGAAGTGAATGAATTGATTGTCATTGATATAAATTGTTAAAATGAGGTAATCATTGGGAGGATGATTCTTTTTAGGAGGGAAGCATGTAACACCCTCGACAATTTTTATATTCCTCTTTTGCATTTCAAGTGTTGACATGTGATCTTCTTCTAAAGATGTGTTCTTTTGGTTGTTGGAGATCATGCTTGATATGGATAAATATTTTTATGTTCTTAAGATCATTAGACTAGAATGGAATGGCTTCCTTGAATCCATTTTTCACTTCTTGTAGGTGAGTTGCAATCTGGTTTAAAATTTGCAAACTTATCTCTTTATCTGACTCATCCTTGGATCAATTTCAGTGATCCAAGGAATGTTTTAAACCTCCTCAGTTGAATGAATGGTAAATTGACATTCCATAATTGAGGGACATGATGGACTGAAATTTGTTATTACAAGTTATTTAATCTATGTGAACGTGTTTCTATTCAGTTGTATGTTGTGCTTAGGTCCTTGAAGATTGATCTTGGCAGTCCATTGCTAACGTAAATGAAATGTAGCCTGTTCATGACATTGGAAGGATTCAGAATCCTAAAACTACAGGATTATCCTATATGGAATCCTAAGCTGGGTAAGAATATATAATATATATATATATACTACCTAGCTATGTTACTTAATTGATTTTATTTCTAACCTAAGCCTTGTGCTAAGGGAGTATGGAAAGGTTTCTAGGCTATCTAAATTAACCTAAAACCTAATGCTATATGGTTATGATATGATCTAACCTAATGTTGGAATTACCTAAGGTAATGTGTTAAGGCCTAAGGTAAATATTCCTAAACTAACCTAAGTTTAAGGATCTATCCTAAGCTATTTTAATGGGAACCTAATGGGTCGCATACCTCTAAGGCGATGGTTCCAATGGCATTTAATTTTTGATAAGGTTCTTAAAGGCATACGTACTGCCAGTTTTGGTAGGGGCTAGTTGATTTAGCAGAGGCTTATGTGGAAGTTCCACTAAAGATGGATTTCATGTTAAATTGGAATTGGAATTAACCAGACTTGGGAGGTGGTGGCAAGGAAAGATAAGTGGGAAAATTGGAATTAATGGAATTTATTGGTCTCGGTTTTTGTTCACAAACCATCTAGGAAACTTGGAAGATGGATTTGTGGGAGATTGTTGGTTTTTGCATGCTTTTTAGATTTTTCTCTGCATGGAGCAAACTGGTTCTTCGAACCAGCAGTTTGACTTACACTTCCTTGCTATTTTTAACTCACCTGGTCTATTTTCGATCATGGGAAGGTATATGAGGCATTCTGAGGAAATTTGTTGGTTGGTTGATCTTTCGTGGAGGAGAAAAGGAGTTGGAAGCTCATCTAGAAGTCTCCTTTGATTTGGATAGAAGCACTATCAGGCATGATAGGCTCTAACCATTAAGATCTCTTGCTTTCTTCTAAACGTTTCATTAAAATGACTCTGCTCTTTTGAGATTCTTGGCTTGCATGTTTTATCTGGTTATTTTCTTGCTGGGTTTTGTAATCTCTAGTAAATTTGGGTTTGAATCCTTGGAAAAATTAGTGTATGTCCTGGAAGCTTTCTTTGTAAGGGTTAAATAGCTAAGCATGTATGAGAAACTTGTTTTATGGCTCTACATGTCATTTCTTGAACCGGTATTGGAAAGGTTGAGATTATGACTGACCTTCGTCGCTGGTTACTTGGTTCTGAGTTTTTGGGAACCTTGAGTCCCATCTGATATTTCTTTAGGAGCTCGTGTTTGTTGAGCTTGAGCTTATATTTTAGCTCGTACTTAAACTTGTGTTTGAGCTCGTGTTCATTTAAGCCTATCTTCGAGTTCATGTTTAATTGAGCTTGATTCGGTGTTAGTATTTGATATGAGTTTTTGTTGGAGGTTCTCGTTACTCTGAACCGTGTTTGGAAGCTTGGTTAATCCTTGTACTGTTGTTTGAAGTATGTATGTAGCTCTGTACTCGTGTTTATTCCTATATTATTTGGGACTGTTAATGGGAGTTCATATCATATACAACACTCATATTTTATTACTTGTATGGTTTTGAACTTTGGTGAGAAACTTGTGTTTCGTTGGAGTTGGAAATAGGGATTTTGATAAGATGTAAATAGATAATGGAAGCCCTCTTCTATACTAAACTATTAATAGGTATTTGTATTATATACTACCTCGTATTAAGATATTGGTGTATATCTGAACTCATGTTGGAGATTTTGTGATTCGACACTGTACATTTAATTTGTTACTTAGTGTGTGGAATTCGTAACTACAACAAGGTATCGGTTCTGTTCTGGTATCTTTTTTGGGTTTTCTTTGTTTAAGATATAAACTGGAATGGGAACATGTTGTTTCCCTGAACCTGTAAATATTCTCTTGAGTGGTCCTGAACCTTTGTGAGAATTTTGTGTTCAACATTGTGCTTCGGATTTTGTATTTTTGAGTTCTGAACTGGTTGTATTATAGACATGTTCAATTTGGTTTTGGTATTGAATTGGGTTTTTACTTGATTTTATGGTTTAAGCTCATAACTCTTTTGAATCGAACTACTTGCTCAAAGAAAAAATGGAAGAGTGGTTTAATTGGGTTGTTGGGTAATCTCTTGGAGATCTTGACTGAAATATCTTGTTGGTTTATTGTTCTTCTAGGAAACCTGATCTATTTTCTCTTATAATAAGATGTTGAAATTTATTGTAATATAGTTTCATGTCTTGGCTGAGCTCGATGGGTAATTCAGAGTTAGTTTTCTATTCGGGTTTTTACACCTCTTGTTGGGTCCATTAAGTGAATACCCGAGTCTTTTAAAAGGTTAAGGAAATTGTGATTCCTTAGGGATAGTGTGTTGTTTTTGAACCTTACTCCTATGTTGTTCTGAACTGAAAAATGAACTCATGCTTTATTATGGTAAAGAATGTCAGGGAGATTGCAGTACATTTTCTTCTTACATTGAGTTGGATTTGTTCTCTCTTCTAGGAGCTATTGTATGAGCTTATTGTTTGGATTAGAAAGGGGAATTTTTGGTTAAGTGTAATGAGATGATTTAAGGATTGAATCATATTTCTGAAAATTTCCTTTTCTAGGCTATTTTGTTAAGTTCATTTGATTGAAACCTTCTGTTAATTATTCTCTTAGGAAATGGAGATTTATTATGTTGATTAGTCTTCTTGTACATATCATTTGACTGATCTGATGTAGAAAGAGATTAGATGATTAGGTTTGTTGAACAGAAAATGTAAACTGGTTGGTTGACTGTTTGATTCTATATTCACTCTTGGATTGAAATGGGATTTTGTTCAGATGAATATCTTAAATGCTGAAGTTTAAGGTAGTTGTCCTTTAAATGAGGCAGTCATATTCATGTTATGAACCTATTTTTGTTTTCGGATGTTTTGTGTTTGGGAATAGTTTGTAATGGGTATTCTTCTTCTTTTTCTTAGGAGTTAGATGAATCATCCTAATGAGAACCATGTTGTAAACCCTTCTTTTGGCTTAAAGCAAAGATAAATGTTGTATTCTATTATGATAGAATTGGGAACAATGAGATGATATGATCTGTTATTTGCTTAAGGATAATTGATAGGATCAATTAAAATTTAATTCTGTAAGGCAGATGTTGTGGATTATATTTTGTTCTCCTCTTAGAAGGGAATTCAGATTGGATAATGTACTTCTTTTCTGATTGTTATTACTTATACTGGTATGTATGATATATTAATTGTCTCATTAAAGCAGAGTTGTTTTAATGTAACAATTAGTGGAATGCAATTACATTTTAAGGCTTAGTGCTTATCATGCTCAGTTCATTGTAACTGACCGTGCTAACAATTTTTGCAGATGGAATTCGTAAGTGATAAAAGAAGGCTAAACTTATGAGATGCATTGGCTGATTTAAATCTGATTCCTTGTGAAGAATTCAGATTCATTCTTGAGATTGTATTGAAAAATAAAAGTAGTATTCTTTTAGGATGAAGGTGGTTGTTATGCAATACGCCTAAAGTGCATAAGGCTTGTAAATGTATAAGTTATAAAGATTAATTGAAAGCTGAGAATTTACTTGTATTGGTTGTGTAAATTATCTTGTATTCGTATGAAAAAGATGGATTTCTATCTTGTTGATATTCTTCATATTATTTTTATGCTTAATTGGTTATCCTTTGATAGGTAGGATAAAGGGATTTAGTTCAATTTCCCTAATTAAGATGCAGCTTGTTAAGTTGCAGAATATGATGTTCTTTATCTAAACTATTAAACATAATAATGAAATGTGTGATGAACATACATTAAGAAATATGGATATTGGGTAGGATATACCCTAACACTTAACATGTAGAGAAAGACTCTTTCTCTTTCTTAATTTAATATAAACCAAAAAGGTTTGAAAATATGACTATAATTTATTAGACTTCATTTTGTATGAAGTCTAATTTATATTGGATATATTCTAGCATTGAACTTTTCTAAAAAGTTATTTTACTTTTTAAATAAGAAATATTATAACGTTGTACAGTTATAGTTAATTGGCAGTTTAACTATGTGATCAAACATTAAAAGTGACCATGAATATAACAAAGTTCTTAATGGACTAAATGAAGCAAATTTAGGAAAGAACTTATTGAGCATTGGATTAGGGTTTGGCAGGGTTGTTGTAATCAAGAATTAATTCAGACTAACAATGTATTAACAATCCCCTCGGGGGTATGTACATCTCGATGAGGCAGTTTCTGTAGGATGTTGGCACACGCCAACTGTAGGGTTGTACATTTTGAGAAGGCTTGGGTCTTCTCAAGAATACAGTGTTGTAGTTGACATGTGGCATCACCCTTCCTCATTGATCATCTAGATCTACACCTGATAGGAACTTAGACTTGAACTTAGTTTCCCTCTAGGTCTGGATAGGAGCATATTTAGGATATGAATTAGCTTCCAAAGGCTTAGGGTACGTTGGCACATCGGTCAATTTAGGTCAACCGAGTATTCCCATCTATCCTAAGCCATTGTGAGCATCTTCCTATAATAGGTTATGTTCCTATCTAGGGCTAGGGTTAAACCTAGAACAAGTGGACTAATGGTAGTCAGTAAAGACCAATCATTAAGGAGTGAGGTGAAGGACGTATTCCAATATGATGAGTATGCCATCTAGGAATAGTGACATACACAGTATGTTATAAATATTTGGCCAAAGTATTGCAAACTACTGGTTGCATTGTCCTATGTCACCAAGTTTAAAACAATGTGATATCAGATGAATATTGGTAGCATATATTCAGATATATGTTCTTTAAAAAGATCACTCAGTAGTCAGTGTAGGGTAGGATGACAAAGTATACAAAGTATACAATAGGTATTCAATACATAAGATAACATAAATAGATCGGTAGCTTACCGAGTTATGGAATGAATAGATCGTGAATCACCGAGTCATTATAGTTGCATATGTTTATCCATTGAATTTGATTGGCATGGAATGTTTGTTCTAAATAATGCTTTATTTAGAACAAGTGAACACTATAAAAAAAATTCCCTTGTTTCTAAAGTCTTAAATTGGGAATGTTATAGTTCTTCTATGTTCTCTAGGAGTGTAGGATAATTAGGCACTCTTTCTTCTGACTCTCTCACCTCCTCATTTAACTACATTTTCATCCTTCTTTGCATGGTTACCTCCTTCTATGCAAAGAGTCTGGGTGATTTGCACACCATTTTTGGAGTATCACCTTGGGTCCTTGTTCTCCTAAACACCCTCTTAAATTTTTGCTCCCCTTGGACTTCACTCAATTCCTCATCATCCCCCTCTTGTGACTGAGGTGGTGTAGTGGCACGCTTAGCTTTACCCTTATTTGTAGGATGTCTCCTACCTCTATGCTCCAAACCACCAATATATTTGTGCTCCTCCTCCTCATCTTCCACTTCAATTGGCTCTGTGGGCTTAGGCACTAGGATGTTCTCCATTGTGTGCTTACCTTTGTTGGTGTTGGAAGTGCGAACTCACCTTCCACATAATTGTTATTCTCCATCTTTGGCTTTAGTTGGAGATACACAAGCACTGCTCCAATATATCCCACCACCAAACTTATTGGTTTAATGTTCAAAACATCATAAATGAGTATTTCAACATATGCACCCCATCCTGGATACAAATATTTTTTCCTTAGTGTGTGGTAGTCGTAATCCACCTTATCCACATTGAACATCAGTCATCGTGTGTCTATAAACCTGTGTACTGATGCCTAGAAGTACCTTGTTATGAATGTATATGGAAAATTACACCAAGGAATCCATGCCCCATATTTCATGTCAAATCGTGCTATACATAAATGTTGGTATACATCAAATTGAAATTATTTCCCTATTACTGAAGGCAAGTCCTTTGGGATACGCCACTCTTCTCCAAATGTCACGCAGATCCTATCATACCACTTCTTAGCCCATTTCCTAACCTGCTCTATCATGGATCCCTCACATAAGTACTTCTTGAAGCATTCTTCAGGTGATTTTTGTTCCATTGGATACTCCCATACCTTCTCCTTCGGTCCATTAGGTACTCTGATCTCCATGAACACTAATGATAACAGAACAAATCCAAAGCTGATCTTTCCTCCTACGTGTGCTTCTTCAATAATTTTCTCTGCAATTTACCATGAAATGTTTTATACTAATCCTTCAGAAATCTTTTTAGAAATGTGCAACTACATGGTGTTCACTTGTGATCACCTTTCCTGGTCATTGATCTTTGTAATGAGATGTGTGGTTACTTGTACAATTGGATACTTCTTTAGTTTGTCGATGTCCATACCACGTGGACCCTTTGTATATCCCAACTCCTTCCTGGTCTCTAATATTATGGTTTTATCTGTCAAATCATCTCCCGTGCCTTTCAACCCTGTCACTGTGGAGATGAGCGTGGCAGAAATTCTGACTCTGTACCCTGTAAAGTAGAAAAAATCCTCGTGTACTCTACTCATAAGCCACTGGTATAATGGCTCATACTTCCTGAAATAAGGGAGCTCGTAAAGTTGGTTAACCCCTATCCTTTGAAAGAGCTTCTCACTAGCATCGTCATACACTAGGATATCTTCCGCCGTGTGTTTATTTTTCTTCGTGTTCAACAATGCGTCAAGATCCTTCTTGTTCTCAATGGTACGGTGATTTTACTCACTCACTTTTCTTTTCCTTATGTGAGAATCCCACTCTTGGATAACAATCTCCCCCTCTGGATATTGCATCTCTAAAAAATCGATTTCTTGAGCCATTTCTTCCTCCTCGACGACCACCTTCTTCTTTCCTTTTACTCTTGTTGCAACTACCTTCATGGGTGCCATTTTTACCTTGCAATCCTTTTTATATCCTTTCCGTTATAATTCTAAAATGTGTGAAGCAAATCCTAGTTTGATTTAGTGTGCCCTAGGTGAAATTTTGTGTGCCTAACTCATCTTTGTCACCTCTCTTCACTCAAACCCTTCACCACTGGGGACACAAGCTTCTTCTGTGCACATATCTCTTCGTCACAACTGGTTACACACCTCTCGCACCTTAAAATGATCACTTGGCTCTTCGTACTTAGCTTCTTTCAATTACTCTTACTCGCAATGGTAAAAATGAATTCACATCCCATCCTTATATAGATTTTTCAAATTTTGATTCATTTATTACTCGTTCACCTACCAAATATCCCCTCATTCATTGACCAAATTCATTTTTTCCATGAGGTACATCTTCGCACCCTAGCTATAACCTTCTAGCATGCCTTCCTACCCTCTGGTCACAGAATTCTCTTTAGCATGTGCCCTTGTGCTCGATTACCTTGTCACTGTACCTTCTCATGGTAGTTATCATGGACTCTACTTACCTTGTGTTATATTGTTCCTTCTTTCATCTCCATCCTTGGTCACTTGTGAGAAGCAATCTTTCTTTGACTTAAAGCACACCCATAGCAGCTTATTTATTTATCCTTTCAATTCCCATTGTCTTTAGGGATAATTTTAGTGGCGAATATTTGTAATATGGTGAATATTCCATTTTTGAAAAATTTGAAAAGGTGAATTTTCTAGCGCGGGTTAGTGACCTGTTCACCTAAAAATTACAGTTTAATTTTTTTAAGGGGTCGGCTTCACCTACCCTTAAAACTATCCCATATATAATCTTAGATTATTCACCAGGTAGAACACTACTAGATCACTCATACCACCTAGGGCCATATGTATTATGAAGTACAATAAATGCACGACAGGAGGGAAAAGGCTACAAACACGTGACAGGAGGGTGGAGGCTACATAGGTGTGAGAGAGAGTTTGTTAAAATGTGACATGGAGAGTTTTTTGACGTGCAACAGGAGTGTAGAGGAAGTAGACCCATGATAGAGAGTTTGTTGACGTGCAACATAGATATTTTGTTATCGCACAACCAGAGGGTAGAGACTGCATATGTGCGACAGAAAATTTTATATCGCGTGTCAACCACCTTGTTGACATGTGACAAAAAATCTCCTATCGTTATGTCGCACCTCTTAAAAATTAGGTGAAATTTTTGTTGTCGGACCCCCAAAAAATTCACCTTCCCACGAAACCAGTTCCGAGGATATTTGCCAGGTATTTTCCACCTCTGATTTATAAGAGGTCTCTTAAAATGAACCCTGATTATCATGTAGCTTGATATAAATAACCACCCACATTATAAGTATGTGCAGTCCTCCACTCATAAACATTATTCACATAGTAATTAGCTTCATGCGCACAAGCACGCTTGTTACACAAGAACAATAACTCAATTTACAAAGCATAATGACAATGAAGGAAATACATAATTGAAAACCTAATCTAGATGGAAATACTAACTTATTACAAACACCAAGAAGACTTATTTATAGTAGGGCTTCAACCTACTCCCATTAAAGTAACTGGGTAGCTGTGTTCCATCAAGTGCTTCTAACTAGACAGCACCTGATTCAAGTATGTGAATGATGACATATGGCCCCAACCAATGTACTTTTAACTTTCTTAGATGGCACAGAAACTTGGAGTCATAAAGAAGTACCATTTTTCAAATCTCAAGCTTCTTATCTCTTATGTTTTTGTCATGCCATGCTTCCTACCTGGCCTTTTACTGCTTCTGACTCCATCATGTTATGGCTCATCACAAATCCAGTTGAATCATCTACTCAACATTCTCTTCTAAATCCTACCCATCAACTAGACCTCCAGCGCGTGTAATGCGCAAAGAAGGTAGCATAAATTCTATAAGGAGAATGTCTTCTGCGCCAAACAACAATTGAAATGATGTGGCTTTGTTCAATCTCTTATAAGTTGTTTTATATGCCCAAAGAACAACTGACACTTTATCATCCTAATCCTTTCTTCCAACATCAAAATTTTTTGTCAAAGTTTGGCTCAAAATCTTGTTGAAAGCCTCAACAGTTCCATTTTCTTGAGGATGATAGGGTGTACTTTTATGGTGTGCAACCATAAACTCATCTAATAGGATCCTGATTGTCTCATTCAAAAAGTGTGTACCCCTATCACTTTTCAAGCTTAAAGGGCACCCATATCTTATAGGAACATTATCCTAGAGAAACCTAGCAGTTGTAGCCGCTATACAGTCCTTCGTAGGTGTTGAATCTACCCATTGTGTGAGATAATATGTACAAATAATGATATAGTGCGATCCAATCTTATGCACGGCTGGCGAAATAGGTCCTACAAAGTTAATGGCCCATTTCTTAAATGAATCAGCACTATTAATCATTCTTAAAGGCATCTCATCTCTTTGCCCTAGTATTCTTAGGTGCTGACAATGGACACATGCCTTACAATATTTATAGAGTGTCTCCCACCATAATCCAGCGAGTAGGATCTTTCGGGCAGTTGTATCACCTGCATAGTGGCCCCCTGGAATACCACCATGGGAATCTTCTATAATATCCTTTCCCTCATGCTCTAATACACAATGGATTAGTACTTCATCTCTGCCTAACTTGTAAAGGTCACCACTGATTAACATAAATGGTGTCGTGCGTATAACAAGCTTGTTTCTTTTCTAATTCCTTTATTCTTTCTGGTGCCATACCAGTTCATAGAAAGACAACAATGTCTTCTAATTATGAGGGTGTGCATTGTAACCTATATAAGTGTGCATTTGGAATTTTTTCTTTAATTGTATGTGCTTCCTCTCCTAAGTGAATTCTAGACAAGTGGTCTAGTCCAGAGTTACTTTTCCCTGGCTTCACCACAACTGTGAAGTCAAACTCTTGAAATAGGAGTACCCATCTGCATATGCACCCTTACAAGACTAGTTTCTTTACCAAATAATTCAATGCCATGTGATCTATATAAAGCACAAATGGTGTTCCTAATAAGTACTGTCGAAATTTGTGCAATGCATAGATCATTGAAAAAACCTTGCGCTATGTAGTTTTATAATTCCTTTCAGCAGGAGTCATCTTCCTGTTAGTGCAAAATCACAGCACCCCTGGATGTTGATCAGATTTCTAGGTTGAGCATACTAGCATCTAGTGTGATTGCACAACATTGAATCCTTTCTCCAAGTGTGGGACTTGTAAAAATGAGAAAGGAATCTCCAGAGAAGGTTAGTTCCTATTCCTCTGTTCAGATGCACACGAAAAATGTAGAGGGTTTACTCAAAACCTAATCTAACTTGCTAAGGAGACAGGGTAAGAAGATGCATAAAAATAAACCTAAACTAACAAAGGTGATGCACTGAGGAATGAAGAACACCTATCTTGCCAATAAACACAAACCATTAAAATGTGATGCAAGATCATGCACAGATAACAAAATTTGCAGTGAAATATCAAGAGGATGCAAATGAACACAGAGAGGGTTGAGAATCATCCACAGACATGAATTATTTGCTCCAAAGATTGATACAATACACTACAAAATTCCAAGAGGCAAAGTTGCATTACAGTTTTAAATGGGAGGTTTGAACTCCACAAATTCGCCTGCCAAAGAGAAGAAGGGAGGGGCAAAACAAGAATGTCCAACGCTTAGAAAGAAGCCCCTCCTTACAATTTTATAGGAAGAATGAGAGAGGGAAGAGAGAGGAAATCCAAATCTACCCCAACCACTTCTAGTTTGCATTTAATGCATCTCATTATGGTGGTAGGTGGGAACCCTAGCAAAAGTGGTGAACTGTATTTTACATTTAAGCTGGTTGTTGAAACGTTATTTCTGGCCATTATCACGTGTCAGAGGTGTTTTTCAATTTTCTCTCTCCAAACCCCATTAAAATGCAAAATTTACCCTAGAATCATGTAGAGAATTTTTCCAGATTTCCATTGATATAAAGAACATGAAAATCCAAGCTCTGGATCGAAAGTTATGGCCATTTGAAGATTTAGGGTAAAAACAGGCCCAAAACGGATCGACGGGAAAAAAATTTGAATTTTACCTCTTTTTTGCATTTTGAATTTTTTTTAAATTTTCCACACACTCCACCACTTGGATGACATGTTTCAAGCTCTGGTTCATCTGTGGGCTCATCCTTTGAAAATTTCTTGCCACTTGGACATGTGGCATAACCTGATTTGTTGGCCGGGGCAGCGGGCCAAAACACTCCTTTTGGATTTTTGGTGAAACACTTAGCCAAATTTCTAACTTTTCCTCTTCTAACACATGGCACATTCTGATTCATCTGCAGGCTTTCTTGTCTCTTTTCAGCCATTTCACCTTTTCACATCCCTCGCATCCCTCGCGTACCTTAGCCCCGGATGTCCCAGACGAAAATCTCCTGCTTCGGCCGATTCGGGCTTCCTTGTTCCTGTTTGAGGTGAAGACACGTGGTGAGATTCCATTTGTTGGCAGATCTTTTGGCTTTTCATGTCCCTCATGTACTTTTGGCCTAGATGTCCCAAACTACCTGAGACAAATATCTCCGAACCACCCGAAATAGACTGTCTTTCGGCGAATCGGCCGGTTCGCGTCCCTCGTGTACTTTTAGCCCGAATGTCCCAAACTACGTGAAACAAAGACTTAGAAATTTTTCCTTGGTCTCGGCTGTTTTGGATTTTCACGTCTCGCACGTCCAGATGTCCCAACTGTCCCGCGGACTACCTGGGACAAAAGACTTATCCGATTTTCTTGCTTTTTCGGCCCCAAGCTTGGTACAACGAACCTCAGTACGACCCGAACCCTTCAGTCCCGAAATGCTTTGAAACAGTCCTGCAACCTTATTTTTTGCATTTTTCCCATCTTCTCTAACTCGTTGGGATTTCTTCTTGGATGGGAGAGTTAGAAAAAGGATGAGGGAACCCCGAAAAAGATGATTTTGGGCCTCAAATCAATCTTACATGCTCGGGACTGAATAATTTGATGCATGTTATCAAAATTACCCTGGGGGGTGAATTTTGGATAACAATTTGGTGACTCAGCGGGGTCATCTGCCTGTTAGATGAAGTTACCAGTTGCCTAAAGCATCCATTGGGCATGGATTCACTTGATTCTCTATTTAATACCCCAACTGACTAGAACGTTGCAAGGAGGAAGATGGAAAATCACCTGATGGAAGCAAGGGCTGCAAAACATCTCTAGGGACAACAAGCCTGTGCCAAAGCACTTAGGGAAAGCAAAACAACCTAAAGCAAAACAATGTGCACAAGTACTTGGAGGGATGAAAACCTAAACTAATATTTACAAGGTGGATAATTTCCCTTTAGTAACAATGCTTTAGATAGATTCCATTGACTGGAATATGTAGTTCTTTGCCATCCAATGAAGACAATTGGAAGGCATTGCTGTCCTTACACTTTGTGACCATGTATGGGCAACTCCAAATGGCATCAAATTTTGAATGCCTTCCCAGTTTTGCTCTATCTACATCCCATTTTAATACTAGATCTCCAACTTGGAAAGATCTACTCTTGGCCTTCCTATCAAAGGTCTTCTTGATCAAAGCTTGATCCTTTTCCATTGCTTGGGATGCCTGATCTCTGATCTCTTGGAGCTCCATCAACTCTGCATATCTCACCTCCATGGGCCCAAACTCTAGCAACTCTAATTGCTTCATGAGTTCCAATGTTGGCAACTCAAGTGACATGGGAAAGATTGCCTCTCTTCCATAAACAAGCCTGAATGGAGAATTACCTGTGGATCTCTTTGGAGTTATCCTATCAACCCATAAGGCTGATTTAAGTTTGGTATGCCAAGACCTCTGATTCTCATCAAGATTCCTCTTAATGATCCTCAACAGGTTCTTGTTTGTAGATTCAACCTGGTCATTACCCTGAGGGTAGTAGTTTGATGAAGTACCTAGGTAGATCCCATTCTTGACAGCCCACTCAGTCACCTTGGATCCAATGAATGCTAATGCATTATCTGAGATTATTGTAGCAGGTATGTCAAATCTGGTTACTATCCCCTCATAGAAGTCTAAGATTCTAGACTCATTTGCTTCCTTGAGTGCTACTGCTTCAGTCCATTTGGTGAAGTAGTCTATGGCTGTCAAAATCCACTTATGCCCTTGGCTTGAATTGGGATTAATGAATCCAATGAAGTCCAAACCCCATTGCATGAATGGCTGGTCAACTAAAATTGGATGCAATGGAAGGGCAGCTAGCCTCTCTTTACCTGTGAAGAATGCACAATTCTTGCACCTTTTGATCCACGTGAAGCAATCACTGAAAATCTTGGGCCAATAATAACCAGTCTTCATGATTTTTAGGGCTATCACTCTTGGTGTAAAATGACCACCAGCTAGTCCACCATGGAACTCTTCCAACACCCTATGAATCTGATTTGTGTTAATGCATCTCAGCAACACTCCATTCACATCTTTTTTGAACAAAACACCGTCTACTATGGCATATGGGACAGCCTACAATCTGAAGTGTCTTCTTTGGGTTTTGTTCATCTCTGGAGGGCATAGGCCCGTGCTTAGGAATTGCATTATACCTTGGGTCTAGCAAGGAGTGGGGACAACATTATCTTCTTCTTGAGTGCTACCTTGCACATGGCTATCTTGAACTGTCAAAACAACCTCTTCTTCATTGCATACTCCCTTTTGCTTGCCCAAAATTAGCTTCTCACACAATCCTTTTCCTCTTATCAGCTTGGTGACCTTGATCTCTATTTCATACTCCATGACACGAGTGATCCACCCTGCTCTTTTCTCATTCAAATCCTTGTTGATGAGGAAGTCTTTAACTCCCGCATGAGAAACCAACAATTGGACCTTGTTGTTTGAGGCTAAATGCTTGAATTTCTTCAAGCTTCTGATAACTGCAAGAACATGCTTCTCAATAAAATAATACCTCATCTCATAGTCCTCTAGGATTTGGCTGAAGAAAGTAATTGGCTGCTCATCATTTTCCTTGTTCTGCTGCACCAAAATGGCAGAAATAGTATCATTACCTCCAAATGCATAGAGGATGAAATCCTTAGAGAAATCTGGGTTGATGAGAGTTGGTGCTTGGGAAATGGCCTCTTTGATTGCTTCGAAACTCTCCTTGTCTTCTTCTGTCCACTTGAAAACCATGCTTTTCTTCAAAATTTTGGTGATAGGTTTGACAAGGGATGTAAAATCTGGGACAAACCTCCGAACAAAGTTTATTCTCCCAAAGAAACTCTAAAGGGCCTTCTTATGGCTTGGAAATAGTAGTGCTCTTATGGCTTCAACCCTCTCTAGATCAATTGCTAATCCTTATTTGGAGACAATATGGCCAAGGAGCTTTCCTTCATGTGCTAGGAAGATACACTTCTTAGGATTCAAAGACACTCCAAATCTCCTGCACCTTTGGAAGACTCATCTCAAATGAGAGAGGTGGTCTGCTGAATTCTTTGAAAAAATAGTGATATCATCAAGGTATATCAGCACCACGTTGTTGATCAAACCTTTGAACGCCATGTCCATTGCTCTTTGGAAGGTAGCTCCAGCATTGGACAGCCCAAATGGCATTTTCCTGTATGCATAAGTTCCCCATTTGGTTGTGAAGGCTATCTTGAACTGATCTTCTTCCTTCACCATAATTTGAGTATAGCCCAAGTAGTCATCAAGTAGTGAAAACCTCTCGGAGCCAGCCACCACTTGCAAAATTTGCTCCATAGAAAGGAGTGGGTAATGGTCCTTGAGAGATGCTCTATTCAAGTCTTTGAAGTCAACACACAATCTGATCTCTCCACTCTTCTTTCTGACTGGAACTAAGTTGGTAACCCAACTAGAATGCTTGATTGGGAATATGATTCTTGACTCAATCAACTTGTTCAATTCCTTCCTCATGAGAGGTTCCATGTGTGGATTGACCAACCTTTGTTTCTGCCTGATGGGCTTAGTATTTGGATCCAACTCAATGGTGTGTTGAGCTAACTCGGGATTGAAACCTTTCAAGTCTTCGTAGCTCCAAGAAAACACATTAGGGAACTCTTGACACAGCTGTATGAACTCATACTTTATGAACTCATACTTTTCTTGTTCAGTTGTCATCTTTCCAATTTGCAATGGTTTGTTCTCTTCCACCAAGATGGATATTGAATCTTCTCTCTTGACTTGAATGTTTACTTTCTCTTTCCTAAACTGATCATTGGGATTGAAAATGGACTCCAAAGTGATAAGTCCCTTAGGCAGCTTGTTAGTTCTCAGCTGTACCACTTGGTCACCATACTGCTGTTCCAATTTTTCCTAATTTTTAGCTGAGAACTCAGCTTCTTCTTGCAAGAAATGGATGATTTGCTAGTCATTCTCAAACACTTGCCAACTTACATTGTTATCTAGCACTGAAGGCCTCACAATCACATGGATTTTTGGCTATACCTTGTCTTTTTAAATGCTCTCCACAACGTCAAAGGCTGCCCTAACTGCTGCAAGCCTGTCAGCAGCTTGGTTCTCTTTCCTAGGAACTGATTTGATGCCAAAACCTTCAAAATCTTCAATGAGGTCCCACATCTTGTTCTTGTAGCACTTGAGTAGATCATTCTTGGCATCATGCTGCCCTTTGACCTGATTTACAATCAATTCACTATCACCAAAGACTTTCAAGTTATTTATTCCTCTCTTTATTGCCCAATGCATCCCTTGCACCAAGGCTTTATATTCAGCAATGTTATTGGAGCATGCAAACTGAAATCTAAAAGCTGAATAGTAACTTACTTCTTGAGGTGAAACCAGCATGGCTCCCCCTCTGGCACCTTATCTACTCCTTGATCCATCAAAAAATAGCTACCATACCTCATTGTCATCCTTGTGGTCTGGTTTGGTGATGCTAGGAATGGGATGATCATTTTCATGTATGTAATAGACTCCTAGCTCAAATTCTTCTACTTCTTGATAAGGATCAAAAGCATGCACCTTGTTTTCCCATTCATCAAGAGTTAGATCCGAGATGCTTCCAACCTTGGTGTCAGCTTCATCAGTGCTTGGGTGATCTTCTTGATCAAATGTTGAATAGCTGGCATTGATTTGACTTGGAGTGTAGGGCTCAATGTGGAAGTTTACAATAGGTTCAGAATTGATTGTAGCTTTGGTTCCATACCTCGGTCTGAACAACATGTGTGACCAATCAGCAGACAAATATCCTACAATATTGGCTGTGAAATCTCTTGACAAACATAGGGAAAAGAGTGGTGGAAGGTCTATAACTGATACATCTTGTAAAACAACAACATTTAGACATGCATGCAAGGTAAGACTCAAGTTTCTAATCACCCCAACTGTCGTTACTACTATCCCATCCAACTGCACTACCCCTTTGGATATGGTTTCATATTGAAGTCCTAGCTAATCAGCTATTTGCTTGGGCATCACTAAGCTACTTGCCCCGGAATCAATCATGCAATTGTGCACCAACTGGGTTCCAATGATTAATGAGACATAAAAAGGAGGGGGCTTCAACATTTTACCTTGCTATCCTCCATGATTCCCTTCAGGCTGGGCAGCATTTGCGAGCACCTTCTCTTGCATTTGGACTTACTGATTCGAAGTCAGCCAGTCCTTCATGGTAGCTTGTAGCAAATCTCTCTGGACTGGGATAGATAGGGATTCCCACATTGATATATTTACATTTGTCTTCTTCATCTAATCAATGATACTAGATGGTGATGAAGGATCTCTTTGCTGTCCCTTGGTTGGCATATTCATCCCTTACATGTGGGCAACAACAACTGGTATGTGAGTTGTTTTAGGAGCTGGTTTGGGTGCTCCTTGCATGTTTGGGACTACATTTTGTTTGCCAAAAGCTTGTGGAGTGGTGGAAGGTTGTGGATTACTTGGAGCCAATGGCTGTACTTCACCCAAATTTCTCCTTTTTGACCTTGTGTTGGCTGCAACACTTTGAGAGGGTATTTGATTCATACCACAAAAATCTTTAGCTTGCCAATTGACAAGAGTAGTTTCATTCGGAGATGTTCCTTGTTGAGGTGCTTCTTGCTGCTGATCTTCTTCATGGCTGGATTCTTACGACCCACCAATGGTTTGCACCATAAGAGCCTGATTTAATGCACCGTAAAAGCACATTGATTGGTTATGTGGCTGACCGCACGGAAAACACCAATCATATTCTTGGGCCATGTTATTTTACACTAGTACCAAAGCTTTGGATGTGGATGCAACATTGGGGTTATCAGGCTGAAATGGTCTGTTGCAGGAGGCCTTGCTTGATTCTAATTTGCAGCTAGATTGGGTGGTCTTTGAGGCTGATATGGCTTCCTATTAGGCCGAGCTTGAGGCTGATAAGAAGGTCTAAAACTTTGGGTTTGCTTCCTTTTGAGTGTAACCAGCTCATTACCTAGATTTTGTAATTGCTTCATGACTTCTTGAAGCTCATTTGGGGCACTGGGAGATGAAGTAGAAGCTTCATTTGAACTCTGATTTCTAGGGGTGGGAGAAGGAGCTAAGATAGGCGCTTGACTAGTATTTGGGCTCTCTAAACTTGGAAACAATGGCATGGGAGGTCTAGGGACTAGTTTGCCAGCTTGGATCAAACAATTTTCAGCCCTAATGGAAATGCTATAAGCCATAGGGATAGTTATGCCTCCCATGGATTGAATCAACATAGAAATATCAGAATTTAAGGCTTTAAGGTAATATAGAAAAGCACCTTCTGCTGCTGGCCTTACTACCACTGGAATCCTCTCCCAAGTCCTTTGAAATCTGAAGTTGAAGTCGGTCAGTTGCTCATTGGGAGCTCTTTTGATAGTTGTCAGCTGCTCCAAAAGGGACAAGTTATCTCCCTTTTCCCCAAACTGCTCGTGGAGGGATATACATAGCTAGTTCCAATTTTGGATAGAACCTGAGGCAAGGCTCCTGAACCATTGTAAAGCTTTCCCCTTGAATGAGGATGCCAGTAATTTGACAGCAACTTGCATCTCATTGATTTCGTGAATTGCACAAAGGTTGGCAATTTCTTTAACATGATCATCAGGAGTAGTCTGGTTCTCTCCAGTGAAGTATGGAATGTTCTTTAATGTTGCGCCTGGGATTGGATGTTGTACATTGAGAGCAAGTGGGCTGCTGCCAGTGAAATTGACATACGGATTCGGTGGTTGCGCCATTCTGATTGGCCTGAGAACCCTTGTTGATTGGATGAAAGGCCTACCAGGTGGAGGTGTTGAAAAGGTTCTATTAGGTGGAGACGGAGATCTTTGAGCTCTTCTTCCCCTTCTTTCTCTTCCTGGAGATAGGTGCAGATGAACAAACAATCCTTCCTCCCTAGTTCTTGACCTGGTCTGTATTCTTCTCATAAATTTTCCAGGCTTGGACTGCTGAAACCAGCAGATTATGCTTCTTTTGGAGTCTCCAGATGTGTGATTTTAAGCTTCTTCAAAGCTAGAACTTACAACAAGTGCACATCAATCTTGTTGTAATAAAAGTGAATACCTCTAAGGTCCCACCGGGCATGCCAAAATTATTAGTGCAAAATCATAGCACCCCTAGATGTTGATCAGATTTCTAGGTTGATCATACTAGCATCCAGTGTGATTGCACAACATTGAATCCTTTCTCCAAGTGTGGGACTTGCAAAAATGAGAAAGGAATCTCTAGAGAAGGCTAGTTCCTATTCCTCTATTTAGATGCACACGAAAAATGCAGTGGGTTTACTCAAAACCTAATCTAACTTGCCAAGGAGACAGGGTAAGAAGATGCATAAAAATAAACCTAAACTAACAAAGGTGATGCACTGAGGAATGAAGAACACCTATCTTGCCAATAAACTCAAACCATTAAAATGTGATGCAAGATCATGCACAGATAACAAAATTTGTAGTGAAAGATCAGGAGGATGCAAATGGACACAGAGAGGGTTGAGAATCATCCACAAACATGCATTACTTGCTCCAAAGATTGATACAATACAATACAAAATTCCAAGAGGCAAAGTTGCATTACAGTTTTAAATGGGAGGTTTGAACTCCAAAAATTCACCTGCCAAAGAGAAGAAGGGAGGGGCAAAACAAGAATGTCCAACACTTAGAAAGAAGTCCCTCCTTACAATTTTATAGGAAGAATGAGAGAGGGAAGAGAGAGGAAATCCAAATCTACCCTAACCACTTCTAGGTTACATTTATTGCATCTCATTATGGCAGTGGGTGGGAACCGTAGCAAAAGCAGTGAACTATATTTTGCATTTAAGCTGGTTGTTGAAACGTCATTTCTTGCCATTATCACGTGTCAGAGGTATTTTTCGATTTTCTCTCTTCAAACCCCATTAAAATGTAAAAATGACCCTAGAATCATGTAGATAATTTTTCCAGCTTTCCATTTATATAAAGAACGCAAAAATATGAGCTCTGGATCGAAAGTTATGGCCATTTGAAGATTTAGGGCAAAAACAGGCCCAAAACGGATCGGCGGGAAAAAATTTTGAATTTTACCTCTTTTTTGCATTTTGAAATTTTTTAAAATTTTCCCCGCACTCCGCCACTTGGATGACACGTGTCATGCTCTGGTTCATCTACGGGCTCATCCTTTGAAAATTTCTTGCCACTTGGACATGTGGCATACCCTGATTCGTTGGCCAGGGCAGCTTGCCAAAACACTCCTTTTGGATTTTTGGTGAAACACTTAGCCAAATTTCTAACTTTTCCTCTTCTGACACATGGCACATTCTGATTCATCCATGGTCTTTCTTGTCTCTTTTTAGCCATTTCACCTTTTCGCGTCCCACGCGTCCCTCGCATACTTTTAGCCCGGATGTCCCAAACTGTGCGAAACAAAGACTTAGACATTTTTCCTTGCTCTCGGTCATTTTAGCTTTTCACGTCTCACACGTCCAGATGTCCCAACTATCCCACGGACTGCCTGGGACAAAATACTTAGCCGATTTTCTTGCTTTTTCGGCCCCAAGCTTGGTACAATGAACCTAAGTACGACCCGAACCCTTCAGACCCGAAATGCTTTGAAACAGTCCTGCAACCTTATTTTTTGTATTTTTCCCATCTTCTCTAACTCGTTGGGATTTATTCTTGGATGGGAGAGTTAGAAAAATGCCGAGGGGACCCCAAAAAACGTTATTTTGGGCCTCGAATCAATCTTACTTGCTCGAGACTAAATAATTTGATGCATGTTATCAAAATTACCCTGGGGGGTGAATTTTGGATAACACTTCCTACTAGCAAAACAAATTGGATGATCTATAATACCTTTTCTAGGTTGAGCTAACATGTCTCCAATGGCCATGCCAAAAGTGTCCACATGCACATGAAATGGTTTATCCCATGAGGGAAAACGTAGAATGGGTGTGGTAGTAAGTTTATTTTTAATATCTCATACGAGTGATGCTATGGTCCTCCCCAATAAAATGTACCTTTCCCTTTTAGTAATTCTTCCAAGGGTGAATTTTTTTTGGCATACCCTTTGATGAAATTTTGATAGTAACTTGTATGACCAAAAAATACACACACCTCACTTTGACTGGTAGGTGCTTCTAGGGCTAGAATGACTACAACCTTAGCTAGATCAACAAGTAATCCATCTTTGCAGATTATGTGTCCTAACAATATTCCAAAAGGTGTGGAAAATATGCACTTCTTGATGTTTAAAGAGATACTCAATTTTCTGCATCGTTTAAACATTAAGCGTAGATTGTCACAATGATCTTTCATAAGCCCATATAATTTCCAATCATCTAGATAAACCTATATAAAGTTATGAATAAAATCTTTGAATTCCTGAACAACTATGCACGAGAATACAACAAGCATGTTTTTCAATCCAAAACGCATCACAGTATAGGCAAAGCTGCCCCATTCAATAGTAAATGTAGTCTTTTCCTGATCCTCCTAAGCATTCCTAACCTAATGATACCTGGAGAACCCATCTGTGAAGGAATATATTTCGCACCCTGCAACTCGCCCTAGTATTTCCTTAGTAAATGGCATAGGGAATGGGTCTATTATACTTGCAGCATTTAGCTCCCTGTACTCCACACATATTCTGATTCATCCATCCTTCTTTATACTGATCGCCATTGGACCAAACCATTCTGACTCATTAAGGGGCTTGATAATTCCATATTTAACCATTTTATCAATTTCTTCTTTTACCTTTCTACACAAATTAGGATTCATTATGTAAGGTCTCTTTCTTACTGGGCGTGCACCGTCCTTAAGCTTTATCTTCATTTCCCCAAGTGATTCATGCATGCCTTTAACTTCATGATAACCTCAAGGGAATAAGTCCTGATAATCCTTGAGTAACTCAATGATCTTTTCCACCTCCGAGTCTGACCAGTAGTCTCCAATTATGACCTCCTTAGGCTCAGACTCCAATCCTATATTGACCTTATTTATTTTCATTGGTTCATGGTATGCATGTGTATCCTTATTTGCACTATCTAAGACCTCATGTGTCCCCTGAGAATGGTCAATATCCAAATTTTCAACTTCCTCATCATCCATGATGTACACCATCTTACCTTTTTCTTTCTCAAGACAAGCACAATCAAGTAATATGGATTCTTCTCCTTCTTTAAAATGCACGCCTGATTCTATCTCACCCATTAATTCTTGTATGAGTTCCTCATCCTTTGCACTATCTCCCATGGTCAACCACTTGAAAATTTTTAATGCCTCTTCTATTAGAGGTTAGGAAGAAAAATAGTTAAAGGTCTGGATCATTCTTGTAGTCAAATTTTTCCAATTCCCAGTCTCTCTATGTAGTTCTACATATACATATCAGGCACGTGCGCATCCTTGTAGAGTAGAATACATCCTATGCACCTAGAGTGAAGGTGGTAATGTTTCCTATCTCGCTATCCAAATTCTCTCACACTTCTGAATGTGATGCTGAGTAGGTTGATCACCATTATAAGTGTAGATCTACGTAGGTGCATTTCTTCTTAAAAACCTAGTAGATAGGGAAATTTTGATCTCCTTCCACTCCGTAAGATTATCTCTATGAACTACCCACCAGCACACTGCTATCCTGCACAAGACATATGCTAACAAGGTCTCTTCTCCTAACCTGGTATATGTATTCTACCTCTATGGCTTTCAAAAATATAGGAAGATCTTCTACTCCTGTATACCAAGGTACTGCGCCACCTATCCATCGAACGGAATAGAGTCCCTTCTTGCAGACAACCATATTTTTCACCTCATTCCCTATTATTTCATATGTACCATGACCCCAATTGTCACAAGCAATACTCGTAGTATCACTAATAGAGTGATAATCCTCCCACTGTAGGATACCTTCCTTTGATGGCTCATTGACCTCTGGATCCTGAAAAGTGTGTACAGAGATTCTGTTTAAGTCCTCCTCACTTAGAGGCTCAACATATGGTGTAGAATTCCCATCTGCCAAAGGTATCAAAACCTTTCCTCCTTATTCTTAAAGCTGATATACCCCTTATTGAATCTCAAGTTAGCATTATTCGCATAACACTAATGGCGTTCAAGTAAGGATGGAACAACTGTCTACTTCCAAAAGTGTTAATACCTCAAAATCCCCACTTGAACTTGGCCCCTTGTATAGTTATAGATGCATCCTTCAAAAATCTTATGGGAGTGGCCTTAGTTCGGTTCACCATAAACAACACATTAGATGATGGCCGCAATGGGGGTCTCCCCATTTATACCCATGCATCTAATGTAAGCACATTTACTTCCGCACCTGTATCTATCAAAATACTTCTCAACCATCCATCTACAACAACATTCAAAGTAATTTCTTTGTCATAGTCAATGCTATCAGGGGGAAGATTTACATGTAGGATCTATCATCCTGTCTCAATACTTGTGTGTAGAGTGTTCCCCTTTTAACCAAACTTCCTAATAGTGGAATGATATTCTCCTAGCGCAACATTTTGCATACTTCTCTCAGATCATCGATATCACTTTCGACTGTCTCTAATGCTTTCTTCTTCTCCTTTAAGTACTATATTTCACCCTGAAGATTCCTTAGCACTTCCATCGTATCCTAATAAGCCTCCTTCTGATGAGCTAGATTTGGGTACCTTGCATGCAAAACCTCCTCCTTGGTGATCGTAGGCTTTTGGTACAATGTCTCTCTTGCATGTGCTGCTTCATCATGTGTGGTAATATTTACAGTTAAGGCCTCAGGTTTTGGTGCTATCTTAGGCATCCACTGATTTTCCTCTGCACACTGGATCCTAACCATCCCTACGTATTTGTTTTCTTACTTATGTTGTTTACTGAGATGCTCATATAAGTACAGACACTCCTCATAGCTATGATTTTTTCCACAGAAAGAACATGTAACATTCTAAGGACATTCACTCCTATAATGATCAAGGGATCCACATGTATAGCATGTTCCTTGAGGAAACTTGCTTCTTCCTCCACCACGGCCTTGTCCTCCATATCCACCTTGATATCCACGTCCTCTTCCATGACCTCCTTCAAAATGTCCCTCATTCCTATCATAGCGTGTTTGATTATGATCCCGATCCTGGTTCTCATTCTTACCCTTAGAATTATCTGTTACACTTGTCTGTCGTACCCCAATGTCTATAGCATCCTAGATCTGACCAATCAATCGAAAATCCTTAGTATCATAGGTTGTGGACCTAAAAATTTTATAGTAACAAGATACATTCTTCCTTATCATGTGCTATAACAAAGGATAGTGACTAACATCATGATTCAAATGACAGATCTCACAGTCCAACAGTAATGAGCGTACTGTTCTACACGAGGACAACTATCCTTGGTGTGACCTTCTACTTCACAATCTGTACACCAAATTCCTGAGCATGTTTCATGGGATAAATTTTCTAATAGCTTCTCTAACTGTTTGGCCATATCTGCAATATTTTCCTCTAAGAATGGACTAACGCTAGTGTCAATGCTCCCAACTACCTCAACACGCAAAGCTACTTCCAATGCTTCGCATGGATCAGTGTATGTCTTATGTGACAGTGCTCTTCTAAATGGTGTAATCAATCCTCCAATGAACCATTGTGCATGCTGGCTGGCATGAATTTCATAAGAAAGCTTAGATAGAAGTGTCTAAAAGTGGGCATCATACTCACGTACACTCTCAGTGGTGCCCTTCTTGATATCTTTGAGCGTGCTGATACTTTTCTACTCAAATTCTGGGATATAGAACTCTTTTAAGAAATCATCCTTCAACGCTGCATAATCCACATAGGTTTGATCAGGGTTAAACTTCCTATACCAGCTGTGTGCTCCTCCTTGCAAAGTAGTAATGAATTGACTTGCCTTGCACTCAGTAGTTGTGATCCCTTTCATGCGTGCCATAAGATTTCACACATGTGCACATGCTCAACAGCATCCTCTATGCCTCTATACTCTGGAAGATGAAGAGACATCTCCATATAAATATTTTGTGGTTCTTACGGGCCTTGACCACTTGATCTAAAACCTCCTGTGTTTCCTCTACCTCCAGAACCACCAGATCCACTGGAACTAGAACCACTTATACCTCCTGATCCTCCACCTGTAGCTAGAATAGGACCTGTAGATGTACTCCCCTATGCTCTGATAGTAGTACTATATTGAACCCCTACAATTTATGAGGTAGTTCCACTTCCAGAGGTGAACCCAACATTCGGCATGCTTACGTTTTGTATGGATGATGCACCTGAAAACACACCTCTGAATAACATTGAAGTTCTCTATCCTGTCATTGATGTACTTTCTCTCTTACTTCCCAAACTTTCTTGTTGATTACTTGTCATACTAGATACTAGAAAACCAACTGCAAGGGCTAGGTCACTAGGTGGATTAAGATGCGCACCCGCAGCCTAGGTAGTCTCTGTTGGCATACTTTCGTGTGAGGCCAAGGGAGGATCTCTATTGTGCTTTCTAAGATGGGGTATTTCCTTATGCTTTGGCTCCATGTCTTCTACGTGAGATTTAAATCCTTCTTTATCCATATCTCTCTTCAATGCCATACTTTCTGCAATGGTATGCTACTTCTCTATCTCCATCTCATGCACCTCATTATACTTAAATTTTCTTTCCTCTCTCTACCTTTCTACCGCTAGGTCTTCCATCTTTCATCAAACCTGTTACTTCCCTCGCACGTGGTCAAGTTTACGTTAGCCATTGATCTACTCTCTAGGTTCAAAGTTACCATCAAGATCTTGATCGGTAGTGGAATGCCTTGCAGATATGTTCCTCTAGGATACCATAAAAATTGGAATTCAGCTACCTCTGGAAAAGAATACATCGAAATTAAATATTCCAGAATATAACTATTTAGAACACCACGAAACCACATATCTATAGCACGAGTCCAGATCAGGTCAGCATCATAAAGGGCCTAAAATTCTTCCTGTGTCCAAACAAGTGAGAAATACCTCCAATTCCACTTAGATGCATATGCAATCAGCCACTCACATAATTCTACTAGAAATATGGTGAAAAATCTCTCATATAAGCTTTCATACATATTCTATTCT
Organism: Taxus chinensis; assembly: GCA_019776745.2. Classification (NCBI taxonomy): domain Eukaryota; kingdom Viridiplantae; phylum Streptophyta; class Pinopsida; order Cupressales; family Taxaceae; genus Taxus; species Taxus chinensis. The sequence goes on from CM034149.1 coordinate 641,488,914, forward strand.
ACCCAAGTACGTGCGTTAAACTCAGATCCAATGTTGAACCATTGTGCATATTCTTCCTCCAGATCTCGTATCCACTCTTAATACTTGCTAGGGTTAACTGGTATGTCTTCATCATGAACCATCATGAAAATAACTGAAAAAGAGGTCCTAGAAATGGAACCAATGATGTAGCCTATAATTACCAGATAACACCCTAGTCGTCCTGGCACATCACTCAGCCTAGACTGAGCACTCACCCAAAGCATGCAAAGGTACCAGGTCCCTCTTTAGGGTTTTTGTAGCAGGATGTTAGCGTGATGAAGGAATAAACATATAGATCCATAACTAATCCATTATTCTACAATGCATACCATATTCAGATTTATGAAAGAACAAGTTTAAACAATAATCATGATTGAATCAAGAACATGCACTACTTGATTACACACAGGAATGACACTTAGATTCAGCCAATAACTTCCATCTATTAATAAACACAGAATCTCCTTACAATAATGGTGTTCTATACCAATGCATGTATGGATCTGATATAGTAATCTCAGTCATATACCTCTCTATATCTCTCTATCTATATACTACTATGTGATTTGCATCATATATATAGGGTGGGGACATTCCCTTCACCACTTCTCTATTCCAAAAATAGGTTACATGTTATTAATATCCACATGCCATTTATAGGAATAAACACACATGAAAGTGTGCTATTTATAGACCTCTTGTAGTTAACTGAAGTGACAATCCTATTCTTAGCTCATCTCCATATAAAACAAGCTTTGATCCGATCCTCTAAAGATAGACAATGTGTGGCATGCACGTTCCTACATTGTTGGTGTGTTCCACAAGCCATCTTCTAAAAATAGGTCTTCATGATCAAAATAGGCTAAGTCTCGAATGTTGAGCTTTCCCTCCACACGCGTGCTCTTCCTGTCCATTCGCGCCCTTAAACTTGGCCTACTTTCCTGCACAGACTTCTTGTGTGAGTTCTGTCAAGTGTTCTCTGATCAATAATGATGAAATTCATGGATCCTTAACTTACAAAAAAAAAAATCTTGAGGTGATGAGTAATACAGATCATAAATAATGAGTGATATCAAAACAACTTCTTGGAAGGTGAGTCCCATATTCTAATCATTTTCTCAAGTTTCAACATAAAGATATGTTCAATGACTATGATTACGAATACGAAGATTTTTCTTTCCCATTGGGAGAGGATGACTCTTTCAAGAAGGTATGCATAAATAAAAATATGCTTTTGCCTCTTAAATTTAACTCTACTCGAGAAGAACATAAATTCATCATGGATATGAATTTCCAAGCTCATGCTGGTAAAGATTGGGAAAATGATGATCTTGGTATTTCAAACCCAAATTTATGTTCATTCTCCTTTTAAGAAGATGAAGACCTTCTTAGTAAAGAATAGATAGATGGGATGGTGTTTGATTCTCTCAGGCATTATTCCAGTCAACATTAATACCCTCTCAACAAGGGATACATGAATAAAAATATGCTTGAATATTTCATGGTTAAATCCACTCAAGGAAAGGATGCTTTCATCACGAAGATACATTTTGAGGCTCAAAATGGAGAATATGGAGAATATGATGGTTTTAATTTTTCATATCCAGCCCTATGCTCATTTTAATTTCAAGAGGATGAAGCACTATGCACATCACACCATAGTGAGAAGTGGATCAAAACTAAGAAAATTTATATGAAGGATAGTTCCATGGAGCAATTGAGAAATATGGAGTATCAAGAGGCTTATGACAGTGTTTAGAATATTATAGTACTTATCGAGACCCAACTCATAGAGACCATGGTCATGAAGTAGGTAACATGTAAAGGTCAAATATATATCAAATATCATAAATCTTGGTGTGAAAATGGTAAGCTAAGTATGATCAAGACTCATTCTAGTACCAACAATAGAAGATCCAATTTTGGGATGAATTTGTAAATGGATAAGAAGAGGGAAACAAGATATCAAAACACTATAGGCAACGAGATATCTAAATGTACCCACAATAATAAGAACAATAAAAAAAAATTTCTCAAGAAATCGAGAAAAAGATTCATATTTCATGGATCCAGTCAATGGATTTGTATAACAAAGGATTTTGGTGATACCTTTGCACGGGTAAACATTAAATGAAGAATTGGTGCTATAATGAAAGTGAGTTATCCCCCACATGTACCATAAGTGAATTAGGTATTTCATATCATGGTTTACCTTTTGTTGTGTGTTTCCCTTCCTAATGTGTTTTTCATTTCTCTGTCATGTGTTTGTTTTGTTTGTTTCTTGGTTTTGCTTATAGGTTTGCTAGTTTTTTAGTATGATGAATCTATGACCCATTGGAAAAGGAAATAATATACTAACCCACAAGATACCTAGGGTTATTCATTACCCCTTATAATCTAATTTCCCCAAGCTAGAGCTAGTTGTTGTCTTGTTAAATGTATAGCATGTAAAATTAAATTTTTTGGCCATGACAACCAAGCCTACACTTGAAATTTCCTCTCTCAGTCACTGTAACCCTTCATCTAGCCAACCTATCCTTATTTTCATTATAATTATGGATCATAGGAATGTGATAACAAGATTTAATTGTGTTTAATGTGAAGGGGTGTATTCCTAAGGTTATTGAATAAGTCATTGAGTTTTAAAGAGAAATAACTACCTTTAGAGGCCCAGAAAGGGCCATTTTTGGCCATTTTGCAACTATTGTACACCCTCCATAACATCATAGGTAATATTAAATCCATCTAGGAATTGTTTTAGAGATTTTTTTCATGAGCTTTTTTAAGACCAAAATTCAAACTTGAAAGCATGACAACCATACCCTACTATGAAAAGTTTTTCTTAATGATCATCCTGACCCCTCCTCCAGATCATCCTAAGCCACATATCAGACATATCCTACCCTTATAAGTGTTCATATGTTTTGTTTCATCATGTAAATAGGTGATTTATGGATATCAAGCTCATTAAATCACTTCGAAGCCAAAATCCTTCAAGACATTCTCTTTAAGAAGATTAAGAAAGGTTATTTTTTGGTCCTTTTAAGGTTGGCCTAGCCCCCATTAAACAAGATGGAAGGATAAAACTCATAAAGGATGTGTATCAAATATATAATAAAATTTTGTAATTGGTTTTGGAATATTATAGGAAGTTTCAAATTTTTTGGGACAGTTTCAGCAAAAGCGGATCCTAGAGGGTGAAGCAACTTGTAGTGCAAAAACAACCCCTGAGCTTTAGAAAGTGATTCCTGGAGCTCCGTAAATATTTAGAGGTCAAAAAAATATCATTGGAAAGGTGTTTGAGAGATATAAGTGGGGGTGGTCTCACTTCTTTCACAGGAAAAAAATAATTCTTCCCAAAGTCTCATTTCAGCATGCATACTCTATGAGCCCGAAGAGAAAGATTATTGTTTAGGAGGTTGTAGGAAGAATAAAGGTATTAGCTACCTCAAAAAAAATTATAAAGTACATTTAAAGTCAATTTCATATAAATAAGTAAATGAAAATACCTCCGGATTCCTGAGTAATGCCTCCATCAAGTTGTTCCCAAACGTAAGATCAAGGAGTTAGTTAAATTTCATAGTGGACACATGTCAATCCCAGGTAGTGGTGCACTTTTTTACACCAATCGTCCCAAAATTTTGGGACAAAAAAATTCACCCAGCCCCCATGTAGCCCCCCCCCCCTAGACCATGATATAACCTTCTTGGATCCCAAATTTCCAAGTCAATCCCCCATGCACCATTTTCTAACACACACCTCCATCCACCCACAAAGTGCCACATGGACCAATCAAAGAGGGGCTGAATTTTTTGCACCAACCATCCCAAACATTTGGGTTGGTTGGTAAAATTTTATCCACCCATGCTCAGTGTCTTCCCAGGTCACCCATATGACCCTATTTTGGCCCCTGGGTGCTTTGAGTGATTTTTAGCCAATTTTCCAATGACAAATCATTAAATGCCACTTGGATCAATGAGTGAGGGGCACACATTTTTTCACCAAAAATCCCAACCACTTGGTATGGTTGGGAAAATAAATTTTTATCATGCCAATATTTAAGAAATTTCAAGTTTTTCCATTTTGTATGTTGTTTCTACTTCTTCTCATGTGTACGCATAAAAACCCTCACTGCCAGAAATTTTCATTTTCTTCCATTGGTTCTACTTCCATCAATCTTCCTCCGTTTCTACTATCACACCAAAACCTTTCTTTTTCAGCCACCACCATGCTGAAATTTTATCAGAAGCTTCCATGAGTGGAAACAAAGAAGTGCTCGTACCTCACAAACCCAAGGAGGGATCGAGTGAAATTTGGAGCATCTCTTCCTTCTCCATATGCCTTCATGTTGTAAAAAAAAAAATTAAAATGTGTATTAGATATTTAAATGGAATAAATTTTAATTCTTGTGTCGTAAACCCTTCTTCTGTAATTTTCCAGTGATCTAGAAAGTGGATGAAGTTGAAATTTTACACGGAGCATCCAGAAAGAAAAACAAGAACAAAAACGGTGATTTTTTTGCCAAACTAATGACGGGAAGACCAAATTCTAAAAATATTAAGTGTTTTTAGTTCACTCTTACTATTTATAGTAAATTTCTTAAAAGAGTAAAAACCTTGAAAGGAGCAAACACTAAAAATCACCGGAATGGAAAACTAGGGCACCTAAGTGTAAAAAAGAAAAAATTCAAAAAAGAATTTTCTAAAAAATAGAAAGTTATCAAATTTGGTCATAAAAAATATGTGGAAATTCTCTAAAAATAGTAAGAACCCCTCAGTATTAATATCAAGACAAAAAGGAAACCTTTCCCGAAATAGTAACTCTTGAAACCTAGGGTCTAAAACTATCAAGTTTCAGTTTTGAGGGAAAAAAGTTACAGATGGCTCTATTTTCACTCATCTTTATCCTTTTGGACTCTCTACTAGATAGAAATATGAAATCATTCATCAAATAGGGGAATGTAAACATCACAAAGTTCCTAGAAGCATCATCCTGAGATCAATTGTGTTTAAAAGCAGAGTAAAGCATCACAAGGTGCAGTGGGTTAAATCTGGATCAATCACCTTCTCTCATTTAGTTGGGTGTCTTGGAATAAGTTGGTAAGGGAAATATAATTGAGATAAGGAATTTCATCAATCAAGTTTCAAGGAGGATCATCGTGAGTAGTGCCCATGTCCATCTCAAGCTCACATTGGGAAGTCTTGAAAAAGTGTTTCTCAACACTCATTTCATGGTCCAGGGTGTTCATGCATCGTCAAAAGGAGTTAGCTTGTGATCATCATTGGCAAGGGAAAAAAAAATAAATTAAAATTCATTGGAGTTTCACATCAGTGTAGAAGTGTTGCAGTGGTCATTTAAAGCCAATATTTTCATCTTGAACTTCTTCAGGGTGGACCTTCATCAATGATGGATGTATCTTCATTCTTTGGAGAACTTCTTATTTCCCTCATTTTCCTCATTTGTCTTCCTCTTCTCTACCCCCTTTCTGATTCTTCATTTTGAGAAATCATGACATTCATCATGTTCATTAAAGTGACTATAGTTCAAAAAAAAATTATTAAGGGAAAATAGTTTTGAAGGGACAATACCCTGTAAACAAAAGGGCTCAAAAGCTAGATAACAAAGGTGAGAGAAACAGCCAAGAGAAGGGAAAAATGACCAACCTAATAGGGCTCAACAGCCAAATATGAAAATACATGTGAAGAAAGGATCCAAACAAACAATGATCCAAAAAGAAGTAGAAAAGATCAAAAAGCAACCAAAAGAGATACAACATATAAAACTCCACCAAAAAGCAGCTCCAAAACCGCCAGATAACAGCAACTTCGCAACCAAAAAACAACAACACAGTAACTCGTTACTTGATAGCCCTATCAATCTTGGTCTTGATAGCCTGCAGTGACATGAAGAAGGCAATGGTAGTGGCCTGAGAGGAGTCTTTCATATCCACCTGAGAAATTGCAATATCCCTTTTCTCTTTAGGGCCCCAAATGTCTTCATTAATCCCACTTAAACTGCAGACACTATGAACATGTTGTTCAATGAAATTATAAATGCTTTTAAGGGCAGATAATATGCAGTCATTGTGACTTTTTGCATTCCCCATTCTTCCATCCAAAGACTGTAACTTCTTGAAGACTTCAGCAATAACCCCTTCTTCATCATCACTTTGAAGAATTCCTTTTCCCTTAGCTCTTTCCATATTTTTTATAGTCCCTTTGAGCTCTTGTATCTCCTTTTCTAACATGTCCACTGTGTCCATCAATTCCTCCTCCTTGGGCTCCTCCATTAGTTTACTAATATGCAGGAGGTTCTCAGCAAGTTCCAGGTCTTTGTGGCTCCTTAGGACCCATTGAGAAGAAGGGATTTTAGCTTTTATACTCTTGCTTTTCTTGCTGGAAGCAGTAGCTTCAATATTCCTTTTCAGCAGGGGGAGTGGAAGTGGGTGGAGGAATGGAGGAAGAAGGTTGGGTAGGATGCATGGGGGGGCAGCTAGAACAGTGGCGATGGATCAGGAGGATAAGCCCTTGGTGTAAAGGGACAGCCCTAGAGTGGCTCTGAACTTCCCTAATTGATTTCTCTAGCGAGTTTATCAAATAGTGTGGAAAGCTGATGATGATATTTCTATGAAAGTGATTAAGAAATATCAAATGTTTTTGAGGTATAGTCACAAATCTTCCTTCAAGAGTTACATACCTAACAACCATCCTAGCAAGCTCAGCAAAAGGCTCAGGAATCGATGCCACCTTGATGCCAGCAGTCATGAATTCAAGATTATCTCCATCGTCTAGGAACTTCTTGGTCTCCACCTCCCTATCCACCTTCTTACTGAAGAATTTTGTGCCCTCTAGGATGAGGCCCATGATCTAGGCGATGAGCTCTTTTGTGATCTCAATCTCCATGTTATTGTATTTGACAATCCGATTCTTCCATTCCTGGGTGAATCTGATAGAAATGTCTTGGTCAAATCCTTAAATCCTTTCAATAAAATTAGACAGACCCCCGATTTGAAGGTAGTTCCAAAGCATCGTATCCTCTTTCCACTCCGGTAGTTTTGCAAGGCGGACCCCCCATGTTTCCACTGTTCCTTTTCCTGTTCTCAATGGTAAAAATTCTATCACTATGCAGGACATGCAGAGCTTTGATGTTGGTTTTTGAATCTTTCCTTTCCGTGAAAGCAAGTTTAATTATTATACCATACTTGTAATTATTGTCTTGCTCCTCGGCTTTCCTCCTATGCCTAGAAATGATTACAGTCCATCTCACACATATCACATCAATTATCCATATCTTATGTGATGTCATCATATTGTACTTGGGGATCCGCACATTAGCGTCCATTTACAGCTATTAGTGTTGATTTTCTTGGCCATGTAGATCATTGATTTGAGTGGGCAGAACATCCCCCCTAAGCCAAGTTTGAAAGGTATTAGTAACACTGAGGTTAGCCAAACTGTCTGCGACCCTATTTCCTTTCCGATAGGTGTGGGTGATTTTAACATTTTCAAATCTCTTGCATATATCAATAGCTTCCCCAATGAAATCTCTGATTGACCAGCTGGGGTTTTGCTTTTTGTTTAAAAGATTGATGATATTCAGAGAATCACCTTCAATTATAATATTCGTAATATTAAAATCTCTAGTAAGTCTTATACCCCAAAGAGCCGCGAGGGCTTCAGAGTAATGATTAGTCTACCTGCCCATTCTCCCAGAAAAAGCAGCAACAAAACAACCTCTTTGATCTCTGATGACTCCCCCTCCTCTAGAGTCCCCCAGATTTCCTTTTGAGGCCCCATCAAAATTTAACTTTAGCCAATCAGTGGGAGGCTTAATCCATCGGACTATGCTTCTATCTATACCATTGTTATTCTTATTGACAGTGTCAATATTCTAGTCAGTCGGGATGTATTCTTCCTTCTTAGGGTAAAGCCTATTTTTAGGAGGTTTAAATCTAGCAATATTATCTTGCACAACAATGATAATTTCCTTGTAGACTTTGTTACATGCCTTTCTATTGTTTCTGAAAATGTTATCATTACGAGCCTTCCAAACTCTCCACATAGTGTGGGGTAAAACAAGTTGCCACAATATTTTCACCACACAATGCTTGAACGGAGAGTCCCATTGTTCCCAGGCCTGAAGACAGGTAAAGGGAAAAATCCATCTCTGATTAAACTTTGCAAAAACAAGCTGCCAAATTTTGGAAGCATACTCACAATGGAGGAATAAATGCTTTATATCCTCTACCTCTTTTTGACACATGCAACATCTATTCAGCATGATGAATCCCTTCTTGATGAGGTTGTCATTAGTTAGGATCTTGCCATTAATGATTAGCCAGCAAAAGAAGTTCACTCTAGGGGTTAATTCCGGCATCCACAGCTTGTGCCACTTAATTTCACTCTCCATGGATACAAAGAAAGAATTATATCCTGATTTAACAGAGTATTCCCCATCAAAAGACTCTTTCCAGATGAGTTCATCCTTAAGATTTTGATTACTAATATGGATTAGAGAAAGTTGATTCTGTAAAGATGCAAAATCAGCTTGTACATTATCATTCTCCACTTTTAGTTATTTCCATTTTCTTTTGTTTCCATCCCTCTTAATGTACCCCTGGATTTTGTGCCCATACTTTGTAATTAAGCCATCTTTAATATGATCATAAGCAGAAATCTAGTTAGAATCAGTCCACTTATTTGTCTAGAAGTTTATGTTTTGTAAATCCCCAAGCTTCCAACTACACCCCTGAGAAAGAATGTGTCTGAGCTGCAAAGAAGGTTGTTCCAGAAAATAGAACCACTCAGAAGAGACTGATCATAAATGAAGGAAATCTTGTTTTGGTTTGAAATATATTTGATCTTAACCAACCCTGTCCAAGGTTTGTGCTCTTTTATAAGCCTCCAACCTAACTTTGCAATAAGGGCAACACTCATATGTTTGATATCTTTGATGTCTAACCCCCCAAGTCTCTTAGGTTTACATACCTACTCCCAAGCCACAAGATGATATTTGAATCTGTCCTCAGTACCATGCCATAAAAAGTGCTTTTGAATATTTTCAATATTGTTCATCACTGTTGCTGGTATGTTGAACATTGACATGATGTAAATAGGAAAGTTTTGGAGCGTGCTTTTAACCAATAGGCACTTGCCTGCACTTGAAAGTACAACTCCTTTCTAGCCAGCCAACTTTCTTTGAAATCTCTTAATAAGATCATTCCAGACCTCCACAGAAATCTTGCCAGTACTTAAAGGTAAACCTAAGTAAGTAGCTGGAAGAGAATTAGTAGTGCATCCTAGAATATTAGCAATATTTCTTTGCCTTTCCAAAGGAGTATTGAAGAAATAAATAGATATTTTTTCAAAATTAACTTTTTGTCCTGAGGCTTCCTCATAAAATCTAAGGATAGTTTTGATAGCCTTTGCCTCAATGATTGAGGCCATCAGGAGAAGCAGAGTGTCATCAGCAAACTGTTGGTGTGAGGAGATCTGATTGCCAGAATTTGGAGGAAATCCTTTTATCATGCCAATGCAAATAGCTTTGGAAATAGATTTGCTTAAACTGTCAGCCATAATAATGAATAATAGAGGGGAAATTGGGTCACCTTGCCAGATTCCTCTATTACTGGAAAAAAAACCCACAGGTTCCCCATTAACAACCACTGAGAATCTAGAGGTAGAGATACAAGAGTGAATGATTTTTCTGAATTTGATTTGAAAACCAAACTTGGATAAGACCTCATCCATGAATCTCCAAGAGACTCTGTCAAATGCTTTATGCATGTCCAGCTTGATAGCCATCCCTACCTTTTTACTTTTATCCATAGAGTGTATAGTTTCATGAACCATGATAATGCCATCTTGAATAATTCTTCCCTGAATGAATCCGCTCTGCTGTTGTGAAATGATCTCCATAAGAATAGGTTGCATTCTAGTGGTGATTCTTTTTGTGAAAATCCTATATATAACATTAACTAAACTGATAGGCCTAAAATCTTTGAATTCCTTTGCATCCAACTTTTTCGGGGCAAGCACAATGTGTGTATTATTTAGTTCTTTAATGAGATTTCCAGTTCTGTAAAACTCATTAACAACTTTCAAGAGATCTTCAGAGCATATTTCCCAACATCTTTGGTAAAAGTTAGCTAAAAATCCATCTGGACTTGGATCCTTATCCCCTTCTAAAGCAAAAACAACCTTTTTTAATTCCTCAATGGTGACAGTTTTTGAAATACTTTTAAATCTCTCAGCAGGTATTAGATTATTAGGAATGGAGTCTAAGAGGAAAGAGGCCGCTTGTTCATTTTAGGAGTTCTTCTCCGTGAGGAGATTCTTGTTCAAATTAAGTGCTTTTGCTTTGATGTCCTCTGGATCCTTGGTAATGTTGCCATTGCCTTTAGCAACCTCAGATATTCTGTTACAAGCTCTATGTTTGAGGGCTATCAAATGAAAAAAATTTGTATTCCTCTCGCCTGCTTTAAGCCAAAGGGCTCTAGACTTCATTCTCCAAAAGGATTCTTCATGGCTATTTATATTATGCAGATCTGAGAGGAGTTTTTTTTCTCACTGATGATCCTCTAGAGACATACCTTTCATGGAAACATTTAGCTCAAGCTCTTCTAGATGTTGCTTAAGTTCTTTCTTCTTTTCAAAAATGTTTCCAAAAACCTCTTTATTCCAAATTCTAATATTTTGTTTAACATTCTTCAACTTCTGTAGAAGCCTGAATTAGGTTGTCCCTGTTCCTTCCCAATACCACCACTATTTAATTCTATCCAAAATATCTTCATGCTCGAGCCACATTTTCTCAAATTTGAAATTGCCATGAAAAGGTTTTGTCCAATTGAAGAAATTTAGGACAATTGGATTATGATCAGAGCCTGTTCTGGGGAGAGAAGAAAGATGAAAATTCTGATCCAGAATCCAATTGGCAGAAATAAGAGCTCTGTCAAGTTTAACCTGGATTAAGTTCTCCCCAAATCTTTTGTTGGACTAGGTAAATTGATTGCCATGAAGCTCTATGTCCATAAGATTAAGATTCGAAATGAAGCCAACAAATTCTTCCATACCAAGGGAGAATTCAGAGCTGCTCCCAATTTTTTCTCCCGGATTTAAAGGAGTATTGAAGTCTCCCATAACCAACCAGTTCATGTTTTCAATATTGCTTCGGAATAAGGTTAACTCTTTCCATAGATTTATTTTACCAGTAGTAGTATTGGGCGCGTAAATATTAGACAGAATCCAGCTATAATTATTTTCAAGACTTTTAAAGATAATAGCTAAATGGTTCTGGGAGGAGGAGAGTACCTTACCTTTAACAATCTTGGTATCCCAAAAGATCGCTAAGCCTCCAGAAGCCCCTTGAGAATCAACAGCAGTAGAGGTAACGTTCTCCCAGAAATATCTTTTGCAGTCTTCAACTGCCTTACTTTTCATTTTAGTTTCCTGAATAAGAAGGATGCTGGGTCTGTTTGATATTTTAATTTCCTTTAGAATTCTTTGCTTAGGCCCCCCATTGAGGCCTCTGACACTCCAACAAATAACCTTCATTAAAAAAATTTTGGAGATACAGTTGCCGGATGGTTCAAAATTCTTTGTGTACCATCTACAATTTCTTTTTCAGTCTCTTTTTCTCTTGCTTCTCTCTTTGATAGCCTACCTTTTCTATATGTGACTCCAATATTTGCAGTTCTTCTAGCAGTGGCCCATGTGATTCTTGAGGTGGAAGCTTCCCAACTTCCAATCTACTTCTTTTTATCACTATAGAGTGATTCCAGACTTTCTTCCAGACTTTTTAGACCTCTTTTCTTTCTTCTCACTAAGATGAATCCATCATTATCACAGTCTGGTATATTTTCCTTGCTAATAGGGGTAATTTCCCCATCCTCTTTTCCTATGACAATATCAGTCTGTTTATCTAGTTTAGAAGCTAGCTCCTCCAAATTAGTATCCTCTTTATCTTGGTTTAGATCTCGTGCAATGGATTCCAGATCCTCTTTGACTTTTCCTTGTCTCATTTTGAGTTTCTCCAGAGAGCTGTTTCTATTTAACAACTCTTGATAAGTAATGGTTTTTTCCATCTCTTCTTCCATATAAGAAAGAGAAATGATAAATTTTTCATTTTCTTCATCAACCTCCATACTCAACTTTACCAGATTTGGTGTCAAAGTGTTCATTGCTGAATCCACTGACATCCCCTTTTTTCTTTCTTCCTCTTTCAGATCCAAATCAATTTCCTGTTGAGTCTCAACCAGTTTCTTAGGTCTCCACAGTTTTCTATAAACCGGTGGCCTCTTCGCCTTAAATCTTTTTTTCCATTCTTTTAACCTAGAATGCCTCTGCAAACATCTACTTCCAGTAGCTAGATCAATTAGCGGCTCTTTATCAGCCTTATCCATTTGTTTCTAACTTTGAGCTTTAGATATATCTGAGGGTATTTCCAACTTTTGTACTATTTGTTTAGAGCATTTGCTGGCAAAGTGGCCTAATTTATGGCATTTGCTACATCTTAGTTGGAAAGCTTCATATTCTATTTTTTGTTTCCATACTCCAAATTTGGACTGCAAAACAATGTGATCAGGAAGCTCTTGATCCATTTCAATAGAGACACAGAACCTAGCAAATGCCAGTCTAGACCTATTTCTCATGGGCCCATCCAGCCCAATAGGTGAGCCAATCGATTTGGCTACATGAAGGAGGATTTCATCATCCCATAAATGAAGGGGTAGCCCTGGGAGTCTACACCAGATGGGTATGGCATGAATGTTCTCAGCAAATGGATTGAATCTAGGATACCATTTTTTTAGAAACAGTCCCATATTACCCAGACACCAGGGACCACCCAACAAGACCGAGTCAACATCAGATTGGAGATTAAAATGGGCCAGAAAAAAACCCTTTGCCATGGTGGTGATGATCAAATCCCCTTTTGGTTTCCATTTGCGAATGGCTCATTTTCTGATAATGTCCACATTGGGTCGTGACCCCAAAAACTTTTTGACTAGGGCCAAATTGGTTTTCTCCAGTGCCCTATATAGACATCCGTCAGGCACCTGTAAGTGGGTCACCCCTTCAGCATCTTTTGTACTTTTAAAAATAAGATCACATGTAGGCTGAGGCCCCACATTTTTGTTAGGAGGAATATTTACAACATCCGCCCAGGCTCTAGATCCAAAACTACCACCTTTGGTCGATTATTTCTCTTTTATCGATGCTTTAGCAGCTATTACAAAGTCCTTTGAAAGACATTCAGTAGCCAGAGCTGCTGAAACCACGCTTTCAAAACCCTCACGTAGCCCTCCCAAATTTTCAAACTCGCAGCCCTCCCGCATTTTCAAACTATAGTTCAAAATTTAATAAGTCACCCTTAACTAATAAAAGGGGACTTAATTTTCTTTCCTAGGAATTTCAAAAATCATGAGTGGAAAGGACAAATGAAATTTCATGTGAGGGGTAGACAAAGGGTCTTATCGATGTCTATATAATGTAATGACACCCTCATTCTTAAGGTTTATCAATTTTTTGCACTCAAGAGAAATATCTATTTGAGAAAGACAAAAGAGATAGAATTCTTCTAGTTTCCCTATCTATTTTATTTTATTCCCTAACATTATAAAACTTGGGAAGATGCCAATAAAGAAAGGATTTTATTCTATTCATGATGCATGAATGCATGCATGGTATCCTCTCATCATTAATTTTCTAAACATAGTTTTTTCTTTCCTATAAGCTATGAATGTGATACTTTTGGTTATCTTTGGAAAGAATATGATTTTCTACTTGTAAAACTAATCCCCTCTTTCCTAATTTTTCACTCCCTCTTCTTCATCATTCAGAAAATATATCCCTTGTAATTTATTGCAAGCATTTTATGTGGGTATAGTGGAGTGTGTTGTTGAATCCCTGGCATCTCGACTATTAACATATTTCCCTTTATTTAATTCATAATAAAAATGGAGCTGCACCATCTAAGAAGAGGGACCTAGATTCCTAAGGCATTGATTAGATACCCACCAATTTTTCTACCTGACAAATTTTCTTGCCAATAGTGTTTGGTGCCCACTATGGGGAAAACTTGGCAGTAATCTACACCCAAAATATGATCAAAAAATCCAAAAATACAAAACTATAAAAACAAAAAAAATGTTTATTTAAATCCATCACTGAAAGTCCCATTGTTGATTCATGTGAATGACCTTTCATATTACAAAGTTTCATTTCATTTTACCATTGCCAGGTTTTCCCAAAACTTGCTAAAAGAAGATACACAATGTCAAATAGATTGAGAGGAGTTGTTGATCTCACTTTTGAGGATTTACAAAACCAACAGAAAAAATTAAAGAAAATCCCTATTTATTCTCCCAAGCCTCATCTCCATCAGACTCTTCAAGTTGTACCCATGAGAATCCTATTCAAATCCCCATTGATACTCCTACAAATTCTCCCATTTTCTAAAAACCATTGAAAATTAAATTTCCTAATCAAGAAGAACAATAACTAGAAGAAGAAGTGGGAGAAGAAGTCTGCATAGTGGAAGACGAAGATGAAATAGAAGAAACAATGGTGGATGAAGCAGAAAGGATTTAACCTATCATTCCATGAGGAAGGAACACATGTCTGCTCACTCTTCCACCCCTCTCCACTATCTACCAATAGGTTCTCGTAATAGCTTTCCAAATTTCAAAGGTGATGGTATGCAACTTCTTGAAGAACATATATTTGACTCCATCACATCATGTGGAATCCTTAGAATTGAACATGAAGATTTTACCGTGAGATTTTTCATGGATTCCCTAAAATAAAAAAAAATTGTTGAATGGTTCTATCTCTTTCTGTATATATCCATCAATAGTTGGGATGAAATCAAGGTGCAGTTTGAAGACATATAAATCTACTGAATACTGTGAAGACCTCCTAGTCCAATTAGCTCAAATGAAGAAGGAATCTAATAATACTATGAGGGATCTCGTAGCTCATTTTAATAAGTTACTCTAAAAGATACTTCTTGAAGATGTGACCTTTGATATCAACATAAAAAGGTTCTTCATCTGTGCTCAGATTCCAGAGGTAGGATTCTTTCTCTAGAGGGTCCAACCAGGGGATCTTGCACAAGTACAAAGAATGGCCATTGAGGTAGAAGATGAACTCATCTTGTCAGGAAAGATCAAGAACCCTTCAAAGGGTAAATCTCAACATCCCAAAAATGAGAGAATAGACCCATTGTTGCAAAATTTGGTAAATGAGATGACGACATTGAAGAGGGAAGTTTCTCAATGAGCATCTCCTCATATCAATAATAGAAATCAAATTGTAGGAGCACCCTGAAGGCTTGCCTTAGAGGCCCCACCTAACAATGCGAGTTGCATGACTCAAGAAGATGAAGAAGGATTGCAACAATAAAGATAAGATGGTGATTTTCTAGAGGTTTAATTGGATGCTTGGAAAAGAGAATTTGATTTTTTGGGCAAATTAGAGGTTCTTGAAGAACTAGGTTTTGCAAGAATAGAGTTAGATTTAGAAAAAACATTGGAGGACTTACTTATAATTGAGGGTTACTTTTTTCTTGCCACTGGATTGGGTTTCTCCATTGCGGATTCCATGAATGGTGGTAGTGGAGATCCTTAACTGATTATTTTATTTTATAGATTCACCATAGGGGAATCTTTAACCTTTGTAGCAGCAACAATAGTGGAGGCAGGAGATCCTTTTTGAGACTGCGAACGGGTGAACACCACACATCATAAACTTGGTGCATCTATCTCATTGTCTTCATCACCTCTAGAAATTATTCTATGAGTATTTTAGAGGTGATGAAGATGATGAAATAGACACACCAAGTTTCCCATATGCGGTGTTCACCCATTCACAATCTCAAAAAGGATCTCCTTCCTCTGTTGTTGTTGTTGTGAAGGTTAAAGATTCACTTATGGAGACTCTAAAAAATAAAATAATCAATCGAGGATATCCACTGCCACCATCCATGGAATATGCATTGGAGAAACCTGATCTAGTGGCAAGCAAGAAGAAATCCACAATTCCAAGTGCGTCCTCCATTTTTCTTTCTAAATATAACTCTATTCCTAAAAAACCTAGTCCTTCAAGAACTTCTAATGTGCTCACAAAATCAATTTTTGTTTCCCAAGCATCTAATCCCATATTCAAGCCAATTTTGAATCCAAAATCATTGGATTCATCCCCCTTGTCCATATTTTATCCTTTTGATTACATAAAAAATGCAAACAAGACCAAAGTGCAGATTTCCAAAGCTGAATATTTACGGACTCATCCCAAGTAATTTAAGATTTTTTTTTGGGATATCAAGAGTAGTAGTTCCAAACCCAACACCACAAAACCCAATGTTGTGAACCATAATCCTAAAGGAATTATACTAACTCCCCATCACATAACATGTTTTTTTTTAGTGCATCAAAGGATAATAAGGTGGAGCCTTTCTATGTCTCCTTTCTCATTGGAGGATATCAATTAAATAATTACATAATAGATTCAGGTGCCTCTAAAAATGTAATGCATGTGAAAGTTTCCAAATACCTCAAACTCGCTTTGAATCAGGCTGGTGGCTCTTGTTACTCCATGGAATCAAAGGAAGTCATACTTTTATGAAATTCCAAAGATGCAAAGGTGGCTCTCACTAAATTTCCAGACAAGAGATTGTCGATAACTATCTCAGTAGTAGACATTCCAAATTCATTTGGAATGTTACTAAGTAGAATATTTTGTCAACAATTGGGAGGGAAAATCTAAATAAATTGGTCTTCCACAACCATTACTGGTCAAGGGAGATATGGAAAATTTTCTCCCAGAGAAGAAGATTATGTACATGGTGCAAAAGGCTCAAAATCTGGGAGCCAACATTTTGTACCAAAATAGTGGGAGGATGAACCATTTTGTAACATCCAAGGAGTTGGATGATATTCCTATCTTGATAGGACTGATAATTCCTTTATAGAGGGGTCTTCATCTTTAAGAATCATTAATAATTATTGAATTACAAAAGGATATCCTCGAGTTTCTTAATTATGTAAGCCATTAGCAAGATGGAGTGTTCCATAATGAATTCCAAGCTGAAAAATCATTCATTGTGTTTACCCATGATGAGGAGGTGTTCTCATTCCCATTTAAAGATGAATATTCTCTCAATCACGTCATGCAAGAAGATAAAAATCTAGTTTGTGATTATCCCTTAGAAGGTTTGAAAGAAAACTCTTTGCAAGAAATCCTGGGAGATGTGAAAGAAATAAAAGACCCTCATCTCAGTCTCAGAATTACTGATGCAAGATATAAATCTGTAAGATAGGCATGAATCCAATTTGGGATCCTCAACCAATTTCAAAATTGTCCATGATGAAATGAGGCAAGATGAAAGTTTTGATGTCTCTCTTGAGCCAATGCCTATCAAATTCGGTGATGAAATGGAAGCCTTCTCTTTCCCATTTTAAGAAGAATATTATTTATATGATGAAAAGGTAAAAAAAAAAAGATTTTTGAGGTACCCAGATTTGAGATTCCTCATGAAAAATTAGTAGTAAAATACAACTTGAGCTAGGGGATAATGAAGCAATTCCTCCCAATGGTTTCCTTGATTTTCAAGATGAAGGTTCTTCAAATGAATTTAAAAGTGAACTATTGGAAACTTCAAAGGACTCTATGCTAGAAATATTGAATGTGATAGAAGGTGCAGAAGATCTTGAGATAAGTCTTGACCTCTTAGCTCATGTCATGATCATACAAGATAGGTATGAGGTAAATTATGATCCTCTAGTTAATATCCAAACACCTCATAGTGGAATGGAGACAAAGTATGAATTCATAGTTTCTTGTGGAAAGGATGTTAATGAGCATGAATGCGGGAAATAAGGAAACTCAAGATATTCAAACAAAAATCATCCCCAGGGAAGCGATGAGTGTTCAATGAAAATTTAGTGGTGTGGTTTAACACAAATGACAACTGACATTCCAAAATTGAATTCAAAGACAGTAAAGGAAATGGAATTTCCAAGTGAAGCTCAAGAACATCAAATAGATAATGTAGGCTCCATCCTCCCAAGTATACAGGTTGTCATGATAGCACTTGGATTTCATAAGCACTTAAGGAGAGGAAGTTACTTCCTTAAATTAGTCAATGGCTTCACAAAATAGCATCACTCAGTGTTACCCATACAAGGGTAACCTCTAAAGAAAAAAACGTGCTACAATGAAAGAGGGTTGTCCCCGCATTTTACTATAGGTGATATAGGTGTGGGTTTTTTTCCTTTTTTTAGCATGGTGTGTTTCCTTTTAGTCACGTGTGTGCATGTGTGTTCCTCATTTATGTCTATCTCTTGCAAGTTGAGTGTTTTTCCAAAGCCCAATGGATAAGGTACTGGTCTATAAAGTGAATTGAGATTCTAGTGTTCTCATGTCATGTACTCATTGTGATCAAGCCACAAAATTTCCCCAAGTCAAATTCAGTTGTTGTCATGAGTTTTTTCAAGGGCAAAATTCAAACTTGAAAGCATGAAAAACATACCCTACTATGAATTTTTTTATTTAAGGATCATCCCGAGCCTTCCTTCAGATCATCCTAACCTCCGTATCAACCCTATCCTACCCTTATAAGTGGTAATATGTGTTTTTTAATCATTTACATAGTTTATTTATGGATATCAATCTCATTAAAGCACTTCCAAGCCAAGATCCTTTAAGACAGTCTCTTTGAGAAGCTTAATAAAGGTTATTTTCTAGTCTTTCTAAGGATGGAACAACCCCTCCCATAGAATGGAATTAAAGGATAAAAATAATCAAGGAGGTGTATCAGAGAGATAATAAAATTTTGTAATTGATTTTGGAATATTATGCAAGTTTTAAGATGTTTTGGGACAGTGTCAACAAAAGCAGGTCCTGGAGGGTGAAGCAGCTTGCAGTGCAAAAACAATCCATGAGCTTCGGGAAGTAATTTTAGGAGCTTTGTAAAGATTTGGAGGTTAAAAAAATATCGTTGGAAAGGTATTTCATATATATAAGTGGTGGTGGTATCACTTATTTCATAAGACAAAAAAATCTATCCATAGTCTGATTTCAATATGCACACTCTATGATCCCGAAGAAAAAGACTATTTTTTAGGATGATTTGAAGAATAATAAAGGTATGATATCCCTACCATTGTTTTCAAAAGTAAATTTAAATTTGATTTAATATAAAATAAGTACATGGTAAAATACCTCTGTAAATGCCCAAGTTATGCCTCCGTCAAGTTGCTCCCCAAGGTAAGATTGAGGAGTTAGTCAAATTTCTAGGGGGAGACATGTCAAGCCCAAGTAATGGCACACTTTTTTACACCAACCATCCCAAAAATTTGGGAAATTTTGGACACAAAAGTTTTCCCAACCCCCATGTAGCCCTCTGGAACATGATATTACCTTCTTGGAGCCCAAATTGTCCAGTTAAGCCCCCGTGCACTATTTTCTTGCACCCACCTCCACCCAACCACAGAGTGCCACATGGACCAATTAGAGAGAGAGATGAACTATTTTACACCAACCATTCCAAATTTTTGGGATGGTTGGGAAAATTTTCTCCACTCATTCTCAACCCTTTCCCAGGTCACCCATATGACCATGTTTTGGCCCCCGTGTGCTTTAAGTGATTTTTGGTAAATTTCCCAATGACAAATCATTAAATGCCACTCGGACCAATGAGGGAGGGGCATAATTTTTTTCACCAACCATCCCAAAATTTTGGTACATTTGGGATATTAAATTTCACTCATATCAAATATTGAATAAATTTCAAGTTTTTCCATTTTGTATGCTACTTCTACTTCTTCTTCTTCTCATGCGTATGCACAAAAACCCTCACTGCAGGCAATTTCCATTTTCTTTCATTGTTGTCACTTCCATCACTCCATAATTGCATTGCACATCCATTCCCATCTTCCTCTATTTCATATATCACACCAAAAACTCACTTTTTTATCCATCACAATGCCAAAATGTTACCAGAAACTTCCATGAGTGGAAACAAAGAAGTGTATGTACCTCACAAACCCCAAGGAGAAATGATCGGTGAAATTTGGAGCATCTCTTCCTCCCCCATGTTCCTTCATGGTGAAAAAAATATAAAATTCAAAGGTATATTACATTTTCAATGGCCATAATTTAAATTTTTTTCCCTAAACCCTTCTGTAATTTTTCGTTGATCTAGAAAGCGAGTGAAGCTGAAATTTTGCAAAGAGCATCCAGAGAGAAAACCTATAGAACAAAAATGGTGAATTTTCACCAAAAAAAAGGAGGGGAAGACCATTAATTATAATAGTAGTAAGTGTATCAACTTGACCAGGAAAAACTTACTATTTATAGTTAATTTTATGAAATAGTTAAAAACCTTCGAAAGGAGCAAACACTAAAAATCACTGAAATGGAAAACTAGGGCACATAGGTAAAAAAGTAAAAAAGGAAAAAGGAAAAAAATTAAAAAACAAATTTCTAAAAATAGAAAGTTCTCGATGTTAGTCATAAAACATCTATGTAATTTATTTAAACATATTAATAACTTCTCAGTACTCAGGATATCAAGACAAAAATGTAATATTTCCCAAAATAGTAGTTCTTGAAACCCAGTGTCTAAAAATAACAAGTTTTAGTTTTGAGTGTAGAAAGTTACATATGGATCTATTTTCACTCATCTTTCTAATTTTTGGACTCTCCACGAGATATTAAGATGAACTTATGGATCAAACAGGGGAATGAGAACCTCACAAGGGTCCTGGAAGCATCATCCTGAGCTCAAATGTGTTCAAAAGTAGACCAAAGCATCGATAGGCGCGACGGGTGGATCCATCACCATCTCTCAGTGAGTTGGGTGTCTTGGAATAAGTTGGTCAGGGTAAGATAAATAAGATAAGGAATTTAAACAATCAAGTGTCAAGTAGGATCATCGTGAGCAGTTCCCATGTCCATCTTGAGCTCACATTGGGAAGTCTTGAAACAATGTTTCTCAACACTCATTTTTTGTTCCAGGGTGTTCATGCACCATGAAAAATGAGTTAGCTTGTGATCATCATTGGAAAGGGAAAAAAATTCAAATTAAAATTCATTGGAGTTTCACACCAGTGTAGAAGTGTTACAGTGGTCATCTAAAGCCAATATTGTCATCTTGAACTTCTTCAGGGCGGATCTTCATCAATGATGGAGGTATCTTCATTCTTTGGAGAACTTCTTATTTCCCTCATTTTCTTTATTTTTCTTCCTCTTCTCTACCCCCTTTCTAATTCTTCATTATGAGTAATCATTACATTCATCATGTTCATTAAAGTGACTATAGTTCAAAATGTAATAATTGACCCTCAACTAATAAAAGGGGACTTAATTTTATTTCCTAGGAATGTCAAAAGTTGTGAGTCGAAAGGACAAATGAAAGTTCATGTGGGGTTTATACGAAGGGTATTATCGATGTCTATATAATGTAATGGTACCCTCATTATTAAGGGTTTTCAATTTTGTGCACTCAAGAGAGAGATCTATTTGAGAAAAACAAAAGAGATAGAATTCTTCTAGTTTCCCTATCTATTTTCTTCTATTCCCTAACATTGTACAACTTGTGAAGATGTCTATGAAGAAAGGAGTCTTTTATTTTCATGACGTATGAATGTGTGTAACTTTGTGTGCATGGTTTCCTCTCATCATTGATGTCACTAAAAATAGTTGTTTCTTTCCTATAAGTTGTAAATGTGATACTTCTGGTTATGTTTGGCAAGAATATGATTTTATACTTAAAAATATAATCCCCTCTTTCCTAATTTCTCACTCCCACTTACACATTATTCATAAAATTTCTCCCTTGTAATTCATTGCAAGAATTTTCCATGGGTACAATGCAGGTGTTTTGTTGAATCCCCAGCCTCTCAACCATCAACATATTTTCCTTTAGTTCACTCATAATAAAAATGGAGCTACACCATCTAAGAAGATGGACCTAGAGTCCTAGAGCATTGACAAGATATCCACAAAAATTTTCTACTTGAAATTTTTTATTGCCAAAATTTTTTGGCGCCCACCATGGGCTAGACATGGAAAAAATATGCACCCAAAATATGATCACAAAATCCAAAAAATTGAAAATTGAAAAAAAATAAAAATTATTTAATTCTATTGTTGAAAATCCCACTATCGATTCATGTGAATGAACCCTTCATATTCCATAGTTTCATTTCATTTTCCCATTGCTAGGTTTTCCCAAAAATTGCTAAAAGAAGATACACCAGGTTGAATAGATTGAGATGAGTTTTTGATCTCACTTTTGAGGCTTTGTAAAACTAGTAGAAACAAGTCATAGATAATCCCTATTTATTCTCCCAAGCCTCATCTCCATCTAACTCTTCAAGTGGTACCCATGAGAATCCTATTCAAACCCCCATTAATATTGCTACAAATTCTCCCATTTTTCAAAACACCATTAAAAATTGAATTTTATAATCAATAAGAACAACAACCAAAAGAAGTGGAAGAAGAAGTTTTTGAAGCAGAAGATGAAGTTGAAACATAAGAAACAATGGTGGATGAAGTAGAAAGGCATCAACCTATTGTTCCATGGGGAAGGAAAGCAAGTCTTCTCACTCTTTCACCCCCTCTCCATAATCTACCAAGAGGTTCTGGAAAGAACTTTACAAAGTTTAAAGGTGATGATATACAACTTATTGATGAACATATCTCCTCCTTCATCACATCATGAAAAATCCTTGGAATTTAACATGAAGATTTTTTTGTGATATTGTTTATGGATTCCCTATAATAAAAATCACCTAAATGGTTTTATCTCTTTTCGGCTAGATCCATCACTACTTGAAATGACATCAAGGCCCAGTTCAAAGAAATTTTTGAATCTAGCAAAGACTTTCAAGACCTCTTAGTCAATCTATTTTTAATGAAGAATGAATCTAACAAGACTATGAGGGACTTCGTAGCTTGTTATAATAAGTTTCTCAAAAGGACACCTCTTGAAGACATGCCCTCTGATAACAACATAAAACGGTTCTTCATAAGTGATCAAATGCCAGAGGTAGGCATATTTCTTCGGAGGGTCCAACCAAGGGATCTTAAAAAAACAAAAATAATGGCCATTGAAGTAGAATATGACTTCATCCTAACAAGAAAGATCAAGAACCCTTCAAAGGGTAAAGCTCAACATGCTAACAATGAGAGAACAGACCCATTGTTGCAAAAAATTGGTAAATGAGATTATGATATTGAAGATCAAATTTTCTCAACAATCATCTCCTCATAACCATAACATAAATCATATTGCAGGAGCACTGTGAAGGCTTTCCTTGGAGGCCCCACTTGTCAATGAAATTTGTAAGACTCAAGACAACATAGAAGGACCAAAACAAGAAAGTAAAGAAGGTGATTTCAAAGAGGTTTAATAATTATAGAATGATGTACAAATAATATTTTTTGATTATTATAGAGGTGATTAAGATGATGAAATAGACACACCAAGTTTCTCTTGTACGGTGTTCACACATTTGTAGTATAAAAAAAGGAGCTCCTTCCTCCGTTTTTGTTGTTATTGTGAAGAAGGTTGAATATTTCCTCTGGTGACTCTGTAAAAGAAAATAATCATTTGAGGATCTCCAATTCCACCATCCATGGAATCCACATTGAACAAACCCAATCCAGTGGAAAGTAATAAGGCATCCACAATTCCAAGTAATTCCTCCAATTCTCTTTCTAAATATAACTCTACCCCTACAAAACCCAGTCCTTTAAGTACTTGTAATGTGCCCATAAAATTAACTTCTATTTCCCAATCATCCACTCCTACATCCAATCCTATCCCAACTCCAAAAGTAGTGGCTTTATCCCCTTAGTCCACATTTTCAACTTTTTATTACATCAAACACACAAATAATACCAAAGTGTAGATTTTTGAAACCATATATTTTTGGAATCATCCCGAGCAATTTGAGAAATTTATCCAGCATATCAAGATTAGTAGTTCAAAACCCAACACCACAAACCCCAATGTCATGAATCCTGATTCTAAAGGACTACTACTAACTCCACCTACATCCACATCATATAATATGATTGCTTTGAGTGCATCAAAGGTTGATAAGTTTGACCCTTTCTATGTCTCCCTTCTCATTAGAGGATAGTGATTGAATAATTACATAATAGATTCATGTGCCTCTAACAATGTAATACCTGTCAAAGTTACCAATTCTCTCAAAATAAATTTGACTCAGGCCAGTGGCTCTTGTTACTCCATGGAACCAAAATAAGTCACACTTTTGGGAAATTTCAAAGATGCCCAGGTGGCTCCTGTTAAATTTTTAGACAAGAAAGTGTCGATAACTATCTTGGTAGTAGAAATTATGGATTCATTTGGAATGTTACTAATTAGAATATTTTGTCAATACTTGGGTGGGAAAATCCACATGAATTGGTCTTCCACAACCATTACAGTTAAGGGAGATATGGAAAAAATTCTCCCAGAGAATAAGATGAGGTACATGGTGTAAAAGGCTGGAAATCTAGGAGCCAACATTCTATACCAAAATAGTGGGTGGATGAACCATTTTATAACATTTGAGGAGGTGGATGATATTCCTATCTTGATGGGACTGAGAATTCTTGTACATAGGGGTATTGATCTTAAAGAAGCATTAAGAAATATTTTATTACAAAATGATATCCCCGAGTTTCCCGATTATGTAATCCATGAGGAAGATGGAGTGCTCCTTGATGAATTCCAAGTTGAAAAATCATCCATTTTGTTTACCCATGATGAGGATGTGTTCTCATTCCCGTTTGAATACGAACATGCTCTCGATCATGTCATGCAAGAAGATACGAAGCCAATTTGTGATTATCCCTTAGAAGGTCTGAAAGAAGACTATGTTCAAGAACTCTTGAGAGCTGTAAAATAAATAGAAGACCCTCATATCAGTTTGGAATTCTTGATGTAAGCTATGGATCTACAAGACAGATGTGAATCTAATTCGGGATCCTTAACAGATTTCAAAATTAGCCATGATGAAATAAGGAAATATGAAAGTTATAATGTCTCTCTTGAGCCAATTCCTATCGGATGCGATGATGAAATGGAATTATTATCTTTCCTATTCAAAAAAGAAGATTATTTCTATAATAAAAAGGTCAAAACAAAGAGTTTTGAGGTCCCCAGAGTTGAGACTCCTCATGAAAAAGAAGTAGTGAAATGTAATGAGATTGAAGATAATGAAACAATTCCTCTTAATGGTTTCCTTGATTTTCAAGATGAAGGTTCTTCAAATGAATGTAAAAGTGAACTATTGGAAACTTCAAAGAAGGACTTTGTGCTAGAAATATTGAATGTGGTAGAAGGTACGAAAGATCTTGAGCTAAGTCTTGACCTCTTAGCTCATGTCATCGCCATACAAGAAAGGTATGAGGTTACTTCCAATTCTCCAGTAAATATCCAAACACCTCATAGTGGAATGGAGAAAAAGGATGAATTTATGATTTATTTTGGAAAGGATGTCAATGAGCATGAATGTGGGAAAGAAGGAAACTCAATATATTCAAACAAAAATCATCCTCGAGAAGAGATGAGATTCTCAATGAAAAATCAGCAGTGTGAGTGAAAAAAATACAATTGGCATTCAAAAACTAACTTCAAAGAGAGTAAAGGAAATGGAATTTCTGATCGAAGCTATGATCATCAAAGAGATAATGTAGACTCACTCCTCCCAAGTTTACAGGGTAGTCATGAAAGAACCTAACTTTCATAAGAAGTTGAGGAGAGGAAGCTACTTTCTTGAACCAGTCAATGGATTCACATAACATCATCACTCAGTGTTACCCATATAGGAGTAACATCTAGACAGAAAAAATTATTGTAGTGAGAGCATATTGTCCCCCGCATTGTACTATAGGTGATATAGGTGTGTGTTTATCTTTCCCTATTGTGTGTTTGTTTTTCCTTTTTTTCAGCGTGGTGTGTTTCCTTTTAATCATGTGTGTGTGTGTGTGTGTGTGTGTGTGTGTGTGGGTGTTTTTTCCTCCTTTCTGTATATCTCTTGCAAGTTGATGGATTCTCTGATGCCCAATGGATAAGGCATTAGTCTGTAAACTGAATTGATATTTTGGGGTTCTCATGTTATGTCTTTAATTCACTCAATCCACAACATGTCCCCAAGTTAGAGCTAGATATTGTCATGAGTTTTTTTAATGGAAAAATTCAAACTTGAAAGCATGACAACCATACCCTACTGTGAATTTTTTTGTTAAGGGTCATCCTGAGCCTTCCTCCAGATCATCCTAACCCCTGTATCATCCCTATCCTAACCATTATAAGTGGTCATATGTGTTGTGTCAACCTCGTCCATAGGTGATTTAGAGATATCAAGTCTCATTCAAGTCACTTCCAAGCTAATATCCTTCAAGATAGGCTCTTTAAAGAAGGCTAGGAATGGTTATTTTCTGGTCTTGTCTAAGGCTCATGGCTCACCCCTTGTAGATTGAATGTAATGATAAAAATAATAAAGGAAGTGTATTAGAGGGATAATAATTTCTTTTCAACTGAGTTTTGGAATATTTTAGTGAAGTTTCATAGAGGTTTTGGGATAGATTTAGCAAAAGTGGGTCTGTGGAGGGTGAAGCAGTTTGTAGTGCAAAAACAACCACTGAGCTTCAGGAAGTGATTTCTGGGAGATAATTAAAGATTTATAGGTCAAAAAAACATATCCTTGGAAATGTATTTCAGATATCTAAATGAAGGTGATCTCACATATTTCAAAAGACATAAGAAATTATGTCCACAGTTTGATTTCAGCATACACAATCTATGAAGCCCGAAGAAAAATCCTATGTTTTAGAAGCTTTGAAGGAATAACCAAAGTATGCGACCACTCCCATTTTTTTCAAAAGGAAATTTATAGTTAATTTAATATAAATAAGTGCATGTAAGATACCTCTGGATGCTCAAGTTATACTTCTGTCATGTTTCTCCGCAAGGTAGGATTATAGGAGTTAGTCAAATTTTCATGGGTGGATACATGTCAAGCTCAGGTGGCATTGGCACATGTTTTTTACACCAAACCATCCAAAAAAATTGAGATAGTTGGGACAAAAAAGGTGCTCCCAGCCCTAATATAGCCCCCTATACCATGATGTGACTTCCTTTGACACCAAATTGCTCAGTTAAACCATGTGTAACATTTTCTAGCACCCACCTCTAGCAAATCACATAGCACCATTTGTCAAGCCTAGATCAGGGCACAATTTTTTACACCAAGTGTCTAAAACATTTGGGATAAAAAAATTCTCCCAACCCCCATTGTTTTCTCTGGTCTACCACATGACCCGTAAATTTTCTTATGAGGTTTTTTCTAGCCCCCTCCCCTCCCTGCCTCAGAAAATGACCTCTCGCCAGTTGTCAAACCTGGGTGAGGGCACAAATTTTTGCACCAACCCTCCCAAATGTTTGGGATGGTTGGGATACACTTTTATCCACCCATGCTTGATCCCCTTCCTAGGTAACCCATATGAACTATGTTTAGGCCCCCAGGTGCTTTAATTATGATTTTTCACAAATTTCCTAATAGATAAGTCATTGAACGCCACATGGTCCTCATGTGGGTGAGGCACACGTTATTTTTGCACCAAGAATCCAAAAAACACTTGGGATAGATAGGAATAATAAATTTCTCCCATGCCTAAGGTTGAATACAAAATCAAGTTTTTTCCATTTTTTGTGTTACTTCTACTTCTTCCCGTACGTATGTACAAAAAACCCCAAATGTCAGAAATCTCCATTTTCCTCCATTTCTGCTACTCCCAACACTTCACCCTTACATTGTAACATTGATTAAAATCCACCTCCATTTCTTATATCACACCAAAAAATTTGCATTTTTCAGCCGTGGCACCATGTCTGAAAAATTACCAAAATCTTCCATTAGTGGAAATGGTGAAGTGCTCATATCTCTCAAACCTCAAGGTGGATATCCAGTGAAATTTTGAAAAATCTCTTCCTCTTCCATGAAACATTCATGTTGTAAAAACAAAAAAATTTCAGATAGGTTTCTCAGATATTTAAATGGCATAAATTTCAATTCATTTTCCATTAAACCTGTTCTTCCCCATGAATTTCCTATTGATCCAGAGAGCAAGTGAAGTTGAAATTTTACACAGGAGTATCCAGAGATAAAACCCATATCAAAAATGGTGACTTTTCATCTAAACCAAGGAAGGGAATGACCATATTATAAAAATAGTAAGTTCCACTAGCTCAAACTTACTATAAATAGGAAGTTCTTCCTCAATATCAGTAAAACCATTCAAAGGAGAAAACACTGAAACTCACAAAAATGGAAAACTAGGACACACAAGCCAAAAAAGAAAAAAAGTTAAAAATAAAAAAAGATAAAAAGTAACCTTCTAAACATTAGAAAGTGCTTAAAACTGGTCATAAAAGCATATGGTGAAAATGATCCAAACATGGTGATAACCCCATCATCACTGATACTAAAGACTAAAAAGGTAAAACCTTTCCCGAAATAACAGCTCTTGAAACCTAGTGTCTAAAAATAGCAAGTTCTCAATTTCGAGTGCACAGAAGTTAAAATTATCACTCTACTTTCACTGATCTTCATACTTTCTAGACTCTCCTTGGCATCATAATATGACCTCATGTCTAAAATATGGGAATGTGAACCTCAGAAGGGTCCTAGAAACATCATTTTGAGCCTCAAGTGTGTTTTGACAGCATAGCATTATTCATCACATGGCACATATGAGGTGGCTCAAGAACAAAATGTTGGTGAACTAGGAGTCAAGAGAAGCATTTTTTTCAGAGGAAGCTCAACTGAGACAAGTAAGTTCATTGATCAAGTATCAATGAGGATCATCATGAGCAGTTCCCATGTTTCCATCCCAAGCTCACATTGGGAGGTCTTGAAATTAGTGTTTCTCAACACTCATTTTGTGGTCCAGGGTGTTCATGCATTATGAAAAAGGAGTTATCTTGTGATCATGATTAGCAATGAAAAATTGTTCAAAGTAAAATTCATTGGAGTTTCAATTCAGTATAGAAGTTTTGGAGTGGTCATCCCAAAGCCAAGATTTTCATCTTCAACTTCTTCAGGGTGGATCTTCATCAATGATGGAGACATCTTCATTCTTTGGAGACTTCTTCTTTCCCTCCTTTTCCTCATTTTCTCTTCATCTTCTCTACCCCCTTTCTAATTAATCAGTTGTGAGAAATCATGAAATTCATCTCTATTCATTAATGTGACTATAGTCCAAAAATGTAATAAGTCGCCCTTAATTAATAAAAGGGGACTTAATTTTCTTTCCTAGGAATGTCAAAATTCATGATTGGAAAGGATAAATGAAAGGTCACGTGGGGGTAGAAGAATGGTATTCTCTATGTATAAATAATGTATTTACACCATAATTATTAAGGGTTATAAAAATTTTGCACTCAAGAGAGATATCTATTTGAGAAAGACAAAAGAGATAGAATTCTTCTAGTTTCCCTATCTATTTTCTTCTATTCCCTAACATTGTACAACTTGTGAAGATGTCAATAAAGAAAGGATTTTTGTATTTTCATGATGAATTAATTTTTGCAACTTTGTGTGCATGGTTTCCTCTCATCATTGATGTTTCAAACATAGTTGTTTATTTCCTATACGTTTTGAATGTGATATTTCTAGTTATCTTTGACAATAATATGATTTTATACTTGGAAATTTAATCCCCTCTTTCCTAATTTATCACTCCCTCTTCCCCATCATTCAAAAAATTCCTCCCTTGTAATTAATTGCAAGCATTTTCCATGGGTAAAGAGGAGTGCTCCTGTTGGATCCTCAGCCTCTCAGCCATCAACATATTTCCCTTTTTTTCGCTCATAATAAAAATGAATTTGCTCCATCTCAGTAGAGGGAACTAGAGTTCTAAATCATTGGCAAGATACCCATTAATTTTTCTACCCAAAAAAATCTCTTGCTAATAGAGAGGAATGAATTTTTCCATGGTATTTTAGGGAAATTTTTTGGAAGAAATTGAATTCAGGAATAAATTGAGCAAGATTAGGTAATTTTGGGTACAAGGAATGAAGGATCCAACGGGTGAAAGTTGATTTTTAGGATGATTCAAGGATCTCTAGGATGATTTTAGAATAAAATAAGTAGTAATTTGAAAGGTCTTTAAATTCTATACATGATGGAAACATACATTTTTTCCTTCAAAATATTCCATGATAACCCAAGATGCTACAACCGCCCCTTCAAGTCAAGAATGAAATAGTATCTAAAATTAAAATTTCAGGAATTATTGGCTCCTGATAATGGATGGGATGATCTCAAAATTTGGTTTGGAGTTAAAATTTTATTAGATTTGAACCCAAAACACTCTTCCATGCTCTCAGGTATGAAAAAGAATTCTCGGTGTCCTCAAATGCACTTAGTGGGTGACATCATCATTTGAAAATGGCTTGAGTGATATTTTGAGCTTGATTTGTCCCCTAGGATTTTAATTTGGGTGAAAAGGGGACAAGGGGGACACCAAGTTGTGCTCCTCCATCCATTTTGATGGAGTGTCACTTAAAAACATAACGTAAGGTGTTAGGGAGAGTAAATGAATGGGTTGAGTTGCAAGGCCCATGTTTCATGATACTTGGACCCCATGGCACATTATAGAGATAATAATGTTACCTTTTATTTTTCCCAATGTGTAATGGGTACAAGGGGGACACAAAATTATTCACCCCGATGTTTTAAAACTTCTCGCAACTCATAACTCACCACTTTTTCACCTATGGAACCTCAAACTTGTTAATTACTTATCTCCATGACTCCTCCTCATGATAAGACTCCCAATGAAAAATTTCAATACCTTGATGCCACCTTGGATTTCACCAGGTGAAAAGGAGACAAGGGGGATAAAAAAATGTACCCCCATCAAATCTTTCAACTATGATCACATGAAAACCATTTTTGAACCCCTGAAAGTCATTTTGCAGCCCTTGCATCTCATTCACAATGAACAAGAAGCTGCCACTTGTCACCATCTAGTGAAAAGAAAACTTGTGTGTAACTTGTGTCCCCTTTATCCTAATTTTACCTCTTACACTGGTAAAACTACAATTCAACTATCCACCAACCACAGTTAAGTTTTCGGGTCAAGTGGTGGGTTACGATTTTATAATAGAAAATGACTAAATCCTCCTCTCAACACTTAGTGATTTTCAAAATTTCAAATTTTTTTGTTCTTCCCTAAAACAAAATACATTTTTGCATAGGTATGATGTTGTATTTTTCCTATAACATTAAGCTTGTAAATAGAA
Organism: Taxus chinensis; assembly: GCA_019776745.2. Taxonomy (NCBI): domain Eukaryota; kingdom Viridiplantae; phylum Streptophyta; class Pinopsida; order Cupressales; family Taxaceae; genus Taxus; species Taxus chinensis. Next base: position 641,520,267 of record CM034149.1, read on the forward strand.
AAATGCTCATATCCCCAAAACGGTGCACTCAATTTCCACCAAAATTTTCCATTGCACTCCTCTCAAAAATGAATTCAAGCTGATTATAAGAGAATTTCCATTGATGCTCTATGTAATTTTCAACATTCATTTGGAATTTTCAGCCTGGGAAGTTTCATTTTCAGCTCTATGGAGTTCTGGAAAATGAAATTCCTTAAAAATTAGAGCAAAAGGTCTTTAAGTAAAACCTACACTTTTGAGATCAATTTTGTTGTAATTTGATTGTGAGGTTTGAGAACTTATTTAATTTATCAAAAAAATTAAATATTAAATGTATTAATTAAATAAAGAGATTCAAACTATAATGTAATAAAATACAAATAACACATGACATGTATTTAATGTGAAAAAACCCTAAAGGCTAAAAAACCGCGGTGAAAACGGTAAGATTTCATTTACTAGAAACATTTAGCATCCAATAAAAATCCATTCATTCACCTCACTCCTCTCCACATTTTTAATTCAACCACCTGAATTGTTTTTCACCTAACCCTGTGGGTCAATTCAAATGGTTAAAAGGGTGTGTCTTCTTGTGAAACACCCTAACCATTAATATAATTGATTTTAAAATGAATTTAAATATAAACATAAAGTATATGCTAAATAAATTATAATATAATCTATTCTAATTTATTTAATTATAAAAATTTTATTAGCGGTAAAGAAGGGTTAAGAAGACCCTACCCTATACAAAACAGAAAGATCCAGGAACATAGAAATGTGGCCAAGGGTATACCCATTGAAGCCAAACTAAAGCAAAAACATAGATAAACTAACAGCCATCATTAACCAAACTAACAACACAGGAAGTAACAACATTAAAACTAACAGTAAAACAAAAGGGAAACCTTCCCAACATGGCTTAAATAAGAAACATATAATCATCCTTAATCAGGTTGCCCACATTATACATGCAGTCATTCCACTCCTTAACAAATCCATCAATGGTAATCCTCCAATATTCGTAGTCCGGTTCAATCAGCTCCCTTTTAGGCAAGGTGCCATCCTTCTCTAAATTATTATCTCTTTGCATAGATTGTATCATTTCTGCCAACAACTTGAGGTGATGTATATTGCTCTTCACATTCATAAGGTGAAACTCTTTAATTTGCATGATGATTTCCTTCATTTTCATAATGTCTTTCTCCATAGAGATACATCTTTCATTTGCATTCTTCAAGATATCACTAATCACAATGGCAGTGACCTTCTCCACTTTCTCTTGGAGTTCCCTCAGATCGATAGTCACTATACTGATTTTTTTCATATTGATGTCGGTGTCCAGTCTACAGTTCTCAAACTCTTTTTAAAAAGCATTGTTCTTCACTACCGATTCCTGAGCTGAAAACAAGATTTTTTGGGAAACGTTTAACACATGAAGGCTCACAATAGCATCTTCTGTATTGTGGGAAGGCATATCAGAAGTTTCTTCCTTATCTATCCTTTTGGCAGGGATATCAATCTTCCCATCCACTTTATTGCTAGTATAAAATCCATTTTCCCAACCGTGCTACTGACCACCAAGTCATAACCTTCGTTATTTTCCCCTGAATTTGAGTTGAACTCAATATTTACCTTATTTCTTGAAGCTCCTTCCTCCTTCCTTTTCTTCCTTAAATTTTCCTTAGCCAAATAGAATCTCATCCTTTTAGCCACCTCTTTACCTTCATCCTCTAGGATAGGTTTTTCCAATTTAACACAAAATTTCCCACTTTTCCCAATTTTGGGTGTACCTATCTTAACTAAGGCTTTAAGAAGGCCTTTATTCAAAGGATAGGTAAAGGTACCTTTTCTAACTTGATCTATATATTTATCCAGAGAAATGTAAAGAAAATTAGGAAATTTATACAATCTACCATTTCGAATATGGTTGATCATGGGGAAATGGTAACTATAAATCACCTTGAATCATCCTTCAAGCGTAATGTGGGACATAAGCAATAAGGATATTTCATCGTAAGGGGAAGGAAATTCCTCTCTATTGAAGCCATTGAAATTTTACTTTAAAGTACCCTTACCTTGCATAAAATTATTCACCTCCAGGATGTAATCTAATTTGGGCTTTAAAACACACCTTCCCTCCGAGGAAATACCAGTGAATTTGGCTATAAAATTTGGAGAGATTGTGAAGGAGATGCTCTGAACACAAACATGACCTTCATTCCAGGAGCTAGCAATATGAGAACTTAGCTCTTCATCATACCCATTAAATTTTTTGAAGAATTTTAACAACCCTTCTTTTTCTAATAGCACAATGGCCTCATCAAAGATTTCAAGCATAGTAACTGGTTCAGTTCTCACTAAATCACCCCCCATTTTACTCATATAATCCTTCTTTCTTTCCTCACAAATTTTTTTCTCCAACCACAGACTCCCCAATAGGACAATTTTACAATTCATGGTTGAGTTTTCCAAGGAGATGATAATTAGAAGATTTTCCCTATCTTTCCAATCCTTAGAGTAATGAGAGATTTTTTTGGAATGAGTAGAGCATGTACATCCATTATTATCCAATTCACCATCTTTTTAGAATCATAAACCACAATTGTCATCATGATAATGGTAGAGATTTGGGGTAAGAGTCCCCTTTAATGATTCTAATATTTTGTTCATCCAAACTAGCTATATTTTCAACCACATTAAAATCCTTTGCGACCGCACCCTTATTAGAAAAATTATATACCAAAATATTTCCTTCACAGTATATATGCTGAAAAGATATGGAAATGAAGGAGCTAAGTCTACTTTTGGTACTCTTTATAAAATCTTCTATAGTCAATGATACAAATTTTCTGATCAACATACTAGAAATTATACTCAAGGATTCACCTTCAACAATAAAATATTTAAAACCTTTCTCTATTGCAAACTTAACTCCCCAAAACATCTCCACAACCTCAGCCACATGACTAGTTTATATACCCAAAATAAAGAAGTACGTAAGAAAAAAGTTACCTTTGAAGTCATGAAAAATGCCACCTCCACACGCTTTCTTAGGATTCCCTTTTGCCACACCATCAAAATTTAGCTTTATAAAACCTTTCGGGGGCTATTCCATCTTATTCATTCTCTTGGATTACTTTTTCTTAACAATTCAGCACATGTTAGATTCTAATTACTAAAGATATGTTTTTCTCCTTCCACTATTTACACTTCCTTATTTTTAAGGATTGAGAAATTATTTTTAACAACTTGTATGCATCTTTTGGAGATATGCTTGTGAGGAAGTCTCTTCCCTTTGAAAATCCTCCTATTCCTTTCTTTCCAAATCTCCCACCATAGATATTTGAGACTCATGGTCCATAGATTCTTTAGACCTTGGATTTTGAAAGGATGGCTCCACTAGGCCTAGGAAAATTTAACCTCATTTCGGATTACCCAATTAACTAAAAATAAAGAAAGGATAGAGGATATGATTTTGAGGGAGAAATTGCATCCCATAAACATATGGTTGACCATCTCTATATTTTTTTCACATAAAACACATATGTTAACCATGTGAAAGCCTCTTTTAGTGAGATTTTCGACAATTAAAACCTTATTGATCATTGTGAGCCAACTAAACATGTTAACCTTTGGGATAATATTTTTATTCCATATTATTCTAGTTAATTTATATTCCTCACTCACTTCTCCTTTAAAAAATTGGGCATATGTAGATTTGACTGAGAAAATACCATTTTCTTATTTGTATCATACAATTCTCTCTAGTTCATTTTTGTTGTAGGACAAATGATTTTGAAGAAAATCATTAAAACTTTCCATTTTCCCTTTAAGGTCCTGTTTATCCATCTTCACATGTTTCCAAGTCTAAAAAATCCTTTCTTCCCTCGTGTATTTTTCACCAAAGTCCCATATTTTACTTCCAGTAGCTTAGATATTAGGGGGAGTTTATCCTCTAACTTGAAGTTGTCAGCCCACTTATCTTAATATAACATGTATAACTAGAATACTTAATATTAATGTTCTAACACTCCCCCTTCATATTAAGTAGGGATAATATGCCAACATTACATGTTTATAAAAAAATATTTACAAACCATAAACCATAGTGAGGGTTTAGGCTAGAATATCACATTTGAAGAATTTATACACATTCATCATGCTAAACTTACATTTTGGTATAAAAATATTTGGAATCTATAAATCGAAAGTTATGATTTAGGCCAAGCATGATTTGTGAGACTACATCTCATAGTTTCTCATGGAAAATCTATACCAACATGTGTAGGAGCCTTTTATAAAGTGAGGACCTCCTTTACAACATTATGTAACATTACTGGACTACACATTAAACTTAGAGTTATAAGTTTACTAAGATCATAAAAAAGATATTTTATAATGCTTTAAATTTAGATCAGAAGTATAAAGGTGAAGGAGAAAACCTGGATGAATTTTATGAGGTGGCATTGTCATGCACACTCCCCCTCAATGGAACCTTTGAAATTCCAAGCATTTCATGAAAATTACATAAATTTATAGCACACAATGGCTTCATAAACATATTTGTAACTTGATCTTTAGTCAGACAATACTAGAGATCTATATCACTATGGAGCACCTTCTCTCAAATGAAATGCATATGTATCTTTATATGGTTTTTTTAGATAAGGTAAAAAATATTTGGTTTTCAAGGGACCAAAAAAACCTATATAAAAAAGAATCCTGGCTAAAGAACATTCACCAAAATAGAACACTGGGGATCCAAGTCAAATAGGGTTGCCCATGAGGACACCCCATAGAAAGGAATGACCCACACCAGGTCTCCAGAGTTATTTTTTTATATGATAATACAAAATAAAATCCATGGAAACATGAGAAAAAATAATGCAGTCTCCAGATAGAAGTACAACCAAAGTGTTGCCATCAATTCTCTTTGCTAGAGGAATATTTGCTTCTAGTCCTTGCATTGGGTCCCCTATCCTTGGCTCCACCAAGATCATATATCCAAGAAATGATAACATTTCTATAAACATTCTTGGTAGGAAAATTACCTTCAATTACTATATGCTCTTCATCCTCAGAAATTCTCATCTCCAGTCACATTTTTTCCTTACCATCAAAAACCTCAGTCTTGGAAATTTGATCCTAAAGAATGGAGATTCTCTGCTCCTGCATGATAATTTTTGCATTAATCCCACTAATTCTCTTGTTCTATAGATCAATTTTTCCATGGCATTCCCTAATCTCTTAGAAAATATTTTTGGTAACTAGGAGGATCATGTCAGTAGTGGAATCAACCCTCAAAACCTTAGCTTCCCAAACCACCATGTTTTTATCCCTCTCCTTACTAGCAGTACTCTCCCCTAAAGCTTTATCACCATGATTAAGAATATGGAGGATATTCACAGCTATAGCATCTTTTTTATCCTGAGGCACAACTTTTTAATAGGATTCAAATGATCGGTAAGGGTTTTATTGTCCAAATCCACCTCCATATTACCTTTGTGGAATAGTAATAGAATCAAACCATGATGCAATGATGTTTCTAATTTCTCATTCTGATAATCATTGATGGAAGAGGTAAGGGATCTCAGGAGAAAGAATGGAAAACTCACGTCCTGGTTCCTACAGAGGTAATTAAGGATGGAGAGATGGTAGGAAAAAATATTTCTAAATTTACCTTCCAAGGTAAGGTACTTAATCAGAACCATGCACACATCTGGCAAATTCTTAGGGAGGAAGCTTATCATTATGATTAGAATTATTTCATCTGGCCCAAAAAAGGTAGTAATTTCACATCTCTTCCTGGTTTTGTCCTTGAAATTTTTTAGGCCTTCCAAGAACAAACTTTTGGCCTAGGCAATAGAATCTTCATTGATAGAAATATCCATACACCTCATTTTTACACAACCCCCTTCCCAAGCATTACCAAATTCAAGATCCATTTGGGGATCATTACCTTTTAGCCTCTTAATGTAGTTGGAGAAGCCACTTGTTCTCAGTAGCCTCCATAAAGTATCATCTCACTTGAAATTTGAATAGGTGGTCAACTTAGTGTGCACCCTATCAGCTCCCATATTTAACCCATAACTCTACACAATCTTGCAACCAATAAAAAACAAACTCTAAAAACTAAACAATAATACTAAACATAAATTGGAATGATTAATTCCCCCTCCCAAAAAAAAATTAGCCTTCCCATGAGACTTGTCACATGAACCCATGAGGCTATCATGCCAAATCTTGGAGTGTCTTGTCATCATTAACCATGATTAAGATATTATTCCATGGTATTTTCCCACCCTTCCAGGTCATCTTTTCCGATATGTCATTATTGTGATTAGCTAATCTGTCGGTAAGCTTATTTCCATCCCTATAGACATGAATAATTTCCACCTTCTCAAATGAGGCTAATAAGATCCTAGCTTTGATGCTAATATTGTTGATTTTCTAACCAATTCCACCCTATTGCTTTAATTCATTGACAACACATTGAGAATCTCCCTTTATAATCAAGGACTTGACATTCATAGAAACACACAGCTCAATACCCCATAACATGGCCATAGATTCACAAAAAATTATTCAAATGATTACCCAAGGGGGAGTCATAGGCTTGTAAACACACACCTAAATGATTGTGAATAAATCCACCTCTCCCTGATAATCCGTCCATAGGCTTAGCTGATCCATGAAAGTTTAATTTGAGACATCCTTTTAGCGGACATCTCCATTCAACATTTTTTTATTCACACCTTCATTTTATGATGAAATGGATTATTATCAAGATAAATACAACTCTAACTATCAAACATAAGAGGATTAATTTCTTTAACTTCCATGTAAATCTTTTCCAACACCCACTTTAGCGACATGACTTCTTTCATTGCGTCCATCGCCCTATTGTATTTTTCCTTAATATAAGAGATGGATTCTTTTAGATTTTTTTGGTACTCTAAGTAATGGCTCCTACACCAAAATTGAACATATATCGTGTTGTATATTTTCTATCTATCACATCACCATCATTGTCAAGATCACAATATCTATATAAACATGCATTATGAGAAGAAGTATAATGTAAACCAAAATTAATTGTTCCTTTAATATATCTCAATATTATTTTTGCTAACTTCCAATTATCCTAATATGGTTCTTGCATGAATCTAGATGCAGTACATACTTCATATGCAATGTAAGGTCTAGTAATAGTAAGATAAATCAAACTACCTACAAATTGCATGTAAAGATTAGCTTTTTCACATGCAGGTTTAGGATCAAGTTTACAACCAACTTCAATAGGAATAGAAATTGATTTACAATCTACCATATTAAACATTTTAAGTAATTTAGTAACATATTTTAGCTGAGATACAACAATAGATTTTTTATCTTGAAAAATTTACATGCCTAAGAAATGATGCAATAGTACTAAATAAGTCATTTCAAAGTATTGTTTCAATTTAGATTTAATTTTGAAAATTAAACTATTAGAATTTATAGAAGTAAGAAAATTATCAACATAAAATACAACAAGAATAATATGATTATTTTCAATTTTCACAAAAGGATCATTATCAAAAGAACAGTTAGCGAAGCCAATATATTTGAAAAAAAACTATTTATTTTTGCATACCAAGCTCTAGGAGCTTGTTTTAAGCCATATAAAGAGTTTTTTAGATTACACACTATAGACACCATGAAAATACATACATATTTCTAGACTATTCCTAGATTATTTATATCCTATTTACATCCCTTTAGAGTTAACTAAGTTAATTCCATCTCATTAGAATTAATTAAATTAATTTTATCCTACTAGAGTACATCTCTTTATAATTAATTAAATTAAATATATCATTTAAATCATAACCCTTTAGAATTAATTGATTTAATTCTATTATACTTTCAAAATTTATTAAATTAATTCCCACACCCTTTAGCTAATTTTACTAAACATTTATTTAATTAAATGGTTAATTTCCTACTCACGCCTCATAGCTAATTAAATTAGTTATTTGAATAGAATTAAATATATTTTCATATTCATCTTCCACTTAGACTCCACTTCACTATCCCACTTCTTATAGAATCCTACAAAGGTGGGGGTAATTAAATTGCACGTACAACCACCTTCTCAAATGAAATCTTACTGCCAACCAAATATTCATTTCCCCTTTAAAGTTGCAAGTGCACAGACCAAATCCACTTGTTATTTCGGGAAAATGCATTCATGATCCTCAAACTCATTCAAAATTTGATCCACTTTTCATACCCTCTCCCTTAGTTATAAAAGCATTCCATATCATTTGTAAAAATATCCCTAAAATATTTGTGAAGCTTTTGCAACTAACTTATGCCAAAATTATTATTCAACTTTGTATTCCATGTGTCCAATTTTGTTTGTAGCATTGTTATTTCTACATTTGGAGATCAATTCAAGAGCATCCACAATCCAACAACTTTCAAATATTCTACAAGTTCAAAAACTTCAATAATCTTATCATTGAGGTTTGCAAGAAAGACTATAAGAGATGTTTGGATTTTTGTTATTTGCTTATTTTTGCTTCTGCTTGTAGTTTTTCATGCTTACATTCTGGCACGCCTGGTGGGACACCCACACAACTTTTAATTTTTTTACTTTAATTTTTTCTAATCTAATCATTTATTTTTTCCTTGTGTGTTTTAACCTTTTTATTTAAGTTTCAAGCTTTTAGGTGCAATAAAGAAGGGGAAAATCCAAAAAAACTGGGTCTTTGTCTATTTTTATCACATTCTATCTATTCCCAAGTTCGATGCACTAGCTAATCACACTGAGAAATGTGAGCTAGATTTACAAATGAGTTTTCCCAGCATATTGTTAAACATTTGCTAGCATATGAATTATGTGCACTAGCATAAAACTACTTGCACTAACCTATCAACTACATTCACTAGTGTATTACTATGTGCATAGCATATCACTGTGTGTGCTAGCGTATCACTGAGTGCTAAAACAACACTATCTTCCATGGTCCATTACTTTTATTTTTGAACTCAAAATGACTCTATTTTTTGTGATGGAAATGTCTGAGATGAACTATGTAATGAACACATAATTTTTGGATTTAACCTTATATAAAATTCATGGTTTCCTTTCTCCTAAAACTTTTCAATTTTTTTACACGTTAGATTTTTTTTTGCTCCAAATTACTAAATCATGTACGCAAGTTTCTATATTTTCTTTCCAAAGAAAAATTTCTCAAAATAGTGCTTATATTTGAAATATATGTTAAATTTTTATTTGTTTTTGTGTAGATCAAACCAACCACATATGTCTCTTCTATCACACCCTCTTGGGTGATCTTGAGAATCAAAAACGGTGAAGTTTGTTTCTTTATTTTACATCATGTTTTCACCATAGGAAAACTACAACTACTTATTTACAAGACCACCTTTATGAAGGATTGTTCTTAAAACTACTAACTGGTCATTATCTTGTTTACGGGTCAAGAAAAATTTATCATCTATTATTATTTTTTTTATAAATTATCTTAATTAATTTTTATAAGATAGGTTTATTCTCCCTCTGACTATAACTATGGGAAGTACATGTCCAAGGGCCAGAAAATATTTATTGAGGATTACCATAAGAACCATAAAGTAGTTGGCACCTTGAGTGAACTAGCCAACAAAACGGGATCCCTACCTACTTGACTAGTATACCTTTGTGAGGATTAGTGTCAAATTTATCCTTAGTGGCAATCCCTATGTTTGATCCTTTGAGTGGAGTAAAATTTTAAATTATCATATCAAGAGGGGTAAAGTAAAGCCAACAACTAGCAATAGTATACTACGCTTGCTTGGGTAATATTTTGGCATTTAGGGAGAGATCCACTTTTATAGGAAGTCCATCCTTGACCAAGCCAACTTAAGTATTAGAGGCCCTCCTTACATAACATTATCATTATATATTTTGTGTTATAAAGTTTGTGTTCCATAATCTTACCATACACATTCTATCTCCCCATTTTCTAAATTTATAATCAACGTTCAAATCCTTGAGTTGTGGATACCCATGTCCTCACTTGAGCATATTCATTCTCAATATAAGTCTTGACATCTTGATATTCACTTTATCACAATTCATGCACCATCACAATCTTATTTCTATATCACTTTCCTAAGTATTTTAGTTTAACATTCAAATTTTAAAACTCTAAGCACTAGACCATCCTACGTTTACAAATTTAACATTCACTTTGTTAAATTTTATGTATAATCAAGCTTCATTTATAAACCTCTTCCATCTTAAGCATTCATTTTGTTAAGAGTTGAATAACCAAAGTCTCATTTTCAAACTCTTCTATCTTAGCATTCACTTTTCTAAGGTTTCAAGTTGATTAATCATCATTGTTACACCCTCTATATCTTCAGCATTCACTTTGTTAAGGGTTGAGTAACCTATCATACATTCAAGTCTCTTCCATCTTATCATTCACTTTACTAAGGTTTGAGCAAAAAAATCAAACCTTTTAATCTTTTCCATCCTAGCATTCACTTTGTCTAAGGGTTAAGTTATATAAATCTTATAATGCTACCCTCTTCCATCTTAGCATTCACTTTGCTAAGGGTTGAGGTTATTCGATCTTATTTCAATCCCCTATTCCATCTTAGTATTCACTTTTGTTAAGGGTTGAGTTATCTCGATATTCATTTCCAATACTCTTCCCATCTTAGCATTCACTTTACTAAGGGTTGAGTAGTCATTGATTATCATTCCTAAAACTCTTCCATCTTAGCATTCACTTTGCTTAAGGGTTGAGTAATCAGATCATCTTTTCCCAAAACTCTTCCATCTTAACATTCACTTCATTAAGGGTTGAGTAGTAACTCATCTTATCTTTTCTTTGTTCCTTCATTCACTTTTTAAAAATGGTATAAGCACATTGAAACTATGTTTCCATTGTTCCATATTAGTTACGATATAAAAGGATGGGTTCAACTATAAAACAAGAAATGATGAGTTCCTTCAAATAACAAGAAAAGTTTGGATTATGAAAAAAATCTCAATTTTTACTTCTTTTCCTCAAAATTAGTGAGAAACCACCCAAAAATTTGACGATACAACTTAGCAAAAACACTACTATCAGGTAAATTCAAATGAAAAAATTTACATACCCTCAAATCAAATAACTCTGATAGTCGTATTTCATCAATTAGCAAAGGATAACAATGATAAAATATCCAATCACAAGCCCCTTAGTCAAATCAAGCCTTGTATTGAATCAAATCAATGCAATGGAAAATAAATTGGCTCTAATATCATTCTAAACTCACTAATGACATGAGAAATAAATGGATTCAAATAATAAAAGTGACGATACATCAAAAACCTAAGCTAAAATAGACAAACAGAAAACTACCATAAATTCTAATGATAATACTTTGAACTATTCCACAAACTAATTCACCATTGATCTCAAGAATGAGAAAATGATGAAGGATATAATTTCAGGCATGCAATAAACCAAAAAAAATTTCAATTTCCTGAATTATGTCTCTTACCATTAGTGATAATGATAAATTGAAAGTGTTTCAGAAAACTTCTTTGAAACATTGAATGGGAACTTCAACATGATACAAGGGAATCATTTCCAATCCATGACATAAATTAAGACTCTAAAGAAGAGGGTCAATGGCATCAGACACAGCCTAGATTTATTATATCCTTTCAATTCTAGATCTTACACCTAACATCCTAGTCTTTTTGTTGAGGGAAAGAAAAAGTTTGGACAACTTGCAACAATGCAATCTTCTATTTCTATAATACCTCAAACATTAATCTTGAATTTAATAATTTTTCAACACCAGTTATCTGAAATAGACTCTTCTTGTGTTTTAAAAAACATTATTAAATAACGAAAAACGATGATTCCTACATGTCAGAGACTTCCATATGTAATGCACTCCATAAGGTGTGTATTCCTAGGGGTATCCTCACACAACCATTTCAATATTTAATGTACCAAATATATCATCAAATAAATGTCCATTCAATGCCTAAAATGAGTAACCTTGAATATTTTCTCTCTGAAAACCTATAATATGACTTGGATTCCATCATCTATGGATCAATCCTTCACTCCTTACATCATTCCATTCACGGATGAATTCATCAATATTGACCTAAAGACATCATTTTAAACCACCAATATCATTAATGATGGTCTAATTCAACCCAATCTGGGAAATAATTCATAATAGGTCATTGGGGAATATGAATTTAAATGTATTCTCTAATCAAGCCATCACTATTCTAACATCAAAGAGGCTCCCCATTGATCATGATAAAAATTTTATCCCCTTTCATAGTGTCTTATTGGTATAGTCTGACAAGTGCCAAGTATGGTCACTTACCATATCATATTCCCTTCCCATTGACTTGGATCTCATCCAGCCCAAGTGGTCATAAATAATTAGACTCATATGAATAGCTTTTGATTCACTCAAATTGACTTGGACCTCATCCACATTGAAAGTCTCTGTCATCATGACCATTAATGTTTCATCTAAACATGGACCTCGACTTCGAATGATTCATAAATAAAAACCATCAACTCCCGCAAAAACTAAAAAAAGTGAAAAAAGAGGATAAACATCCGTTCCAAACCCATCATCAATGTACTGATACAAAAATCAAAAACATAGAAGAAAAAATATCTTATCCATGTACCTATACTCCATACCAATCACTGTCGCTTGCCTTTCAATATTTCAATAGTACATGATTATTAATTTTTTAATTCATTCAGAAGATATTTCAAATCATAAAATTATCATATCTTCACATTTTTCTTCCTATAATACATGAGGTTAATCTTGTTTCTAAAGAATTTTGTATCTCATCACTGTTATGGTTTCTACCATTTCAAATGCTATTTTACCTACGGTTTTGTCTAGAAGCTTACTGATGGAAACTCCCCCTTTCAAACAATCTCTCTCTTTAACAAAAAGCACTAAAATTCTTAACCCAAATCTTTCAACCATCAAATCTCTATCTAAGGTGTTGATACCCTTGCATCCTACTAGTTGCACTGAGGCTAAGATTTGGGGGAAAAACATTCCTTCCCAACAAATGTTATCAACATACAATGTCAAAATCAATCTAAAATGTCAAAAATAATTTATAATGCATTATACCTTCATGATTTCACATATTCCTAAGGTGATGATCCCATACTTCTTACTATTAGTATGATACTGGGAAAGGAGGGCATATATCCTTACTTACCTACATTTTTTCTTTTGGTGGCATGGGAGCAATATGTAGGGGTCAATTCAAAAAATCCTCACACAAAATAAATCCTTCAGAAAATTGAATCAAAAGTGCTTAATCATACACATCCCAATAAGTTACTCATGTTAAGAGAGACAAAATTCCTTCATTTGAATAGTTGCTCAATAGTAGGCCACAATGGTGCCTTAGATGTTCATTCAAAAATTAATAAAGTGAAATCACATTAATCGGCTAGGTAATCTTGACTGGAGATGATTTCAAGGTATTCTCCACTCAAATAGATCATTCCTCTAACACCTACATGTCTTGCATCCTTCATCCTCATTTTCATATCACTATTCTCCTATTGACTTGCATCCTTCTCCCAAGCTCTTGTGGTGAGCCCTCACATCTTCTCTTGACTTGGACATCAGAGTCACTAGTGGATTGAGATATAGGATATCATTATATAATCATATTATACTATTGAATGAAATGATTATAATTGTACTGAACATGAATTTAGATAGTGTACCCTTTTTCCAAGTCCCATAACTCCAAAAACATTTAACTATGCTCAAAAATACAAATATGACTTACAAAATCCAAAAAAAATCAAATATGTTCATAATTCCAAAAATAGTAGCAAACCCTGTAAAAATCCAAAAAATCATATAGATCAAAAATCAAAACATGTCAAACAATGTTTAACAAAATATCATGAACTTCTTGTTCACAAGGCAACAATCTGCACTGGGGGACGGCCACTCCTATTAATCGCTCCAAATCATCTTATGATAATCACTTTTCTTTCTATGTAGCATATATCTATGCTTGGAGGAAAACCAATCATTTTACTCATTCAGAATATATCTTGTACTCTTCAGGCACACTTGGATTAAGAAACAAGTATAGATCAAAATACAATGGGTTTCGACATTAGTGTATTTGGAGTATCTAAGATCCCTACTATGGTTTCGGCTAGATCCAATTCCCCTGCGTTTCTAATATCTTACTATGGGGGAGTTCATGTCTACTTATTACTCATGGTTGTACACTTTAGGGTAATAATCACATGTATGTTATTATAACTAGTGCTACATTGTTGCTTCTAGATGTTCTTCCTTGTGTAACTAGTCTTGTTAAGTGTCTTGAGTTTGTCTTTGCACCTTGGTGCTATTTATTTTGGACCATATGCATAAGGGTATCTTGTTAAAATATTATAATTTTCTTACATGCTCATTATGAGCCTTGATTGGTGCACACTTGGACCATATCCAATTTGGGTTTGTGTGTTAGTCCCTGGGATCTGACAAGAGTGTCTTGTGAATTGTCTAGGTGACTTACTCCACTCTTTGGCCCAATCCAATCCTCTTGCATCTCTAAGTTATCACTTGGGGGCATTTTTTTCTAACTATTCATGTCACCTTTGTGAACACATTAGGGGTTACATACTTCTTATAATCATTTTTACTCCTTTAAAAACAAGGTGTTTATCAAATTTCTATGTATATGGAACTTTGTTTTTACTTTATTGTTGTAGACCAATTACAAGAGAATTATTGACATCTTAGTTCATATAAAACTTTGGTGTAGTTAATTCCTATTCATATGGGGTTTGTTTGACATGATTTTTTGAACCACTTGTAAGTATTGTGTTGTCATCCTGGTTTATTAGGTAAGCCATGGTGTGCTTTAATTTTTTTTATGTGTATTTAGGTTTGTTGATATTTCTTTGTATTTATGCTAATTGCAAGTACTTTGTTGACATCATCACATGTGTACCATCATTACACATATAACATCATCATTTATCCATAATAAACCAAAGTAAAAAATCAACATCTACTCTCTTCTTCTTCATTACTCTAGACGGATTGTTCGTGACTTCTTCTCTCTTCTCTCATGTGATTGACTGGAATTCCATCATGATGATCACTCACTTATGAGGGAATTTTCCTCAATAATTTCACCTCGCTGGGGCACATCAATGCTTCATTGAGGAAAATCAGGTGTAACAACCACACCACTCCCCTTAACATAAAATTTTTTCAAAATCTTCACCAATTTAAAAAAAAATCAAACAAATTGCACTTGAATAATAAATATCCCAAAAACATTCAAATAATCAAAAAAATCCTAAAATTACAAAACACATGAAAATATTTCAACACATCAACACAAATTGATAAAATCAAACTTTTAACTACTACCATAGTGATCGTTCATATCTTATGACTATCACGATACTATCATCTTCCCTTTATATGTTAATATATCTTCTTGGGGCAAGTGAAGTCAATTATTTCCTTCATGATATAAATTTTCTTGGGGAAATCTTGAGCTCTCATTCCTTCCCCTTCATTTCATAAATTTATTGCTTGGGGGTAATGATCCTTTTTCACTTTCAAATCAATTTTCAATGTGGATCCAAAAAAGAGTATCATGAGGAGTATCTAAGATTACTTTTCTCTTCATTCTGATCCAATCCCTTATGTTTCTAAGATATCGCTTTGGGGCATTTGCACATGCTTAATCATCACTAAGACATGTATTAGGGGCATATCTAATTGTCTTTTTTTTTAAGTTGTGTTATATTGTCGATATTACTTTTTGGACCAATTAACATATTTTGTTATCATCTTGGCTTCCTTATAGCCACAGTGTATAGGTTTATGATGTATATTGGGTTTGTTTTCATTTTTTATCTTTTCATTTATTGTGTGTGTTTTTTTACACACCATGATTCTTTCACAATTTTAGTGATAACTCTATTGTGTAATAGAAAAATAAGTTTACTCTAACTTTCACACTCTAAATGGAATCTCATGCTATGAGCATAATCCCTCCCATCCTCATTATCTCCAAATTCCTTGATTTCTTCCTATCAAGAGGTTTTCAACCACTTTGTTATGTCACCTATTTGCTTGAGAGGCATTCCCTTACCATTCTACTCATTGGGGCATCTAAATGCTTCATCGGGGAAAATCAAGATCATCTACCCTCACTATCATCCACTCACTGTCTACCTAGATATACTAGCTTTAAAAATGATATTACTTTGTTAATAACTACTTTAAAGAAGGGAAAATGTAGACACCCTAAAAATACATACCTATTTATAGCCTATTCTTGGTTATCCATATCCTATTTACATCCCTTCAGAGTTAACTAAGTTAATTCCATCCATTAGAATTAATTAAATTAATTTTAGCCTACTATACTACATCTCTTTAGAGTTAATTAAATTAATTCCATTATTTAATTCATAACCCTTTAAAATTAATTAAATTAATTTTATCATACTTCTTGAATTAGTTAATTTAATTTTTATGACCTTTAGCTAATTTAATTAAGCATTTATTTAATTAAAGGTTAATTTCCTACTCACACCCCATAGCTAATTAAATTAGTTATTTAAAAATAGAAAGAAATCTATTTTCCTATTCATCCTCTACTTAGACTCCACTTCACTATCCTAGTCACTCCACTCCCACTCCACTTCTAGAACCCTACAAAGGTGAGGGTAATAAAATTACACGTACAACCACCTTCTCGAATCAAATATTACTACCAACTAGATATTCATTACCCCTTCAAATATGTAACTTCATAGACCAAATCCACTTGTTATTTCAGGAAAATGCATTCATGATCCTAGAAATCATAAAAAATTTGATCCACTTTCCATGGCCTCTCCCTCAGCTATAAAAACAGACCATATCCTTTGTAAAAAGATCCCTATAAGCTTTGTACAATTTCATATAATTTATGTTGAAATGGATATTCAACATTGCATTCCCTATGTCCAATTTTTTGTGTGGCATTGTTATTTATACATTTAGAGATAAATTCAAGAGAATCCACAATAAAACCTTTCAAATATTCCACAATTTTAAAACTTTAGTAATCTTATCACCAAGGTTTGCAAGAAATGCTATAAGAGAGGTTTAATTTTTATTATTTACTTACTTTTGTTTTTTCTTGTAGTTTTTCCTGCTTACATTCTATGGCCATTTTGTATCATTGTTTTTAGCTTACAATTTACTAATATAATAACTTTTTTTTTTCCTTGTGATGTTTTAAACTTTTTGTTCAATTTTTAAGCTTTTAGGTGCAACAAAGAAGGAGAAAATCTAAAAAAATGAAATTATTTTACCATAATTTTTGGGATTGTGTGTTAGTCCTTGCTGTAATTCTTATGAATGTTAGGTGACTTGTTATTTTAGTTCATTTCCTTTGACATTTGGGCTTGTTTATAACCATTTTCTTCAATTTTTGGACATGTCATAGGTATTTTGTACCCATCTTTACTTATTCATAATCAAGGTGCCTATCAATTACCGTAAATATATGGTTTTTTTGCATTCTTATTTTTTGTTTTTACAGACTTATTGTTTTGTGTGTGATTTGCATCATGGTATTTACTTATACCAAGTATAATAATACAACACAATTTACACACTCATATAACATAATCATATATTCATAATAATCATACATCAATCACAAAATCTAAGCTACGTATATATATGCTAAGCTACATCTAATCATGATACCATCTATAACAATGACATCAAATAAATACACCATCGCCATCTACTCTATTATCTCATCATGTAATCATCCATCTAACTACACCATAGGGAAATAACACGTCTCATCATAATATGTGGTGTCAAATTTCCATACTATATACTTCAAGGAATGTGAATCTCCAAACATAATATACATCAAAATAAAGTGTCCATGTACACTATATATCCCAAAAATATCATATAGATCTTGGTATGCCATCATGAGAATCGATCTAAAAAAAATTATTCATCACGAGGCATGAACAAAAGAAATTATATATACAATGTCTCATCAAACGTGAGTTATCCCTGACTCTCTCTCACACTAAAAATTCCTGGTCTATGTCTAGGAAGGGGCATATGTACTGATCTAAATGATCTCGATGGATGTTGTGACCTAGTGGACCGACTACCTGATCTCTAATTAAAAGATGAAGCTCTCTAACCCTTAGGGACGGTGGCCTCATATAACGATCTATAATACCCTACCTCCCCATATGCATCAATAAGCTTTGGTAACACATCACTAATACTACCCAATGCTACCACATGGTATATGATGTCTTTCTCCATTGTCACCTGAAATAATTGCACAATAGTATGATCTCTCTCAATAGTCCTTTGTTGTACCTACTATCTCACCCACTAGTCTAAATGTCTCTAGTGGGTATGAATCATGATGAATTCTATATCACCCTGTAATATGGTTGTATCCCTCTCAACTTGTAATGTGGAAATTGATGGCTCACCTGGTAGTCTTGTAGCTAGTATATGTATTTTTGGTTGTATCTGTACCACTATTCCTCCATCAACTATACCACTACACCTATAAACCCCAAGTGAAATAGAGTCATGCTCTTATTAGGAAAAATAATCATTGAAAGGAGCCATCAAATATATGGGTAGTCGAGCTATCATCCTTTCATCCATGTACTTATATAAGTGCACCGACATCCCCTCTCTGGATATATAATCCAAATGGAATAAGTCCTATATATTTCCTAGAATATTTATGGCATTCCCATCAAACTATAACAGTCTACCCTATATCAACACCTACACGATCCAATGGACATCCTCTAAAGTAATAGTCATCTCTTTGTTCATCAACTTGAATGTTTGACTCTCGTTGCATCATCACTATCAATAAAGTGTGATCTAGCATGATGTGTGGTAGTTGAGAAATATATGAAAGCCCCGTCACGTATAATAATGCAATCATTTTTCGCCACTGAATATGTTTGAATATCTTTTCAAATGTCTGCAACCATCTGTGACCCTCCAACACTTATAATGTTAACGATCTCTCTTGTAAATCATTTGAAAACATTGTTAAGTCGTTTTCTTCTACCATAACCTCCACAACTTCTTCTAAAACTCATGTAATGATGCTAGTGAAACATTTTCTATGATAACACACCATTTACTATGCTAGTTCATACACTTGTATGCTAGCATATAAACTTCAATGCTAGTGCATTCATGCTAGCGCACCTAGTTGAATGCTAGTAGGCTCAAAATAGTGCACTCACACTAACACTCATTCTCCTACTATGATGCTAGTGTATTCAACACACTAGCACATTTCCCCATTTAAGCGCATACTCATAGTTGCATGTTAAGGCATACACTGGAATGCTAGTGCATTCCTTTGGCTACCCTAGCATGCTCAAGTCTATGAACTAGTGTTAAAAATAAATTTTATCCTACTTCTAATGAATAATAAATGCATCCAAAACTTAAGTTTTTTCCACTTACCATGACACCCTCATTTGGCCTTCACTCGAACTCTCGAACATAGTCTGTCTGATGTGTCCTCTGCGATTAACAATCCATCTCTATAAAGTATCAGATCTCAAATATAACTCAGAGGGAAAATATAATCTATAAGCACAAATGAGTCACGATGTTTTTTACCCATATCACCCATCTATTTGTACCCTCATTCTTCTCTTTTTGGCCTTTGTGACCAAAAATACTATATTTTCTTTGCTCCTCCTTCGGGAATTTTTTCTTGAACTCTTCTAACATCTGTCATGTGGTTCTTCGCCACTTTTTCACGATGCCCACCCATTCACGAAGGAATTATAAACACCTCCTTCTACCTTTCTGAGGCATCCCAATTGTTTTCTCGTGACACATGAAATTCCTCCTTATGATGTGTTCATTTATTTTAGTTCATGCATTCTCTGTCATAAAGAAAACAAATAATCAAAAAAACCTCAAAATTACAAAAATTTCAAAAAAATCCAAAAAATCAACACATATCAATGCAATTCAACATTTCATTCCTACCCTAGTGATTGTTTCGATCATCTTATGAGTATCATAATTACTCTTTTCCCTTACATGTTATAATCATGGCTTGGGGAAAGTCAAATTTCTTATCTCCTTTGTGATATAACTTCACTTGGGGTAATTTCATCTCTCATTCTCTCCAATGTATTTTCAGCATCCACGCTTGGGAGCAATGATCTTTTTTAATATCATATTAAAATTCAACAGGATCCGGTTAGAGTGTTGTGAGGAATATCTAAGATCACTCTGTTCTTTGGTTCTCTCCAATCCCTATACATATATTATTGCTTAGGGGAATTCAAATCTACTTACTTATCACTGTGGAACACATTAGGGGCAAAGTTAATTGTCTTTATTTTAAATTTTTATTGCATTTTTGTTATTAGTTCTAGACCAATTAAACATATTTCGTTATCGTCTTGGCTCATTTATAGCCATGCTACCTCCTTTTACGATGCATATTGAGTTTTTTTCTCTCAGTTTTCTTTGGACCAATTACAAGTAGTATGTTAACATCTTGGTTCATTTATAACCATGGTACCTTCATCTACTGTATATATTGGGTTTATTTTCCTTTTTCACTTTTGTTTGTTGTGTGTGTTTATTTGCACACATAATAGGTTACACATCATGATTCTTTTATAATCACGGTGACAACTCTATTGTATAACAACAAAATAAGGTTTCTCTAACTTTCACTCTCTAAATAGATGCTCATGCTACGAGCAACACTCCTTATCTCTTCCTTTATCTCCCTTTTCCTTTTCCTTTCCCTTCTTCTTATCACGTAGTTTTCCACTTCTTTTTTTCATCACCCATCCGCTTGAGGGGGCATTCCATTAGCATCCATACTCGTTGGGGCATCTTAATGTCCCATTGCATCCACACTCATTGGGGCATGTAATTAATTCACCGAATTTCTTGTCTTCCTCCCACTAATCTAAATGTGTCTCATATAGTTAAAGTGCTATTAATTTGTAATAACACTTTAAAGAGGGGAAAATGTTGACACCCTAAAAATACATACCTATTTAGAGCCTATTCCTAGATTATTCATATCCGATTTTCATCCCTTTAGAGTTAACCAATTTTATTCCATCCCATTAGAATTTATTAAATTGATTATATCCTACTAGAGTACATCCCTTTAGAGTTAATTAAATTCATTATATCATTTAAATCATAAGCCTTTATATTTAATTAATTTAATCATATTATAATTTTGGAATTAATTAATAAAATGAATTCCCACACCCTTTAGCTAATTTAATTAAACATTTATTTAATTAAATTGTTAATTTCCTACTCACACCTCATAGATAATTAAATTAGTTATTTAAAGAGAATTAAATATATCTTCATATTCATATTCCACTTAGACTCCACTCCACTTCTAGAACCCTCCAATGGTGGGGGTAATAAAGTTGCATGTATAACCACCTTCTAAAAGAAAATCTTACTACCAACCAAATATTCATTGCCCCTTCAAAGATACAATTGTACAAACCAAATCCACTTGTTATTTCAGGAAAATTCTTTCATTATCTTAGAACTCATTCAAATTTTGATCTAACTTTCATGTCCTCTCACTTAGTTATAAAAATATGATATATATTTTACAAAAGGATCTGTGGAATCTTTGTGTAATTGTAACTAACTTATGCTAAAAAAATTATTCAAATTTTTATTCCATGTGTTTAAGTTTTTTCATAACATTGTTATTTCTACATTAAGAGATCAATTCAAAAGAAACCACAATCTAACCTTTCAAAGATTCTACAAGTTTAAAAATTTAGCAATCTTATCATCGAGGTTTGTAAGAAAGACCGTAAGAGAGGTTGGATTTGTTGTTATTTTCTTACTTTTTCTTTTGCTTGCAGTTTTTCGTGCTTACACATGTATACAATTCTTTTCTAGGTTCCTCAAAACCTTTAGGTTGAGTCATGTAAATTTATTCTATTAAATCACCATTTAGGAATGCATTCTTAACATCCATCTGGTGGATTTCCAAACCATATTCAGAAGCTACGGAAATAAAAATCCTAATTGTGCTCATTTTTGCAAAGGTTTCTATGTAGTCGATACCAGGTTTTTGAGTAAACCTGCGAGCTATGAACCTAAATTTGAACTTATCAACATTGTCATCAACCTTATATTTAATTTTGTAAAGCTACCTAGAGCCACAAATACTATATTTTTCCGAAGGATGGAAAAGATCCCAAGTATGATTTTTAAGTAAGGTAGAATATTTAGCTTTCATAGCTTCTACCCATATTTCCTTGTGAGATGCCTCTTTTAAATACTGGGGTTCAAGTTCATAAAAATAATTTCTAGGATTCATATTATACAAGGATAACCAAATTTTTATTATCATAGGGATTTTTTTCAAATTCATCCCATCAACTCTCCAATGGATCATGTGGTTAGCACATTGGTTCAACTGGGCTAGGAAATATGACCCCAATAAGGAGTACTAAATAAAATAATATTAATAATAAGATAAGCTTCATAATTTTACATTTAAACATTTTCAAATACATCCCTAATGTGGATACAAATGGTCTTCATGTAGGATGAACCTTTGGTTCCCATCTTAAACCCTTCATATCTTATTTTTAGTATTTTTTCATATCCTCCATTATATAGCTATAAAGTACCTTTTTTTGAATAAAGAGATAGATATACAGGCATACATCTCTCTTATGGACTTTACCAATCTCTATACATTAAAAATTACAATAAAATTAGTTTATTTATATATCTATTTCATTGTGAAGTGATTTTTATAACACATTAAGCACAATCTTTAGTGTGTTTTCCACTATGTTACAATTCAATCCGGATCAACCCTTGTTAAAATTTAACCCTAGTTGGTAACCCAACTCCCAGTGGCGCAATATGGATTGGAAATTTGAATTATGTTGCTTGATCAGGGTCAAGTATTTTTTGGTTGAGTTATTACAATCATCACCCACATGACCTTTAATATGGCACTATAACTCTTAAATTAAGTTCTAAGCTTACCAATATAATGCATGTAAGATTTTTATTCAGTTAGATATGGTAAACAATTTTCCTTTTCAATTTTATAATGGTCTTAATTATTACCCTTTTTGTCAAGACTAGAAGTTGTTCTCCTTATATTTTGATATTTAATGTTTTTAAATCCACATAATTATTAGTGTCATGCATAGCTTTCATTTAAAGGCCACTTATGCCCTTCATACTTTTTTAGTGATGGCACTTTTTTAGTATTTCCCATTAAAATATGTAAAAAGTATTAATAGTATAATATTAATAAAAATAAATAATTTTTTCGATTATTTAAACAATTTTTAATATAAATTTATACATATCAATATTTTTATGGGAAACTAATGATTTTACATAGATATTTGTGTAGACATAAAATCACGCAATTTCTATCACACCTCTAAGTATGTCATTATATGCATGATTCCTATGAAATAAAATTAGCCAGTAATAACACTTATTTTTCCTTTACATTGCTTTATCCTTTTCATACTTCTATTATTTACTCTGCTGGAATGGCCACTTTACTTGTGAACATTGGACAATGTGTGACCCATCTCTGTATTTTTCATTTTATCTTCTGAACATCTCAAATGCTACTACCCATTAGGGACAAGAGTGCCTAGGTGTTATTGTCCTTTTTGGGCACTTCTTTCCTTTTCCCTCCTTTTCTCAAATTTTAAAAACCATATCATTTGTTATCTTTTCTAAAACCTTTGTTATCACTTTAAGTCATCCTTTTTGGTGGTTAATGATTAAATTCATTAAAGGGAATCATATGTATACATAAATTACTCACTATTATTAGGGGATAGAAAAATTGAGGCTTTTATTTACTATCTAATACTTGGGAAAAGAGTAACATTCAAGGACTACATTTTGGGCTACATTATTCAATGTATAGGAGGGGGTAATTCAGAATTCCATCTCACACATTCATATGGGGGTAGAGTAGTTATATCCCACTATATTGGTATAATTGGAATAAGTGAAACCTACCTTTAGGGGACATCATTCAATCACACACACACTAGAACTACATAGAGTATGAAATGTAGTGCAATGCTTGGTGACAATCATATTGGGGTGACCGTCGAGGTTAGTCTAACTAAAGCATATGCATTATTTGTTTCATCTAATGTTTTCTTAAGCCTTGTGGAGGTAGCTAGGGTTTTTTTTGTAGATTTAGGCATGAAAGATGAACCCTAAAAAAAATTGTATGTGATAAAGAGTGAAAGGAGGAAGATAAGTTTACACCCTAAGAATATCAAACCCAAAAACTATTCCCAGGACACTAGCACCCAACTCAAACACTTGCGCTCATGTGGTCTTGTCATTATCTGGGTGGTCCTATTCGAGGGAGTTTCATATTCTAGTTTTATAGAAAAATATTACTTAATCCAAATCCAGTTTATTCCACTTAGTTTCCATCCTGAGATCAAACCAGATCTCTAAATACATGCTAAGTCATTCCTACATATTACTTATATTCTCTAATTTATTGCATGATAAATATTACTTGGTATTGTTATATTCATTTAATATTAATTCTCTTATTAAGATTTAATTTATGTTAAATCATTTACTAAACTTTTTTATTGATCAAACCCTAAATTTCCCTAGGATCCCTCATTTTTTGTATTCCTAATATTACTAAATATGAAGCCCTCATTTAGGCTTATCTATTGCTCACTCCCTTCCTATATGTCATCTTCAAATTATTGTTGACTCCAAACTTATTGTTAATCAAATAAAACACACATTCTCCACCCCTTATTAACCTAAAGGTAATGGCCAAGATGAGGTCACTAATAAAAAAATCATTAAGTTTTTCTTAAAATTGTTGATAGATGTGGTGATGGTTGGCATAATCAAATGTTATATGCCCTTTTTGCCTATTGTACAAGTTTTCGTACCCCTACCAATGTCACGTCATTTTCTATTGTATATTGTACTGAATAAGTCATTCCTTTAGAACTCAAAATCCCATATTTACACATTTCTCTTAAAATTATTCTCCAAGGTAACAAATATCGAGAGTGACACCTACATGAACTAGAAATGCTTGATTCTCTCCATGTACAAGATTTAGATAACCTTTTTTCCTAACAAGTGTGGATCAAGTGCACCTATCATACTAACATGTATCCACCTAAATTTAATATTGGAAATTTAGTACTCAAAGAAAATAAAAAATACTAATGCAAAGCCTTCTCTAAAAGGCAAACATAAACCTAATTGGCTTGGACCATATGTTTTTATTGAAAAATTTGACCAATGTGTCTATCTCATCACAACCCTTTTGGGAAAACCTTTTCAAAATCCAATGAACATCATGCACCTTAAGCAATACTATTCTTGGCCACATTCTTTGCCACACGCTTGGGGGTACATTCATCCTCCTTTTTACTACCTAATGACACACTCTTATTATAGATTCAAACACTACTATTGATGGTGTACTTACCTACATAGACCTCACATTGTACACATAAACTAGGGAGAAACCTTTCTCTCCTCTCCCATTCATAGAATTTCATTCAAATAGTTAAAAAAATTCAAAAACATTAGCCTAAATCCTGATTGGATGTATCATTTCTTACTTATAATATTCTATGTTGTACATTGCTTATCATATGACTTTGATTCATAATATACTATATCATTTTAATACACACACATGGAATTTCACATGGTAGTTGTGAGGTGAATGTAAGTTACTAACATGTTATCACACAATGTATGATTCCTGACATTATTCTCTATCATCCCCACTAAGGCTCCTGGGAGCATCTACCTTTTCTATTTTTCTATATGCAAGTTCAGTCATTCTAATTTCTACTACTTTCATTCCTATTTTAAGTTGTATACATTAGGACATACTATAAAAAAATTATAACATGTTAACAAGTGTCCTACCATGGCTATTTCCCTAGTGTCCTACCTAGGTGGTTCTATCCTGGGGTAAAAATAGGTACAATACATGATCAAAAGGATCCTAGCGACAGGTTTCTCTAAACTATAGCAACAAGTACTCAGTTACATGTTACTATCAGGTAAAACAAGAACAAAATTAGTGACATGTTACATACTTTAGGAAAGGAAAATAATTATCATGTTTTCTCAGGATCAAATAAGGAATGAAAAACTAGGGAATATAAAGGATGATGATATTCCTGGAATGATGTGGCATCTGAGACCAATTTATATTACTTTTTTGACCATCTGTAGTGGCACTTATCCATGGGGAAGAATTAACATTTAGATGGAAAAGCTTACAACTTTCCCAACAATATTCCCTTGGTGATAAGATGCCTAAATCCTCATAATAACAAAAAGACACTAAAATCCTCATTTTGGTGACATGACACCTAAATAATCAATATTATCCTAACCATCTCCAAGGTAAAAAACATACAAGAACAATTATATCTCTTTTGTCATGGTATTCAGGTGTATTCTATCCTTAATTCACTTTCCTTTTATTATGTATTTATATTTTCAAACTTACTGTTAAATTTCAATTTCATTTATCATGATCATTGAATACACTTATCTTATTTTTCAGGTTTGGTCTTACTCCAACAAAAGGGAACCACACAAATAGAGTAATGAGAGATCCCAAACATAAGACGCTGAAGAAAAGGTAATATTCAATGAAAAAATGTAATAATAATTGCTATTATGCACATAAGGTCACCCCTAGGATCCTTATCCTTTTTTAGATTCCATGATACACATTCTATAATCTCCATCTAACACAATATCAAGTATAATCCTCATTCGGCATGTTATCGGTTACAACACCCTTCGGATCTCCACAAGCTACACTCTTCCTATCTACTTGATGCTACCAAATATTCATTCAACTACATAAAGTGGAGGAAAATGTAAACACAAAATAATGCACTTTTTATTTACATCGTGCCTCGAGTTATGTCATTATATGCATTATTAATGAGCAAGAAAATTAGGAATTAACAACACTTATTTTAATTTACATTTCTTTATCATTTTCAGACTTCTATTATTTACTTTTATGGAATGGAAAATTTACTTATGGACATTGGAAAATGTGTGACCTATATTTTTATTATCTATTTTATCCTTTGATCATCCCATAAAATACAACCCATTAGGGACAAGAGCTTTCAGGTGTTATTTTCCCCTTTGGGCACTTCTGTCCTTTTCCTTCCTTTTCTCAAATTTGAAATGCCACATCATTTGTTATATTTTCTAAAACCTTTCTTATCAGTTTGGGTCATCCTTTTTAGTTTTTAATGACACAATTTAAACAAGGGAATCATATATACACATGACTTACTCACTATTATTAGGGGCTAGAAAATGGGGCTATCACTTACTATCCACTACTTGTGCAAAGAACAACATTCAAGGGCTGAATTTTGGGATACATTATTCACTACATTAAAGGGAAAATTTCTGAATTCCATCTCACACACTCATCTTGGGGGAAGTAGTTATATCCCGCTATCTTGGTGTGATTGGTACAAGGAAAACATAGCTTCGAGGGACATGATTTAATCACACACACACACACACACACACACACACACACACACACACACACACACACACACACACACACACACACACACACACACACAATAACTACATAGAGTCTGAAATATAGAGTAGTGATAAGTGAAAATCACACTAGGGTGACTGTCGAGGTCAGTTTAACTTAATCATTTACATTATTTGTTTAATATAGTATTTACTTGAGCCTTGTGTAGGTAGTTACGGTTTTTTTTTGTAGGTTTAGGTGTGACATAAGAACCCTACAATGAAGCGGATGTGATAAAGAGTGAAAGGAAGGAGATAATTTCAGATCCTGTGAAGATTAGATCCAGAGTTATTCCTAGGAAACTAGTGTCCAACTCAAACATTAGTGCCCGAGCAGTCTTGTCCTTATCTAGATGGTCCTGTATGAGGGAGTTTCAGATTCCAGTTTTTCAAATGATGCTTACTCAGTATAGATCCATATTTTTCCACTTATTTTCCATCTCGAGATGATCACATAACTCCAAATACAAGCTAAGTCACTCTTACTTCACTATTGATTATACTTTTTTATTTCTTGCATGATAGAACTTACTTTTTACTGTTATATTCATTTGATCTTATTCCTATGATTAAGATTTAATTTCTATTAAATCAATCAGCATCTCTTGCCCATGATGAATGGAATTAACATTTAGTTGATTACACTTTCTGAGTGTGTGTGTGTGTGTGTGTGTGTGTGTGTGTGTGTGTGTGTGTGTGTGTGTGTGTACACACACACACACACTCTCAGAAAGTGTAATAAAATAAATGTTTATATATATATAATTGCTCCTTTGAATAACTTGTGGCAAAGAGGAGTCATCTAATCTATCAATGCCACCCTCAGAATTACCTTGGCCTTATATGTTTGACCCTTTGTGCCAAGAAAATATGGGGATTTTTACTTTGGTGGATGTTTGAATATTCCATCATCCTCGACATTGGAATACAACCCTTTCAATTATATCAGTCCATTTTATATATATGTATATTAAAAATTAATTTCATATTATAATTATACATGTCAAAAGATAAAGTAATTTTATAAATTTTCAAGTATTTTTATAGATAAATACACTAAAAATGTGCAAATAACCATCATATTTAACCCCCACTAGCATCAAATAGAATGAGAATGGATCTATATGATGAGATCATCATCGCTTATGGATTTAGATATGGGATTAGTGGGAAAATCTTACAAAAGCAAATCTCTTATGGCCCATATTGTGTGGACCACAACCCTTAGAATCCCAAACTAGGAATCCAAATCTACTGTCCAACCCAATAGGTTGACACTTTTGGTGGAAATATCCCCTATAACCTTCTCTATGCATTATTCAAATGACACATATAACTTATATGAAAAACAAACCAATAATATTATTTATGTGATGGAAAGAGCATCTACGGATTTTATAGCTAGGAAGGAGGCCACCTATGTATTGCACATGGTTTATATGTGTCTTATTGAAATAAATAATATTTTTTCATACATTTTAACCAATATGTTCCCCTCCCTTGGACTCCTCCTCTACCTATCCCCTTCTTCACCATGCCTCTTCCTCATGCAATATTTCTTTCCCTCTAGTTTAAGTTCTTCAATGCCTCCCCTTTGGTGTCTACATTGCACCACTCACGTGCGATTAATAACATGATTAAAAAATGGGTATTATATTATAAGCTAGGATAATGTTAGCATATATGGATCTAGACTATCCATTCAATATTAAGTGACCAATGGTGTGTGTGAAAGGAAAAACCCAACACTTTCAAGAAAGCTAAGTTATTGTGTACACAAGCTTGAAATATATTGGGACTCACATGTTGAATTCAAAATGCAGTATGAAATAAAATCAGTGCTTTTATTGAAAAATGCGTTAAAAGATACAAAATACCTTAGGAATCACATAAAATTTAAGAAGAAAGAATTAATTCGATGACATTAATTACTCAAATGAGTGTGTAACACAATATTATAAAATTGTCATGTTAGTGTAAATATATTAAATGTAATTCAGTTATCTACCAAAGAAAGAGAACTGAGAGAGCTATAAATTTAATATGTTTGCAAGAAAAAGTTTGAGAAAATTTTTAGTTAGATATGAATACAAATATTGAAAATGAAAACATATGTTATCAAAGAATGAGGAGAAGAGACATTGGTGTTATCGCTCCATCATCTTCCATGGGATTAAACACACCCTCATCAATTTTTTAATAAAGAATCCTAGCATCTAATTTTTTCTTCCTTGCAATCTTGGTTTATAGTGAAAATTGAATAGCTTTACATTTCTTCCTAACCTTCACAATCTCAATCTTCCTCCTCATGCACAACTAAGAAAAAGTATAATATGAGGCATAATTTAATGACCTGGCAAATAATGTTCATGACACTAATATCTAAAAATTAAATATCCAACCTAAGATTAGGTAAACTACCTAATAGAGGTTCTTAAATACTAGAATGATAAATATAGGACCAAGTCATGGAGCTCGTAGATATTTGTGCATATGGTACATGAAACCTACCAATATTATGAGGTTGTTATAACTTTTTCCAATTTTTATGAAATTGATTAAGGAATGGTAATCCATCCTATTGGTGAGATAGTAATAGATGTGAGTTATGAATATATTTAGATAATTTTTATCATCACTAACACTATAACAAAATTAATCAATCTATATGTGAAATAATTTTTTATCTATCATCTTGAATAAATATAAATATCTATGCCCAATGATTAATACTTACCCAAATAATGAACTTGTATTTTCTTTCCAACTATATAATTGTATTGAATTAACTAATTTAATTCTTAACATGATTAGTTTTATTCATGGTTATGATAGGGATAGAGATGATCCAATGTTCACAGTAATTTTTAGCAAAAAATTGTGTTGACCTACCATCCAAAGGACCTTTGACCTATATAGAATTATTTCCAATTGTATCCATGATTAGCTTGTAGAATGTGAATATGTGCATAATTTTAAGTGTCCTACTTATGCAAGTTTAGCTTATTTTATTTCAAAACTATGTTAAACTCAAAAAAATCCAAATTACCCATTATGAGGTTGATGGTAGCATGTTACATGTAACGAAGTGGACCTCAGTATTATGGGCCTCTAAAGTTACTCATTATAGATTTGTCTCAGAAATAATGGCCTCTACAATATCACATATTAGAGCTCAGTAGGAACCTATGATACCATAAAGTTGCAAATATATTCTTCAACACACTTTTAGGGGGATTATTAATTAGTTGATAATGGGATTAGATTAAAAATATTTGGCTTTATATAGCCAACTTATAAATTATTCAATTATGTTTCAAAGAGGGTCTTTAATATAGAGCTACTTGGGAAAGTGTGTATTATAGACAAACAAAAGGTATTCCTTTCCTATATTATCCTTATTATTATTACTTTGATATCATAATTTTCAAAGGAAGTGGTTAATATCTCTTGCAGAATACACTCACATAGTTAGGGCTAATAGTTTATGATGGAAAATGAAGTTGTGACCATGATTATTTTTGATATGTGGCTTAAGAAGATCAATATAAAATCTCAATATACACATGATCCCAAACCAAAATATGAAATTTGTAGAAATATAGAAGAAGCAACCATTGTTATAATTTAAAACATATAGAAACATGACTACAAGCTAGTGCTTCAACACCCAATCTCTGGGAGATATTATCAAAAGTTACTAGACTTTATCCCAACCTTGGAAATAAATAACAACATCAAGAACACATTCAAGAATGAGGAAAATTGGGAACTAAAGAACATAGAATAATTATATAAATTTGGGGCTAAAATTGGTTATCCTAAAACTACACATGGAGAGCATGATAAAGAATAATATTAAAAATATATAAGTAATGAGAAAAATTAAGAATTTTTGTATAGCTCTAATCCTAGTTATGTTTAAATAATTCTAATTGCAAGAATCATCATAGCTAGAATCTAAGAAATCTAAAGAGAAAAATAATTATGTGCTTGGAAAATTTATAACGATAGATTATGGTTACTCTAGTGGTGGGTTAGGAGAATAAGGTAAAATAATTATAAAAAAAATAGTTGTAACTAATCCACTTAATGGAAAATGAAGGTTTATTCTAGGCTTATGTGTGTATAAAACTCCCCAGTAGTTACGTAACTATCTAAATCCTACTTCACAAAATCCTATAGGTTATTCTCAATCTCAAGCTTCTATTCTAACTTAAGGATTGTCTCACAATGTAGCTTCAGACCCACCTAATTCATATGAAATATAAATCCCTAAGGGTGATGCTCTTAATTTAGATAATTCATCCAATATCTCTCCAAGGCCAACACATAAAAGCATACATTCAATCTCAATCTCCAAAAGAATGCGAAAAATGAAAATAAATGTAGGAAACAAGGGGAAGATGACATAACTAAGTTAAACATTCCTAGATCAATAATAAATCCTTTCACTCATTCTTCACTCCCCATTAAATTTATTCACTACCCCTCCTTCAAAATATTTATCTCTTTTTACTTATCTTCATCCCTCAACTTTGATTTCTTCCCCAAATTCATGTTTATCTACTTATATGATAGTTAATGTATTGACAGTTTTTACACTATCAGTTGTATATTCTATAATATATACCTATATTTCCAACAATACACCTCAAATGGTCATAAAGGCCACCATTTACCCTCTTTCCAAAAAAAATTCTTCTCCTATTTTCATCTTTCACATTATTCCTATCAAGAAAGGAACGTGACTCATTCATGTAGTTGGATTCATTTCTTCTACACCACCATTACTAGTATAGATCTATGTCTCACCCAAATTTCACTCCTCCTCTCTCCAATATATCCCTAGAATTTTTTATTCCTAAACTATAAATGATTCCTTTTGTCTTCTCAATAAGTCACATGCAAACAACTCAATAAATTTCTTCTCCAATTAAGAAAAAAAGAGGCATATTTTTTGCTAACCAATGAAATTTATGAAAAATAGTACATGTATTTTACACTGGATACTACACCAATATATCGTTAGTTCATGAATGTGTACAAAGTTTTGTGGCTCAAAAATATACCTTTGGAAGGTTCAATGAAATAGAAAATTCTACTGTTAACACATAAAAGTACAACCCTTGATTTGATCATGTAAATTCAATACTTTTAGTGACATCTTATTGTGCTTGTCACCTAAGTCTTGTTTTTGTCATGGTTTTTAAATTATATTAATTCCATGAGAATTTTGGTTCCATCTACTCTATGTACCATCAGACTCTCACATTTTCATTTTATCAACTGGGTCACACAATTGTCTAAACCTGTACTAGTGGGTTCCGACATTTATTTCAAAGCTAGATAGATGCATTTAAATGAATTTCTAAGCTATAGAAATAGGTTTTGAATTTTATTTATACTGTGGATTTTTCAACTCTGTGTTCTATGGGATTTTCTTAGTTTCCTTGTAGAAGGAGATTCCAGGAAATTATGACTAGCTTAGATCCAAAATTGTCTCTATAGCCTTCTATGTGTACACATTTTATTTGGTTTGTGCCAATCTGAAACCTGCAAAGGATATAACTACATGCACAAAAATGTGTAATAATAAATGGAGAGGTAAGAATTCTTTGACTCAAAACTGTATTCAGGTTAAGGTGAGAAATCTACCAAAAAACATGCTAGTTTTATTTCCAAACGAGTTATGCATATGGACCATTAAATTGAAAGCTTAAAAGTCTAGAATAACACATTACAGAATCCTTGTGAGTCTGGAACCCATGATCTCCACTGGTAACAAATAACCCTATAAAACCTTAGGTTTCTTTTAAATTCTTCCCAAAAATTTTAATTAGTGAAGCTCCATCCATTGTTTTAAACCTTCATAGTCAAGATAAAAATTTTCTGCAGTTTGAAGAGGAATTTTTCATTATAACTAACCTGCAACATCATATGAAAATTACCCACTATATATGAAGGGTCATTTGATCCAATTATATTTATAGATACATTTAAGCTATTAGTAAAAAGTCCTAAAATGATAAGCCCATGGATTGAGAAAATAGTCAATTCTTTTATCGAGGCCTCGTTTAGAACATTAAAGCTAAATTTCTAGATGACACATAATTGTGAATTATTTCTATCTATGTGCATGTGTTATTGATTTAGATGTAACATTGCTTGACATAATTTCAAAAATCCCATGATGTATATCTTATACTTCCAAATTCTACAGTATCCTGAATTTACCTGACTTATGTGATCACACCTTTCTTCTCTACTAATTACAATTCTAAAGGATTTCCACTGCAACAATATTCCTACTCAAGAATTACAAATTAAACCTTCAACTATTCACAAATAAAAAATCAACTCCTCTCCCTAAGTAAAGACAAGAAACCAAGATGTTCTGAAGAAATAGTCTTGATGGTAAAACATGATCATTTTTTGGACTCTATTGGCCATAAGAAAGAAGAATGTAAATTGAAAAATATGCATCATCCTTTCATCTCGTAAAAATGGAAAAAATCAATTTTTCAAAATCCAAGATGATTAATGAAACCAGTGATCACAATTTTTATGCAGTCTATATAGAACTACATCTAGTGGCTCTAAATACAAAAATTATGCTACTTTGATTCTTACAAGTAAAAATATTAGGTAGTTCAAGATTAGTGTCTCATCTATGCAAATAAAGGCATTGGTTGTTCATCTAAATTCCCAGAGATCTGAGTCCTAGGAATCCTATGAATGAACTAGTTTCCCATCCTCTTGTGAAGTATAAGGTCCTTCATGAAAAAGTCATGTAATCAATCCTTTAGAGACCAAATTGATATGAGTTATCAAAAATATAATTATTTAAACCACAAAATAATATGTTAGACATGTAATCTTATTTGATTCATGACTGAAAATAACCATGTATGATAGCTAATCAGACATAATGAACCCACTAAAGAGTAATTCTTTACAAAGTTTTTTTGTCACAAATCCAGAAATGATTATCACTTTAGGAAGAGTAGAAGTTTTATTCATGAATTTGTAGATGTCATCGAGTGTAGTTATAATCATTCCCTGTGACATCATTGTTATTTCTTATACATGGCATCCCTATCTTGACTGGACTAAAGACATTGAGGATCACCATTTCTTAAAACAATCATGTAGTGCCCACACTTTTATAGCTCAGTTACTTGTTACTCATTTCTCATAGACATGTTTTGACAGAGATTTGTTATATTTTGGACATTATTTTTAGGAGATTTGATCTTGATTAGACATGTATGGAAATTTAGGCGTATAGCACCAATTTAGCTTGATTACTATGTTGTTGCATTATCTTATGATGTCATGGATACTAATTGATATGATGTTGTTTTGGAACGTAGTTATATTGATGGTTACTCAGTTTGTTGCATGTTGAGATTCTATGGATACATGTCATTTTATCATTGTGACTAACTTATGGAGAATTATGTATAGTTGTGCACGTTGTCGCACTTTTGATACCAGAAAGATGAAATGATAGTCTAGAATTCATTGTTATCTTGTTTAGTAGTTAATTTATATTTTATCAGACATGTGCGTTTAATGTGTGCAATGAGTGTGCAGGTGACAGGTCACAGGGGAACGTGGGACTCAGGCTAGCTACGCAACTTTGCACAAGTAGCCCATGGGCTAAGTCCTAGCCATGTTTATTGCTTGAGGCCTTAGTGTTATAATTATTGTTTTGGGCACCATGGGTGACCCTCATTTGTAATGTAATATGTCTTGTAATTATTAATTTTGCTTAGGGTGTTTTAGTTTGTGTTATAAACTTGTTTTGGGTAATTAATGACCCCACTTGCATTAAGTTTTGAATTATATTAATGATGTAATTAATCTAGAGGGTTTAGGGTCACATGTGAACCCTTGGGTGGTCCCCACACCCTCTAACCTTGTGCCAACATTTTCCAAACCCGAAATTGGGTTATTTTGGGCATTTTTAGGGACCCCTTTTTAGTTTGGGAGTTCCCTTAACATAAAAATGAGCCCTTGGACCCTACCTAATAGGTAGGGGGCTTATTTCCAAGGCTAGAGGGAGTTTTTCCTCCCTTTTCACCTCTTGTTTTGTCACATCTATGTAAGAGGTATGGATTAGTGTGCTTGTTAAAAGTTACACAAGGATTGTTTTTTTATCAATTTAGAGTAATTTGGGAGAAGAGGGCTAAAAGGTATTTTACCCTTTCTCTCTGTTGTTTTGGCATCTTTGACCTTGAGGGAGGAGAGGGGTGACACATGTCACCCTCTCATTTGTGAGGATTTTTACTTGTTCCTCTTCAAATTTCCCTTCATGGGAAAAGAAGAGAAATTATTTTTTAGAGATTTTGCTTGGATGCTTGTGTGATTTAGAGCTAGAGGTTGCTTGTGTCAAGGAGTGGAGAAGTTTGAAGTTGGAAAGTTTTTTGGAGAGATTTCTTTGAGGTAGGCTCTTAAGTCTTATTGCATGTGTTGTATTCATATTAGTTGTTAGATTGTCTACTTGAAAATGCTATTGGTGCATGTGGATTTTGGTTATTGTTTGTTTGTTTTACTCCCTCCATCATATGGCATGATGGAGTTTTGGAGTTTGTGGGGGAAGAGAGAGGGATTTTTCCCTCTCAATCCTCAAGGCTTGACGGACAAGCCTTGTCGGGTTTTAGTGTTTCCCCTCAAATGGTTTGAGGTGGGAAAGTGATTCATTTGGCTTGAATCTCCTTCCCCATTCTTGGTAAGGAAACCCCTTTGGGGTTTGAAAATCCTTCCAAGAAGGACTTGGAGAAAGGGTGGAGGAATAAGGAGGGTTTAAATGAAATAAGAGCAATAAGGAGGGTATGGAGGTCTTGCTATTATGATTATAATATTGGTTAAAACTTTTGGAGAAATCCTCTCCTCTCTTCCCAATTTGTTTTAGAGGTAGAACTTGGTTCTCCTCTTTTTCACCTTGTAAAATTTGGAGTCTTATCTTGGATATTTGTCTTATTTTTGTGTGGATGTATTATTGGTTGTTCACCTCACTCTTGTGCAAGTTGTGGTTAGTTTTCCTCTTTCTCATGGGCTTGGGGGAGGCTAGCATGCATCCCAACTTTGGGAAAGGCATGTAATGATGCCTATGGTTTGGTGGTAAACAAGCCTATTCTCCTTGTTGGTTTTCTTGAAAGCATGAGCATTTGGATCTCAAGATGGAAGTGGAATGTTGGTTGGAGCTCTTTATCATCTTCATTATATTGTGGACATTACCTTATTGTAACTCTTCTTGGGATATGGCTTAGAAACAAAAAAATATACTTCCTCTTGTTGAAATTCCTCTTCCTTTTTGTATTGGAAAATCACTTGTAAGATTTATATTTCATTGGTATTTTCAAACCTCCTTTCAACTTGGGAAGGAGTTTGTTGGGTGGTCTTCTTAAGTATTTTAGCATGATTTTGAAGTATGATGTATTGAGGAATTGTTGCAAAAGAAGCCCTGTAAAATATTATACTCCTTTAAAATACACTTAGTAGAATATATTTACATTTTTTTAACATGCTTTGTTTTTGGAATATTGTTTAGGTAAAAAAAAGAATCATTTATTGGAAATAAAATCTATTTGGTTATATGAAGTTGCTATTTAATATTGAAAGAAATATTACCATTTTGAAATATACATCTCTTGTAAATTATCATGGATTTAGAAAACTAAGTGGAGCTAGATTGAAAAGATAATATATTATTTGTTTGGAGATTTTTATTTGTGTGTAAATTTGAAATAATTATTTAGTTACCACCTTTGAAAAGAGAAGATTGTCAAATAGGAAGTTGTAGGATTTCATATTGTATGGAAATATGACTCTTCTTGCATTATGCCTCATTCTTGCAAATATTCCTCCTCTTGTAATTGCTTGGTATTATTATTAAAGGAAAAGAAAATTTGTTTTAGCTCCCTTTCCATGTGTAGCTCAAGAAATTGTTTTTTTTTTGTACATCTTAAAAGACTATATATATATATAATTTTATACATATTAATAAGTTTTTTTTTAAAAATGCTGGGGGGGAGGCTGAACCCTCCGCCCACTTGTCCGTTGTCCCCCCTACTCCCCAGCCTGCGCCTGTCCCTCCGTCCGCCCCTGCCCTGTCCCACGCGGCCTGTCCCCCCTTCCTCCTCCACGCCTGTCTCCCCTGCCATCTCCCACCGCACCCCACCCCCTACACAATGACTTCCTCCACCACGTTGTCACCGCAACACCCCCACCACCAAACTGTCGCCCTCTTCAAATCCGCCGCCCCCTCCTTAATAAATTATATATATATATATATATATCTATATATATATATATATCTGTGTGTGTGTGTGTGTGTATCAAAAAGAAAAAAAAGAGAAAGAAACCTCTCTTGTTATGGTTTGAATCTCTCAAAAACAAATGCAATGTTGGTTTAATAATAAAAGAAAAATCCCCATAGCTCCTCCAACACAACCTGCAAGTAAGAGAGTAAAATAAAATGAGAGAAAAAAAAACAACAATGAAAGAAAGAGATAAAAACAAAAGGAGATAAAGAGATGCTAGGGAAAATTTAGGGTAAAGTGAGATCTAGGGCTGATATGGATTCAATCTTAGGGTCCATATTAAATCCTTCACACATCAAGTCATGGTTACTTTGTGGGAATGGTAAAGTAAATAAAAAAAGGGTGTGGGTAAACATAATTAATGGGGGATGTATTTATTTAAAATGAGTAGTTGTTTTTCAATGTGGGTAAATAAATAAAAAGGGGGAAAATTTAATTTAATTTAAAAGAGAGGTAGTCCTTTCCTAGGTTGTCTTTAGTAAATGAATAGAAACTAAATAAATAAAGTTAATTAGAGTTAGTGTTTTAGCAATCGGGAAAATTAGATAGACATAAATTAATTATTTAATGGGAAATAGTTAGGTGAAACATTAGTCCTCACTATCAAAAAAAAAAAAAATCCCGGCTTATTGGTCTAATTTTCCAGTGTCCCGAGGCGGGGCATTACATTTGGTATCAGAGAAGAGGTTCACACACATGGACACTCTCGGTAATAAATCAACCAGTTAACAACTTTGGTAATAACATTAAAAGTAAATAAATAAATAAAATAATTAAACATTTTCCGCAACCATTTAATAACCTCTTCGCTCACCTCATACACAGGATGGCACCCAAGAGGGGACGATCAGCTAGAGGCTTGGGGCATAGTGCACCTATGCGGGAGCCGCTGGCACCCAAATTTGGGCCTCAGATATTAGAGGTCCTGTAACAGCTGATAGGAATTATGGAGCAGTGTCTTCCACCATCGTAGGAGGTGAGAGAGGAGATTACATTGGGAGACAAGGAGCCGATAGGTGAGGACACATATTCAGAGCCGCCAGAGCACGATTCACCAAGGTGGGAGAGGTCACGTAGCCCTTTTGTTCATCACGAGAGGGTAGCCTTGCACCATGATAGCCACTCACATAGTCTCAAGGGACCATTTGGGGATAGGCGACCCCTTTTACCTGTTGGACTACATCGCCAGGATTGAGATACAAGAAGTGTGATCAGGGATCTTCTTTGCTTGTAGCCACCCACCTACATCGGCTCTACAGATGGCTTTGGGGTTGAGTCATGGCTCCTTAGCTTGGATACTTTCTTTGGCTTGCACTCTTACAAGATCAACGTCAAGGCAAGGTTCGCCATACACCTCCTCTGAGACGCAGGAGGCGTTTGGTGGAGGAATGAGGAGCGGAAGCTCCATCTAACTCAAGAGACAGTGACCTGGGAGATGTTCAAGGAGTAATTTAGGGCTCCCTATATGTCAAATCATTTTGTGTAGAAGAGGATTGATGAGTTTCATGAATTACGATAGGGATCTGACACAGTAGCGTAGTGTGAGAGGAGATTCTTGGATCTTCTATAGTATGTGGATTATTGCAAGATGAGAAATTATAGGTTAACAGGTTTATTCGAGGACTTAATGCAGATATAGCAGGAGCAGTTAGGATGTTATCTCCTCCCACACTTGAGAAGGCCATTGAGAAGGCCTACTTAGCTTAGGAGAACAGGACCAAGGCATAGGAGCACCGAGATAGAAACAAGAGCAAGTTTTAGGAGAGGATACATGCCTTTCAGAGTCAGAGGTCACGGGGTATAGCACCACCCCCTAGAGGAGGATTCTGGCCTCCACCAGCAACCACAAGGGCTCCACGACACCCACAGCGATAGACACAGCAGCAGGGCCACCCGCAGTAGGGGTATAGAAAGACACAGGGTTTTTAGAGAGGTGGTTCTATTATCCAAAATGAGCCCCTTGCTCATTTTGTGGCTAACTCCCTTCATTATTTCCTCTCTTTTTCCTCAGTCATAATTTTTTGCTTTTCAAGAACTCAAAACCTTCTGGAAATGGCACCATTGGATAGAAATTTTTTTCAGCTTTCCAAAAAGGTAAAGTTCTCCTCCCAACTCCATGTATTTTTGAAGTTATGGCTCGGTGGAGTTTTTGTGGGAAATTTTCCCTGGATAAGCCTGAGCCAATAAGGTGAGGCCACGTGTCCTCGGAAGGGCGGAGGTGGAGGTAAACTTAGAATTTTTACCAAGTGTTTGGCAAGATTTCGAAAGGAATTTTTCGGCCCGAAGGCCCACGTCTAATGGGAGCTCGCCACGTGTCCAAGGGGAAGGAATTAGGAAAATTTCCTAAGGGTTGACACAAACAAAAATTTTGATGCCAGGCCCACATCCAATCACATTGTGCCATGTGTCCAGAGGGCAAAGAAGTGGTGAAGGGCAGAGATAAAATTGAAAATTTGGTGAAGTGTTTTGGTGAGAGGAAAGGAGAAATTTTGGCCCGCAAGCCCGTGAGTAAATAAGATGACACCACATGTCTCCCGGGGCATCAGAGCTTTGGCCGTCAGGGAGAAATTGGGAATTTTTCCCAAAGGTTAGAACAAAGAGAAATGTTTGCCCCCAAGGCCTGCATCTAATGAGAGCTCACCAC
The DNA here is from genome assembly GCA_019776745.2 of Taxus chinensis. Classification (NCBI taxonomy): domain Eukaryota; kingdom Viridiplantae; phylum Streptophyta; class Pinopsida; order Cupressales; family Taxaceae; genus Taxus; species Taxus chinensis. The sequence goes on from CM034149.1 coordinate 641,560,977, forward strand.
ATGTCCCAAGACCAGCAGAACGTAGGGGAAAGTTGGGAATTTTTCCCAAAGCAAAGTCAAAGGAAATATTGAAAGGGAGAGTCGGCAACCAAAACCTGAGCCAATCAAATCAATCCACGTGTCCATGTGGCGGAAAAAAACACAAGGCAAGCTCGTAGGGAAAAATGAGCATAAAGGCCCACGTCCAATAGGAGCTCGCCATGTGTCCCATCAGGGAAAATGGTCTAGAGCAAGTGGAAAATTTGAAAGCAGAGGCCCACAACGAATCATATCATGCCACGTGTCCTCAGGTCATCAGCCCAGCAGAGTTTTTTGCAAAATTTTCCAATGGCCAAAACAGTGGAAAATGAAGCCCGAAGGCCCGCATCTAATCATAACATACCATGTGGCACCAGGAGTGGTGGAGCGCGGAGATTTTTGGGAAAATTTTTCCAAATGCAAAAAGTGGGAAAATTTCAAATTTTCGGCCCACCATCCCGTTTTGGCCCTAATTTTGCCCTAAATTTTCAAACAACCATAACTTTTGATCCAGAGTTCAGTTTTCCATGTTCTTTATATCAACAGAAAGATGGTGAAATTACCTACATGATTCTGGGATCAATTTTGTATTTTGGTTTAATTTGGAGAGAGAAAATTGAAAAATTCCTCTGACATGTGGTAATCAACAGAAATGACATTTCAACCACCATTTTTAATGAAGAATGGCTCGCATTCTATCCCAGCATGGTGAAAAATGTTAGGGAATGGACCTTTAAGGATGCCCATGTTGTTTTATTGCATTTTTGTCAGTGGTTGAAGCTCCTCTCACATTTTCCCACATTTCTCTCTCCTGGTTTCGTTTCTTACATTGTAAAAGCTAGAATGGGCTCACTTTTTTTAAAAAAAGGAGATACTCTTTTAGCTCTGCAACTTCCCTTCTTCTTCCTTTTTGGTAAAATTTGTGGAAATTTTTACCTTTCCATGCAAATACAACACCTCTTTTACCTCTTGGTCATTATAATGCACTGTGTTGGACCTGGAATGATAATATATGCTCTGTGATTAAAAGGTTTTGTCAATCCTTTCATATGTTTATCATTTTTTTCCTAACCTCTCACCACATTTTGGCAATTTATGCATGTTTTGTGTTGTATTTCGTCTTGGAATGTGTATGTTTTATAGTAGCAGGTGTCTACTAATCCCTTGGTGCATCACCTTATCAGCATTAGTCTCATTTTTCTTACATTCCCTATCTCTGTCCCCTTGAAATTTAGAGTAGGAATTAAGAAAATAAGCCTCTACAAATTTCATGCATATACCTAATAAGAGGATTTGAGGAACTAGCCTCTAACCTAGAGATTATTTTCCCATTTTTACAAGTCCCACACTCGGGGAAAAAATTCAATGTTGTGCAATCACACTGGATGTCCAAAATTTCAAACTACAAATCTAATCAACATCTAGGGGTGCTGCTGATTTGCACTAACAGTTTCGGCACACCCGGTGGGACCTTAGAGGTCTTCATCTTCATTGCAATAAATATATGTGAATTTTTTACAAATTTCTTTCTTAAAAGAGCCCTGAATTACACATCTGGTGACTCCAAGGAAGAAGAATCAGGTGGTTTTAGTAGTGCAGACTTGAAAACTCATGAGAAGAATCACCACAAGGTCAAGAGTTGGAGAAGAAGAGGTGTTTTTTGAGTATCTAAAATTATCTCCAAGAAGAAGGCAAAGAGGGAGGAGAATTCAAAGGGCTCCATCTCCACCAAATAGAACTATATCAACTCCTCCACCTAGTAGGCCTTTCATTCAATCAACAGGGGTTCTAAGGCCAATCAAAATGGCACAACACAACCCCTATTTCAATTTCACTGGCAGCAACCCACTTGCTCTCAATGCACAAAATTCAATCCTAGTTGCAGCATTGAAGAACATTCCATACTTTACTGGAGAGAATCATACCACTCCTAGTGATCATGTCAAGGATATTTCTAATATTTGTGCAATCCATGAGATTAACGAGATGCAAGTTGCTGTCAAACTACTAACATCTTCATTCAAATGGAAATCTTTACAATGGTTCAGGAGTCTTGCCTCAGGTTCTATCTAGAATTGGAACCAGCTATGTATAGCCCTCCATGAGCAGTTTGGAGAAAAGGGAGATAACTTGTCCCTTTTGGAACAGTTGACAACCATCAAGAGAGCTCCCAATGAGTAGCTGACTGACTTCAACTTCAGGTTTCAAATGACTTGGGAGAGAATTCCAGTGGCAGTAAGGCCAACAGTAGAAGGTTCTTTTCTACATTACCTTCAAACTCTAAATTCTGATATTTCTATGTTAATTCAATCCATGGGGGGCACAACTATCCTTGTTGCTTATAGCATTGCCATTAGAGCTGAACATTGTTTGATTCAAGCTGGCAAGCTAGCTCCTAGGCCTCCAATGCCATTATATCCAAGTTTAGAGAGCCCAAGTACTAATCAAGTGCCTATTTTAGCTCCTATTCCCACTCCTAGAAATCAGAATTCAAGTGAAACTTCTACTTCATCTTCTAGTGCCTCAAATGAACTTCAAGAAGTCATGAAGCAATTATAAAATTTAGGTAATGAGCTGGTTACACTCAAGAGGCAGCAAGCCCAAGGTGTTAGACCTTCTTTCCAGCCTCAAGATTAGCCTAACATGTAGCCATACTAGCCTCAAAGACCACCCAATCTAGTTGCAAATCAAAATCAAGCAAGACCTCTTGCCAACAGACCATTTCAGCCCTATAATCCCAATGCTACATCAAGTCTCTAAAGCAATAGTGCTAGTGCAAAAAAACATAGCTCAAGAGTATGATTGGTGTTTCCCATGTATTGAACCTCACAACTAGTCTATGTGTTTAAAAAGTGCCTTAAATCAAGCGTTAATCGTGACAACTACCGGTGTGGAGGGTGAAGGGAGTCAAGGATATAACCAACAACAAGAAACATCCCAGCAATAATCAGTTCCAAATGATACCACACTTGTAAACTAGCAGGCAGAAAATTTTTGTGGCATGAATCAAACAATCTCCCAAAGTGTTGTAGCCAACACAAGGTCAAAAAGGAGAAAATTGGGTGAAGAATAGTCATTGGCTCCAAGTAATCCACAACCTTCTACCACTCCACAAATTATTGGCAAACAAAATGCAGTTCCAAACATGCAAGGACTGCCTAAAACAGCTCCTAGCCCAACTCAGATGCCATTTGTTGCTGCCCATGTGCAAGGAATTAATGTGTAGACTAAGGGATAGTAGATGGATGCTTCATCTCCATTCAACATCATTGATCAGATGAAGAAGACAAATGTAAACATATCAATGTGGAAATCATTATCCATCCCAGGCCAAAGAGATTTGCTACAAGCTGCCATGAAAGATTGGTCAACTTCAAATCAGCAAGTCCAAATGCGAGAGAAGGTACTCACAAATGTTGCCCATCCTAAGAGGAATCATGGAGGACAACAAGGTAAAATGTTGAAGCCCCCTCCATTCTATGTTTCATTGATCATTGGAGACCATCTAGTACACAACTGCATGATTGATTCTAGAGCAAGTAGCTCAGTAATGCCCAAGAAAATAGCTGATTAGTTGGGAATTCAATATGAAGTCATATCCAAAGGGGTAGTGCAGTTGGATGGGACAAAAATAACGACAGTAGGAGTGATAAAAAACTTGAGTCTTACTTTGCATGCATGCCCCAACATTGTTGTTTTGCAAGATGTCTTGGTAATAGACCTTCCACCACTCTTTGCCCTATTTTTGTCAAGTGATTTCATAACCAAGATTGGGGGGTACTTATCTGTTGATTGGTCACACATGTTGTTCAAAAAAAGATATGGAACCAAGGCTACAATCAAATCTGAACCTATTACAAACTTTCACATTGAGCCTCACACTCCAAGCCAAATCAATACCAATTGTTCAGCATTTGGTCAAGAAGATTATCCAAGCACTAATGAAGATGACACCAAGGTTGGAAGTATCCCAGATATGACTCTTTATGAATGGGAAAACAAGGTGCATGCTTTTGATCCTTATCAAGAAATAGAAGAATCTGAGCTAGGAGTCTATTGCATGCACGAAGAAAATCAGCCTATTCCTAGCATCACCAAGCCAAACCACAAGGATGAAAATGAGGTATGGTAGTTTTTTTTTTTATGGATCAATGAGTAGACAAGGTGTAGGAGAGGGAGCTATGATTGTTTCACCTCAAGGAGTTAAGTATTATTAAATTTTTAGATTTCAGTTTGCATGCTCTAATAACACTACTGAATATAAAGCTTTTATACAAGGATTGCATTGGTCAATCAAGAGAGGAATAAAGAACTTGCAAGTCTTTGGAAACATTGAGTTGATTGTAAACCAAGTTAAGGGGCAGCATGTTGCCAAGAATGATCTACTCAAGTGCTAAAAAAATAGGGTGTGGGACCTCATTGAATATTTTGAGGGATTTGGCATCAAATCCATTCCTAGAAAAGAGAACAAAGCTGCTGACAGGATTGCAGCAGTTGGAGCAGCCTTTGATGTTGTTAAAAGCATCCAAAAAGACAAGGTACAGCCAAACATCCATGTGATTGTAAGGCCTTCAGTGCTAGACAACAATGTGAGTTGGCAAGTGTTTGAAAATGATCAACAAATCATCCATTTCTTGTAAGAAGAAGTTGAGTTCTCAGCTAAGAATCAGGAAAAGTTAGAACAACAGTATGGTGACCAAGTGGTACAACTAAGAACCAACAAACTACCAAAGGGACTTATCACTTTGGAGTCCATTTTCAATCCTAATGATTAGTTTAGGAAGGAGAAAGAAAAAATCCAAGTCAAGGGAGAAGATTCAGTGTCCATCTTAGTGGAAGAAGGAAAATCACTCCAAGTTGGTAAAGTGACAACTGAGTGAGAAATGTATGAGTTAATACAACTTTGTCAAGAATTCCCTAATATGTTTTCTTGGAGCTATGAATATTTGAAAGGTTTCAATCCCGAGTTAGCTCAACAAACCATTGAATTAGATCCAAGTACTAAACCCGTCAGGTAGAAACAAAGGCCAATCAATCCACACATGGAGCCTCTCATGAGAAAAAAATTGAATAAGTTGATAGAGTCAAGTATCATATTCCCTATCAAGCATTCTAGTTGGGTAGCCAACTTGGTTCCAGTTAGGAAGAAGAGAGGAGAAATCAGATTGTGTGTTGACTTCAGAGATTTAAATAGAGCATCTCTCAAGGATCATCATCCACTTCCTTCTATGGAGCAGATTTTACAAGTTGTTTCTGACTCTAAGAGGTTTTCATTACTTGATGGTTATTTAAGGTACAATCATATTATGGTGAAAGAAGAGGATCAGTTCAAGACAGCCTTTACAACCAAATGGGGAACTTATGCATACAGGAAAATGCCATTTGGGCTGTCCAACGCTGGAGCAAATTTCCGAAGGGAAATGGACATGGCATTCAAGGGTTTGATTAACAACATGGTACTGATATATCTTGATGATATCACTATTTTTTCAAAAAATGTAGCAGACCATCTCTTTCATTTGAGACAAATGTTCTAAAGGTGTAGAAGATTTGGAGTATCCTTGAATCCTAAAAAGTGTATTTTTCTAGCCCATAAAGGAAATCTCCTTGGCCACATTGTCTCCAAAGAAGGATTAGCAATTGATCCAGAAAGAGTTGAAGCCATAAGAGCACTACCATTTCCAAGCCAAAAGAAGGCCCTTCAAAGTTTCTTGAGAAGAATAAATTTTGTTCGGAGATTTGTCCAAAAATTTGCAGCCCTAGTCAAGCCTATCACCAAAATGTTAAAGAAAAGCATAGCTTTCAAATGGATAGTAAAAGGCAAGGAAATTTTTGGAGCAATCAAAGAAGCCATCTCTCAAGCCCCAACTCTCATTAACCCATATTTCTCCAAGGATTTCATCCTCGATGCATTTGGGGGTGATGATACTATTTCTGTAATTTTGGTACAGCAGAACAAAGATAATAATGAGCAGCCAATTGCTTTCTTTAGCCAAAGCCTGGAGGACTACGAGGTGAGGTATTCTTTCATTGAGAAGCATGTTCTTGCAATAATCAGGAGCTTGAAGAAATTCAAGCATCTAGTTTCAAACAACAAGGTTCAATTGTTGGTTTCTCATATGGGAGTTGAAGACTTCCTCCTCAACAAAGACCTAAATGAAAAGAGAGCAGGTTGGATTACTCGTGTCATGGAGTATGACATTGAGATAAAAGTCACCAAGTTGGTCAGAGGAAAAGGATTGTGTGAGCAGCTGGTCTTGATTAAATCCAAGGAAGAATGCAATGAGAAGGAGGTTGTTTTGGTGTTGCAAGACAACCATGAGCAAGGGAGCACTCAAGAGGAAAATGATGGCGTCCTCACTCCTTTCTAGACCCAAGACATGATGCACTTCCTAAACACAGGTCTATGCCCTCCAGAGATGAACAAGACCAAAAGGAGACACTTTAGATTACAGGTTGTCCCATATGCCCTTGGTGATGGTGTTTTGTTCAAAAGGGATGTGAATGGAGTGCTGCTGAGATGCATTGGTACAAATCAAATTCACATGGTGTTGGAAGAGTACCATGGTGGATCAGATAGTGGTCATTTTGCACCGAGAGTGACAGCTCTAAAGATCATGAGGGCTGGCTATTATTGGCCCAAGATTTTCAGTGATTGTTATGCATGCATCAAGAGGTGCAAGAATTGTGCATTCTTCATGGGTAAGGAGAGACTAGCTACCCTTACATTGCATCCAATTTCAGTTGACCAGCCATTCATGCAATGGGGTTTATACTTCATTAGATTCATTAATCCAAATTCAAGCCAAAGACACAAATGGATTCTAACAACAACAGATTACTTCACCAAGTGGACTGAAGTAGTAGCACTCAAGGAAGCAAATGAATCTAGCATCCTAGACTTCTATGAGGGAATAGCAACCATATTTGGCATACCTAGTACAATAATATTAGATAATGCATTGGAATTCATTGGGTCAAAGGTAACTGAATGGGCTGTCAAGAATGGGATCTACCTAAGCACTTCATCAAATTATTACCCTTAGAGTAATGGCCAAGCTGAATCTACAAACAAGAACATGTTGTTATCCAAAATTCACCCCCAGGATAAATTTGATAACATGCATCAGAATACTCAAGTCCTAGGCAAATAGATTGATTCAAGGCAAAAAATCATGTTTCTAGGGTCCCCTCAGATTTTTTCTAACTCTCATGTCCAAGTAGAAAGGAGAAAGTTCTAAAAAAAGGGTGAAAAAGTTACAAAAAAACAAGCTTGGGCCAGAAAAAATCATGAAAATTGGCTAAGTCCTGGTCCAGGCAGCCCTTAGGATAGTTGGGACGTCGGGGCGTGAATCGGCCGAAAAGCCTCTAGGCGGCCCAGGCAGCAGTGGGACAGTTGGGACATAAGGACGCGCGGGATGCGAAAAGGCGAACCGGCCGAAGGTAAAAGAAAAATTGACTAACTGTTGTGCAGAACAGGCTAGGAAATTTGGGCCATGAGGTTGCGAAGGATGTGAACTGCCCAGATCGGCCAGCGCAGAGAAATTTCATCTGGGACAGTTGGGACAAAGGGACGCGGAAGACACAGAAAGCCGAAGGAACCGAGAGCCAATCAAATCACGCCACGTGTCTTCACCTCAAAGAGGAACAGAGAAGCCCGAATTGGGTGGATCAGAAGTTTTTGTCCCAGACAGTTTGGGACATCCGGGACAAAAGGACGCGGTGGACGTGAAAAGCCGATAGGCCCACGGATGAATCAGGAAACGCCACGTGTCACAAGGGAAAATGTCCAAAAAATTTCAAAGGGCAAGGTTTGAAGCGTTGGCCCGAGCCAATAAAAAGAGGACACGTGTCCTAAGGAGAATGGGAGTACAGAGCTCGAGGAGGAATTAGAAAATTTGGCAAAAGTTTTGGCCAAAAACTAAAAGGTAAAGGATGACCCCGCGCCCCTGTCCTCCAACCAGATCATGCCACGTGTCCCAAGTGGCGGGGGCGTGGGGGGAAAATGAAATTTTTAGCAAAAGTTACAAAAAGTCAAAACTTTCAAGGAAAACCCATGGGTAAGGAAAGGAGAGAGAATTTCTCATCCAATCAGTGCCCGACACGTGTCGTCTAGGTGGCGAAGTGCAAGAAAAATTTTCAAAACCCATTTTTGCTTGTTTCGTGCCCTAAATCTTCAGATCGCCATATCTTTCGATCCAGAGATCAGATTTGCACGTTCTTTATATCATTGGAAAGCTTATAAAATTCTCTACATGATTCTAGTGTCAATCTTGAATTCTAGTTCATTCTAGAGAGAGAAAGTTAAGAAACGGCTCTAACGCATGTCCATGGCCAGAAGTGACATTTCAGCGACCAAATTTAATACAGAATGGGTCGCATTCTCCTCCAATTCGGTAAAAAATGGTAGGGTATGGGTTTGTAAGGTCCTCCATGCTGATTTAATGCAATTGCAGTCAATGAGGAATGGGATCCCATGTTTTTGTACGTTTTCTCTTTCCTGGGCTCGACCCATGCAATGAAAAAGCCAGATTTGGCTCATTTCTAAAGGGGGGAACACTTTTGGCATAGCAATCTTCTTCTTTCATCCCCAGTAAGTGATTGTTGTAAGGATCAGACCTCTTCAAAGACTGTAACAGGTTTTCTACCTCTCTGAGGTTGTAATGCAATGGTTTTGACATTGGAAATGATAATGCAAGCTTTATGAATGGGTTTCAGTCCTTTGTTTTTATTATTTGCTTCATTTCAGATCCTAAATTATATCTTATCAACCTATGTATGTTTTATGCTGAAATCTTTGGTTTGTGTCTATTTGCATGACAAAAATATTCACCACTCCTTTTGGTGCATCACCATCTTTAGTTAGTTTCATTTTTTGCATTTATATCCCTGTCTCCTTACAATTTAGAGTAGGATTAGGATTTGAACCTCTGTAGTTGTGCAAATATAGATCTAAATCAGAGGAGTTTGAGGAACCAGCTTCTAATCTGGAGATTCTTCTCTCAGTTTCACAAGTCCCACACTTGGAGAGAGGTTTCCATGTTGTGCAATCACACTGGATGCCTGAAACATCAACCTAGAAGCCTGATGTGCGTCCAGGGGTGCTGTGATCCTGCACTAACAGTTTTGGCACTCTCGGTGGGATGCTAGAGGTCTCATTTTTATTGCAGAAAAGTTGACGTGCATCTGCTACAATTTTCTTGCTTGAAAAGAGCTATTATTTGCATATTTGGTGACTCCAAGGGGAAGAATCAACTGGTTTCAGCAGTGCAGGCCTGAAAACTCATGAGAAGAATCACCACAAGGTCAAGAGTTGGAGAAGAAGAAGTGCTGTTTGAATACCTGCAATTATCTCCAAGAAGAAGGCAAAGAGGAAGAAGGACTCAAAGGTCTCCATCTCCACCAAACAGAACTCTTTAAACTCCTCCACCTGGTAGGCCTTTCATTCAGTCAACAAGGGTTTTAAGACCAATTAGAATGGCACAAAACAACCCCTATGTCAACTTCACAGGCAGCAGCCCACTTGCCCTCAATGCACAACATCCAATTCCAATTGCAGCCTTGAAGAACATTCCCTACTTTACTGGAGAAAATCAGACTACTCCAGGTGATCATGTTAACGATATTGCTAACCTTTGTGCAATCCATGAAATCAATGAGATGCAAGTGGCTGTCAAGTTACTGGCATCTTCATTCAAGGGTAAAGCATTGCAATGGTTTAGGAGCCTTGGAGCTGGTTCTATCACAAATTGGAATCAACTGTGTATAGCAATTCATGAGCAATTTGGAGAAAAGGGAGACAACTTGTCTCTTTTGGAGCAGCTGACAACCATCAAGAGAGCTCCCAATGAGCAGCTGACCAATTTCAACTTCAGATTTCAAAAGACTTGGGAGAGAATTCTAGTGGCAGTCAGGCCAACAACAGAAGGTGCTTTTCTCTACTATCTCAAAGCTTTAAATTTTGATATTTCTATGTTGATTCAATCCATGGGAGGCATAACTATCCCTATGGCTTATAGCATTGTCATTAGGGCTGAAAATTGTTTGATCCAAGCTGGAAAACTTGCCCCTAGACCTCCCATGCCACTGTTTCCAAGTTTAGAAAGTCCAAACACCAATCAAGAACCTAATTTGGCTCCTTCTCCCACTCCTAGAAATCAGGGTTCAAATGAAGCTTCTACTTCATCTCCAAGTGCCCCAAATGAGCTTCAAGAGGTCATGAAGTAATTGTAAAACCTAGGCAATGAGCTGGTTACTCTCAAGAGGCAACAAGCCCAAGGTTTTAGACCTTCTTATCAACCCCAAGCTCAGCCTAAAAGGTAGCCATACCAACCACAAAGGCCTCCTAATCCAGCTGCAAATATAAATCAAACAAGGCCTCCTGCCAATAGACCATTTTAGCCCTATAATCCAAATGCCATATCTACCTCTAAGGCATTGGTGCCAACACAAAACAACATTGCCCAAGAGTATGATTGGTGTTTTCCATGCAATGAGCCTCATAACCAATCCATGTGCTTCAATGGTGCTTTGAATCAAGCATTGATGGTGACAACTACTGGTATAGAGGGTGAGAGCAGTCAAGGAAACAACCAACAACAAGAAACATTCCAATAGCAATCAGCCCCAAATGACACCACATTGGTAAATTGGCAAGCAGAGGATTTTTGTGGCATGAACCAGGTAGTTTCTCAAGGTGTTGCAGCCAACACAAGGTCAAAAAGAAGGAATTTGGGTGAAGAACAGCCTTTAGCCCCAACCAATCCACAACCTTCCATGGTTCCACAAATGATTGGCAAGCAAAATCCAATTTCAAATGCACAAGGGCAGCCAAGAATAGCCCCTAGGCCAACTCAAATACTAGTTGTTGCTGCCCACATGCAAGGAGTGAATGTACAAACCAAGGGACAGGAAAGAGATCCTTCATCACCATTCAACATCATCGATCAGATGAAGAAGACAAACGTCAATATATCAATGTGGGAATCCCTATCTATCCCAGGCCAAAGAGACCTGCTGCAAGCTGCCATGAAGGACTAGCCAACTTTGAATCAGCAAGTTCAGATGCAAGAGAAGGTACTTACAAATGCTGCCCAGCCTGAGGGAAATCATGGAGGACAACAAGGTAAAATGTTGAAGCCCCCTCTTTTCTATGTTTCATTAATCATTGGAAACCAGCTAGTACATAATTGCATGATAGACTCCGAGGCAAGTAGCTCAGTAATGCCTAAACAAATAGCTGATCAGCTAGGGCTCCAGTATGAAACAACATCCAAAGGGGTAGTGCAGCTGGATGGGATAATAGTAGCAACAGTTGGAGTGATTAGAAACTTGAGTCTTACCTTGCATGCATGTCTAAATGTTGTTGTTTTACAAGATGTATCAGTCATAGACCTTCCACCACTCTTTTCCCTATGTTTGTCAAGGGACTTCACAGCCAAGATTGGGGGATATTTTTCTGCTGATTGGTCACACATGCTATTCAGAACGATATATGGAACCAAAGCCGCAATCAGGTTAGAACCTATTGCAAAATTCCATATTGAGCCTTACACTCCAAGTCAGATTAATGCCAATTGCTCAGCATTTGATCAAGAAGATCACCCAAGCACTGATGAAGCTGACACTAAGGTTGGAAGCATCCCGGATCTAACTCTTGATGAATGGGCAAACAAGGTACATGCATTTGATTCTTATCAAGAAGTGGAAGAATCTGAGTTGGGAGTCTATTACATACACGAAGAAAATCAGCCTATTCCTAGCATCACCAAGCCAAACCACAAAGATGACAATGAGGTATGACAGCTGTTTTTTGATGGATCAAGGAGTAGGCAAGGTGCAGGAGGTGGAGCCATGCTTGTTTCACCTCAAGGAGTAAAGTACTATTCATCTTTCAGATTTCAGTTTGCATGCTCCAATAACACTGTTGAATATGAAGCCTTAGTGCAAGGAATGGATTGGGAAATAAAAAAGAAAATAAAGAACTTGCAAGTCTTTGGGGACAATGAATTGATTATAAATCAGGTCAAGGGACAACATGCTGCCAAGAATGATCTTCTCAGGTGCTACAAGAACAGGGTGTGGGACCTCATGGAAGATTTTGAGGGTTTTGGCATCAAATCCATTCCTAGGAAAGAGAATCAAGCTGCTGACAGGCTTGCAGTAGTAGGGGCAGCCTTTGACATTGTGGAAAGCATTCAACAAGACAAGGTACAGCCAAACATCCACGTGATTGTGAGGCCTTCAGTGCTAGATAACAATGTTAGTTGGCAAGTGTTTGGAAATGACCAGTAAATCATCCATTTCTTGCAAGAAGAAGCTGAGTTCTCATCCAAGAATCAAGAAAGATTGGAATAGCAGTATGGTGACCAAGTGGTACAGCTGAGAACTAACAAGCTGCCCAAGGGACTTATCACCTTGGAGTCCATTTTTAACCCCAATGATCAGTTTAGACAGGAGAAAGCAAACATTCAGGTCAAGAGAGAGGATTCAGTATCCATCTTGGTAGAAGAGAACAAACCATTGCAAATTGGAACGGTGACAACTGAAAAAGAAAGGTATGAGCTCATACAGCTGTGTCAAGAGTTCCCTGATGTGCTTGCTTGGAGCTATGAAGACTTGAAAGGTTTCAATCCCAACTTATCTCAACATACCATCGAATTGGATCTAAATACTAAGCCTGTCAGGCAGAAACAAAGACCAGTCAATCCACACATGGAGCCTCTCATGAGGAAAGAATTGGACAAGCTGATTGAGTCAAAGATCATATTCCCAATCAAGCATTCTAGTTGGGTTGCCAACTTAGTTCCAGTCAGATTGAAGAGTCGAGAGATCAGATTGTGTGTTGACTTCAGAGACTTGAATAGAGCCTCTCTCAAGGACCATTACCCACTCCTTTCCATGGAGAAAATCTTGCAAGTTGTGGTTGGCTCCAAGAGGTTTTCACTACTTGATGGCTACTCAGGCTACAATCAGATTATGGTGAAGGAAGAGGACCAGTTCAAGACAGCCTTCACAACCAAATGGGGAACTTTTGCATACAGGAAAATGCCATTTGGGCTGTCCAATGCTGGTGCTACCTTCCAAAGGGCAATGGACATGGCATTCAAAGGTTTGATTAACAACGTGGTGCTGATTTACCTTGATGATATCACTGTTTTTTCCAAAAATACAGCAAACCACCTCTCTCATTTGAGACAAGTCTTCATGAGGTGCAGGAGATTTGGAGTGTCTTTGAATCCTAAGAAGTCCATCTTTCTTGCACATGAAGGAAAGCTCCTTGGCCATAGTGTCTCCAAAGAAGGATTAGCAATTGACCCAGAGAGGGTTGAAGCCATAAGAGCACTACCATTGCCAAGCCACAAGAAAGCCCTTAAGAGTTTCTTGGGAAGGATAAACTTTGTTCGGAGGTTTGTCCCATATTTTGCAGCCCTTGTCAAGCCCATCACCAAAATGTTAAAGAAAAGCATGGATTTCAAGCAGACAGCAGAAGGCAAGGAGAGTTTTGAAGCAATCAAGGAAGCTATCTCTCAAGCACCAACTCTCATCAACCCAGACTTCTCCAAGGATTTCATCCTCTATGCATTTGGAGGTAATGATACTATTTCTGCCATTTTGGTACAACAGAACAAGGATAATGATGAGCAGCCAATTGCCTTCTTTAGCCGGAGCCTAGATGACTATGAAGTGAGGTACTCTTTTATTGAGAAGCATGTGCTGGCAGTAATCAGAAGCTTGAAGAAATTCAAGCATTTAATATCGAACAACAAGGTCCAGTTGCTAGTCTCGCACATTGGGGTTAAGGACTTCCTCCTCAACAAGGATTTGAATGAGAAAAGGGTAGGTTGGATCACCCATGTCATGGAGTATGACATTGAGATCAGGATCACCAAGCTGGTAAGAGGGAAAGGATTGTGTGAGCAGCTAGTTTTGGGGAAGCAAAAAGGAGTATGCAATGAAGAAGAGGTTGTTTTGACAGTTCAGGACAGCCATGAGCCAAGTGGCAATCAAGAAGAAGACAATGCTGCCCCCACTCCTTGCTAGACCCAAGGCATTATACACTTTCTAGGCACAGGCCTATTCCCTTCGGAGATGAACAAGACCCAAAGGAGACACTTCAGATTGCAGTTTGTCCCGTATGCCATTGTTGATAGAGTTTTGTTCAAGAAAGATGTGAATGGAGTGCTACTGAGATGCATTAGCACAAATCATATTCAAAGGGTGTTGGAAGAGTTCCATGGTGGATCATCTGGTGGTCATTTTGCACCAAGAGTGACAGCTCTAAAAATCATGAAGGCTGGTTATTATTGGCCTAAAATCTTCAGTGATTGCTATGCATGGATCAAGAGGTGCAATAATTGTGCATTCTTCACAGGAAAAGAGAGACTTGCTGCCCTCCCATTACATCCAATCTCAGTTGACCAGCCATTCATGCAATGGGGTTTGGACTTCATTGGAGTCATTAATCCCAATTCAAGCCAAGGGCACAAATGGATTTTGACAGCCACAGACTACTTCACCAAATGGACAGAAGCAGTAGCACTCAAAGAGGCAAATGAGTCTAACATCTTAGACTTTTATGAGGGGATAACAACCAAATTTGGTGTACCTGCTATAATAATCTCTGATAATGCATTGGCATTCATTAGATCTAAGGTGACTGAGTGGGCTGTCAAGAACGGTATTTACCTAAGCACTTCATCAAACTATTACCCTCAAGGTAATGGCCAGGCCGAGTTTACAAACAAGAACTTGTTGAGGATCATTAGGAGGACTATTGACGAGAATCAGAGGTCTTGGCATACCAAACTGAAATCAGCCTTATGGGCTGATAGGATAACTCCCAAAAGATCCACAGGTAACTCTCCATTCAGGCTTGTCTATGGAAGAGAGGCAATCTTTCCCATGTCACTTGAGTTGCCAACATTGGAACTCATGAAGCAGCTGGAGTTGCTTGAATTTGAGCCCATGGAGGCTAGGTATGCAGAGTTGATGGAGCTGCAAGAGATCATAAATCAGGCATCCCAAGCAATGGAAAAGGATCAAGCATTGATCAAAAAAACCTTTGATAGGAAGGCCAAGGATAGATCTTTTCAGGTTGGAGATCTAGTGTTGAAATGGGATGTGGACAGAGCAAAACCGGGAAGGCATTCAAAATTTGATGCCATTTGGAGTGGCCCATACATGGTCACGAAGTGCAAGAACAACAATGCTTTCTAATTGGCCTCATTGGATGGTGAAGAACTACAGATTCCAGTAAATGGAATCTATCTCAAGTGTTTCTTCTAGAGGGAAATTCACTACTTTGTAAATATTAGATTAGATTTTCATTCCTCCAAGTTCTTGTGCACATTGTTTTGCTATAGGTTAGTCTTGTTTTCCCTAAGTGCTTCGGCACAACTTGCTATCCATGGAGATGTTTTGCAATCCTTGCTCCCATCAGGTGATATTCCATCTTCCTCCTTACACATTCTAAGGTAGTTGGGGTTCTAGACAGAATATCTGATGACTCCATGCCCAATGGACTACTTCAGGCAACTGGTATCTTCTACCTAGCAGGCAGGTAACCCCGCTGAGTCGCCAAATTGTTATCCAAAATTCACCCCCCAAGGTAAATTTGATAACATGCATCAAAATACTCAAGTCCTAGGAAAATAGATTGACTCAAGGCAAAAAATCATGTTTCTAGGGTCTCCTCGGATTTTTTCTAACTCTCATGTCCAAGTAGAAAGGAGCAAGTTCTAAAAAAAGGGTGAAAAATTTGTAAAAAAAAAAGCTAAGGAGGAAGCTCGATGCCCAGATCCGGAAGGAAGGACTAGCGGATGGGTTGATGAATGGTGGGGATAATCTCCTCTGTAAGCACTTCATTCTTGGGATGAAGCCAGAGATCAGACAACGAGTGAAGTATGACCACCCAGCTACCATTGAACAAGCAAAGGAGATTGCAAGAAGGCAAGAAGAAAGCATGGAAGAGGAGCCCAAAGAAATTTTTGCTAAAGTAGAGCCTACACTAGCACCTTTGGTCCAGAATCCACAACCACTCCCGGTGAGCACAAATATTTCTCCTAGTACATCTACTGAGTATGAAGATCTGCTCAAAAAGATGGGTCAGTTAACTATTAATCTTCTTCAAGGAAAGGAATTTAGTTCTCAGGGAGGAGATAAAGGTCCAAAAAGAAATATTTCTGAAGTTGTTTGTTATGGTTGTTATAAAAAGGGTCATTATAAGTATAATTGTCCAGATAGAGCTTCTACATCTGGTAAAGGAGATAATGATAAAGGAAAAGCACCTGTGAATTCTTATGATGTAGTATATAAGAGTAGAAATAATGAAGTAGATGTGTTTGTAACAAAAAGAAAGAAAGAAAAAGATAATCAAGATGGAAATGATCCTAAGAAGATGAAAGAAGAAACTAGTAAGAAACATAGGAGAAGAAACTAGTGTGTGCAGGATTTTCTGATTTCATAGGGGCAAGGACCATACTCCATCTTGGAAGATCTTTCCAAAAGGCCTGCAAATATTACATATGGTCAACTCTTGGCTATGTCTTCTGAGAAGAGGCGGGAGTTGCGAGGTGGACTCAATGCTTGAAGAAGGAAGGAGGTTGAGGTCCCTGTTTTGGAGGCAGAGGCAGATCCCTATGCTCTACAAGCTGAAGTATTATGTAATGGTATTTCAATTCATGATGTCTTAGTTGATGGAGGTGCTACAGTTAATGTAATGACTGAGTCTGTAATGAATATGTTTGGTTTAAAAATTGATCGCCCTTCAACACTTATGTTAAGGTCATTAAATAAAGGAAAAACTAAACCAGAAGGTGTAGTTTCAAATGTGGCAATATCTGTTATGGGTGTGGTATGTGTGGTAGACTTTCAGGTGATGAAAAATGGTACTGTTGCGTACCCAATGCTGCTAGGAAGACCATAGCTAAGGAGAGTTCATGCAAGAAACTACGGGAATGAAGGTTTCATGACAATTGGACATGGTAGAGAGAGGGTGAAGATAAATGTGATCCCTCGACATCATAATGCAGAACCTGTGGATTCAAGTGATGAAACTGATGATTAGACATTCTTTGATTACTCTAGTACTAGTGAAGTGGACACTGAAGATGAAGAAAGCAAGGTGGATGTTTCAGTCATGGATATCCTTCCAGTCACACCAACTCATGACCCCATAAAATTATCTGAAGAAGAAGTTGATGGTCATCTCCAACAAATAAAGATTGGTGATGCTGTGATGGAGAGTGAGAAGGAATCCTACCTCTAGCTCTTTCGAAGGTACATACACCTATTCACTTTTGATTACAAAGAACTCCATCAAGTAAGTTGGGTAGAACATTGTATTGAGCTGGTAGATGGTGCTAAGGCCATAAAGCAAATGCCATATAGAATGAATCCTAATTTTTCCAAGACTGTAAAAGAAGAAATAGATAAGTTGCTTGATGCAGGATTCATATTAGCTGTGGAGAATTCAGAATGGGTTTCTCCCATTGTGATCTCAATAAAAAATAATGGGAAGCTACACATTTGTGTTGATTACAGGAAGCGCAATAAGGCGAAAAAGAAGGATCATTACCCTCTTCCATTTTCAGATCAGATCTTGGATGAAGTAGCTGGCCAGGAGTGCTATAGTTTTGCTGATGGATATAGCGGCTACAACCAAGTTCGTATAGCAGAGAAAAATCAGCTGAAGACCACTTTCACCACTCCTTGGGGAACATTTGCTTATAGAGTTATGCCTTTTGGGTTGTGTAATGCTCCAACAACATTCCAGCGTTTGATGAATAGGGTGTTCGAACCCTACATTGGGACCTTCATCAGAGTATTTCTGGATGATTTTTGCATCTATGGGAGCAAGTTGGACCACCTGCACCAAATGGAGACAACATTTCAAAGGTTAGATGAAGCACAAGCCTCACTAAACCCTACAAAGTGTGTCTTTGGATGTTCTAAAGGCATTTTGTTAGGGCATGTTGTATCCAGAGATGGTATTGGTACTGATCCTGATAAAGTTTCAAAAATCAAAGATTTACCATTTCCTCTTAATAGAAGTAAGTTGAGATCATTTTTAGGCCATGTGGGTTACTATAGAAGGTTCATCAAGAATTTCTCAAAGATTGCACAGCCACTAACCCAATTCTTGAAGAATGATGTTACTTATGAACCAGGAAATAAGGTGCATGAAGCTTTTGGACAATTGAAGGAAGCCCTGGTGTCTTCACCTATTTTGAAGAATCTAGATTGGAGCAAGCCATTCATTGTGTACACTGATGCCTCAGATGCAGCACTAGGAAGTACTTTGAGCCAAAAGGATGAAAATGGGAATGAACATCTAATTTACTTTGGGAGCAGACAAATGAGCAGTGCTGAGGTAAATTATACTGTAACTGAAAAAGAGGCTCTGACTATCATTTTTGCTGTAAAGAAGTTTAGAAATTACTTACTAGGGAAAAAATTTCTAGTTGTAACAGATCATCAGGCTCTAAAATATATTGTAAATAAGCCTAGCCCATCAGGGAGGATAGTAAGATGGATAATTTTTCTACAAGAGTTTGAATTTGATATTATAGATAGGCCAGGAAAGAAGCATGTCAATGCAGATGCACTCTCTTGAGCCTATGATGGTTTAGGATCATCTTGTGATGATGATGATTTCCCCAATGCAGCATTGTTATCCCTTGACACAATCCCTAGTGAATACATAGATATTTGGAATTATCTGAATGAATTCAAGTTTCCTAATGGTGCCAATGCAAAGACTAAGAGAAAGATTACTCAAGCCAGTCGTCCATATTCTATTCTGCATGGAGTATTATTTTGAATAGGACCTGATGGACAGTACAAGAGGGCAGTTGGACGTGATCAAGGGAAGGAACTGCTAGAAGAATTCCACAATGGTACATGTGGTGGGCACTTCTCTGGACAACTTACAGCAAGAAGGATCTTGGATGCAGGTTATCATTGGCCCACTCTTTTTAAAGATTGTTATAATTATTGTAAGACATGTGATATTTTTCAAACACATAGTAACCGTAAGACTTCATCAGCTCCATTATGTCCTATTCTTCCCCTTGGTCCCTTTGAAAAGTGGGGAATAGACATTGTAGGTCCACTTCCAACTACATCACGCCAAAATAAGTATATTGTAGTTGCCACAGATTATTTAACCAAGTGGGTTGAAGCTAGGCCATTGAAAATAGCTTCCATGGATGAAGTGGCAAGGTTCATGTATGAACGCATTGTCACCAAATTTGGTTGCCCATTAGAAATTGTAACAGATCAAGGAAGCCACTTCATTAATGAGGTGGTAGAAGCCCTAGTCAATAAGTTTTCTATTAAGCACAGGAAGGCAACAACATACAAGCCAAGCATAAATGGATAGGTGGAACGAACAAATTTTGTGTTGTGTCAAACTCTAGCAAAAGATGCAGCCTTGCAGGTACATAAATAGGATAAAAGGATTCATGCAGCATTGTGGGCATATAGGGCAACATCAAAGTCAGCAACAAGATACTCCCCATTTCAGTTGGCCTATGGCATTGATCTAGTTCTTCCTATTGAGTTTGATATTCCCACTGTGAGAGTTATGAAAAATGAAAGGATGGATGAAAGTGATTCAGTAAAAGAAAGGTTGGTACATCTTCATTTGCTGGAGGAAATGAGAGAAATAGCAAAGGATACAAGCCATAAGAAGACAATGAAGCAGAAGGAATACTTTGATCAAAAGATCCGGTGGTCTCCATTTCATGTGAATGACTTGGTTCTAGTATATGATTCCAGATACAAAAAAAGAAGAAAGAGAAAATTTCTTCCAAAATGGATGGGGCCCTACAAAATAGCAGCTGTGCATGAAAATGGTATGTACCGACTGGAGGAATTGGATGGCACTCCCATTACGAAATGGGTCAACCACGACAAGTTGAAGATTTTCTAAGCACCAGAATAGTCTACTCCGAGGACGGAGTAGAAGCTAGGAAGGGGGAAGATGTCGACACTAAAATTTTCCTCCGTAATTTCTATTTCATTAATGTATGTATTAGGAATAGGATGTTGTTAAGTATAATTAGTAGTAGCGTCTGATAGAAGATAAGGGCGTTGTCAGTACGGTGCCGCCAATAATGTGGAGTACGGTAACATTCAAAGTACAATAGGAATGTTGTAAAAAGTAAATATTTGTCGTAAGTGGTCCGGTAATGTTAAAATGTCAAAGTTTGGGTAATTAGAGAAGAAGGGTCTACATGATTAGGAATTAGAAATATTATATTGGTAATAAAGACAAGGAGTGAGGTCATAAATATTTTGTGTATTTTATTTGTAAAAAGTCTAAAAATGTGGAACCCATGTAAAATGATAAGGTTTATCTTATCTTAACAGATAAGCTTACATGTACAGATAAGAGTTAAGGTATGGAATATGATTCGTCAGAATGGATTTCTTATCCTATATTAGAGATAAGATGGATAAGCCTTGAAGTTCTATAAATAGAGAGGCCAACCCCCTCATTTAGCATAGAAGGAAGTAGTGAGAAATATTGTAGGAAGTGTGCGAAGGAAGCCATCAGTTTAAAGGTGTGTTGAAGAAGCCATTAAGAGGTGTAATTGTAAAGTTTCTCCCATAGTCTTGGTGAAAGGCAAGTGAAGTCAATAACACTTGAAGTACCTCATGGGTGAGATTGTAACAGTTTCATGTTAATATTATAATTTATTTTGATATTTCAGATTTTTCATCATTCTGTCTTATCATAGTCAATCGTATTCTTGTGTTATGTTGTTGTTTTGTTTCCAGATTACATCCACCAAACTAAAGGCTGTGCATTAGTAAATAATCATAGCACGAGGAGTTCCCGGTGAAGAATTATCATAGTGCCAGATTAGTGATGACAGTCCCAGATAGTTTGGGACATCCGGGACAAAAGGACGCAGTGGACAAGAAAAGCCGGCAGGCTCGCGGACGAATCAGGAAATGCCACGTGTCACAAGGGAAAATGTCCAAAAAATTTCAAAGGGCAAGGTTTGAAGCGTTGGCCCGAGCCAATAAAAAGAGGACACGTGTCCTACGGAGAAGGGGAGTGCAGAGCTTGGGGAGGAATTAGAAAATTTGGCAAAAGTTTTGACCAAAAACTAAAAGGTAAAGGATGACCCCATGCCCCTGTCCTCCAACCAGATCATGCCACGTGTCCCAAGTGGCGGGGGCGCGGGGGGAAAATGAATTTTTTTCCAAAAGTTACAAAAAGTCAAAACTTTCAAGGAAAACCCATGGGTAAGGAAAGGAGAGAGAATTTCTCATCCAATCAGTGCCCGACACGTGTCGTCTAGGTGGCGAAGTGCAGGAAAAATTTTCAAAACCCATTTTTGCTTGTTTCGTGCCCTAAATCTTCAGATCGCCATATCTTTCGATCCAGAGATCAGATTTGCACGTTCTTTATATCATTGGAAAGCTTATAAAATTCTCGACATGATTCCAGTGTCAATCTTGAATTCTGGTTCATTCTAGAGAGAGAAAGTTAAGAAACGGCTCTAACGCATGTCCATGGCCAGAAGTGACATTTCAGCGACCAAATTTAATACAGAATGGGTCGCATTCTCCTCCAATTCGGTCAAAAATGGAAGGGTATGGGTTTGTAAGGTCCTCCATGCTGATTTAATGCAATTACAGTCAATGAGGAATGGGATCCCATGTTTTTATACGTTTTCTCTTTCCTGGGCTCGATCCATGTAATGAAAAAGCCAGATTTGGCTCATTTCTAAAGGGGGGAACACTTTTGGCATAGCAATCTTCTTCTTTCACCTCCAACAAGTGATTGTTGCAAGGATCAGACCTCTTCAAAGACTGTAACAGGTTTTCTACCTCTCTGAGGTTGTAATGCAGTGGTTTTGACATTGGAAATGATAATGTAATCTTTGTGAATGGGTTTCAGTCCTTTGTATTATTTGCTTCATTTCAGATCCTAAATTATATCTTATCAACCTGTGTATGTTTTATGAGCTGCAATCTTTGGTTTGTGTCTATTTGCATGACAAAAATATTCACCACTCCTTTTGGTGCATCACCATCTTTAGTTAGTTTCATTTTTTACATTTCTATCCCTGTCTCCTTGTAATTTAGAGTAGGATTAGGATCTAACCATCTGTAGTTGTGCAAATATAGATCTAAATCAGAGGAGTTTGAGGAATCAGCCTCTAATCTAGAGATTCCTCTCAGTTTCACAAGTCCCACACTTGGAGAGAGGTTTCCATGTTGTGCAATCACACTGGATGCCTGAAACATCAACCTAGAAGCCTGATGTGCATCTAGGGGTGCTGTGATCCTACACTAACACTTGTTAAGGATCATTAGGAGGACTCTTGATGAGAATCAGAGGTCTTGGCATACTAAGTTGAAATCAGCCTTATGGGCTGATAGGATAACTCCAAAGAGATCTACAAGTAACTCTCCATTCAAGCTTGTTTATGGAAGAGAGGAAATTTTCCCCGTCACTTGAGTTTCCAACATTGGAACTCATGAAACAGTTGGAGTTGTTGGAGTTTTGACCCATGGAGGTTAGATATGCAGAATTGATGGAGCTCAAAGAAATCAGAAATTAGGCATCCCAAGCAATGGAGAAGGATCATGCTTTGATCAAGAAGACCTTTGATAGAAAGGCCAAGGATAGATCTTTCCAAGTTGGAGATCTAGTGTTAAAATGGGATGTAGACAGAGCAAAACCATGGAGGCATTCAAAATTTGATGCCATTTGGAGTGGCCCATACATGGTCACAAAGTGTAAGGACAGTAATGCCTTCCAATTGTCTACATTAGATGGTGAAGAGTTGTAGATTCCAGTCAATGGAATCCATCTGAAGAATTTATACTGAAAGAAACTCTCCACCTTGTACATATTAGCTTAGGTTTGCATTCCTCCAAGTGTTTATGCACCTTTTTTGTTGTAGTTTAGCATTGCTTTGCCTAAGTGCTTTGGCACAAGCTTGCTGTTCCAGGAAATGTGTTTTACAGGCCTTGCTCCAATCAGATGGTGTTTTACCCTCCACCTCCCTCCTTGTAGTGTTCTAATCAGTTGGAGTACCAAGTAGAGAATTTGATGACCCCATGCCTAATGATTTGCTTTAGGCAATTGGTAACTTCATCCAGCAGGTAGATGACCCCTCTGAGTCACCAAAATTGTTAACCAAAATGATCCCCTTGCTCATTTTGTGGCTAAATCCCTTCATTCTTCTCTCTCTTGTGCCTCAGTCATAATTTTTTACTTTTTAGGCACTCAAAACCTTCTAGAAATGGCACCATTAGATAGATATTTTTCTCAGCTTTCAAGAAAGGTAAAGTTTTCCTCCTAACTCCATGTATTTTTGAAGTTATAGGCTCGGTGAAGTTTTTGTGGGAAATTTTCCCTATAAAATCCCAAGCCAATAGGATGACGCCACATGTCCTCGGAGGAGGGGGGAGGAGGAGGAAAACTTGGAAATTTTACCAAATGTTTGGCAAGGTTTCAGAAGGAATTTTCGACCCGATGGCTTGCCGACCAATGGGAGCTCGCCATGTGTCTAAGGGGAAGGACTTAGGAAAATTTCCTAAGGGTTGACACAAACAAAATTTTCAACACCAGTCCCCCATCCAATCACATTGTGCCATGTGTCCTTAGGCCAAAGGAGTGGTGGAGGGTGGAGATAAAATTAAAAATTTGGTAAAGTGTTTTGGTGAGAGGAAAGGAGAAATTTTGGCCCGTAGGCCCGCGAGTGAATAAGATGACGCCACATGTCTCAAGGGGCATTAGAGCTTTGGCTACTGGGGATAAATTGGGAATTTTTCCCAAAGGTTAGCACAAAGAGAAATGTTTACCCCCAAGGCCCACGTCCAATGGGAGCTCGCCACATGGCCAAAGGACCGGCGAAACACGAAGGGAAGATTGGAAATTTTGCAAAGTGTTTGAAGGAGGTGTGAAAGAGAAATTCCAGCCCGAAGGCCTGCCAACTAGTTAGATCAAGCCATGTGTTGCCTTGGTGTCATGGGTTGGGGGAGCAAAAGGATTTTTTCCTTTTTTTCCCAAGTGTAAAAAATCAAAAGAAAATTCTGCTCCCAAAGGCCGCAACTAGTTAGATCTTGCCACATGTCCACGTGGTGACAAAATGGAGAAGGCACCCCGTAGAGAATTTTGAAAGGAAAATCTCGTAGCCTATAAGGTGATGCCACGTGTCCATCTCAAGGAAATATGGTCAAAAGCAACGGAATAGATAGAGGAAAAATCCCGTGGCAAATCACATCATGCCACGTGTCCTCGGGTCATCCAGCTGGCAGAGAATTTTTGGAAAATTTTCCTATGGCCAAAATGGTGGAAAATGAAGCACAGAAGGCCCACATGTAATTAGAACGTGCCATGTGGCACCAAGATTGGTGGAGCGTAGAGATTTTTGGAAAAATTTACCAAATGCAAAAAAGTGGGAAATTTTCAAATTTTCGGCCCGCCGTCCCGTTTTGGCCTTGTTTTGCCCTAAATTTTCAAACAAGCATAACTTTCGATCCAAAGCTCAGTTTTTCACGTTATTTTTATCAACAGAAACATAGTAAAATTATCTACATGATTTGAGCTCAATTTTCTATTTTTATGGAGTTTTGAGAGATAAAATTGAAAAATTCCTCTGGCACGTGGAAATCAATAGAAATGACGTTTCAACCACCATTTTTAATGAAGAATGGCTCGCATTATCTCCCAACATGGTGAAAAATGTCAGGGAATGGACCTTTAAAGATGCCCATGCTTTTTTATTACATTTTGGTCAATGGTTGAAGCTCCTCTCATTTTTTCCTACATTTCTCTCTCCTGGGCTCATTTCTTGCATTGTAAAATCCAGAATGGGCTCATTTTTTAAAAAGGAGACACTCTTTTAGCTATGGAACTTCCCTTTTTCTTCCTTTTTGGAAAAATTTGTGGAAATTTTTACCTTTCTATCTAAATATAGCACCTCTTTTGCCTCTTGGTCATTGTAATGCTCTGTGTTGGACCTGGAATGATAATATATGCTCTGTGATTAAAAGGTTTCTCAATCCTTTCATATGTTTATCATTGTTTTCATAACCTCTCACCACATTTTGGAAATTTTTACATGTTTTGTGTTGTATTTCCTCTTAGACTATGTATTTTTTGTAGTAGTAGGTGTCTTCTACTCCCTATCTCTGTCCCCTTGAAATTTAGAGTAGGAATTAGGAATTTAAGCCTTTAAAAATTTCATGCATATACCTGATAAGAGGAGTTGAGGAACCATCCTCTAACTTGGAGATTATTTTCCCATTCTTACAAGTCCCACACTTGGGGAAAAGATTCAATGTTGTGCAATCACACTTGATGTTTAAAATGTCAAACAAGAAATCTGATCAGCATCCAGGGGTGCTGTTGATTTGCACTAACAAAAGTGTGATTCAGGGATTGAAGGAAGAGTTGAGAGATATGTTTAATTTTTAATTAATGGTAAATGAGGGTTAAGGGGACCCTAACCAACGTATAATTCTAGAAGAACCCTCTTAGGGAGAGATAGAAAAATCAACTAAATAATTCCAAAAACCAAAGGGACAAAAACTACCAGCAAACCAACAACATCCAAATAGACTACATAGCTTTATGAAACCAACAAAAAACTAACAACATTGTAAAATGAAACCAACAACAAGATAAAGAAACAAGACCAAATGCTTGACTACCAGATTCATTTCCTTTTTTCTCCAAATCTTTGAGCAAGATAGCCTATTCCTTAGAATTTTTTTCAATTATGACTCCCATCCTATCAAAGTCTAGCTCATTATCATCCCACTTCTTTTTCTTTGGAATGCTCCACATTCCCACCCTATTTTTGGATTTTTACAAGTTACACCATCACATGGAGATGTTCAATGGTTGATTTAATATGAAGGAGGATCCATTTACTCATTTGACTCAGGGTATCCTTTATCCTTTCCATCACTTTTTCTAGAGCTAAGCACTTTTTTTTACACCGATCCCAAGTTCTCAAAGTTCATAGGAACAACTATGCTTTTAAATTTTTCCCTCATAACATGATAGTATTTAAGAATGAACTTTAACATACTCTTGTTAATATTCATATCATTTCTAATTTGGTCAAAATATTGAGAAGCTATAGCATCAATATCTTTAGATAATCGTCCCTACTCAACACTAAACTTGGGGAGTGATGAGGTGACCTTATTGCCATGGTATTTAATCTGATTGAGACCCATTACAATATTTTTTGAGGTCTAAGTATCCTCCCCTTGTTTCTCTGAGGTGGAAGAAAAATATTGATCATACTCCATATTACCTTCTTCAGACCCAGAAAAATCTTATTGAGAGAGAATTTCATCAAATAAAGGCCCCCTAAACGTGATTGATTTAGTAAGATCCGAAGAACCCCTCCTATAGATAGCAAACAAATAATTCCTTGGTGAAGAGGAACCTTAACCTTCCATTTCTTAAAATGATCCATTGAGGCACACACGGATCTTAGAATGAAATAGGGGAAACAAAAAACATTCCCATGTTTAATATGATTCATCATAGGAAAATGGTAGGAAAAGATAAATTTTGGTCTATCTTCCAGAGTGATATATTGGATCAGATTCAGGGCTATATCACTAAAACTGTTTGGGTAGAGATTCCCTGATAAATCTAGTGAATTATAGGGTAATATTCTCCTTACCATTTACAAAGGAATTGATATCCTCTGAGATATATTTCCTAGGTTTGAATATATCCCTTCAGTTCCTTCTTAATCCTCATGATGGACTGCTATGAAATCAATGATTAACTTGGAGATAAACTTCTCTTCTCAGATACTTTACCACATTTCCAATAATTCACAACTGTTCATGCCCTCAAAAAGTTAACATTCATGACTCATCATACCCATGAAATTATTTTTAAAAACGAAATCTTACACCAACTTCATATTTCCAATAATTCTAAGATTACCAGGCTGTAATATCCTTCACACCTATCTATCTCTAGATTTGCACAAGATCTCTGCCCATTTCACCAATGGAGTTGAAGGAAAAAAATAGAGGAGAAATGGAAATCCTTTCAACCCTAGTTAAACCAAAAAACTATCACCTCACTTAGGATGAATGAAATGAGACACTTAAAGAACATGGATTTCCACCACTTAGTGGGAAATTACAATTCCATATCTAATTGAAATTGAATCTACCATGATATAATTGCTCTGAATCATTATTATTCATATTATAGACGTATTGGTTCCTAATATCAAATTTATCTCCCTTTTCTCATGAATAGGACCATCCCTGAACTTCCCTTTATTATGGACTTATTCATTATCCTTCAAGCCCCTAATTGAAATATTGAATCTTTCCTTCATTACAACAATGATTCATTATTAATCATGGTTTATAATAGAGGGTTCAGGAGAAGGGAGACTTCCTCCATACATCTTCATTCCATTAGCTAGCACCCCTTTATTGGAAAAAAGATCAGTCATGCCATTTCCTTCTCTATACACATGTTTGAAAGAAATATTTTCAAAAGTAGGGATGAGAGTGTAGATACCATCAATGTAAGTCTTAATTGAAAATGATACAACATTATTTTTTAGAATAGTATTGATAATGTTCAAAGTAGTTCCCCACACTTCCATCAGCTCAGGTTACTAATTCGTCTATCTGCAGCTCAGTTTGACATGATTCAGTAAGGGATAGTAGTATACCTCTGCAACATAATTTGGATGACATCCCAGGTTGATCAAAATTATTCCAGGACAAAGGACCCCAAATTAGGTTCCTTATAATCCCACCAAGCACATGCCTAACTCGGCATTACCTTTGGATGCTCCATACAAATTTATTTTAAGCCATCCTAGATTTTGTAAGCCTCCATACAACCAACTCTCTATTGATGGATAACCTTTTGCACATAATTAAGGCCCCAATTTAGATATATATTATCTTATTTCTCATTGTACTAACTCATATTTGTTCCTTCAATGTATGTTGTGAAACGTTGTCGCATTTCACTTCTTAATATGCATCTAGTCAACCACCCTTCCATCCTTCTCACACTTACCCTTAAAATATATTCTATCAGACATCTGCCTTCCATGTGTAATGAGTGTCCAGGTGACAGTAGATAGGAGAACGTGGGATAAAGTCCAGCTAAGCAATTTACAGTCCTAGACTTCTAAAAGGGAAAATCCATTGGATCCAAAGGGACTTCATAGAAGAAGGGAAAACCTTAGCTAGTAGTAATTAAATACAAAGTAATGGGTGACTCTAACATCTTGCTAAAATAATGTATTCAATTATTAAAGTGCTTAGGGTGAACATTTTCAACTTCTTTCTCACATAGGATACATATATTCATGGGATTTGAAAGCCCCTTTTGTTTAAATTTTCCACTGTGATTAATTTTATTGTGAATTAATCCAAGGGTCTAGAAGTCATATGTAGCTTTAGGGATCCCCACACTCTACCTTATTCCAAAATTTCTCCAAACCACTTAAATTATAGTTTAGAAAGTTCCTTCTCAAAAGACCCCAAATCATTGGCACTTTTGACACTAAAAATCCTGTTTTCCTCCTTAGATCAAGCTAATAGGTATCATTTCCTCATTTCTAATCGCCACATAGGCAGTTAATAAGTTCATTGAGAGAACTCTAGATCTT
Organism: Taxus chinensis; assembly: GCA_019776745.2. Taxonomy (NCBI): domain Eukaryota; kingdom Viridiplantae; phylum Streptophyta; class Pinopsida; order Cupressales; family Taxaceae; genus Taxus; species Taxus chinensis. The sequence continues at coordinate 641,589,653 of CM034149.1, forward strand.
GATTCTACATCCATGTAAGAGAGATGGTTTAGTGTTTCCAACAGTCTCACAAGAATTGTCCTTCTCAAAATAATTTGGGACTAGACAAAATATTCATACTTTACCCTTTCAACATCCCGATGACTATTAGGGGATCTTTGACCTTGTAGAAGGAGAGGAATGACACATATCCAAATTTCCCTCCAAAATTTAAGCCTTATGTCATCCCTTATCTTCAAATTTGCATGGGAAACTGAATTAAGAATTATTTGGCCCAATTAATTGACTTTTAAAAGGGATGAACCATCAAAGGTAGATCTGGAAAAGCACCAATCATCTACTTTAGTCATCCAGTCCAGATGTTTGATTTTTAATAGATATCAATCCATGGACACTCACTTCTCTAATGAGATGCTAAGCCATCTTAGGAAGTAATGTTGTATTCATATTATTTGTTAGATTGTTTACTTGAAAATGTTATTGTTGCATGTGGATTTTGGTTATTGTTTTCTTGTTTTACTCCCTCCATCATATGGTATGATGAAGTTTTGAAGTTTGTGGGGGAAGAGAGAGGGATTTTTCCCTCTCAAGCTTCATGGCTTGATGGAATAGCCTTGTAGGATTTTAGTGACTCCCCTCAAATGGCTTGAGGTGGGGATAGTGATTCATTTGGCTTGAATCTCCTTCCCCATTCTCGGTAAGGAAACCCCTTTGGGGTTTGAAAGCCCTTCCAAGAAGGATTTGGTGAAAGGGTGGAGGGATAAGGAGGGTTTTAAAATGAAATAGGAGAAATAAGGAGGGTATGGAGATCTTGGTATTATGCTTATAATTTTGGTTATAACTCTTGGAGAACTCCTCTCCTCTCTTCCCTATTTGTTTTAGAGGTAGAACTTGGGTTCTCCTCTTTTTCACTTTGTAAAATTTGGAGTCTTGTCTTGGATATTAGTCTTATTTTTGTGTGGATGTATTATTGGTTGTTCACCTCACTCTTGTGCAAGTTTTGGTTAGTTGTCCTCTTTCCCATGGGCTTGGGGGAGGCTAGCATGCATCCCAACTTTGGAAAGGGCATGTAATGATGCCTATGGTTGGGTGAAAAAAACAAGCTCCTTCTCCTTGTTCAGATTCCTTGAAGGCACGTGCATTTGGATCTCAAAGCTGGATGTTGGTTGGAGCTCTTGGTCATCTTCATTTTATTTGTGGATATTACCTCATTGTAACCCTTTTTGGGATATGGCTTGAAGAATATATATATATATATATATATATATATATATATACTTCCTCTTGTTGAAATTCATCTTCCTTTTTGTATTGGAAAATCACTTGTAAATTTATATTTCATTTGTATTTGCAAACCTTCTTTCAACTTGGGAAAGATTTTGTTGTGTGGTCTTTTTAGGTATTTTAGCATGATTTTGAAGTATGATGTATTGAGGAATTGTTGCAAAAGAAGACTTGTAAAATATTATACTCCTTTAAAATACACTTAGTAGAATATATTTACATTTCTTTAACATGCTTTGTTTTTGGAATATTGTTTGGACAAAAAAAAATGAATCATTTATTGGAAATAAAATCTATTTGGTTATATGAAGTTGCTAGTTAATATTGAAAGAAACTATTACCATTTTGAAATATACACCTCTTGTAAATTATCATGGATTTAGAAAACTAAGTGGAGCTAGATTGAAAAGACAATATATTATTTGTTGGAGATTTTTATTTGTGTGTAAATCTGAAATAATTATTTAGTTACCACCTTTGAAAAGAGAAGATTGTCAAATAGGAAGTTGTAGGATTTAATATTGTATGGAAATATGATTCCTCTTGCATTATGCCTCATTCTTGCAAATATTCCTCCTCTTGTAATTGTTTGGTATTATTATTAAACAAAAAGAAAATTTGTTTTAGTTCCCTTTCCATGTGTAGTTCAAGAAAAAAAAAATTTGTTACATCTTAAAAGACATTATACCTATTATATATATATATATATATATATATATATATATATATATATATATATATATATATATATATATATATATATATATATATATATATATATATATAAGTTTATACATATTAATAATTTAAAAAAAAAATTAAACAAAAAAAAACGTTGGGGGGAGGCTAACCCTCCCCCCACCTATCCGCTGTCCTTCCTACTCCCCAGCCTGCACCTGTCCCTACCCTGTCCCACGTGGCCTGTCCCCCCTTTCATCTCCCATGGCCACCTCCACTGCACCCCACCCCCTGCACAACGACCTCCTCCTCCACGCTGCCACCACAGCACCCCCACCATTACACTTCCGCCCTCTTTAAATCCGCCACCCCCCCTCCTTAATTAATAAAAATATAGATATAAATATATATGTGTATCAACATGAAAAAAAAGAGAGAAAGAAACCTCTCTTGTTATGGTTTGAATCTCTCAAAAACAAATGCAATGTTGGTTTAATGATAAAAGAAAAATCCCCATAGCTCCTCCAACACAACCTGCAAGTAAGAGAGTAAAATAAAATGAGATAAAAAATAAAAAACAAGAATGAAAGAAAAAGATAAAAACTAAAGGAGATAAAGAGATGCTAGGGCAAATTTAGGGTAAAGTGAGATTTAGGGCTGAGATGGATTCAATCCTAGGGTCCATATTAAACCCTTCACACATCAAGTCATGGTTACTTTGTGGGAATGGTAAAGTAAATAAAAAAGGGGTGTGGGTAAACATAATTAATGGGGGATGTATTTATTTAAGAATGAGTAGTTGCTTTTCAATGCGGGTAAATAAATAAAAAGGGGGAAAATCTAATTTAATTTAAAAGAGAGGTAGTCCTTTCCTAGGTTGTCTTTAGTAAATGAATAGAAAATAAATAAATAAAGTTAATTAGAGTTAGTGTTTTAGCAATTGGGTAAATTATATGGACATTAATTAATTATTTAATGGGAAATAGTTAGGCAAAACATAGTCCTCACTATAAAAAAAAAAAAAACATTCCCGACTTATTGGTCTAATTTTTTGGTGTCCCAAGGCGGGGCATTACATCTTAAGAATAGGTTTTATCACAATAGATTTTCTCCCACATGATTTTTTACATGAAATCCTTTTACTACCTTTACCTACTCTACAAACGTCGGTACACATTGCAATATTCACCAAACCTTGATTAATCTAACAAATTTTAAGAAATTATTTTTAATTAAAGAAACTATAATAATCAATATACATATCAAACCAAATTATACACAACTCAATCAAATCAAAATAATCTATGATACATCAAAAATTATTAATAATCAAGAAATTATCACAAAAAAACACTATATTTTCTCAAAACACAAATCCATTTATCTATATATTGTGTGTCAAAAAATTCAATATAATGAAGGTCATTCCCTTTTATGAATGTATATACATCCTCACTATCATCCTCATCCTTGATCAAAACATCAACAAGAGCTCAAGATCTTGAGGCCTCCCTTACATATTTGTGACCATAGGAACATGAACATAATTTGTACTATCACCTCCACTCTTGTAAATTCCCTCTCTCTACCTTGGCCTCGACATATTGTGCCTACACACTCATTAATCTCAATACCAAGTCCTACATAATCTCTATCCCAGATGGAGTTTGGGGTCTTCATGTTAAATTTTCTCAACTCTCGTCTTGCTCACTTTGTAGTTTAAACATTTGGTAGCTACCACAATTACAATATCAAAACAATATGTGAAATTCCCCATTAAATCATTTACACACTCGAACATCCTAATGAAGACAACATCATTGGGGATGTTACTCATTAATGCTCTCACGGTCACATATAAATCATATTCTAATATGCATTGCCTACACACACACACACAAACATATACAAATTATACACCCATCTATCCATACTTCCTCAAGCTATAACACAAATCCACTATAAGCTATTATATACAAAATTTCAAAATACTTACACTAGAAAATTATCATGACTAAAACATCACTTGTAAGGACATATCCTCACCTACACCATCCCCTTATGCATATGGGGGAATCTCTGCTCCATTTCCTCCACCAGGAGATGTTCCACCTCTTGGAACACCTATGATAACACGAAAAATAAGGCCCATCGAATCTCCATCCACCACTAAATATAGTTTAGTATACATATTACATCATCCATGACACCCGCAACCACCATCAGGTCTACATTGTTTGTAGGTGGGGGTAATAGCTCAACTAGAGTTAGTCCTAGATTACTTACACCCCTCAAAGATATGGATTTCTTTATTCTTTACACATATGATGTTGCAATTACATTGTGTACTAATCCAAACTACTATATCACTTTCTCATACTGGTAAATCTCCCCTACCTCGAGAAGCCATTCATCCAATCACATAGTTTATTACACTTGTTGTAGCACTATGACATCCTCAAAAATATTTGTAGGGTATCCATATGATCTCACCTCGGGTAAAACTATCTAATAAGTCCCATTATCACATAATTTTTAGGCCTCAGATCTTGATTATCACCCATTGTGCCACAAATATCTTGGGATGGGCCCAATCAGCCCTAGGTCCTCCAAATGAATGCATTATAACAATATGCTAAATGGTCCATATGTGTAGTACATTCACTACTACCAGACCACCTCCATGTCTCTATAATAAATGTATACATGTCTCTATATAAGTGGGCTCGCATACACCAACCCCATGCATACTTGATGTTGGCATCCTCTATAAACTAGCATATATGCCACATCCTATATGAAATCAATACACCACCACCATCCACTATGATAAAATATGTTAATACATCTATAATAAAAATCCAGGTTGTTTTTCATATGCTTCATTGTAAAGAAACCAAATCTATTATCAAAAAAAAAAAAAAACATTTAATTTGATATTTTTAAATATTAAGAAAAAATCCAAATTGTTTGTGATATGCTTCATTATTATTACCTTGAAAATAAGAAGTAATTACATTCTTTTAACAATGGTCAAGTAAGTTGTTTTCTTGCAAAACTTTAAAAAAATCACTTGCATTTCAACGAAAAATGCCTTACAGTCAAACTAACATGTTGTTTGTATAGAATATTTGTTTAACTGATTAAATTTCGACATGAATAAAGGAAATTCATCGAAATATGACTAAAATACTCAAATGACTGTGGGATTGTTTGTAAACTCTTTTTGCAATGTTTTTTCTCCATAAAACCTAATTTTTTATCAAAATGTTGATCATACAAATTGTTGTAATAATCATGGTTTTTTTTTATAAAAAACGGTTGATTTTTTTGTCAATTAAAAGGAGAAATAACTTATAAATTGTGTTTGGCATTAAGGGGCACTACCCCTTGACCCCCAAACCTCATGATAGACACTTTTCCTTGACCCCCCTGGGGGATGCCGCCCCCTGACCCTTATTCCATGTTCCTATGTTTAGTACCTTCTAGGAACAAATATTCAACTTTGTGTATGCAAGAAGTATTAATGGATGATTTTATATTGAATTTGATTTCTTATTCTTAGCTTACTCAGAATAATTACAGTATAATTTTGTTATAATATAAATGAGTTAGATGTTACTAGTTGAAAGCATACAAAAATGACTTATATATGTTTAAAGGTTTTGCTTCGGTTTCCTAGTAATTTATTCAAAAATAGAATTGTTCATTTTTTCCAAGGAAAATTGATCATATATGACATGTTTCAAATTCAATTTTCCACCTATGAAAATTATTGAAGGGTGCTTAGATGATCATTTTTTCAAGAAAATGGGAAGTGTCTATAGTTAATGGATCATGTTTTCAGTGAATCCTGTGATTATTCTTATATGATTTGATTATCTTTTCAGATATGTTATCTATCAATGTTATCACATTTTTAAAGCCTTAAAATTGATAACGAAGATATATCTGTTGCTGATAAAATATTTTTAAAATTTATAAATTAGATTACTAAAAATATTATTATATGCATATCAAATGACACTTGGGGATGCCTTTGTGTTTGTATTGGAGACGTCTAATACTGATTGCATCTAATATATATTTTACAAGATTAATATGATGAAATTACTCAACATATTGGTAATATAACATGGTTATTTAGTAAGCATATTGTTATTTAAGTTGTTATACAACTTGTGTTTAAGCTATCAATGTAAGTTTTATAGATGGTTAAAAGTGAAATCAGTAAAGATTTATATTCTTATTATGATTTCTAAATGGATATTGTGACTCTAAACATGTTGATGTTGTGTTATATATAAAATATAATGTACGTGTTCAAGTTTTTTGGTACAAGTGTCATTTCTTGGAGCAGTAAAAATAAGTCAACATTCTCCATTTATTATAATTGAGGAAGAGTATAGAAATGCAATGGAAGTAGCAAAAGAAGCCATGTGGCTGAAGAAGATGTTAGAAGAGATGAACATAAAATATAAAGGAAGTACTCCTCTTCTATGTGATATCCACAGTTTCATTTCTCTCGCTAAAAATGGTTTCAGCATCAAAGGAAAAATAATATCACGATATAAATGCACTTTATCCAAGAGAAGGTTCTTTGTGGTGATATAAATCTCCAGTACTTCCCGACTAAAGATCAAGTCACAGACATGTTTAAAAATCCATTGTGTGTTGTGAAGTTCTACAAGTTCCTTGAAATGCTTATCCTTTAAGAGTTTCCATTGAGGGAGAGTGTTGATCAGATAATACTTGTTAGAGAACACACAAAGAGTCTGTGTGGGAGAGAAGGCCAGGATCAATGGCGCGGAAGGACAAGAAGGACCCGCGTGCGGAAGGCAAGTTCAACGTTCAGGACTTAGCTGATTTTGAGCATGGAGACCTATTTTTAGAAGATGGCATGCAGAACACACCAACAATGTAAGAGACATGTGTTCCATGCATTTTCTATCTTTGGAGGATCAGATAGAAATGTTTTTACATGGAGATGAGATAATAATAGAATTAACACTTCAGTTAACTGCAAGAGGTCTATCGATAGCACACCTACATGTGTGGCTATGCCTAAAATGGCATGTGGCTATCAATAACATGCGGCCTATTTCTAAATAGATAAATGGTGAAGGGAAAGTCCCCACCCTATATATATGATGTTAGGTACATAGTAATTAAGTGTAACATAAAATATACATTGTGTGTGTGTGTGTGTATGGAGGTAAAGAGATATACGCATATGACTACATTACTGTATCATATCCACACACACATTGGTATAAACTAACAATAATGTAAGGAGATTCTGTATTTATTAATAAATGGAATATATTGGTTGAATCTAAGTGTCATTCTATGTGTATTTGCATAGTGCATGTTACTAATTCAATCATGATTATTGTTTAAGCTTGTTCCTTCATAAATATGAGGGTAGTATGCATTGTAGAATAATGGATTAGTTATGAATCTATATGTTTCTTCCTTCATCTTGCTAACATCCTGATATAGCAACCCTAAAGAGGGACTTGGTACCTTTGCGTGCTTTGGGTGAGTTCCCAGTCAAGGCTGAGTGATGTTCCAATGTGACTAGGGTGTTATCTGGTAAATTCTAGGCTACATCATTGGTTCCATTGCCGGGACCTCTTTTTCAGTTGTTTTCAGGATGGTTCATGATGAAGATGTACCGGTTAACTCTAGAAAGTATTGAGGAATGGATACATTATCTGGAGGAAGAATATGCAGGGTAGTTTAGTAGTGGATCTGAGTTTAACACATGCACTTAGGTAGAACAGAATTTGTATGACAACTTATATAAGAGTTTTTTCGCTATCTTCCTAGTAGAACTATACAAGTGGCTTAATGCTTATGCATCTCAGTGGAACTGGAGGTATCACGTACTTTTTTGGACACAGGAATAATTTTAGGCCCTTTATGATGTTGATTTGATCTGGACTCGTGTTGTGGATACATGGTTTCATGGTGTTCTAAACAATTTTATTCTGGAATATTCAATTTCTACGTACTCTTGTCCGAAGGTAGCTAAATTCTAGTTTTTGTGGTATCCAAGAGGAACATATTTGCAAGGTATTCTGTTGGCAATCAAGATCTTGATGGTAACTTTGAACATGCAGAGTAAACTGATGGCTAACTAAACTTCACCATGTGCAAGGGTAGGAACAGGATTGGTGAAAGATGGTAGACCTTGCGGAAGAGATGTAGAGAGAGGAAAGGTGGCTTAAGTTTAATGAGGTTTGTGAGAGGGAGATAGAGAAGCATTGTTAAATTACAGAAAGTATGGCATTGATGAGAGAGATGGCTCGTGAAGGATTTACAGCTCACATAGAATATGTGGAGCCAAATCATTAGGAACACCCCCATCTTAGAAAGTATGATACAGATCCCCCCTCGGCCTCACATAGAAGTGTGCCAGCAAAGACTACCTGGACCGTGGGCACACATCTTAATCCACCTGGTGACCTAGCCCTTGTGCTTGGTTTTCCAATATCTACTATGACAAGTAACCAAAAAGATAATTTGGGAAGTAAGAGAGCGGGAGTAAGTCAAGGATCAAGTACATCCATGGCAGGATAGATGGCTTAAATGATATTTGGAGGAACATTCTTAGGTGCATCATCCAAACAGAATGTGAGTGTGTAGAATGTTGGATTCACCTCTGGAAGTAGAACTACCTCACAGACTATAGGGGTTCAATATAGTACTATTGCTAGAGCACAGGGGAGTACATCTACAAGTCCTATTTCCCCTCTAGGTGGAGGATCAAGAGGTATATGTGGTTCTATTTCCAGTGGATCTGGTGGTTTTAGAGGAAAGGGAACACAAGATGTTCTAGATCAGGTGTTCAAGGTCCGCAGCAACCACAGAATATCTATATGGATATGTCTCTTCATCTCTTGAAATACATAGGTATAGAGGATACTACCGAACATGTGCATATGTGTGAAATCTTGTGGCATGCTAAAGGGATCACGGCTGTTGAGCCTAAGGCAAGTCAGTTTGCTACTACATTACATGGTCGTGCGCACAGCTGTTATAGGAAGTTTGACCCTGATCAAACTTGCATGGATTATGTAGCATTGAAGGATGCTTTCTTAAAAGAGTTCCATATCGCTGATTTTGAGTAGAAGAGTATTAGTGCGCTCAAGTATATCAAGCAAGACACTACTGAGAGTGTACATGAGTATGATGCCTATTTTAAGACACTTCTATCTAAGTTATCTTATGATATCCAAGCTAACCAGCATGCGCAATGGTTTGTTAGAGGATTGATTACACCATTTAGGAGGACGTTGTCACATAAGACATACACTGATCTGTGCAAGGTACTGAAAGTAGCTTTGCATGCTGAGGAAGTTGGGAGCATTGATACTATCATTAGTCCATTCCTAGAGGCACAGATTGTAGCTATGGTAAAGCAATTAGAGAATCTCACAGGAAATTCAGCCCATGAAACACGCTCAGGAATTTGGTGTATAGATTATGAAGTGGAAGGTCACACCAAGGATAGTTTCCCTCGTAGATCTGTACGCTCGTTACTATTGGACTGTGATATTTTTCATTTGAATCATGATGCTAGTCACTATCCTTTATTACAGTGCACGATAAGGAAGAATGTATCTTGATTTAACAATATTTTAGGTCCACGACCCATGATACAGAGGATTTTTAGTTGATTGGTCAAATCCAGGATGCTATAGACATTGGGGTATGACAAACAAGTATAACAGATAATTCTAAGGGTAAGAATGAGCACCAGGATCGGGATCATAATCAAACACACTATGACAGGAATGAAGGGCGTTTTGAAGGAGGTCATGGAAGGGGATGTAGATATCGTGGTGCATATGAAGGACGAGGCCGTGGTGGAGGAAGAGGTGATTTCCCTCGTGGAACATGTTATACGTGCAGATCTCCTGACCACTATAGGCACGAATGTCCTCATAATATTGCATGTTCTTTCTACAGAAAAAACAATAGCTATGAAGAGTGCCCAGACTTTTATGAGCATCTGAGTAAGCAGCATAAGAAAGAAAAAAAAAGGTGTCAGGATGGTTAGAATCCAACACGTGGTAGAAGATCAATGGATGCCCAAGATAGTAGAAGGACCTAAGGCATTGACATTGAAGATTGCTACATGCACTGAAGCGGCATTCACAAGAGAGGCATTACACCAGAAGCCTACTATCACCAAGGGAGAGGTTTTGCATGCAACGTACCTAGATCCTTCTCATCAGAAGGAATTTTACCAGGATACCATGTAAGTGATAAGGAATCTTCGGGGTGAAATATAGTACCTAAAGGAGCATAAGAAAGCATTAGAGATAGTCCAAACTGATGTCGATGATCTGTGAGAGGTGTCTAAGATATTACACCAAGAGAACATTATTCCACTATTAGGAAGTTGGTTAAAAGGGAACACTCTGTGCGTAAGTCTTGAGACCGAACGATAGATTCTACATGTAAATATTTCCCCTGATAGCCTTGACTATGAAACAGAAATTACTCTAAATGTTGTTGTATATGGGTAGTTGTTGAGCAACATATTGATTAATACAGGTGCGGAAGTAAATGTGCTTACATTAGATGCATGGGTGCAAATTGGGAGGCCTCCATTGCAGCCATCATCTAATGCATTCTTTATGGAAAACCGGACTAAGGCCACTCCCATAGGGGTTTTGAAAGATGCATCTATAACTATACAAGGGGCCAAATTCACTAGGGATTTTGAGGTATTAATACTTGCAGAAGTGTTGTTCTGAAAATCTGTCGGGAGGGCAGATCTATGGATATACGAGCCAATAGTGTGCAAGGCATAGCCCCTCTTTGAGATAGCAAAGTGAAACTGGTTTATTGCTATTCTACCAGTAGGAATTTGCACAAATCCTATAGTATTTTGCCTTCAAGGGTTTGGGATCTCGTCCTAGTTGGGATATTTCTGACTATGAAAATAAGGGAATGAAGGGAAGGACGAAGATAGGATAGATCCAAAGGGAGAAAAGAAATGAATTCCAAAGCAGAAAGGTCAGAGGGTTTATGTTTTGGGCTGGTAGTAAACAGAGCCAAACCTACTTGCATAAAAGAACAAAGCAATACTAATGAAAAAATGACAAAAAAGTAGAGATAGATCTAACAAAATAAACACATAGATCTGACATAAGAAAGATCATATGCTCATAACACATGTATTCAGCACAAAGTCTTAATATTTGTATTAATGTTTTCTTCTATTAATAAAAGTACAAATCCTTTTCTTCTCACTTCTATTTTTCATCTAAAAGGTGTCCACCCTTGAATACAACAAATATTCAAGTATATATAGAAGGAGAAGAAGAGAAAAGGAAAAAAGAAACCAACAACTAATTACAAAATATCTAAAAGTCAATAGTTGACTTTGGGGCAAGTTGGTGGATAACAACATCCCATGGTGCAACATGGATGATGTCGTCATTTGTGTCAACATACTTTTAAATATTTCACAAAAATGAGAAGAAATCCAAGAGGAGGAAGGCTATTCGTCGTCGTCCCGTGGCTGGAAAAGAGTATCCTGCTTCTGCTCAGGAGAGGTAATGTGGAATTGGGCCCGATACTCCATGAATTTGCTAATCATTGGCTGAAGTTGATTCTGAGCAGGACCCTTGGTGTGATTGCCTATGACTTCACAAGTCTCCCTTTCATCTCTGAACTTTTCTGGGAGATTGAAGTACTCATTTTATACCTCCATCAGGTATCCCACAAAGTCGTGATAGGCCAAAAGGTTGTTTATGGATTCAGCGTCAAAAATAGCTTCTGGGCCCAACCCTTGCGAGACGATCTCTTTGAAGAGCCGAATGGTTTCATCTGCATTCCTCAAGACGTATGATGGAGTGAGCAAGCCCAGAGACATCCTTAGGACAATTTTCTCCATTTGATGTATTGCATCCAAGGCTTCCTCCTTAACTTTGTCAATCTTCTCCAAGATGAACTCCATCTGATCAACCTGATAATCCAAAGCAGTAAGGACCTTGTTGGGTGTCCATGGGTGATCAAAGATGCCAAATTTTACCAAATGATCGATTGAGCAGTCGAGCATCCTTTGGAAAGTCTCATGTTGTAACCTAGCATGGTCCAACTCTTCGGAGATAGGTCCTGCAATCGCCTGGAGTTCCTTGTTAGCCTGACTAATATTCTGATATAGCTTAGTGAACTTCACGATTACTTTCTCACTATCTTTGAGGATTTGGTCTCTCCAGGTAGATACTACCATGCCTTGTTCACCAATCTTGGCATATTCATTTATCTTTTCTTGACTAAGGGCCTCAGGAGTTTCTGCGGCCGTTGTAGGAGGTGCACTACCCATTTTCTGCAGGGCTTGGAGAAGATGTTTATTTTTCTCTTTTAGTATCCTCTTCTCTTCCTTTACTTCCTGAAGCTTCTTGTAAAGGGCATCCAATGCTGATAGGGCCTCCCCTTGCAGGATCTCAGAGGATGTTCCCATTGTGGCCTATGTCACTGTGTAATCTATAGGAGATAGATGCTTTTTATCTTTTGTGGGATCGGGATACGTGATCTCCATAACTCTTTCACCTGACGAACTCTCAGATAAGAAGGTTATTGGCTTTTACTTCTTATCTCCTTTTGTTGGAATGACAGAGAATTCCATAGGTGCAATGGGTGCTTTCCTCTTATGTTGGCTCAAGTGTTGGGAGATCCATGTTGGACTTAAGGGAGTGGTACTAGAAGGAGAAGAGGGAACGGAGGAAGAAGAAGGAGCAACTACAGTGTATTCGGGGAAATGGGTTGAGGCACTTGGTGGCGGTATTGATAAATAAGCCAAAACTCCAACACTCATAGGGGTAGGAGCAGCTGTAGGAGAGGAAACTATGGGGATGGAAGGGAACTGAGAGATGAGGGAATAAATACTAGGGGACAGCTTAGCGAGGGAAGAAAAGATGGAGGAAGAGGAAAGGGGAACAATAGAAGATGGGTGAGAAGATACAACCAAAGGAGTGGTTGCATGAGTGACATGAGGAGGGGAAGGAGGAGCAGGGGAAGGGACAATGGGAACCTCAGCAGTTATAGTAGTGGCAACATCCTGAGTGGATGTGCTCGTTGGAACACTTATTGTCGTTTCTTTCTCTAGAGAAACAAGGCGTACGACTTGTTCTTGGGAGGTGGAAGGAGGACTCTCGGGAGCTTTCTCTTGAGTAGCACTTGATTCCCATTCTTTATCTTTCCCCTTGCCCATTGGCAAGTACTTTGGCCTGCCAGGTGCATTACCCAAGGGAGACATGGTGAAGTCTACCCCAAGGTAGATGAGACCATTATACCTGTACCAATGTTATGTATGCTGCAAAGTTCCCTTAACCCTCTCCTCAATAGTCTTAGGTGCCCTTGTTCTATCTATCTCGGCAAATGGCTAGTTTTCTCTGTCTGTATCTAGATAGACCTGATCAACTTCTTGATCGGTCGTTTGGAAACCTTTCAGGATAATGACCACGCCATATTGAATAATTTCTGCTAGGGCCAGGCGGGAGTCATCCTTTCTCCTAAGCTCGACCTCATGATACATGTCGATGTAAATATCCTCTATCTGTCAAACATGGATTGGATCAAGCTTTGCCCTAGGGAGACAGTTGTGTGGATCAAAGGTCAGCCTTTCTTGGAAATTATGCTTTAAATTGAGCAGCTCCAGTTCTGCAAACATTTATCAGGCCTTGGTGTGAGAAGTGCAGGTGTATCTGCCCACTATGAGGGGGAATGGAGTTCCACCCTTCTTCCTTTTCAAGCACTTCTCATGATACACGATGAGATGTCTAGACAACTCCAACAGGACTAGCTTAGGGCCTACATATATTGGTAACTTTGTGGGCTCCCCCAAAAATTTGGTAGCTCTAAGATAACTAAAAGTGGGGAATTGCGTAAACAACACCCCCCACTTCTCTGTTGCAGTCACTATGCTCTTGGTCATTTGACCATGAGTCATATTGGGCCTCAATAGGTAGATGATTCCGTAGAAGAAGGCATCATTGATCTTACTGAACTGCGGGATGTTGTTCTCTAGTCTCAACTCTGGATAATATTCATATATTTTTACATGGGGCCACACCCCGCATCGGCTCAGTGCTGGATAATCTCTCTTAGAGATAGCAGCGTAGACCACATAGTAATTCATGTAGAACCTCCCTGTTGTTGAGAGTTGTTGGAGCTGCTCAGAGATGGTGCTGTTGATGATCTCTGCCCACTCAAAACACTAATCAGGCACGATTTTGTTCATTATCTCTAGATACCTGAGCATCCACTTGTGGAAGTAATGGGTGTTAAGAAGCCCAAACACCCTACTCAGGAAATTTATGGTGTCACTCAGCTCTTCTGAGAAGTCACTGCGATGAATAACCTTTGGCCACCTGATTATTACCTTCTTATTCTTTAGATATACTTCATTCATCAACTGCATGCATTTGTCCTCATTTTCGTCCCATGCCTTTATGTAGTCTTCCTAGCTTATTGCCACAAAGTTCTGGAGATGGGGAGTACCCAACATAATTTCAAAATGCTGGGCAGTGAGGTTTATTATAACCTCACCCTTTTCATTCTCGACACACCTCGTGTCCTTATTATAACAGCAGGCCACCACCATCATGAATTTGTTATTCACCACGCTTACGGTAATTCCCCCAGCAAAGTGTAGACCACTGCCAATAAATTTTTCCATCCAAGGACTGCCTGTGACCCTTCTGGTTCTGGCCCAAAAATCTTCCATGTCAATGTGGCCAAGTTCAACATCCCTGATGTCTAAGTCACATTCTACATGGGACTTGGGCATCTTAAACCTTTGATATTTATATTTCATTTCTTCCTCTGTGATTTTGGCCTTACCCTTTGACTTGGTCGGCCTCTTACTTGATGAAGACATATGTGATTCTGAGTTCAGCTGCTGATCTACAAGAAGAAGGAATGAAATCCATCACAGAAGAGCCATGTTAGCCGTTAGATTATCTATCAAATCTTTGTAGAAAGAAGAGTTAGCAATTTTTTGAAGCCTCTAGGCGCAAGGTTCAAGTATACTGTAGGCTGCAGGGTCAGAAAAGCAAGGTGCACTGATGCAGAGTGTTGTAAGGAAGAAAACAACGCCAAAGGGTGCAGGGCGCAGGGTGCAGGAATACTACACATAACATTCAATGTTGATGTAGAAGGATTTGTGCCTGCGCCTTATGAAAGGTTTAGAACTAGGCACAGATAATTTTGGTGTTGCATGGCAGCAGGATGCGCCAATGGCGTAGATAAGGAACATATTGCAAATAGTTTTGGTGTGCTAAAGGGTGTGGGATTAAATGTTGTATCACTGACTTGAGGTGCACCAGTTCTTAACCTTTGGCGCAGCGCAGAAAAAGCTTGCATAACATTGAGGTTTTAGTGTAGGTGGGATTGCGCTTGCGCCTGTGTTTGGATTTTAAGAATTTCAAAGGGTACAAGGAGGGTGCATGCTGCAGGTAGGGACAGTGCACCCTTTGGCATGACTATGTTTTATGTAACAGCGTGTTTGTTTGTGCCAAAGGGAAAGCCGTGGGTTTGGATTTGTGATACTTGAGATTTTCTCTCTCTTTATTGTTTTTTTGTGGTTTTTGGGCTCTTCAGCATAGATCCAGATAGTGAGGGGGAATAGAGAAAAGAGGATCTTGGATCATTTTTGAGACAAAGCCCTCCAAGCCAGCAGATCTTGGAGGAGGGCGAAACTTATTTGGGGGGAGCCCCTTAGGTTCATTTGTTTATTTTTTATAACCTCTGAAAACAACACAGAAAAACCAACAGACAAATGCCACAAGACAAGCAAGGACCACTTACCAGGTATATATAGAATGGAAGAAATGATGTGGGGTCCATGAACATGACGTAAAGCAACACAGGGATAACAGGAGCACTGACAGATGCAGAGAAACGAGTTTTTCACGTGTTTTTCAATCGTGAAAAGGATAGGTCAAATGCACCTATATATAACAAAAGGTACAATAAATGTGCCACCAATTTTTTCAAAGGCCACACAAAATTGAATGCCAACATTAAAATTTGTGCGCCAATGGCGTGGATTTAGAACTATTGACATTGATTTGTTAGTGCCTTGGCACATCGATTGGGGCACAACATTTTTTATGTTGACAGGGGGCGCATACGCCATTGGCACAATTTTAAAGGGTGCATCAAGGGAAGGTGAAATATTTTTGATGTTGACATGGGGGCACATGCACCATTGGCGCAGTTTTAAAGGGAGCATCAAGGGAAGGAGCAACATTTCTTATGTCGACACGATAAAGGGTGCACCAAAGGAATAAAGGGGGCACAAATTCATTTTATGTTGCACGAACAAAATCTTCACCCAGCCAAAAAAGGACCAAAATACTTAGTTCGAAAAACTAGATTCACTGGAAAGGGATTTTATGCCACTTTGAATGCTAAGGGACCTCGGTGGGGAACCAAAACAAAATTTTGGTATGGTTACCTGCAAAATTTCCCTTGTCAATTTTACAGGATAACAGCTGGCTCTTTTTGGGGACTATCTTTGAGCGAAGCTTAAGGGTAGAGAATCCCAGATCAACATGTGCCTATCCATTAGGTTACAGAGTCAAAAACAAGGGCGACGACAAAAAGAAAACACATAGCCAATAAAATCAAACACACGACAAAATCAAACACACAACTAAAATAAATAGTACAAAGAAGAGAGCAAGCTCTACTTCCTGAATATTTTGAGATACTGCCTGCTATAGGGATGTGGGAGCTTAGTTCCATTTAGGTACGAGAGTTAGAAGCTATTCTCTCCATTGAGTTGCTTGATCTTGAAAGACCCTCTCCATAGAGAATCAAAATTCTCGTGCATGCCCTTTGGCTCTCTTCGCTTGTCCCACAAAAGGATGAGATCTCCCACCTGAAAATATCTCTGCTTGTCCTTCTTATCGAACAGTCTCTTGACTTGATTCTGATGTTCAGTGATCCTGTCGACCACTATTACTATTTTTTATTTAAGCTCTTCTAGATACATGATCCTCTTTTCAAGAGAATTTTGGAAAGTTTCATCTTTAATCACTCGTGCCAAGCGCAGAGCAGGGAGTTCTACAGAAATGGGAAGCTCAGCTTCAATTCCATATAATACTTGAAAAGGTGACATACGAAGAGACCTCTTTGGAGTAATGCAGTCTGCCCACAAAGCATCATATAACGACTTGTGCCACGACCACTGATTCTCATCAACTAGCTTCTGTATGATGGTCACTAAGTTCTTATTACTGGATTCTGCCTGACCATTTCCCTGGGGGTAATAATTTGAGGCATGGGCCAAGGTTATCCCATATTCATAGCAAAAACCAATTACTTTCTGTGAGGATAAGTTGGAAAGCATTATCAGCAATGATCTTGTGTGGGATGCCAAACCTTACGATGATATTTTCCTTGATGAAGTTGCAAACAACTTCATAAGTGGCATGTTTGACAGGTATGGCCTCCACCCATTTGGTGAAATAATCCATTGCTGTTAGGACATAACTATGTACGACACTTGATTGGGGATGTAGTGCTCCAATAAAATCGATTCCCCCTTTCTTGAATGGTTCGTCAATAACGACCGGCCTGAGGGGAAAAGCAACCAATTTTGGTTTGCTAACAAACTGTTGGCATAGCTCACATTTTGCTACCCAGGTGGATGTATCCTGAAATAGTGTTGGCCAGTAGTACCTAGCCTAAATGATCTTATGTGCTGTGACAGAAGAGGAAAAGTGACCACCGCAGGTTGAATTATGAAAGCTTTCTAGTAACTTTACCTGCTGCGGCTTGTCAACGCATTGTAAGAAGATACCATCAATCCCGCGCTTGTATAAACCGTCATTCCAGATGACATATCTGGCTGCCATGAGCTTTACAGTCTGCCTTTCCTTCGAAGTTAGATGAGTCTAGGCACTCACTGTAAGTGAGAAAGAAAGTGATGTCGGAATACCACTCGTCGTTAGTCACAACAAATAGAACCATAGGTAGAGAATCGACCTTCTCCAATTGGCCTTGCATTCCATCGATGCAATCATCTTTTTCTTTAGGGACCTCTGAATCTTTGTTTTCAGCCATAAGCTGACATAGGCCCTTGCCTCTTACCAGCTTGGTTGGTTTTATGTCTAGATCATACTCTTGGACCTTTGCGATCCAATTCCCACGTAAGCTTCCTAACTCCTGTTGAGTTAGGATAGACTTAACTACCGTGTCAGGAACCAGCACCACCGTATGAGAGTTCAGGATGTAGTACCGGAAATTCTTGACTGCTTTGACAATGGTGAAGGCGTGTTTTTCCAACTGAGACATATTTAATTCATGAGGCTTGAGAGGAGAACTCATGAATGCTATGGGAGATTCAACATCCTCAAAGTTATTTTGCATTAAGATGGTTGATACAGTATGCTCAGATGCATAACTGTACATGATAAAATCCTTGGAGAAGTCGGGACATACCAGGACGGGTGCATGAGCAATAGAAGATTTTATATCCTCGAATGACGTCTTTCCTTCCTCGCTCCACCAGAAATTTTACGACCCTTTCATCATATTTGATATGTGGTGGGTCTTCTCAGCAAATTTGGGAACAAAGCGCCTGAGAAAATTCACTTTTCCGAAGAAAGAGTGAACGCCGGTCTTGCTTGCAGGTAAAGTAAGGCTCTGAATGGCCTTAACCCTTTCGACATCTATCTTTGTCCCTTCCTTTCTTACAACGTGTCCCAATAACTTTCCTTCAGTGACTCCGAAAATAGACTTTTTTAGATTTAGGGAAATCCCGTGCTCTCGGCATCTAATCAATACTTGCTCCAAATGATCACAATGATCACTTCACTTCTTTGAGAACATAGTTAAGTCATCTAAGTAAAATACGATGACCTTTCCCATCATACCTTTGAATGCAAAGTCCATTGCTTGCTGAAAGGTGGCACCAGCGTTGGTCAAGCCAAAAGGCATCCTGCTATAGGTGAATGTGCCCCAGGGAGTAGTGAATGCTGTTTTGAATCGGTCTTCAGGAAAGACTTCGATCTGATTATAGCCTGAAAAACTGTCAAGCATGGACAACATTTCTGAACCAGTGACTGCCTACAGAACTTGATCCATTATGGGTAGTGGGTAGTTGTCCTTCAAGGACACCTAATTTAGGTTGCGAAAATCTACGCATATGTGTATCTCACCATTCTTCTTTCGTACTGGCATGATGTTTGCCACCCAAGTACTGTGGTGAATAGGAAAAATGATCCTTGCATCCAACATCTTCTGTATTTCTGCCTGGATGGTACCCGAGATCTTAGGATTATAGTGCTTTTGTTTTTGGCAAAAAGGTTTGACATCTTCTTTCAATGGGATGTCATGTTGAACATCCTTCGGCTTGAAAGACTTTAGATTGGTATAAGACCATGCCAATACGTCCATATATTTCTTCAGCAATTTGACAAACTTTTACTTTTCTTCGGGTATCCAACATTTCCCAATGTTCACAAGCTGCGGGTGTTCCATAGTACCCAGATTAA
This sequence comes from Taxus chinensis, assembly GCA_019776745.2. Taxonomy (NCBI): domain Eukaryota; kingdom Viridiplantae; phylum Streptophyta; class Pinopsida; order Cupressales; family Taxaceae; genus Taxus; species Taxus chinensis. The sequence goes on from CM034149.1 coordinate 641,609,125, forward strand.
CCGATTCAGTCTTTGGAGAGGAGTTAGGATCATCTTGCCGCTTCTTCTTGACAAAACGATCATGTTTGTCAAACAATCATTCCAGAGAGACTAAACCTTTTAGGATTTTATTTCCTTTGAGCTGACATATGCCATCACCTCCTTTTGATTCGCTTGCTTGATCAGTGTCAGATTCACGACATGTAGAAGTAGATCATTCAAAATGAAGCTCACTGAAATTTTCTGCCTTCTCTAGAAAGGCAATAAGTTGGTTGTCATCGTTAAATACCTACCAGTGTTGAGAATTGTCTGGTACGCTTGGGCAGAAGACTACCTCAATAGTATATGTGTCTATTTTTAACCCGGGGTGAGGGAGCATGAGAGAAGCTAAGACGGCTAGTGAATCGGCCATGTCATTCTGAGCTCTTGGAACAGATTTTATCGAGAAGGCGTCAAATTCCTCAATGTTGTCCCATACTGCATTACGGTAATGCCTGAGCTTTTCATTCTTTACTTGGTATATTATTTTTACTTGATTCACGACTAGCTCGGCATCACCCTATACTTTCAGGTTCTTGATTCCCCTTTCTTTTGCAGCTTGCATGCCAAGTAGCAAAGATTCATATTCAGTAGTATTATTCATGTTGAAAAACTACAACTTAAAAGAGAGAGGAAAAATCTCCTCTTCAGGAGATATTAGCATAGCTCCAGCACCGCATCCGCTAGTTGCACAACTACCATCAAACTGCAATGTCCAAACCTTGTTAAGGTCTTCTTCTTGGACGAGAACGTCCATCTTCTCAGGCTCAGTAGATAAGAAGAAGTTCCCCATCCCTGATGATTCGAAGAGAATTTGGGATTTGGGGTCATTGGAATTGGTGACTAAGTACTTATTTTGCGATTCAGGCTCCAATGTCTGCATTACACCCTTGACGAGGATTCTAGCTTTGGACCAGTCCATATAAATCTCTCCACCAACTTCTTTGCAAAAGCTTCTTCCTAGTAGAATTCCATATGCTGCAGGGATATCAGCAACGAGGATGGTCATCTTTACTCTTTTATCTAGGAACACCGCAAAGGTGAACTGTGTGTCTTTGATTTGACCAATCAATGGAACCTGTTTGGTTTCCATGGAGCAACATCTGCCGAAATGCTTGGTAAGAGTGAGGCCCAAGGCATGAGAGACTTTTTTCGGCATGACATTATCAGAAGCCCCAGAATCAATTATGCAGTTTCTTAGCTTGTGACCATTGATCAAGAGGGAAAGATAAAAAGGTTCAATTTTTCCTGACACAGAAGTCGAGGCCACGTTTATGCGAGATGCAGGAGGAGTGGAAAGGATTCCTTTCGTGGAGGCATGAATGGGGATGACAGCTTGGCTTTGGATATATTCGGTCAATCTTACGAGCTACTTAGGGTTTGACTGGAGATATTCAGCCTCAGACATTTGAATCTTGGTCTTTTTAGCGTGATCAATTATGTCGAATGCGACCAAGGGTTGCATTGATGAGGGAATGAGTCCCTCACTTTCACGGTGGTAGGGTAGGATTACTGGTCTTTATGGGAATAGAAGAAGGTTGATTTGGAGGAGAGATGGGGGGAAAAGATTTTTTTGTAAAAGACTTAATAGGAGGTTGAGCAGGAAGAGGATTACCTCTTTTAGCAATGGTTAGAGGTGTGTTTGACACAACCTTCTCCTTTTGTATCATGGCAGCAAATTTTGCTTCTTTTCCTTGAGAGCGGGTAAAAACAGCATATGACTGCCTACTTGCATATCCTTGAGTGCCCTCTTCTTCATCAGATTCTTCATCTTCAAATTCCATATACCCAATTGTAGAGTCACCAGTCAGTTCACCGACATCTTGATCATCTCCACCTGGGGATGAAGGATCTTCGTAGATTTTCTCTTCTTCTTCGATCTCGACTAAGGCATTGACCAGAGGGGCCTCAAGTGCCAACCACAGAGTAGTTGTAGGTAAACGCGGCCTTTGTGGGGCGTTGTTAGGAGTGAAATTTCTCTGTGGGATATCCCGGTATGAAGTGCTAGGAGAAGCTTGATCCAATTTCTTATTTAACACGAGCAAGTCGTTTGCCATCTTCTGGAATACCGGATCTAATGAAGTGGCTTGAGAAGGGGTTGAAACTTTAGGCTTGGATGGATCACGTTTTAATTCACCAGATATAAGCAGGTTGTCTTCTATCCAAATGACAACAGCTTGAGCGAGGACCAGGGTGGTAATTTGTTCTTGTAAGAGTAAGAAACTTACTCTTGAGCTCATGGCATTCATAAAGAAACACTTTTGATTTTCTGGCATTGACAACATGGCAGGCGGCACACGGTTAATTAGTGAATTGAAACGAGCGATAAAATCACACATGGTTTCATTGACTTCCTTCTTTAGGTGAGTGATCTTGGATAGTAACGCAAACGTGTCTTCTGAAGGCTTATATCTTTCTTCAAATGTAGTTCATAATGTGGCCCAACTAGTGATAGATTCGGACCAGTAAATGTTGGAACCATTCTGCTGCGGGTCCTTGCAAGGTTTCCAAAAAGAGGCGTACCGACACATCTTCATGGGTAACATCCAGGATGCTGCATGACATAATGAATGTAGATATATGTGAATCTGTGTTTTGATTTCCACTTCCATCGAATCTTGGGAAATTATTTCAGTTTCCATGAGGGAGTGCATGAACAGGATGTGGCAAAGTAAGAGGGCCCATAGTGTTTCCCCATGGTACTGCCATCTGAAAATCTGGAAAAAGGACATGAGCCAGAAGCATATTTCCGCTGAGCAACAAAGCTGCTACAAAGGGATGTGGATGATCCTTGCAAAAAATGGATCCTTCGTGGAGGCAGAGACACTTTTGGCTAACCGATCAGCTGAACTCAGCGATGAGAAGCGTGCTGGTGTAATACTAAAGTTGTGCCTTTGAAGTAGATCAAAAATAGGATCCACTTCCCCATGAGCTCTCCTGCTATGAGTAAATAGTTCACCCGCCAGTGTATCTTTTAGATCTGTAATGTCTTTAGAGTAGATTTAAAAACTCTTTTTGGTTGTACTGCTGATTTTCTGATTTTTTGACAAAAATCAGCAGCATGTAGTTTTCTAATTATTTAATTTTATCCCTCTTTTGAAAACTAATTGCGGTTTAGTGACAAAGATCAACGAGGATAAAATGATGGTTTAAAACTTAGCAAGCTGAAGATTTTCAGATCTTAGAGTTGATTTTTTGCAAGGGTTTGAAACTTTTGTAAAATAGTCAGAAACTCAGATCTACTGGAAATATACGAGTTTTTGTAAAAACTTAGCGAACTAAAGATCTCTAACTAGCCTAGATCTACGAATCTCTTAAGAAAATTTTCAGTTTGGATGACTTGTGCAAAAAATTTAGATTTGCAAACAGGTAGTGATTTTCACATTTTTATCTATTTTCTTAGTTACTTTAGCAGGTTCAAAAACTGTTGGTGTTTTTTAACTGACATACCACTCACATAGATCTGGTTTGATCCCCAGTACGGAGTCACCAAAAACTGTTGGTCCGAAAATATTTCGGGAGGGTAGATCTATGGATAGACGAGCCAACAGTGTGCAGGGCATAGCCCCTCTTTGAGACAGCAAAGTGAAACTGGTTTATTGCTATTCTACCAGTACAGGAATCTTCGTAAATCCTACAGTATTTTTCCTTCAGGGGTTTGGGATCTCGTCCCAGTTGGGGTATTTCCAACTATCAAAAGAATGGAATGAAAGGAAGGATGAAGATAGGGTAGATCTGAAGGGAGAAAATAAATGAATTCCAAAGTAGAAAGGTCAGAGGGTTTATGTTTTGGGCTGGTAGTAAACAGATCCAAACCTACTTGCATAAACAAACAAAGCAATACTAATGAACAAATGACAAAAAAGTAGAGATAGATATAACAGAACAAACACATAGATCTGACATAAGAAAGATCAGATGCTCATAACACATGTATTCAACACAAAGTCTTAATATTTGTATTAATGTTTTCTTCTGTTACAAAAAGTACAAAGCCTTTTCTTCTCACTTGTATTTTTCATCTAAAAAGTGTCCACCCCTGAATACAACAAATATTCAAGTATATATAGAAGGAGAAGAAGAGAGAAGGCGAAAAGAAACCAACAACTAATTACAAAATATCTAAAAGTCAACTGTTGACTTTGGGGCAACTTGGTGGATAACAACATCTCATGGTGCAATATGGATGATGTCATCATTTGCATCAACATACTTTTAAATATTTTACAAAAATAAGAAGAAAGCCAAGAGGAGGAAGGCTATTCGTCATCGTCCCGCGGCTGGAAGGGAGTATCCTGCTTTTGCTCAGGAGAGGAAATGTGGAATTGGGCCCGGTACTCCATGAATTTGCTAATCATTAGCTGAAGTTGATTCTGAGAAAGACCCTTGGTGTGATCGCCGATGACTTCACAAGTCTCCCTTTCATCTCTGAGCTTTTCTAGGAGTTTGAAGTACTCATTTCCTGCCTCCATCAGGTATCCCACAAAGTCGCGACAGGCCAGAAGGTTGTTGATGGATTCCAGTGTCAAAAGTAGCTTCTGGCCCTAACCCTTGCGAGATGATCTCTTTGAAGATCCAAATGGTTTCATCTGCCTTCCTCAAGGCATATGATGGAGTGAGCAAGCCTAGAGACATCCTTAGGACAATTTACTCCATTTGATGCATTGCATCCAGGGCTTTCTCCTTAACTTTGTCAATCTTCTCCAAGACGAACTCCATCTGATCAACCCGATAATCCAAAGCAGCAAGGACCTTGTTGGGTGTCCACGGGTGATCAAAGATGCCGAATTTTACCAAATCATCGACTTGAGCAGTTGAGCATCCTTTGGAATGTCTCATGTTGTAACCTAGCATGGTCCAACTCTTCGGAGATAGGTCCTGCAATCACCTGGAGTTCCTTGTTAGCCTGACCAATATTCTGATATAGCTCAGTGAACTTCACGATTACTTCCTCACTATCTTTGAGGATTTGGTCTCTCCAGGTGGATACTGCCATGCCTTGTTCACCAATCTTGGCGTATTCGTTTATATTTTCCTGACTAAGGGCCTCAAGAGTTTCAGCGGCCATTGTAGGAGGTGCACTTCCCATTTTCTACAGGGCTTGGAGAAGATGTTTGTTTTTTCTTTCAGTATCCTCTTCTCTTCCTTTGCTTCCTGAATCTTCTTGCAAAGGGCATCCACTACTAATAGGGCCTCCCCTTGCAGGCTCTCGGAGGATGTTCCCATTGTGACCTGTGTCAGTGTGTAATCTATAGGAGACAGATCCTTTTTATCTTTTGTGGGATCGAGATACGTGATCTCCATAACTCTTTCACCTGACGCACTCTGAGAGAAGCGGGTTATTGGCTTTTGCTTCTTAGCTCTTTTTGTTGGAATGACGGAGAAGTCCATAGGTGCAATGGGGACTTTCCTCTTATTTTGGCTCAGGTCTTGGGAGATCCATGCTGGACTTAAGGGAGTGGGACCAAAAGGAGAAGAGGGAACGGAGGAAGAAGAAGGAGCAACTACAGTGTATTCGGGGAAATGGGTTGAGATGCTTTGTGGTGGCATTGATAAAGAAGCCAAAACTCCAACACTCACAGGGGTAGGAGCCACTGTAGGAGAGGAAAATATGGGGACGGAAGGGAACTGAGAGATGAGGGAAGAAATACTGGGGGACAGCTCCGCAAGGGAAGAAAAGACAGACGAAGAGGAAATGGGAACAATAGAATACGGGGGAGAAGATACAACCAAAGGAGTGGTTGCATGAGTGACATGAGGAGGGGAAGGAGGAGTAAGAGAAGGGAAGGTGGGAACCTCAGCAGTTACAATAGTGGCAACATTCTGAGTGGATGTGCCCGTTGAAACACTTATTGTCATTTCTTTCTCTGGAGAGACAGGGCATATGACCTGTTCCTGGGCGGCGGAAGGAGGACTCTCAGGAGCTTTCTCTTGAGTAGCACTTGATTCCCCTTCTTTGTCTTTCCCCTTTCCCTTTGGCAAGTGCTTTGGCCTCACAGGTGCATTGCCCAAGGGAGACGTGGTGAAGTCTACTACCCCAAGGTAGATGAGACAGTTGTACCTGCACCAATGTTCTGTGCGCTTCAAACTGCCCTTAGCCCTCTCCTCAACATTCTGAGGTGCCCTTGTTCTATCTATCTTAGCAAATGGCAAGTTGTCCCCATCTGTATCTAGATAGACTTGATCAACTTCTTGATCAGTCATTTGGAAACCTTTCGGGACAATGGCCACGCCATATTGAATAATTTCTGCTAGGGCCAAGTGGGAGTGATCCTTTCTCCTGAGCTCGACCTCATGATACAGGTCGATGTAAATATCCTCGATCTGTGGGACATGGTTTGGATCAAGATTTTCCCTAGGGAGATAGTTGCATGGATCAAAGGTCAGCCTTGCTAGGAAATTATGCTTTAAATTGAGCAGCTCCAGTTCTGTAAACATTTCCCAGGCCTTGGTGTGAGAAGTGTAGGTGTATCTATCCACTGTGAGGGGGAATGGAGTTCCACCCTTCTTCCTTTTCAAGCACTTCTCGTGATACGTGATGAGCTATTTGGACAGCTCCAACAAGACTAGCTTAGGGCCTGCATATCTTGGTAACTTAGTGGGCTCCCCTAAAAAGTTGGAAGCTCTAAGATAAGTAAAAGTGTGGAATTACGTAAACAACGGCCCCCACTTCTTTGTTGCAGTCACTATGCTCTTGGTCGTTTGATCGTGAGTCATATTGGGCCTCAATAGGCAGATGATGTTGTAGAAGAAGGCATCATTGATCTTACTAAACTATGGGATGCTGTTCTCCAGTCTCAACTCTGGATAATATTCATATATTTTTACCTGGGGCCACACCCCGCATCGGCTCAGTGCTGGATAATCTCTCTCACATGCAGTGGCGTAGACCATGTAGGAGTTCATGTAGAACCTCCCTGTTGTTGAGAGTTGTTGGAGTTTCTCAGAGATGGTGCTGCTGATGATCTCTTCCCACTCAAAACGTTGATCAGGCATGTTTTTATTCATTGTCTCCAGATACCTGAGCATCCACTTGTGGAGGTAATGGGCATCAGGAAGCCCAAATACCTGACTCAGGAAAGTTATGGTGTCACTCAGCTCTTCTGAGAAGTCACTGCGATGAATAACCTGGGGCCACCTGGTTATTACATTCTTATTCTTTAGATATACTTCATTCATCAACTGCATGCATTTGTCCTCATTTTCGTCCCATGCCTTTATGCAGTCTTCCTGGCTTACTGCCACAAAGTTCTGGAGATGGGGAGTACCCAACATAATTTCAAAATGCTGGGCAGTGAGGTTTATTATAACCTCGCCCTTTTCATTCTTGACACACCTCGTGTCCTTATTATAACAGCGGGCCACCACCATCATGAATTTATTATTCACCGCGCTTACGGGAATTCCCCCAACGAAGTGTAGACCACTACCAATAAATTTTTCCATCCAAGGACTGCCTGTGACCCTTCTGGTTCTGGCCCAAAAATCTTCCATGTCAATGTGGCCAAGTTCAGCATTCCTGATGTCTAAGTCACATTCTGCATGGGACTCGAGCATCCTAACCCTTTGATATTTATATTTCATTTCTTCCTCTGTGATTTTGGCCTTACCCTTTGACTTGGTCGGCCTCTTACTTGATGAAGACATATGCGATTCTGAGTTCATCTGCTGATCTGCAAGAAGAAGGAGTGAATTCCATCACAGAAGAGCCATGTTAGTCATTAGATTATCCATCAAAGCTTTGTAGAAAGAAGAGTTAGCAAATTTTAGAAGCCTCTGGGTGCAGGGTGCAAGTATACTACAGGCTGCAGGGTCAGAAAATCAAGGCGAACTGATGCAGAGTGTTGCAAGGAAGAAAACAATGCCAAAGGGTGCAAGGCGCAGCAAGAATACTACACATAACATTCAGTGTTGATGTATAAGGATTTGTGCTTGTGCCTTATGAGAGGTTTAGAACTAGGTGCAAATAATTTTGGTGTTACATGGCAACAAGATGCATTAATGGCGCAGATAAGGAACATGTTACAAATAGTTTTGGTGTACCAAAGGGTGTGGGATTAAATGTTGTATCACTAACTTGAGGTACACCAATTCTTAACCTTTGGTGTGGCGCAAAAAAAGCTTGCATAACATTAAGGTGTTGATGTAGGCGGGATTATGCTTGTGCCTGTGTTTGGATTTTAAGAATTTCAAAGGGCGCAGGGAGGGTGCATGCTGCAGGCAGGGACAGTGTGCCCTTTAGCGTGATTGTGTTTTATGCAATAGCGCATTTGTTTGCACCAAAGGGAAATCTCGTGGGTTTGGATTTGTGATACTTGAGATTTTCTCTCTCTTTATTGGTTTTTTTATGGTTTTTGGGCTCTTTAGCATAGATCCGAATAGTGAGGGGAACAAAGCAAAGAGGATCTTGGATAATTTTTAGGACAAATCCCTCCAAGCCAGCAGATCTGGGAGGAGGGTGGAACTGATTTTGGGGGATCCTCTTCGGTTCATTTGTTTATTTTTTATAACAACCACCACCTCTGAAAAAAACACAGAAAAACCAATAGACAAATACCACAAGACAAGCAAGTACCACTTACCAAGTATATATAGAATGGAAGAAACGATGTGGGGTCCATGAACGTGACGTAAAGTGACACAGGGATAATAGGAGCACTGACAAGTGCAGAGAAATGAGCTTTTCATGTGTTTTTCAATCGTGAAAATGACAGGTCATATGCGCCTATATATAGCAAAAGGTGCAATAAATGTGCCACCAACTTTTTCAAAGGGCGCACAAAAATGAATGTCAACATTAAAATTTTTGCGCCAATGGCGCAGATTTGGAACTATCGACATTGGTTTGCTAGCAACTTGGCACATCGATTAGGGGCGCAACATTTTTTATGTTGTCAGGGGGCACATGCCCCATTGGCACAGTTTTAAAGGGCACATCAAGGGAAGGCACAAAATTTTGGATATTGACAGGGGGCACATGTGCCATTGGCGTATTTTTAAATGGCACATCAAGGGAAGGTAGAACATTTTTTATGTTGACATGACAGAGGGTGCGCCAAAGGAATAAAGGGGGCACAAATTCATTTTATGTTGCATGAATAAAATTTGCGCCCAGCCAAAAAAGGACCAAAAGACTTAGTTCCAAAAACCAGATTCACTAGAAAGGGATTTTATGCCACTCTAAACTCTAAGGGACCTCGGCGGGGAACCAAAATGAAATTTCGGTATGGTTACCTGCAAAATTTCCCTTGTCAATTTTACAGGATAATAAGAAGCAGACAATTTTCCAGCATTACTCGGACACCATTGGTGTTATGCAAATAATGCTGACTTGAGGTTCAATAAGGGGTATATTAACTTTGAAAACAAGGGGGAAAGGGTTCTGATACCTTTGAAAAATGGGAAGTATACACAATATGTTGAGCCTCTAAGTGAGGAGGACTTAAACAGAGTTTATGTACGTGTTATTCAAGACCCAAAGGTCAATGAGCCATAAAAAAAAGGCATCCTACATTGGGAGGATTCTCATTCTATTAGTGATACTATGAGTATTTCTTGCAAAAATTTGGCTCATGGTACATATAAATTGGTAGGGCATGAGGTAAAAAGCATGGTTATGCATAGGAATGGATTTCATTCGGTTTGATGGATAGGTAGCACAATACCTTGGTATACAGTGGCAGAAGATCTTCTTGCATTTTTTAAGGTCATAGAAACACAGTGGATAGATCAAATTAAGATAATAGCTATGTTAGTATATACCTTGCGCAGGACATAAGCACATAGGTGGGTAGTCCACAGAGATAATCTTATAAATTGGGAAGAGATTGGAGTTGCTTTGTCTACTAGGTTTATAAGGAATAATGTACCTACGCAAATCTTCACTTATCATGGTGATCATCATGTTCAGCATCACATTCAGTAGTGTGAGAGACTCTAGACAGTAGGATAGGAAGCATTACCACCTTCACTCTAGGTGCATCGATTGTATTCTACACTACAAGGATGTGCACGTGCCTGGTATGTATATGCAGAACTACATCGAGAGACTAGAAACAGGAAAGATTTGATTGGAGGAATGATCTAGACTTTTACTACTTCTCAACTAAACCTCCTGTAGAAGAGGCATTAAAAATTTTCAAGTTCTTAACTATGGGAGATAGTGCAAAAGCAGAAGAGCATATCCAGGAATTATTTGGTAAGGAAGATTTCGGAGCATGTTTTGAAAAGAAAGAAGAACCAGACTCCATACTACTTGAACAAACTTTCCTTAAGAAAGAGAAAGGAAAGATGGTTTACATTGTAGATGATGAGGATGTTGAGAACCTGAATATTGAACATTCACAAGGGGTGTGCGAGGTCTTGGATAGTGCAGAAAAGGATATGTGCATCTTTCACGAACCCATGAAAACAAGGAAGGTGAATATAGGTTCGGATGTTGAGCCTAAGGAGGCCATAATTGGAGACTACTAGTCAGACTCAGAGGTAGCAAAGATCATTGAGTTACTCAGGGACTATCAAGACTTATTCCCTTGAGGGTATCATGAACTTAAAGGTGTGCATAAATCACTTGGGGAAATGAAGATAAAACTTAAGGATGGTGCACAGCCAGTTAGAAAGATACCTTACAAAATGAATCCTAATTTTCACGAAAAGGTAAAGGAAGATATTGATTAAATGTTGAAATCTGGAATTATCAAGCCCCTTGATGAGTTAGAATGGGTTAGCCCAATGGTGATCTGTATCAAGAAGGATGGACAAATTAGAATATGTGTGGAATTCAAGGAGCTAAATGTTGCATGCATCATAGATCCATTCCCTACGTCATTCATTGTGGAAATACTATAAGGAGTTACAAGGCATGAAATATATTCCTTCACATATGGGTTTTTTGGGTATCATCAGGTTAGGATTGCTCAGGAGGATCAAGAAAAGACAACATTCACTATTGAATGGGGTAGTTTTTTCCTATACTGTGATGCCTTTTGGATTAAAAAATGTGCCTACTATATTCTCATGCATAGTTGTTCAGGCATTCAAAGATTTTATTCACAACTTCTTACAGGTATACCTAGATGATTGGACAGTATATGGGCTTGTGAAATATCATTGTGATAACCTGTGCTTAATGTTTGAATGATGCAGATAGTTGAGTATCTCTTTGAACATCACGAATGTGTGTATTTGCTACACCATTTGGAATACTACTAGGACATATAATCTACAAGGAAGGTTTGCTGGTGATCCAGCGAAGGTTGCAGTCATTTTATACCTGGAAGCACCTACCAGTCAAAGTGAGGTGCATGGATTTTTAGGTCATACATGATATTATAGAAAATTCATCAAAGGGTATGCCAAAGTTGCTGCACCCTTGGAAGAGTTACTGAAGGGGAGAGGTACATTTTATTTGGGATAACTGCAGCAAGCATGCGTTTGAGATATTAAAAGAGAAACTTACTACCGCGCCCATTCTGTTCTTTCCTTCATGGGATAAACCATTTCATATGCATGTAGATGCTTCTGGATCAGACATTGGCATTGTGTTAGCTCAACCTGGTGAATGTATTATAGATCATCCAATTTGTTTTGCTAGAAGGAAGCTAACTCCTACTGAACGGAATTATACAACTACAGAGCATGAAGCTTTGTCCATAATCTATGCATTGCACAAGTTTTGACAGTACTTGTTAGCAACACCATTTTTGTTTTATAAATATCACATGGTGTTGAAGTACTTGGTAAACAAGCCCATCTTAAAGGGGTGCATATGCAGATGGGTGCTCTTATTTCAAGAGTTTGACTTCACAGTTGTGGTGAAGCCAGGGAAAAGAAATTTTGGACCAGACCATTTATCTAGAATCAACTCAGGAGAGGAAGCATAGAAAATTGAAGAAACCATGCCAGATGCACAATTGTATAGGTTATAACGCACACCCATGGAATTAGAAGACATTGTTGTCTCTCTACAAACAGGTATGGCACTAGAAGGAATGAAAGCATTAGAAAAGAAGTAGCTTGCTATACGTGTGGACACCATTTATGCTAATCAGTGGTGACCTCTATAAGTTAGGCAGAGATGAAGTATTACACCATTATGTATTAGAGCATGAGCATAAGGATATTATGGAAGAAGCTCATGGTGGTATTGCAGGAGGCTATTATGTAGGTGATTTGATTGCCCAGAAGATCCTACTTGCTGGATTATGGTGTGAGACATTGTATAAGGACTGTAAAGAATATTATAAGGCATGTGATCATTTTCAGCACCTAGGAAAACTAGGGCAAAGAGATGAGATGCCTTTGAGACCAATTCCTAGTGCCGAACCGTTTGAGAAATGGGCCATTGACTTTGTAGGACCTATTTTTCCAGCCGCACGTAGGATTGGATCACACTATATCATTACTTGCATGGATTATATCAAATGATGGGTAGAAGCATCACCTACCAAGGACTATGCAGTAGCTACAGTAGCTAGGTTTCTATGGGAGAATTTTCTTACAAGATATGGATGTCCCTTAATCTTGACAAGTGATAGGGGGTGCACACTTTTTGAATGAGACAATTAGGATCCTATTAGATGAGTTTATGGTTGCACACCATAAAACTACACCTTACCATCCTTAGGAAAATGGAATTGTTGAAGCTTTCAACAAGATTTTGAGCAAGAATTTGACAAAAATATGTGATGTTGGAATAAAGGATTGGGATGAAAAAGTGTCAAATGTTCTTTGGGCATATAGAACAACTTACAAGAGATTGAACAGAGCCACACCATTTCATTTGGTTTTTCACATGGAATCCATTCTCCCTATAGAATTTATGTCACCATCTTTGCGCACTGCATGAACTGCAGGTCTAGCTGATTGACAGGCTTTAGAAGAGTGTATCGAGAAGATGATTCAACTGGATGTGCACCAAGCCATAGCACGATGGATTCAGAAGTAGGAAAAGGCTAGGAAGAAGGCATGGCATGACAAAAACATAAGGGATAAGAAGTTTGAGATTGGAAAAATGGTACTTCTTTATGACTCAAAGTTCTTGCGCCATCCAAGCAAGCTTAAGGTACATTGGTTCTGGTCATATGTCATCACTTCTATACTTGAATCAGGTGCTTTCCAGTTATAAGCATTTGATAGAACATGGCTACCCCAGTTACTTTAATGGGAGTAGGTTGAAGCCCTACTATAAATAAGTATTCTTGGTGTTTGTAATAAGGTAGTATTACCATTTAGATTAGGTTTTTCATTTTGTATTTCCTAAATGTATTTCCTTCATCGTCGTTATGCTTTGTCAATTTAGTTGTTGTCTTTGTGTAATAAGCGCACTTGCGCGCATGAAGATAATTATTATATGAAGAATGTCTATGCACAGAGGACTGCACATACCTTTCATGTGGGGTGGTTGTATTTATCCAAGTAAAAGACTATGGGAATTGAAAGGTGAAAGGAATAAGCTGCTACGGGTGTTATTTAAGTCAAAAGAAGATTGCTTCTCAAAATTGACCAAGGATGGAGATAAATTAAAGGACAGTATAACACAAGGTAAGTGGAGGCCATGATAACTACCAAGAGAAGGTATAGTGACGAAGTACTCAGGCACAAGGTCGCACACTGAAGAGATGTCTATGACCAGAGGGTAGGAAGGCGTGCTAGAAGGTTATAGTTGGGGCGTGAAGATGTACCACATGGGACAAATGAATTTGGTCAATGAATGAGGGGATATTTGGTAGGTGAAGGAGTAATAAATGCATCAAAATTTGAATATATATATATATATAAGGATGGGATGCAGATTTATTTTTACCGTTGCGACTAAAAGAATTTGAGGAAAGAGCTAATTGCGAAGAGCCAAGTGATTGGGTTAAGGTGCGAAGGGTGTAAAACCAAGCGTGGTAAATAGATATATGCAAAAATAATCTTGCATCCCTAGTGGTGAAGGGTTTGAGAAAAGTAGGGAGACAGAAAAGAGTTAGGTTATGAAGTTTCCACCTAGGGCACAATTGAATTGAGCTAGGGTTTGATTTGCAAAGTTGCAGAGTTAAAAAGGAGACATTTGCAAGGTAAAAATGGCACCTAAGAAGGCATCTACAACATCAGTAAAAGGAAAGAAGAAGGTGGTCATCGAGGAGGAAGAGATGGCACCCCGAAAGCCATTTTTTAGAAATGCAATATCCAAAAGGAGTCATCGTTGGCCAAGAATGGGATTCACCCATCAGAAAGAGCAAAGTGAATAAAATCACAGGACTACAGAGAACAAGAAGGATCTTGATTCCTTCCTCACTGCTAGGATGAACAAGTGTACGGCGGATGACATGCCATTTTATGATGATGCAGGTGAGAAGCTTCTAAATAAAATTGGGGTCTACCAATTATATGAGCTTCCATATTTTGGGAAGTATGAGCCCTTGTATAAGTGGCTCATGAGCAGGATGCACGAGGAATTTTTCTACTTTGCAGGACATGGAGTTAGAATCTCATCTATGCTTATCTCATTAGTTACATGTTTAAAGGCCACAAGAGAGGACATAAAAAGTGATCTCGTAGATAAAGTTGTGATTTTAAAGACCAAAGAGGAGTTGGGCTACCTGAAGGGTCCGCACGCGTGTAAGATGTCAGAAGGGGCAATCTACAACATTGCAGGCTATATTGCAGATTAAATAGTCGAAGAAGCACACACAAGAAGGAAGATCAGCTTTGGGTATTTTCTATTATCACTGGTATTCATGGAGATTGAAGTACAAGACAGATTGAAGGAAAAGGTATGGGAATACCCCATGGAGAAAAATTTTCCAGTTGAAAGGTTTAGCAAGTACCTATGTAAAGGGGCCATGACAGACGATGTAAAGCAAAAGGGTAGAGAAATGGTATGATAGGATCCGCACAACATTTAGAGAAGAGTGGCGCGTCCCAAAGGACCTACCAGCATTGGTAGGGAAACAAGTCTAGTTTGTTGTATATCAGCATTTCTGCATCACGCACTTCCTAATTAAAGATGGAGTCTAGAGCCCTTGGTGTAAATTGCCTTACGTATTCACTACAAGGTATATCCAAGCATTTGTTCACAGATTCATAGACACGCACCGACTGGTATTCAATGCATATAAGGTAGACTATGACTACCACACGTTGAGAAAGAAGTATGTGTATCCTGGAAGAAGTGCTTATACAGAGAGGATCATTTCAAAGGTGTTGAATATCAAGCCAATAATTCTAGGTGTAGTAGATGTGGGGGTAGCATTGGTGTATCTCCAATTGAAGCCAAAGATGGAGAATAATAAGTATGTGTAGGGTGAGTTCGCACTTCCATCACCACCAAAGGGAAAGCATACAATGGAGAACATCCCAGCACCTATGCCCATAGAGTCAATTGAAGTGGAGGATGAGGAGGAGGAGCACGAAGATAGTGGTGGTTTGGATCATAGAGGTAGGAGACATCCTACAAATAAGGGTGAAGCTAAGCATGCCATTACACCACCTCATCCACAAGAGGGGGATGATGAGGAATTGAATGTAGTCCAACTGGAGCATAGATTTAAGAAGGTGTTTTGTAGAACCAAGACCCAAGGTGCTACTCCAACCACGGTGCGCAGATCACCCAGACTCTACCCACAAAAAGAGGAAACTATGCAAATAAGGAGGAAAGTGAATTTAAATGAGGAGGCAGAAGAGTCAGAAGAAAGCGTGCCTAATTCTTCTACACTTATAGAGAACATAGAAGAACAAGGTGAGGGATCAAAGGGAAGAGAAGAGGATGAGAAGAAACAAGAAGAGATAGCTACAAAGAATGTTTTGGACATGGAGACACAAGTCCCAAATTTGGAAGCTAAAGTTCCTAAGTAGTAACGGTCTAGAAGAACAAGTGGAGAGCACATTCCACCAGCCATGGGGTATGCAGAGGACATAGGTAAAATTTTCTATGCCCACTTCCAGAGAACGATAGCACAGAAGGATTCATTCAGCTGGGAGCTAATGGATGAGGATATGGTAGTTGTGTGCACTCGAAAACAACTATCATGGTCAATGCACACCCACGTGGATGAGCCTGAATTTGATGTGTGTGAAGAATGTTGATCATAGTTTGTTTGTGAGATGACTCCCAAAGAAGGCACTCTCCAAGCTAGACACATGACTCTAGTAAAGACCTACTGTCATGTCAGAATGAGCAGGTCAACTGCAATGCAAGCATTGGTGAAGGTTTAGCAGAGGGTTGCTGAGGTGGCTAGAAGAAATATGGACAAAGTTGCAACTTTAGAAAGAATCAGAGCATCTACCCCAACCACCTGTGCATTTAATTCATCCCATTATGAGGAGCTGAAGACAAAGGATGTAAGAGATATGAATCCATGCACATAACATAGGAGACCTCCTGAAGGTGCGCCTTCACGACAGAAGAATATAATAAGTTATTTATCATCCACATACCTGCGCCTTGGCGCATCTATCTTTCATAGGAGATTGGGGATGCCCTTGGCGCATCAATGTCATCAGAGCAAGGCCACACTTAGTGATCTTCATGTAATTTTACTTTTTATAGATCCATTTTCATGTGCCCTTTCCTTCATCTTCATGATACACCCTTTATGGCGCATCTAGGAAATTTGGTGGCATCTATTGGTACATGCACCCTTTTGAAGCACATCTATCTTCATGTAACCTACCTGCGCCTTCTGAAGGTGCACCACATGCCAGTATTCTTCTACTTGCCAAGAAGCTTAGAGCAAAGATATATCTAGACCATGACAGTAAATCCCAATGTCAAAATGAGCAGGTCAATGCATTGGTGAAGAGTGTGGCTCAAAGAAATAATTAAGGATCTGAGAGACAAAGGATGTAGAATAGCACACATTGCATCTTAGCGAGATTGGGGAAAATGAAGGGTTTTTGCAACCATTTCCTTCATTAAGGAAGTATTGAAGAAACCTTTGCACACCAAGCACTTTAAACATATGCACAGCATTACAAGAAGGTGCAGACCATCAACATAAAGACCCTAGAAGAGAATAATGAGGTCTAGAAAGTGATGAAGGATGAGACATTGGGCCACGTATAAAGATTGTCAATGGTTAAATAGAAGCGCGAGGCCCTGGAAGTAGCAAAAGAGCCACACAAGACTTGGTTGGAAGAGCTTGGGAAGATAATTGTGCAGAAGATGGATCTTTTAGAAGGAAAAATGACATCAATGTCCAGCATTGTGTTAGTTCTATAGAATGAAAAAGGAAATATTGCGAGGGATGAGTTGGAATCCATTGTTGTGGACATCCCAGAAAAAGTAGAACAAGAACTCATTGAATGGAAGATTTTGGAGACTGAAATAAAGGAGTATCTAGAACTGATACTGCCACAAATGATATAGAGGAGGCTATCTAATAAAATTATTTATTTGTCTACATTCTTTCATTCTTATTCTTTCCATTATTCTATTCTTTACTTAAATTTTTGGTGATACCAATTGTCGGGACGAAAATGAGATTAGTGTGGGGTAATTGTTGATCAGAGAATATTTGTTAGAGAACACACAAGGACCTCTACATGGGAGAGAAGGCCAGGATCAAGGGCACGTTGAAGGACAGGAAAAACCTATGTGTGGAAGGCAATTTCAGCTTTCAAGACTTAGCCGATTTTGAGCATGGAGACCTATTTTTAGAAGATGGCATATGTGAACACACCAACGATGCAAGAGACCGTGTGTGCCATGAATTTTCTATCTTTGGAGGAGTGGATCGAAGCGTCTTTTTTCATGGAGACGAGATAAGAATAGAATTGACACTTCAGTTAACTACAAGAGGTCTATAGATAGCACAATTGCATGTGTGGATATGCCTAAAAATGGTGTGTGGCTATCAATAGCATGCGGCCTATTTCTGGAATAGATAAGCAGTGGAGGGAAATTCCCCACCCTATATATATGATGTTAGGAACATAGTAAGTAAGTGTAACATCTAGGAATATACATAGTGTGTGTATGTATGTATGGAGGTAAGGAGATATACGCATATGACTGAATTACTTGTATCAGTATCCACTACGCGCATTGGTATAGACTGACATTAATGTAAGGAGCTTCTGTATTTATTAATAAATGGAAGATATTGGTTGAATCTAAGTGACATTTTGTGTGTAGTTGTGTATTTTATGTTATTAATTCAATCATGATTACTGTTTAATCTTGTTCCTTCATAGATCTGAGGGTAGCATGCATTATAGAATGATGGATTAGTTATGAATCTATATGTTTCTTCCTTCATCTTACTAACATCTTGCTACAACAACCCTAAAGAGGGACTTGGTACCTTTGCGCACTTCAGGTGAGCACTCAGTCAAGGCAGGGTGATGTGCCAGCGTGAATAGGGTGTTATCTGGTAAATTCTAGGCTACATTAGGGAGTGTGCATGGAAATGCCACCTCTTAATGGTCATCTAGTATTTAACTCCTCTATACTTTTTCTCTAGTATAAAGCATTGTAAAAAGATATTTTATGATCTATGTAAGCTAATAGAGTTTACGGTATACATTCCAGTGTGTTGCATCTATTTGTAAAGGAGGTCCTTATGTTATAAAAGGCTCCTAGAGATAAATTTTTAAGAATTTTTCGATGAGAAACGGTGGGATGCAGTATCAAAAATCATGCTTAGCCTAAATTGTACTTATGATTTATGGATTACAAATCCTTTTTTAACAAAAGGTAAGTTGAGCATGATGAAGTTGTTATAATTCCTTCAAAAAATCATATGTTATCCTGAACCTTTTCTAATGGTTTATGGATTTGTAAATCCTGTTGTACAAATAGGTAATGTTGGCATATGGATACCCACTTAATATTAAGGGGGAGTGTTAGAACATAATATTAAGTGTTCATAATATTTAGTTTATAATTAAATAATATAGAATATAGAAATTACATTCTTTATTATTTAATATAATCTTTATATTAGATTTTATTAGTTATTAATTAACTAATTATTTATTAAATCGGGGTGTACCTCATTGTAGTGGCAACGTTTTACACACACAATTACAACAGTAAAATACCAGGATAATTTTTTTTTACTTACATTGCTCACTACACACAACACAGCAAGGGCTCCAAGTATAGAAACCCGACTCACATACGATAATCACATAAGTCATCAACTCACATAGACACATGAAAACGACATAGGCATGTCAATGCCACACCTTTCCCAATGAACGAATACTAGCAATGACCCAACCACAAGAAACATGACTTCAGGAACGGCGAACCCATAACACATCATTTCTTTAAATGTATTTTAGTTACGATTAACATTCCAAGAACATTATCATGCAAGGGTAAATTTATTGTTTGTCCACCCACAAAATTCTTAAGTTAATACCACAGTTAAATTATCGTTCACCTCTTTATAGTTGGTTTCTTATTCTTTACAAAAGTTTCCATAACTTGCATACTTATTTGGCATAATTCGAATGCATATAAAATACTTAATTATCTTGTTCTTATGTTAAGAATCTTCTTCTCAAACATATATTCAATGTCTACCTTTTTACTCTCACGACTCATGCAAAAGTTACATGATGCCTAGAACACAATATAAGGATCTAATGGAGATTTAATTACAAGATAGCTTTTTACCACAAAACATTCTTCAATAACGGAAAAGTTATTTTCCTACCGTAGTTATTCTAAATCAATGACTTAAGGACTTCCTTTTTTATATTTATATATCTTTTGTTTTCTCATAGTTTGATCAAAACAATGCAATACATATTCTTTGAAACAAATAAATATATTTAATTGAGTTATAAGGTCTCCAAGAGTGGCAGTATCCCTAACCTCAATTCTCGTTTTCTACTCTTATATGTTTTATTTTCTACGGCATTATTTTTAGCATTGCCTTATACAAGGAGTTACGAAATGTTTGTCTAACATTTTTAATACATATATGATTAAGACACTTGAAGCTACACACAAACCCTAAGTTAATATCCAATTCAACTACGGTTTAGATTAGTTCCAACTTCACCTAAGGGTCTACCCCTCAACTATAAATGATGTTTAATCAAGAGGAAAAATTTATGCTAAACCAAATTCAGAGAGGGCCAAGATGTTATGTTGAGAGAAATCAAGGTAACACATTAAAATGTGTGGAGCTAAGGGGGGATCATTAACAAGAGTACAAGGAAAGGAACAACTATAACCTGATCTCCATTTATGTCGTTTGGATCCAACGGGGATTTTATTCGATGAATAAATTTGATTTTAAATCTATCTTCGGATGACAAGGTAGTCTGCTAGGCTATGAAGGAGGAGTTAGCTCTACATACTCCTAGAGAATTTTGACTGTGTCGCTCCTAACAGATAGGTTTAAGACAATATCACTAAACATACTGACTAAGACGATAATCCCATTCTCGGGTTCTTATTTACTAAAACTAGGAGGTTCCATCGAGTGCAGAGATTAAGTTCATCCTACAGTTTTCAATGTTGACTATGGTAAGGAGTATCACACATGAAAACAGGTTATACTCCGATATTGGACAAGGGTAGAGTGTTTCAATTTAATTCACTTTATTACATTTACCAAGTATGAAAGCACAAGATGACTCATTGATCATTTATTGAATATTGAATATGCACTACAAGATATTACTTCAAATTCATTTACTTTATATAAATATCAAACCTTTTTACCATGTGTACTATAAATCAACATTTAACCTAAGATTAAATGCACATTTCCCAGATGTCATTGAAACTAGCATCTTATACATAACAAAAAATTATCAAATATAACCTTCTGTAACATGATATTAAATTATACATTTATCCATTTAACAATGAGCTATATAAATTACAATGAAAATAATTAAATTACACATCACCTTTTTCGTCGTCATTCTTCCATCCTACAAAACCCATGTGAGCATGATATCAGCGATAACTCGCTAGCATGGCATCCACCCTAATCTAACATAATTATCATTTTTTTAGTTTCCCATTTGCATATGATACTAATTTCATTTTGAAATTGAAATAAAATGTTTAGAGATAGGTATTCATTACATTTCATTTTACTTCATTTTGTAACCCAGGAGAGAGAAAGAGAAGGGAATAGAGAGAAACACCATTTTGTCAAAAGTTCTATTTCACACAACAAGTTACACTATAGAGTTTTAAACAGTTATTTACATGTGTCAAATGTTTCCACGGTGGTTTGACAACCCGATGAGGGTCCCACAGCTTTCTATTTTTACCTTTTCTTACTAGCTACAAGAACGCTCAAATGGGCTCAGAGGCTAAGAAACCGCTTCCAAAAATTATCTTCTGATGAGAATGCACACCACGATCAACTTTCTACGTATTCCCATATATACCAAGATTTCACAGCAACTAGCGGAATTGGGAAAAAGTGAATAGTTTACGTTTAACGGCTAGTTTTCTGATGCTATTGGTGGTAGCTGACCCAGTTGCAAATGAATAAAAGTTAGCTCAAGGGCCCAGAAAACCACATCCATAATTGATGTTTAATGGTTGAGCATGCAAAGAGGCACTTCCTACAAGTTCCCCTATATAAGGAGAATTCATCAAAGTCGATGGGACTGAGAACTAGAAAACCATTTTCAAACAGTGACAAGTTTTCTGGAGCAACAAGTCAAAATAGGTCCAGTTGAACCTCGTCAAATTGCGATTGGAGGCCTACAAAATGGCTTTGCTAAACTATCCAGAAAATTTATTTTCCCTAATCTGAATGTTCCATGTAATTGTCTAGTATAAACACTAGATGTTTGCGAAGATGGGAAATAATTTCTCTATCCAGGTTTCAAATGACAGTTCAAAATGAAAGCCAACTTTCTAGATTTAACAACTTTCTACTGCTGTAAACTAGTGTAACAGGGCTCCTACAAGAGAGTCAAAAAGATCACATATGTTCGCTCGGGGTCAATCCAGATGTCATGGTGACTCCTCACATAACAAGGTACATAAATTATGCCTAACATCTCATTTTTAGAGTTCCGAAGGGTACTTAATGAGTCTCTGAAAAATGCAAAAATTAACTATTTAAAATAGGGAGAAGGTCAACATTATTACTGGGAAGTCAATATCGTCTTGGTGATCAAGCAATGTTGTAGCAAACCAGTTGGGTAGTAAGTTTTCTACATCACCTCAGAATGAGGGTGGAAGGTCATATTTTAATGCAAACGGTTTATTTGACTTCGTGAGTTTTGACACGACATTTCATTGTTTTTGGAACGAGTTGAAATAAATATTAATGGTATTAAAATCCTAATATTTTAAAATTCTATTGAGTTACAAAAGAGAACTAAACACGAGAATTATGAGAGGTAAGGGAAGATGAACCATGCCTGGAAGGGACGGAGTCGGTCAAACCCACAAGCTTCAGTTCAGCGTCTCGCTTGACACTTTATCAACCAGTTCACGAGCCTGCATCTAACCTCCACCACGTCACACCAACTTCCCGTTCACTTGAATTTTTCCAACATAATAAGTAGTTTCTTATGCATTTCTAAAACCTTTTTAACAGATCCATTATGTGCATATCCTGCAATCATGGTATTCCATGAGACAACATTTCTTTGAGGCATTCTAACAAACAGTTCATACACCTTTTCCACAAATCCATTTTGTGCATATCATGAGATCATGGCACTCCATGAGACCACATTTATTTTAGGCATTCTATCAAACAATTCATGATCCTTTCCAAAAAATTCATTTTCTACATATCCTACAGTCATTGCAGTCCAGGAGAACACATTTCTTTAAGGTATTCCGTCAAACACTTCATGTGTATTGTCCATGCTACCACATTTTGCATACATTACTAAGGTAGTTCAAACTATAGCATATGACATAATTTTTCTAACCTTTTATGCTTTGATGGATGTCTACTCCCTATTCCAAAGCTCCCATTTTAGCACAGCCTGGACATACGCTGGCAAAGGAAACTCAGTAGGTTGAAGACCTGTTTTTTGCATGGTGAAACAATGTTCCTGCCTTATGAGGAAACCCACACCTTTTGTAAACTTCCACCCTTAAATTCCATGAGAATTTATCTCATTCTTTCATTTGGTCAACACAAAAATAGTGCCCCCCAATGCACTTGTAAACTACAACATCTGACAACATTCTTCTGTCTTTTTGCTTTGATAGGTGTCCATGTAGGTGTTTGGTATGGGCTGGGAGGATGTTGGCGTAGGTTGGAAAGTTAGGAGGAGGCTGCACAACCCTGACACTCCATAAGAAGACATTTAGTGTGGCATTTTTGACAAAAAACAAAAAAAACAAAAAATGCCCAAAGCACATTGTTTGGTTAAAAGGCTGCAACCACATTTTCCTACAAAAACTGTAACCCAAGAGCTGGTGTAGAGCTTCCATCCTTCCCCCATGGCGGCGGAAGCTTCATTTCCTTCAACAATAAAGAAAGACAAAAGAAATCTCAAAAGAGCCCCCTTTGCCCTAAAACCACCCCAAAACAAATCACAGGCGTTTCTTTAATTTTAATTCATTTTATTTTATTTAAAATTATTATTATTTTAAATTCATTTAACTCATTTCATTCAATTTGAAAATATATTTCATTATTAAAATAATTTAATATGTTTTCATTATTATTATTATATTTTATTTTGTTACGATATTGCCATATAACTTTTAACATAAATCCTTACCAATGATTTGATAGGGTTTATGACAAAACCCATTGATGATCTGGATAGTCAAATCGATACCTAAAACATAGAACAACACCATGTATACTATTTATAGCCCACCCGTAACTAAATCTTGAACAAAACAATAATAGCAAGAAACAACAGTTTGAAAGAATAATTATTATTATGCATGTGTTCCCTCTAGTTGGTCACACCCCAACAATATCTAGTCATTCTTCAAACCACCTATCGAATTTGGTGAAAGATATTTTTCCTTAACAGGGTAATTGAAAAGGTGAAGCCAGCAAGGATCAGCAGGAGCACAATGACATTAAACACTTAGCAACATGGTTGTTGAAGAAGAAAAAGAACAATGCTGAATGGGGCATTAAATTCTCCTCCCCTTAAGAAAGCATCGTCCTCGATGCGAAAAAACACAGAGGAAAGGAAATGATAAGAAATAAAGAACAAATAATGGAAAAAGTGCACTCTATGGTTAAAAATTTAGTTGATTAAAGCACAGCCACGAGGTGGCCTTAGGAACATTTGGCAGAAATGTTAACTTTCAAGGTTCTATGAAGATTACCAGTTCTCTCTTATTTTTTATTTCATTAATCTCTTTCCATTAACATTATTCTTAATTCAATTCCTTTAGAATTTCATTCTTGTATAATTTTAGTTTATTCATTCTTGTGGGTTCCCATCGCGAACTACAATCACAACACCCTACCAGGGTCATACCAAACACTAAAATTTCACAAGCATACTTTCATGACCATATCACATCACAAGCATTTCACCAAACCATGGAATGACAACAAGTAGACCACATAACAAATAATTTCCAATAATTAAGTCATAAACATAGATCTAATACACACATATGATTGAAAAACATATTCATCACACTGATACATATACAACGAGTATCACAAGAACCAAATAAAACCATGACTGTACCAACATAGTTCCAATCCAATATCCAATAGTCAAAACAAATGGAAATTTCAATCCTCAAAAATAACAATGTCTAACGAGGCTCACAAGAGTACACATAACTCATTATACTAACTCCACACATCACAAAAAATCAAGAAATAACTCCATATCTCCTAAAGCATCATAAAACAACTCCATACACCTCCCTAAAGCATCACCAAATAATTTCCATATACCTCCCCAAGAGAAAGAATCATAGTGCCAAAACCAAGTCGGGTCACTCAACCATAGAGCCCCATCAAGAATAACAAGTCACTCAACCATAAAGGCCCATCTCCTTTCTCATTTTAATGAGGCCAGGTCACCCTATGGCCCCGGCCACATAGATCCCCGTCACCCCCTAACCCAAGTGACATAATAACTTGTGGTTCAATAACCTGCTAGTTATCTGTAACTACTTAGGGCATACCCCCATACTACGAAGCGGGTCCATAGGTTCAACCACCCCATGGTTAATCCCATGACCCTATTCCAACACATTATGACATTAGAACCAACATAACAATCCATTCAAATGCCAAGTGGAAAAATCAAAAGCCTTGGGCTAGGCTACAAAACTTTTAAATATGACCAAAAAAATTTAAAACTAAGAAAAACAAATGGCTAATTAGCCATGGTTAGTGCAAAATCTGAATGTTAATGCAATAATCAAATAAATGCCCAAAATATAAGCACATGTCAATCAAGAAAATGGCTAGTTCTATCAAAAAAAGAGATAAAGATTAATTTAAGAATAAAATACTTATTGAGAAAATAGCACATGACAATCACTATGTGGCCTCATACCGCCACCAAAGGGGTACTCATTGAGTTGTTAGCACTTAAACATCGAGCCTCAGCGCGTAAAAATATACATGTAACCAGAGATGAGTAAGTCAAATAATGTAACTATCATCATCTCTGCCTAAATCATTCCTCCATACTCCCGCAAGGATCAACATAGTCAAAATCACATAGAATTGTCCAATGAACAATTCAATAAGAAAGAGCAGGGAACTCTAGTTGCATAAGTTGAGCCTAAGGTGGTGCGCACCCACAATATACTAAGCAAGCTCGAAGTATAATAAACAAATAGAAGTGGGTTTTCAGTCTATATAAGACTCCACTTCCTCACTCGTACTCGGCTCAAGATTATGAAAACCTCGTCCACGCCTCCTCTCTCCACACATACACTCTTGACATTTTATCCCCTTAGGGTCATCTAGTGTAAGGTTCACAACATACACATAACTACATCACAAACACAATGGTGATTCACACACATTAACCATAACGTCTTGCACATGGTACATATATACAGGGTATAACACAATCCTTACTTTCACAAGTTACAATACATCACATTACCACATTCTGCAATCGGAGTGCAATCACTATACCATAGGGATCATACACTCACCATATGCCCCTAAATCATGACGTAAATCATTACATATTACACAAATCATAAGTATGACGAACACAATGTCTAACATTACAACATATAGTCAATTGCAATATAACACGACAATGCACACAACTATTCACAATATGGTGATGACATCACGATGAAATTTGATTCACTTTACATCAATTTTGTCATGCAATACATCAATACACCTTCACATCACATAAATCCAACATGTTTAACCCTCTACAATCCATAATAACATTACGTTCACAAATAACAAGGCCGTACATCACACCCGGATTCCTCGTTGAATCAACAACATAGAGAGTGAATACTCTCATCACAATCACATCAGTATCATAACAAATACACATTAAGTGACATGCACCACATGTTTTTCCATAAGGTCACAATTATAACATAGTTCACATCACAACATATATCACATTACTCTTCCAATATCCACCACCATCGTGTAGAATCATCACAACTCCAATCCATCCCAGAGGTTCTAGAGCATGAACCTCCGCTCTGATACCACATGTAGTGCCCATGTTTTACAAACACAATTGCGATGGTAAAATACCAAGATAAATTTTTTTTTTACTTACATTGCTCACTACACACAACACAACAAGGGCTCCAAGTACAGAAACCCGACTCACATACGACAATCACATAAGTCATCAACTCACATAGACACATTAAAATGACATAGGCATGTCAATGCCACACATTTCCCAATGAACAAATACTAGCAATGACCCAACCACAAGAAACATGACTTTAGGAACGGTGAACCCACAACACATCATTTCTTTAAATGTATTTTAGTTACGATTAACATTCCAAGAACATTATCATGTAAGGGTAAAGTTATCGTTTGTCCACCTACATAATTCTTAAGTTAATACCACGGTTAAATTATCATTCACCCCTTTATAGTTGGTTTCTTATTCTTTACAAAAGTTTCCATAACTTGCATACTTATTTGGCATAATTTGAATGCATATAAAATACTTAATTATCTTATTTTTATGTTAAGAATCTTCTTTTTGAACATATATTCAATGTCTACCTTTTTACTCTCACAACTCATGCGAAAGTTACATGATGCCCAAAATGCAAGATAAGGATCTAACGGAGATTTAATTGCAAGATAGATTTTTACCACAAAACATTCTTCGATCACGGAAAAGTTATTTTCCTACCATAGTTATTCTAAATCAATGACTTAAGGACTTCCTTTTTATATTTATATATCTTTTGTTTTCTCGTAGTTTGATCGCAACAATGCAATACATATTCTTTGAAACACATAAAGATATTTAATTGAGTTATAAGGTCTCCAAGAGTGACATTATCCCTAACTTCAATTCTCATTTTTTACTCTTATATGCTTTATTTTCTACGTCACACTACGACATTATTTTTAGCATTGCCTTGTACAAGGAGTTACGAAATTTTTGCCTAACCTTTTGAAGACATATATGATTAAGATACTTGAAGCTACACACAAACCCTAACTTAACATCCGAGTCAACTACAGTTTAGATTAGTTCCAACTTCACCTAAGGGTCTACCCCTCAACTATAAATGAGGTTTAAGCGAGAGGACAAATTTATGTTAAACCACCTTCAGAGAGGGCCAAGGTGTTATGTTGAGAGAAATCATGGTAACACATTAAACTGTGCTGAGCCAAGGGGAGTTTATTAACAAGAGTACAAGGGAAGGAACAACTATAACCTGATCTCCATTTATGTCGTTTGGATCAAACAGGGATTTCATTCGATGAATAACTTTAATTTTAAATATATCTTAGGATGATAAGGTAGTCTGCTAGGCTATGAAGGAGGAGTTAGATCTACATACTCCTAGAGAATTTTGACTGTGTCGCTCCTAACAGACAGGTTTAAGACAATATCACTAAACATACCGACTAAGATGATAATCCCATTCTTGGGTTCTTGTTTACTAAAACTAGGAGGTTCCATCGAGTGCAGAGATTAAGTTCATCCTACGGTTTTCAATGTTGACTATGGTAAGGAGTATCACACATGAAAACAGGTTATACTCCGATATTGGACAAGGGTAGAGTGTTTTGATTTAATTCACTTTATTACATTTACCAAGTATGAAAGCACAAGATGACTCATTGATCATTTATTGAATATTGAATATGCACTACAAGATATTACTCTAAATTGATTTACTTTATATAAATATCAAACCTTTTTACCATGTGTACTATAAATCAACATTTAACCTAAGATTAAATGCACATTTCCTAGATGTCCTTGAAACTAGCATCTTATACATAACAACAAATTATCAAATATAACCTTCTGTAACATGATATTAAATTATACATTTATCCATTTAACAATGAGCTATATAAATTACAATGAAAATAATTAAATTACACATCGCCTTTTTCGTCGTCATTCTTCCATCCTACAAAACCCACATGAGCATGATATCAACGATAACTTGTTGGCATGGCATCCACCCTAATCTAACATAATTGTCATTTTTTTAGTTTCCCATTTGCATATGATACTAATTTCATTTTGCAATCGAAATAAAAGGTTTAGAGATAGGTATTCATTACATTTCATTTTACTTTATTTTGTAACCTAGGAGAGAGAAAGAGAAGGGAAGAGAGAGAAACACCATTTTGTCAAAAGTTCTATTTCACACAACAAGTTACACTATAGAGTTTTAAACAGTTATTTACATGTGTCAAATGTTTCCATGGTGGTTTGACAACCCGACAAGGGTCCCACAGCTTTCTATTTTTACCTTTTCTTACTAGCTACAAGAACGCTCAAATAGGCTCGGAGGCTAAGAAACCACTTCCAAAAATTATCTTCCGATGAGAATGCACACCACGATCAACTTTCTACGTATTACCAGATATACCAAGTGTTCATAGCAACTGGCAGAATTGGGAAAAAGTGAATAGTTTACGTTTAATGGCTAGTTTTCCAATGCTGCTGGTGGTAGTTGACCCAGTTGCAAATGAACAAAAGTTAGCTCGAGGGCCCAGAAAAACACATCCATAACTGATGTTTGATGGTTGAACATGCAACGAGACACTTCCTACAAGTTCCCCTATATAAGGAGAATTCATCAGAGTCGATGGGACTGAGAACTAGAAAACCATATTCAAATGGTGACATGTCAAAATTGGTCCAGTTGAACCTCGTCAAACTGTGATTGGAGGCCTACAAAATGGCTTTGCTAAACTATCTAGAAAAGTGATTTTCCCTAATATGAATGTTCCATGAAATTTTCTAGTATAAACACTAGAGGTTTGTGAATACGGGAAATAATTTCTCTATTCAAATGGCGGTTCAAAATGAAAGCCAACTTTCTAGATTTAACAATTTTGTAATGCTGTAAACTAGTGTAACAGGGCTCCTATAAGAGCGTCAAAAAGATCACATATGTTCATTCAGGGTCAATCCAGATGTCATGGTGAATCCTCACATAACAAGGTACACAAATGATGCCCAACATCTCATTTTCAGAGTTCCGAAGGGTACTTAATGAGTCTCCAAAAAATGCAAAAAATAACTATTTAAAATAGGGAGAAGGTCAACATTATTACTGGGAAGTCAATCTCGTCTTGGCGATCAAACAATGTTGTAGCAAACCAATTGGGTAGTAAGTTTTCTACATCACCTCAGAATGAGGGTGGAAGGTCATATTTTAATGCAAATGGTTTATTTGACTTCGTGAGTTTCGACACGACATTTCATTGTTTTTGGAACGTGTTGAAATAAACATTAACGGTATTAAAATCCTAATATTTTAAAATTATATTAAGTTACAAAAGAGAACTAAACATGAGAATTATGAGAGGTAAGGGAAGATGAACCATTTCTAGAAGGGACGGAGTCGGTCAAATCCACAGGCTTCAGTTCAGCATCTTGCTTGGCACTTCGTCAACCAGTTCACGAGCCTAGATCTAACCTCCACCACGTCACACCAACTTCCCGATCACTTGAAGTTTTCCAACAGAATAAGTATTTTCTTGTGCATTTCTAAAACCTTTTGAATAGATCCATTATGTGCATATCCTGCAATCTTGACATTCTATGAGACAACATTTCTTTGAGGCATTCTAACAAACATTTCACACGCCTTTTCCACAAATCCATTTTGTACATTTCATGAGATCATGGCACTCCATGAGAATAAATTTCTTTGAGGCATTATATCAAATAGTTCACGATCCTTTCCAAAAAATTCATTTTCTACATATCATGCAGTCATTATAGTCCAGGAGAACACATTTCTTCAAGGTATTTCATCAAACACTTCATGTGCATTGTCCATGCTACCACATTTTGCATACATTACCAGGGAAGTTCCAACTATAGCATCTAACATAATTTTTCTAACCTTTTATGCTTTGATGGATGTCTATTCCATGTTACAAACCTCCCATTTTGGCATAGGCTGGAATTACGCTAGTAAAGGAAACTCAGCATGTTGGAGACCTATTTGTTGCATGGTGAAATAGTGTGCCTACCTTATGAGGAAACCCACGCCTTTTGTAAACTGTCGCCCTCAAATTCCATGAGAAGATGTCTCGTTCTTTCATTTGGTCAACATAGAAACAGCGCCCCCCAACGCACTTGTAAACTACAACATCTGACAACATTCCTCTATCTTTTTGCTTTGATAGGTGTCCACGTAGGTGTTTGGCGTGGGCTGGGAGGATGCTGGCGTAGGCTAGAAAGCTCGGAGGGGGCCACACAACCCTGACACTCCATGAGAAGACATTTGGTGCGGCATTTTTTGACCAAAAAAACAAAAAACAAAAAACACCCAAAGCACATTGTTTGGTGAAAAGGCTGCGACCATGTTTTCCTGCAAAAACTGTGACCCAAGAGCTGGTGCAGAGCTTCCATCCTTCCCCCATGGTAGTGGTGGCTTCACTTCCTTCAGCAACAAAGATAGACAAAAGAAATCTCAAAAGAGCCCCCTTTGCCCTAAAACCGCCCCAAAACAAATCATGGGCTTTCTTTAATTTTAATTCTTTTTATTTTATTTAACATTATTATTATTTTAAATTCATTTAACTCATTTCATTCACTTTGAAAATCTATTTCATTATTAAATTAATTTAATATGTTTTCATTATTATTATTATATTTTATTTTGTTACGATATTGCCATATAACTCCTAACGTAAATCCTTACCAATGATTTGATAGGGTTTACAACCAAACCCGTTGATGATCTGGATAGTCAAATCGATACCTAAAACATAGAACAACACCATGTATACTATTTATAGCCGGCCCGTAACTAAATCTTGACCAAATCAATAATAGCAAGAAATGACAGTTTGAAAGAATAATTATTATTATGCAGGTGTTCCCTCTAGTTGGTCACGCCCCAACAACATCCAGTCATTCTTCAAACCACCTATCGAATTCGGTGAAAGATATTTTTCCTTAATAGGGTAATCGAAAAGGTGAAGCAAGCAAGGATCAGCAGGAACACAATGACATTAAACGCTTAGTAACACGGTCATTGAAGAAGAAAAAGAACAATGGTGAATGGGGCATTACACTCATAACTTAATGGTTATAACCCTTCAGGTTATTTAAATATTGAAGTGGGCAATAATCAGATGTATTGTATTACACCTGGTTAAAACATGGATTAGGAAGTGAGGAAGGGAGTTACTAGACTGGTTAAAAGTTTCTCATAAATAGAAATACTTTTCTCTGTGGTTTTTTCCCTCAGGGGTTTTCCATGAAAAATTTTGTGTTCACGTGTTTTTACTATGTGATTTATTTATTTATGGTTTATATTAATGTCTTATTAAATGTTAGAAATATAATTTAATATGGCTATTAATCTTCATAATACATCACCAATGGGGTTTGGGTGGATCGGTTAAGACAAACGGTTATGTCCGGATCTACCCAGGTTTAAAACCCCGTTGGGTACAATCCCTTCAGGGTGGTTTATCAGTGGTGGCGGGTGTTGCATCACCAACGGTTGTGGCTGGTGGTTCCTTTTAGTAATAGTGGTATTTGCATCATCGGCATTAGCATTGACAGTGGATGGTGGCTCCAAAAACAATGGTGGTGGAAAAATTGCATCATTGGTGCAGGCATCAGTGGTCGTGGTTTGTGATAGTGATGGATTAATTGTAATATCTTGTCTGAGGAAATTAGTTCTCTTAAGGGAGGGGACCTAAGAACCCCTGGTTTTAAGCTTCGATCAAAGCATTTAATTATTAAAAAAAGCTTCACAATACATCAGATTATGGCCCACTGCTATATTTAAATAACCTGAAGGGTTATAATCATTAAGTGATGGGGTACACCCCGATTTAATAAATAATTACTTAATTAATAACTAATAAAACCTAATATAAATTTTATATTAAATAATAAACAATATAAACTATATTCTATATTATTTAACTATAAACTAAATATTATGAACACTTAATATTATGTTCTAACATAATAAACTTTCAAACTTGGGTAATATTTTTATCATAATATAGCTTAGACAGGTTGTTGGTTCTGCAAGGTTGCTTGCCCCAACCAAAATCTTCATGCCCTATGCATTTTTATGTAGGAGAATCACTCCATGAATAAGCCATTAAAGCACTAAATTTTGGTTTTCAAGGTATGGTTATAGGTTCTTAGAGTGATTAGATGTTAGTTAGGTGTGATAATGAGATTCTAGGTTGTTCAAATTTTGAAAATCTCATTTTCACTCCAAAATGTAAAACTTGAATGTGGTATCCATTCCTAGCTTGTCATTGTTATTTTCATAAATCCATGGACTTGTAAACTTGCAAAAAGGGTGGAAAGAGGTTAAAAATAATGTCATTAGGTCTCTAGAACATATAAAGGTCATAGATGAGGTTATAGACCTAGAACCTTCCTAACTAACTAATTTGAGTCTCATATTCACTTGTATGAAATCTCAAAACAAGGGTTTACGGAAAAATGTGAGTCTAGTTCGGTGGAAAACTAACTTCTTGGGATATAAAGAGACATTTTTTAACTAATTCAAAGAATTCTATCAAAATACAGTCTCATAGTGTAAATATTTTCAAGAAAATATTGGAAGAACACTGTGTTTGGAACTATTTTTGTAAGTAATTCTGAATTATGGTGTGTTGTGCTCTTGAAAAATTATTTTGAGACAAAGTTATGAATAGCTTAGTGCTTGTTACTTGTGGCTTCCATGATGTAGGGGAATGATTCTTGATCTCGGACAGAATATAAGATGATTTTAAACTTTAGTAAGAGCATATGAGGGTTGTACTTTGGATTGATCATCTTTGTGTTATCTCGTGTTAGAGGTATCTTGTAATCAATTAATGTATTATTGATGTGCATGTATAATATTTGTGGTTTCATAGTGGAATTCTTACGCTCAGAATGATGGTAAAGTGTTTAAGGCTAGTGACAATCCTGTGAGTGAAATGCTCTGGTTGTTGTAGTTAATTCTTACACTCGCTAACTCAGATGGTTGTAACTCATGCATGTGGGTTGTGATCGTATATCAAAAATGTATGATAATTGATCTTAAACATGGTAATGACTATTTGAATTCTTGAAATTGGTCCTTCATATTACTTAAGTTTGATTTCTCTTGTAACTGGGGAAATTGACATTGAAATTTTGTGTGTGTGTGTATTGATTATGAGGTATATGAAGGGTCAACTTGTGGAAAGAGTGATACAACATGGAGTTATTGTCTTATAAGTATTAAACAAAGGAAAACTCGATCAAATCATTCTAACTAGATGTGAAACCTTGAAATTGTAATTGGAGATTGTATCCTCTGTCTTCCAACATATTTGCAGGCCTACTAGTTCCTGAAACGAGCATTCACAACCATTATTAAGAGTTACTGGTAATTATAATCTTTGCATTACTTCTATACAGACCTTGTGTTAATATTTTGGGTCTTAATTTGAAGAATGAACAAATTTATGGTAAAATAACCTCCCTCGGGTTTGTACAGTTAGGGTTTTAAAGAGAAGGGTAGAATAAAAACCACAAAACTATGAATCTAGCTCTGAAATCTTGAGGATATTATCTATTAGGATTACTTCAACTGTTAGATAAAGAAATTTCAATTTCCATTTATGGAATGTAAATATATTCATGACAGAGCTTATCTAGCTCAATTGCACAATCCAAAAGATTTAGGAAAGGGGGTCAGTTTACAAAATAAGTAGTGTTTTCATTTGGATACCAAGCTTAAGGATTTATACACATTTACATACTCTTGATGGGTGAACAAATATGTATTTATTACCTCTTGATACTTCTTATAAATGGAGTTATGCATAGTAGTGATTCTAAAATAGACTTAGCTAAGGGTTTAGAGCCAAATACAAAAAGTGGACTATAGAGAGTTACAATATGAGTCTGGATCTAAAATTTGGGGAACATCTTGAGGTTGGTGAGAGAGTGCTAATGGAATTGGTAGGGTCCCCCATGTTCTTTTAAATCCTCCTAACCATTATGATGTAGTGAAATTGGGTCTATACACCTTCTTAAGGGCAGTAGAAACAAAATAGAGAAAAATTGAAGTCTTGGACTAGTTGGAGGTGATTTTGTGTTGGAATCAATTTGTTTTGAGTGAATAAACAAGACACAAGGAGGAGGGAACACTAAAGAAGGAAAATTAGACAAAACTACATGTTTGTTCTAGCAAGAGAAATAGAATAGGAAAATTTAGAGGAAACTTAAGGAATATTGAATGTATATGATGTTTGATGACAAAATTATACTTGTATCCTAACTTGTATGTAGAGTTAGACAAAGTATTAAGCTTGGGAAGTCTTGGAGGAGAAAAAATACAAAAATCTATCTTGTTGAGAGGAAGGAAATTAGTCCAACAACCTAAGTAAGGTATGTGCACAGTGACTTTGAATGAAGAATGATCTTAGGTTGAATAAAATAGTATCATGGCTAAGGTATACAGTAAAGCCTAATGATCTTACAAGCTATTCAAGGAAAATTTAGACTTCATAATTGTTTGGTTATGCCATAAGGAAGCTAGTGAAAAGAGGAGGGAAGTTTGAGCTACTAAAAGTGAGTCGGATGTTTCTTTGAGTTTGTATAAGTGATGAAGGTATATCATTTTTGGAATAAGGTAATGAACAAGGTGTAGATCTGAGAAAGATCCATATAAAGTAAAATTGGTCAGAAATTAGACTTTTAATCCCTTTAAGCATTGTTAAAATCCCTCATTTTTTTATAGATTTTGAGATAGTTATTGACTTGTCTTATTAAATGACTTGAAGTTATGATGATGGGTGGTATTTGAATACATCATATTTGATATGAAAAATTAATTGGTAATACTTGTACCTTCTCTCCTAAAACAAAGAGCCTCAAAATATGATGTGCATCCTTAGTTTCACATTCATATCCCATGTGGGGGGGAAAATTATTAATTTTATGGGTTACACAACTTGCACAATGTGGTGATCAACTGCATATTTGGGGTCGCTTCCCCCAATCTAGCTATATTTCGTAATTTTACATTGTCTAATACATATCAACCCTCATCATCTATCCCCAATGCAATAAGTGTCTTCATATGGAGGCCACCACAAAACTATCTAGGATGTAAAACTCTTTGCTATCACACACCAATGAAACATAACATTTATTAGGTCCTTTATTATCAATCTAGGCTCCAATAAAATCAAACAACATGCTAAATATCAAAATACACAACCATGCATCTATTTCATCCATTTTTTACACTGGGTTAGGACTATATAAATATAGTCAGAACCATACAGGTTTGGTTTGAAACCATACCAAACTATATGGTTTTGCTACCAAATTGTATGGTTTTTTCCCTTCTATTCAAAACCAAACCATTATGTCTTATATAAGTTGGCGGTCTCAAATTTAAAAAATTTACAAAAACACTAAAAATCACTATTGCTTTTCATCAAAATTACAAGTTATAAACACTTAATAGCTCATCAATTGTCTATGAGTGAATGGCATTTGCCATTGGTAAAATAACCATAAGCGTAGGGATTCTTTGGCATGTGACATCTTATCTATCTTAGAACACAAATTACTATCAAGAACTGTAAAAATGAAATTACTATTTGAATCTTCTACCTTACTCTTTATAATAAATGGCCTCTTGGGCATATGGTTACAAATTCTTACCAACATCAACTAACCACTTAATATCTTAAATTTCTACTCTCCATATTTTGGTCTTGATTTATCCAAATTTTACACCGTTTATGGAATTGGGATTGTCATTTACCCTATTTTTGTACTATTATGTGATTCAAATATATTCTCACTCTATTTGGATCCTTGATCCTCTTTTTCCATTGTGTTATTTACAAAACATAAACCTATGATTCTATTGTAGATGTGATTTCTAAGTCACACTTTTTTGTGAATTCAATACTATTCTATCTTACTATACAAACATGGTCTCTATTTTTTAGTTTATATAAATTCAATTATCTTCTATCTTGTTTGAAATATATAGAATCTATTTCACAATTTCTAAAAATTCAATACTATTCTATTAGACACAGTCTCATTTGTGCAATTTTTACAAATTGAATTCTCTTATATCTTACTATATAGACACAAACTTTATTTCACAGATTTTACAAATTCAATACCATTCTATCATAAACAGACTATATTTCATAGTTTATACAATTATATTACTAGTATATAATACTCCATATCCACAATTTGTGTGTGTGTGTGTGTGTTTACTTCATAGTTCCTACCTATAAATTCACTTTATTTGGCCACTTTGACTTCTATATACAATTTTTTATTATTTTGGGAACTTTATTCAAGTCTAATGACACAATGAAAATCTATAATGACACTTTATTTTACCTCAATAAATTATATTTTCTATCATACCTTTCATTTAAAGGGGGGATACTATATGGGCTTTCTATACAAGGTCACCCTCTCCCATACAAATCAATACACAGACCTAATGACCAAACAATCAACTCTCGATACAAAGATGCACTGAATAGTAAGTTGTAAATGAACATGACATTACATTTATCATAAACATGGGGAGGGGGGAATGATTATTGAAAATAAAAAATATCAATACTAATTACTATAATATACTTGTGTAATGCATAGTGATGACTATGCATTGCTTTCAAACATTTGGGACCTAGATCTGTTTACAGAGGTATGGTCCCACAAAATGAAAAACATTACTTTAGGGAAATTATAAATCTTTGTGACACTCTTCCCTTTGTACCTATTTATCAAACATCTATTTTGGATTGATCAACTGAACTCTCTACAAATGCTTAGTGTAATCATCGTATCTCTAAATATGCCTATTATATCTATTACACCCTTCTGACACTTACATCACACTACTTCTTATCTATGCATATGTCACATTGGTGGCCCACATTTTTCTCCATGCTTTGGTCACTTTTGAAACACCTAATAGCATTCTTTTCTTCAACACTATCATGTACACTCCTTTTTTCCTTTACTAACATAAAGTAAGGAAAATGTAGACACTAATTTTTTTACAAAATCATTATTACATCATGTTTTTTAAATACTTCATATAGGTGGGGTCTTGAATGATGAAACTAATTATTATTGATGAAATTACTTGTTGTTTTAGTTTTACATCACTTAATTTGTCTTTTGATTTGTGACTTACTTGGTGCTTCTTTGTGTTTTTTATGTTGTGTCACAGAGATCTCTAGCCTTTGCAATTGAGTGTTTTACTTTTGATGACTTTAGTTTGAGACCATAAAAATGGGTCAAGATAGTAGTAAAACCTTAACCAATATTCGTGGTATTGGCCCCTTTGGTGTTTAGGTTATTTCTTCCTATTAGGTATCTTAATTACTCTTTTATCTTTCTTTTATTATGTTTTTGGTTATCTTTTTACACCACTAATATTTGAATTTCAAAGTGAGCAACTCCTATACATATAAGTACCACCTTAAACATTTATTATTTGGAAAGAAATTGTGTATGTATCACTTATTGAGATAATAAATGCTAATAAATACTATCTTCATACTTCAAATCACAACATAGGAGGGCATAAATCTATTTTTTCACATATACATACAAGGTTTTTATGGGAGAAAAGTAGCATAACCTGTTATTCGTGTGGAAGAAAAAGGGAAAATATAGGTCAAGGTTTTTAATTATGTGTACCCTCACACAACACTCTAGGAGAACAACATTGATTCTAAAATATATTGCAACAATTGGTGACTCACAAATGGGGTGATCATCAAGGTACAAGTTTTAAAGATAGGGTTATAAGAGAATACAAAGATATCAAAGTGTGACATAGGTGATGATAAATTGACATAAAAAACCACAATATTGTTATTTACATGTCCAACACCATATAATAGGGCTTGTTTGTAAAATCTATTCCTTATTATTTATATGGTCCTACCCCTAAAAACTAAGCAAACATAAGTTGATTTGGGTACACTCACAATTCTTCATCTTGTCCAGATATGTCAATGAAAGCGTCAATTTTATCCCGAGTCATGTAATTCACCTCTCACACCATATATATACTTATAATTACTTTAACCAATTTGGCATGCTTGCAATAACTTAGTTTCTATTATGCAATTGTAAATGATTGTAATATAACTTATTCATTTTCCTATAATATATATTCAATTCTATTTTAATTAATTATACTAACCCCATTTAATTAATTTATGGTTTATACAAATCTATCTTCTATTTATTATGCACTTGTATGCTCTATGCTCCATTTTCTCACATACCATTATTTGTTCTACACATCGATTTCTCATTACTCGTCTATTTTATGCTCAATCCATACAGTGTTTGCCATCCATATTGTTCCTTGGATGCATTAATTGATAAATCTAATGACTGGAATACATCTCTTATAACACATTTCCTGAAACACATATCACTTAAGATACTTTTTAAGATATATATTACTTGTGCCACACATTGCTTATGGCACACATTATTTATATAAACATTGTTTAGAGACACATTGTGTAAGCCACTTGTTATTTAAAATAAATGGTTCATTGGCATATATTTCTCATAACACATTGGTTGACACATATCTTGATTTGTATCATGTTCATGACTCATTATTTGTTATACATCTTGTTCATAGTACATTGGTTGACACAAATCTTAATTTGTATCATATTCATGACATATTCTTATTACAAATCTTTCTCATAACACATTGGATGACACATAACTTGATATATATCATGCTCATTACATATTTATTATTACATGTATTACTCATATCACATAAATTAATATATATCATGATCATCACACATTTATTATAACATATATTTCTCATAGCACATTGATTGACACATATATTGATCTATATCATACTCATGACACATTGATTTTTTACATATATTGATCATAGCACATTAGTTGACACATATCTTTATCTATATCTTGCTTATGTGACATTGATTGTTAAACATTAGATCACACATTTTCTGTGGCACATTGATTGCCACAAACTTGTTTCACACAACACTATCTATAATTAATAAATAATTCATTATTGCATCATAACGTAAACTTGTATTGTCAACTTTACTTGTCCTAGTTTAGTATGTAACTATATAATGTTATTGCACTCTCTAATTTGTAAGGAAAATCTCGTGCAATTTTATGGTTAAATAATCTTCATGTAATCACTTTTTTATGAAAAAAGTGGGGTTCTATTTAGGAAAGAGGCCTTTGTGCTCACAAAGTAGTATTTTAAAAATATTTTTTAGGAAAGTAAAAAAAAATGTACTATAAGAAGGGGGAATCTCTTTTTTTTTTTAAAGTTTCAAATAAAAAAGTTAAGGGGGGAGTAATTCTTTTTCTGCATTGAAAAATTACATTATATTTTTTACAAAATTTCTTAAATATTGTAAAATTACAAAATTTCAAAAAAAAATATTATAAAATAAAAATTATTTCTAAACACACTCACAAGACTATTTGATCTCATTCTCAACATTAGGTATATACAGTGCCTATATGTCATGCTTACAGGTAATGTTTTCATGTTGAATTATTACATCTAACGCCTAACACATATGCAACAACAATGTCTGAGCATCATCCCTATAAATCTTCAGGGAGAAATAAGGAAGCTTACACTTATTTTACCTACCTTCATTTCCCATTTGCAATGATCAAGAGATGTAAAAGTTGAAAGGTGGAAATTACATGTATATAGAGAAGTTACACTC
Organism: Taxus chinensis; assembly: GCA_019776745.2. Lineage (NCBI taxonomy): Eukaryota > Viridiplantae > Streptophyta > Pinopsida > Cupressales > Taxaceae > Taxus > Taxus chinensis. Next base: position 641,649,480 of record CM034149.1, read on the forward strand.
ACACATGTGAAATTCCATCTAAGCAAGTTTCATTGATAAAATGAATTGCTTGCACATAATATGTTAGGATCAAATATCACTCTTCTCTCACATATATTAACATCTCTATCACGTGCCATAAATTATATTGATAAGATGAGATTATTCCATGTATGAACAGGTATATTGGAAGTGTGCTATATATAGAGGTGTGGTGTATCAAACTAATGATATATAGAAACGAAAATTTGTTTTGAGTGATAAGAACTCATCCATTTCCTACAGTTTACAAACATGCCTACACATTCTAAAACATTTCTTTTATATATTTACAGCTCCTGAGAGGAGACAACTATGCTACTTGGAAAACAAATATTAGAACACAACTTGAATTTTAAGACAATAGAATGTAGTTGACGACTCTTTGGCTAGACCTGAAAATGATCATGTTGTATGACAACATTTGAAAGGGCCAATCAAAAGGCCAAGTTGATCATATAGTTTGGAGTTTTAGATGATGTGTAACCCCACATTCATGATGCTACAATGAATAAGGAAGTGTGGGATAAACTCAACACAATGTATGAGGCTAAGAATCAAAATACTATTCTTTACCTCCAAACTCAACTATAAAGTCTCAAGTTAAAAAGTGGAAGAATTTTAAAGGTGTATTGCAACTTTGAGGATGTCATTCCTAGCACTATAAGTGGAAGTGATAGATGCATCTATTGTACCAATTTTCTTGAGAGAACTACCACTTTCGACCTACAAGATCTTTGTGATGACTTTGAATATCGTAAGACAAACACCAACATTTAATAATTTGGTTAACATGTTTCAATAAGAAGAATCCACACATGGAAAAAAGAATAAGAGGAATTTGTTCTAATTTCACATCAAAAAGGGAAAAATCATATAAAGTCATTAAATAAACCCTAGAAGTAAAGTAGTTAGCAAAAATTGCAAGGGAAAGAGAAATAGAGGAAATTTTTCATTTGTGGTAAGAAAGGCCATGAATTAAAAGATTGTTGGTATCATGGATTTCGATAGGGTTCATCCAGTGGAAAGAAGCCAAATAACAAACAATCATAGTGATAGCAAACGAGTCTTATGAACAAAAAGGAAAACTGGAAGTAGAAGAAGCAACACAAACAAGGCAACATTGTTGATAAGGAGGACAAACCCTTTAACGAGGGCTTCCTTTATGCTACACAATCCCATGATGAATTAACTTCATAGATTTCTATCTGGTATGTTAACATGGGTGCAACTTGACACATTTGGTAGAAAAATTTGGTTCTTTGATTTGAGAGACACACCTAATAAAAACCATGTTTAATTGGGTGATGATAACTCCTATAGTGTCCAAGGTATTGACAACATCTCATTATAGTAATTAGTAGAACCAAAAAAGGAGTAAGTGATAGAAGTAATATCTAATTTGTGGTAATAAAGGCCATGAATTGAAATATTTTTGGTACAATGGATTCCAATAAGGCTAATCCAATGATAAGTGCTTACACCCTTTTTATGATTTATTAGATTTTTTTATGGGAATGCACAATTAAAAAGGAATGTAAGGTTTGATATTTGGTGTTATTCTGATTCATTAACTTCCAACACCAATCATACACGAATAGAATAATGTATTGGTACTTGCAACTAGTTTTTACAATATGCTACAATCATAAAAACATGAGAGGAGAGATGTACTTAGTCATATAGAGTGGTACAAGAGATATATGGATGCACTGACTGGATAAAATGAGAGTGATAGATATGTAGATGCTTTGTTTTGGGAACTATGACTAGAAACTACCTTGGTATGGAATTATACAGGTCTACCTAGAATTTTTGTAGGATCCTAGACCTTTTATAAGGTCTTAAACCTTCTTGGAATGAGGTTTTCTAACATAGTGTGCCCTTCAATGATCTAGAAATGTGCTTCACTTTCAAACCTTAAGTGTCACACAATCCCAAAACCATATGAAATTAGTTGGATGAAACTCAAATCCTTACCATGGGGGGAGAACCTTGCAATAATATTAGTTTTTGGTTTTAAGTGTAATCAATGCACTACCATAAATTTTCACTATTCTACATGATGCTGCCTCGAACTACATTTAGCTTTCCATATAGCATGTCATTTCTAGATAAACATGCACTATTTTAACAAATTGAATCACTTTTAAAATTACTTGAGATTATTGTGATCTTTCAAATAAATTATGTAGCTCACTCTTTGAGAGATTTTAAATGGGGGAATTTGAACTCATTGAATTTGTTTATTACATTAAAATTTTAGTAGTGTCTTCATTAAATAATGTGAGTCAGATTTGGGAAGATTTTTGAAACCTTGGGTTTCGTTTGTATGTAGTTGTAATGAGTGAGCCAAATTATTTCCAGGTGAGTAAATAAAATGATATAATATGGCTTATATATGACTCTGAAGGTAATTTTTCATTTAAAGGGTGACCCAGGAAGATGTACATACCCAAAAAATATAGTTCAATTTAAATAAAAGCATGAAGATGTGTTAGTCCAAGACCATACAGGTTGGCCAAGACTAAATTACAGATCTTGACCTTACTACATGGTTTTAGATAAGGATATGGTGAATGAAATTTGGAAGTTACATCATTATGGGAACGGTTTAAGGCCCAATTATATACACCTATATTCAAAAAGTGTTGACACATTAGTTTGTAAGAATAAACAAGTTGTGAGAGAGATAACAAGATGGACTGATTGGGGATAGGGTGTTAGTGTTTTTCTTATCCAAGAAGCATAGTCGTAACCAAAAATGTCAAAATGATAAGATGCTAAATTTGAGTGTCTACATTTTCCACCCCTCTAAGTATGAAATGAAAATTACATGCTCAAAGGAAAAGGATACCTGAGTGTGTACACATACTTTTTATTTGCTCATATATTTTATCATCCAAAGGTGTTGGTTTTGGTATGATCCATGATAAAACCTACAACACAAAGTATAGTTTATGTCCATAGTATAAATTAAGTTGTATTTCAAATGCAAATATACAATTTGAACTTTGTATAAGATGAAATAAAGAGATGTAAAACATAAAAGGATCATTCCTTTTGTATTTTACAGGGAAGAGTTATCATTTCCTTGGTTATGGTTGGAAATTTGGATTGTATTGTTGAAAATTTTGAAGGATTGGGGATAATAAATCCCAAATTGCCATGAAAAACAAAATAGAGTATTTGGTGCATGTAACCCAACACCAAATATAATGTATAAATAGAAAAAAAGGAGGTATTGATGTACCATTTAAAGGAAAAATAAAAGTTTTAGTAACATCAAAATATTCCCCTTAGTATGAGGATAAGAAATAATTCCTATGAAAGAATTTAGTTTACTTCATTAATTTCCATAACCCTACAGACCAAATCGTTGCGCAAATGATATCTAGGACCAATTCTATACACACACACACACGCTTAGGTATAAAATACAATGGGTTCCCCCATTCCCTTATCATGTTCTATAATTGTTAAGTATAATTGTTGTAGGACATTGAACTAATGATGGAGATGGATACTCTATATGCCCCCAAAACCCTAAATTTTGTAACCTAAAAGTGAGTACTTAAGCTGTGAGAATGGAGTGCAGATATTTTATGCCCTCTTGTAAACTAATTTTAGAAGTTTTTCAATTTAATAAGAGATAATGAAAAAAACATTTTATCCATAAGTGGAATATTTGAAACTGTAGAAATATGTACTATAACTACCCCCATGGAATAAATTTGTGGTAGGGTTCAAGAATATCCATAAATTGTGATAGACAGCATGTATGATGTTTAAACCTTGTTGATTGGCTAAATTTTTAGTATGTCAACATGTTTCTAAGGATTTTTTTCCTATATGAAAACTATGTTTCTGAACCTATACAGTGTCTTCTTTTAGGTGTAGAATATAACGATAATGAATGCCCCCTCTTTTGAGGCACTGTGTGATAAATAATTTGAACGTGCATGGTAAAAAGAATATATATGTAACCATGTAATTATATATCTAAGAACCTTGTATAATAGTGTTGGAATGTTCTAATTGGTGGTCACCTTTGAAAACTTGTACCTATACATAAGGGGGTGTTATGCATGGTGCAGATACCATGGTGTATACATAAAGGCACAAACAACTATAGCAATAATAGTAATAATACTAGTGATAATAACTAGAACAAATGATAGTAATAACAATGCAGATGTAATGAACTAATAAAGTTACATAACAATAATCAAGTGAGCCAAATAAAATAAATTAAATTTAAATAAGAGACATATCAAGGAATAAAGCCATAAACATGGGACAGCCACATAATGTCACAATAAAAATCAAGGAACTTAGACCACATAAAAAATAAGCAAGTGTTTTCCAATAAAGGAATGGATGCTACCAAACATAGGACACCCCACAATGTCACAAGATAAGAAATGAACATAAGACGGATACAATGAAATAGATAGGTAGTAACACAAGAAATTAAAAACCATTTATAGAAAACAATGACGTCAAATAGCGTGTAAAATTAATATAGTAAGTAGTTAGAAAGACACATGAAGCAAGAAATGTTATCAATGTAGTACATACATATGTGTTAGTCATGTTAGCTCAATACAAAACATGTACACAGTGTATGTAATCGATCATAGTGAGTTAGTATAAATGAACTATAACAAGAAAATAACATGTATATAGTGTAGAGGGATACCCCTAAGAGAAGAATGTAAGGAAACAATCAAACTCCTATTAAAATGTAATGACTTATGTTTCCTGCATCATTATAAATTTACCTTGTGAACACGTATGTGTAAAGAGAAGAAATATATGATATCAATTAAACCATAGTGACACACAATATATGTAATGTAAAGTGCTAAGAAATCAAGCTATGTGCATAGGTTATGGTTTTTTTTTTGAAAATATGTGAATGTTAAATTGTACTTTCATACTTAATCTATGTACAGGGAGAGGGGTAGTGTAAGAGCTACCCAATGAGAGCCTCATGAGGAGGAAAATAATATCTAGAATATATATGAGGATTTATCCTTGATTATTACAAATATTTATGCTCATGTGTGAGTGACACAAAAGGTGTAAGAGGTGTCATAGATATCTTGAGAGGAGAACCAAGTGGACTAGATCTAAGTGAAACAATGTGTGATTGGTCATACCTATGAGGAGGAATAGAAAATAAATAACCAATAGAGACAACATATACACTAGAATACTAATGAAGAGGCATGGGATGGTAAGAGCCACAAGATATAATATTTGCACTAGAATACCAATGATGGAACCTAGGAGGGAAAGAGTTGTCAGAGATAGTTTGTGAAGAAAAGGTATACCCGTAGACCTAGGAGGTAAATATATAATAGATATATCATGTGAAGTAGAAGGCATATATGGAGACCTAGGATGGAAAGAGCCACTATATATAACATGTGAAGTAGAAGGCATATAATGGGACCTAGAAGTAGAAGTAGGAAGTATAGAAGTATGGAGAGGAAAAATATGAAGAGGATCCTCAAAAGGGATACCTTAAATTATGAAAACTTATTGTTGATGAATAAAATTGACATATTAGTTTATAATAGAAGGAAAAATATTTAGAGGGTTTAACCAAGGGAGACATAAAAAAATGTCACCAGAGCTAAGAGTGGAAGCCACGAGAAATGGGACCTGTGTAGTGACAGAGCTAAAAATAATAGGTATCATAATATGTCCATATATAGAATTAGAATCATGTGTGATATGATTTTTAAAATACCTAAGATAATGAAGAATATTGAGGATAAAAATATCATGCTTATTATGTGGATCAACCAAAACATTATGTGTCTGTACTTTATTCATAGATGTGTGAATATACAAAGTATCTATGACAAAAGTATCATCCACATTAGAGTCATCAAAAGTAATAATCATGTAGAATGAGGCATAGAAACAACAACACCAATATTTTCAACTAATGGGTGATTATAAGAAGGTGGAGGTGGCACCACATCATTACCATTATGAATTTTTGAAGTATACTTTTCAGTTTTATGTTTACAAAGTGGATCATTTAATATTTTTAACTTTAGATTATCATTGGTAGGCTTAGAGGATTAAGTGTGATCATCCCATTCAATTGCATTTGTATCGATAAGATCTTATATAACATATTTAATATTGATACATATATTAGTGAGGTGACCAATGCATCTATGATAGTATTAATAGGAATTAACATCAAAAATATTATTACGAGGTGTGCTCGTATCAACCTTGAGCAATGTAGGGAGAGGTACAAGGTTACAATTAATTTATTTTTGTATCATAATATATGGAACATTACATAAACACGTAAATTACCATCATTCATGGTGTGAGTGTAGTTTAGTAGTTTAGGATATGACTTTAACAATGTCCTTAGTAGTATTCTTTTTATCATTAGTATTACCTTTGAATATAACTTTACTTGGAAGTTTGGAACTATATGTAATATAAGAACTAGCAACATATTTAAGATTATTCATATGTAGAAAATTGGCCTCATGTAATTTGATTTTATGGAAGATATGATCAAATGAGGTGAACTTATTAAATAAAGCTAATTCTTGAAAAGGCTAAACAATTTTTTGTGTGTGAAGAGATCATAAAGTTCTCTATCAGCCAAGATATTGTTAATTTTAGTGTTCATAGTCTTGTAGCTTAAAACATAATCACTGATGTTCTCATTAGATCATTGGCATACTTTGGACATTTGAGCATAGGGCACTTTTTTCCAATATTAATAGAAAATTGTGCAAGAAAATGATTTGACAAAGTAGTGAAATATCACATAGAATGTTTGGGGATTTCATGGAGCCATTGTAAAACAAAGGTCCTTCAAACTTATAGGGAATAGCTTTGTAAGAAAATTTTGCCACATGTAATTATCGAAGGTGTTATATGGGGTCACTCTTGCCATCATAAATACGAATCTTATGAACAATGAATCCAAGATTTGAGGGATAGGAAACCACATCAAGTGCAAGAAAGTTATTAAGAAATTGATTATAATCCATGGTATGATAAGCAACATATACACCTTGATGTAATTTTAGGATTTGAGCTTGTAAAGAATGAACAAGGGTATAAATAGCCCATGTGCTAGAAAAAGAAACATGTGATCCATTACACTTGCATGGAGGGACAATGGTAGATGTAGGAAAAACCAAAGAGATATTAGGTGTTGAGATATGAATCTCCCACATATATGTGGGCCTTATAATGTTAGGGATAATAGATGTCTCAATATTAGATTTCATAGCATACTTAATTTTTTCTGGGAAATATATAGGATAATTTTAATATTACCATGATTTTATCATAGGAAATGCGCAATATGTTGTGCCTCATCCTCAAGAAGGCCATGAGAATGGTTATCAAAATTAGTGTTACAGCCTTCTCCTTGTACATGGCTGGTGATGACAGTGAAAATGAAATTAACAAAGAAATCAATAGTAGAATACAAGCCAATGGGAGGGACCATAATGCCATTTTTTGTACAAACATAACCATAATAATATCTCATACTATAAGGAGAATGATATCCCTTAGGATTAAGGAAAATATTACATAAGAGTTGATGATTAATCTTGATCATAAATACAAATACAAATACAACACCAATAAAAAATGATAAGATCATATAAAAATGAACCCTAGGAGATCTAGGGTTTTATCCAAAATGTTTGATTCATGATTCAAGTTCACCAAACATTTAAACCATTTTTATGATTTATTATATTATTATGGGAATGAACAACTGTTAAGGAATGTAAGGTTTGTTACTAGGGGTTATTCTAATTAATTAAATTCAAAAATTAAGCATACACTATCATAATAATCTATCGGTACTTGTAACAAATGTTTACAATACGCTACAAGATTAAAAAAATAGGAGGAGATATGTACTTAGATAAAAATAGTGATACATGAGAGATTATATGCACATATTGGATAAATTTAGAGTAATGAATATGTACATGCTTATTTTATAGGAGTTGTGACTTGAAATTGCCATGGTACTGAACTATATTGGTCTTTTTAGAATGGTTTTACAGTCTTGGACTTATTGTATAGTCTTGTAAATACTTATAATGATGTTCTGTAACTTATTGTTTCATTTAATGATATGTAAGTATGATTTGTTGTCAAAACCTAAATATAACACAATTAAAAAACCATTTTGAATCAGAAGAATGGAACTCGATCCATAATCATGGGTGGAAGACCCTATAAGAAGGTTAGTGTTTGGGTTGAAGTACAATCAATGCACCACATACATTAGTACTACTCATAATATACCTCAAACCACATGTAGTTATCCACCTAGCATGTGATTTATATATGAAAGTAACTAGTTAACAACTTGAATCACTTTTAACATGCTTGAGATTATTGTGATCTTGCTAATATATTGAGTAGGACTCTTTAATTCCTGGGAAATGAGGGAGGTTGAACTCTTTGAACTTTTTGAGTGCTTTAGAACTATATTACTATCTTCCCTAATGAATGTGCATCATCTTTGGGAAAATTTAGACAACCTTGAGTGCCTTTTGTATGTATTTGTAATGAGTGTGCAAAGTGATTTGTTATATGCTTGTTAGGTGTGTAAATGAGGTGATGTTAACTTTCTTATATATTGTTCCAAAGGTATTTTTCACGTAAATGCCAACCTAGGAAGATGAAAGGACCCAAAAAAGATAATACATTTGAAAGTAGAGTTGGAAGATGTGTCAGTCCAAGACTATATATGTCGGTATGGGTTGGATTCCACATCTTGACCTTATTAGATGGTTTTAGATAGGTACATGGTGTATTAAATCTATCATTTGTCTCATGATTGGCATTGGTTAAGGCCTAATTCTATTCACATATATTTAGAAAGTGTCGATGCATCAACATGTATGAATAAACAAGTTATGAGAGGGATAACAATATTTACTAAGAGGGGATAAGATTTGGGTTTTTGTCTTAGTCAAGAAGAAAATTCATAACCAATAATGTCAAAATTATAAATACCAAATCGGAGTATCTACTACAAGAATCCAAATAACCAATAATAACATCCTAACAAAAAAAAGTCTTCCAGGATATAAAACGGGAAATTGGAAGCAGAAGAAACAACAAGAAGAAGGAAAGATTGTTGATGAGGAAGACAAGACATTTGATGAGGAATTTTTGTATGCTACACAATCATGTGAGGAATCAAATTCATATATTCTATCTGGTATGTTGAATTTGGTTCAACATAGCACATGAAAAATATAAAATATTTGCTCTTCAATTTGAGATTCAAACCTAATAAAAACCACGTTTTATTGGGTAATGATATCTCCTATAGTCTCCAAGGTATTGGAAACATCTCATTACCACATAGAACACATGGATGAAAAATCATAGATATGTCCTAGGACTTAAAAAAAATATGTTCTCTATTAGTCAGCTATTGGAGCATAACTTGAAATTTTATTTTGACATCAAAGGAAATAAAAATATCTGCCTTATATAACATAAGAAAGAGAGATTTAATTTTTTTGCATGAGCATCTAGTGTTGGATACATGTTCCACCTTGATTTTGTTCCGAGCAACAATCGATAACTTCTAGAAAAGGATTTATACTCAATAAATTTTTGGCACAAAATATATGACCATGTGAGTTTTGGATACCTACCTACACCCATCTAGTATAATATGGTGGGAGGATTACCTCAAATTAAGAAACATACTGAAAAATCATGTAGTTGTATAGTAGGAAAACAACAAAAAGCAATATTTAAACAAATTACTTTTCAATTTTTTTGGCAAGTTAGATTTAGTGCACACTAATCTTTGTAAACATATGAGACCTAGTCATGCTAGGTGTCAGTACTTCATGCTCTTTTTTGACGAATAATCACATAAAATGTGGGTTTACTACCTTACGAAAAAATATCAAGCCTTCTAAACCTTTAAACAAATCAAAGTTCCATGGAAACTAAAATTGGTCATAAAATCAAAAATCTCTAATCATATCAAGGGGGAATACACCAGTGATAAATGAACATTTTTGGCTAAAAATGGTATCCTTCATTAGCTGACTCTACATTACACACCATTTATAAAATAGTGTTTTAGAAATATAGAATCACACTATCATAAAAATAGTGTGTTACATGATTGATGATTTCGGTTTGGAGAGAACATACTGGGAAGAAGTAGTAAAAACTCATATTTATCTTCTAAACACATCTCTAACGGTAACTCTTAATGGAGTGACTCCACAAGAAGCATGGTTAGGGAAATAAAAATCTATATCTCATCTTCATATTTTTGGATCCGAGGTGAGCATGCATGTTCCTAAAAAGAAGAGAAAAAACTAGATATGAAGTTAAAAAAAATACATCGTCTTAGGGTATAATGAACAAACATTAGGTTATAGAATCATAGATCCAAAAATAATAAAATTCTATATCAACAAATATGTTGAGTTTCAATGAGAAGATCAAGTTATATCCACCTTCCACAACTCACCTCATGAATAAATTAGTCGTATTGTAAAATAAAAAGGTGGCCTAATCTCTTATGTTGAAAGTGATAATGAGAAAAATGATGATGATCTAGAAAGTACACCACCCACAAGAACAACTCATAATATTCTTAAATGGTATATAAATGTGATATAGGATGCTAAGTTGGATGGAGTCCCATAAACATCCACCACTGGACTAAGGAAATGCATAAACATCGACCAATTTGGCTCTGATGAGTATAGTTGTTGAATTTTTCAAGACCTCTATAGTTCATGAATACTTAAATTTAAAACCTTTAAATGAAGCCAAGAATGTATAGTATCAGTCATTGATGAAAAAAACACATGGCATCTTGCAGACCTTCTTCCTAGGAATAATACAATGAGTTACAAATGGATTTTCAAGATAAAGTACAAAACGTATGGAAGTGTCGACAAGCATAAGGTAAAGCTCATAGAAAAGTGGTATGCTCAAAAAAAGGAAATGATTATGACGAAAAAATTTCTTGCACAACTAAGATGAATATGATTAGAATGATATTTTCTCTATCTACTTAGTTTGGTTATAAATTTCACCAGATGGATGTAAAAAGTGGCTTTCTAAATAGATATTTATAAGAAGAATTCTACATGACTTAACTAAAAGGTTTTTTCATACTTAAAAAATAAGAAAAGGTATACTCATCAAGTTATTGTTTGGCCTCAAACAGGATCCCTAGGAATAGTATATCAAGGTTCCAAAGGAATCCATATAATCCTAATCTCTACCTCAAAAATAAAGGGTGAGATTGAAATTATCATTTTCTATGTTGAAAATCTATTCATCACTGACACTTCAATGAAGGTGATCATACAACTAAGAAATATATTAATCAATAATTTGACATGACTGATCTCAAGATACTACAGTAGTGTCTTGGAATGGAAGCATGGAAAATGAAGCACTACCTTTTTGTGTCCCAAATTAAATATGCTAAGACAATACTTGAGAGGTTTTACATGATGGAAAATTAACCATTTGTTACAATCATGGAGGAAAATATTTATTTGTCTCATGATGATCCATAAACAAAATTTAATACCACTCTCTATCGGCGGATGATTGGGAGTTTCATTTACTTGACTTATACTAGGCTAGACATCAACTATGTTGTCATATATCTCTTACCATTCATATAAGAGAAAAAAAGAGCAATTGGAAAGAAGTAAAGCATATTTTGAGATACACCAAAGGAACCATGTATTTTAGACTGGAATACAAGAAGAATGATCAATTATTTTTTATAGGTTATTCATACTCAAATCGTGTAGGTAATATTGATGACTAGAAATCCATTTCAGGGTATGTGTTCTCTTTGGATTTGGCTCAATATATTGGGGAGTAAAAAAAAACTGTGTTTCTCGATATTCCATTGAAACAAAATAACATATTATAATAGTAGTTATATGTGAAGTGATTTTGTTACAACACATACTTGAAGGTTTTAGAGTACTAAAAAAGCAATATACTATCTTTTATGTGTTATCAAGATTGTTTATAGCCTAATGTTTCATGAGGTGATGAATTACATTGAGATATGTGTTCATTTGATACGTGAGCATATTCAACAACAAAAAATTCAACTCCGCTAGCTTGACAAAATAACAACGTGTAAATGTCATCACAAAGTCACTTGCATGGGATTAATTTGAGGCATTCCAAGAATATAATTCCTTTAATCTTGAAACCATGATGAATTAAGGGGGGAATGTTATGAATAAATAATTCATAATCAGATTGTAACTTAAACTTATATAGTCAACTTTACTTGATATTTACAGGTAGTCCTAGTTTAGTATGTAACTGCAACTCCATAATTGTTAGGGACAATTTCCTACAATCTTGTAGTTAAATAATATTCATGTAATCACTTTACAGTATTAAATACAAATCATATTTTATTCACTGCAATAATATCCACTGTAAACATTGGTCAATTTTTCATGGCGTTTCATAGGTCCTATGGATCAATTAGGTGTTATTTAATTTTTTTATTATTTTACTTCTCTACTATTTGATATTATGTTCTTAGATATGGATTTATATAGATTATTGGATATGATTATGATATACCTAACCATGAGATTAAATTTACTACTTGTTCTTAAATGATCAAATTTGATGCAAATTACTTATGGCACCATGTTTAGATTACATGTTGTTTATGTTTCAAATCCTCAATGTTTTGGTTATACGCTCTTTATAGGTAACACTTTATCATCTGAGATTATTTATCCTTTGTAGCATCCCTTGTATTAGAAGGGGCATTTTTTAGGCTCTTCTAGTAGTTAAGGCATATCATAGCCATAGTGATTTATGGTATACGATGTGACAATATTACCATATTTATTTACGACATACTACAAGTTTATACATTCACATAATTACACATATATCAACATCCCTTACAATCAAAATAAGTAAACCTAAATTATAAGATGAAAATAAGAAAACTTAAATGTTAATATGGAAACAAATAATTCCAAATGATAATATGAAAACTAGTAATCCTAAATGCTAAGATTATAGACACCGATTTTTGGTACCCTTGTCCCCCATCCCATGTTCAATCCTCTTCGTTATCACCTTGCACATTCATATTTTCCTCCCTATTCAAATTTCTATTCATCTCCTAAATACGTATGTCCCTCCTAAACCCCATTTACCCCTCTTATTTCCTATTATCATATATTAATTCATTTTTTATCCTATCATTATTTATGCCCCTTCATCCACATCTAAATTATATTTAATTACCCTTAAAAACCTATCCATTTTTATAGGATTCCATCAATAAATACCCCCATTCATGGTCCCTAAGATTCCCCTTACACACATTTAATATCCTCTTATCCTCCCCACTACCATTTATTCCCTCATGCACCATTAACTCACCCAAAATAGTTAAAACCCTAACTTTAGCCTCTTTAAGGCCCCCATTTTCGAGATAAACATCACCTCCACCACCCAAGTGGATGGTCTACCATAGTCACCGGTGACCCACTTGGGTCATCATCGACCTTATTAGTACACCTCTACCCCTCATCTCAAAAGATATAAAAATCTTGGGAGTTTCTGCTATCTTGGAGCTTGGTCTATTTTATCTTCCTCTTATGCTCAGTAGTCATCAATTTGGAGCTATCTTAGAGCCTCTTTGCATGCCCTCTATGAAGGTTTGAAGACTTAAAACTTTCTTAGAGACATCCCATCATTTTTATCACCTAGTTCTTATAGGTCTACAAGCTACCTTGGAGCTCTGTCATTTCATCAAACTCTCTTTGATCATCTTCATATCCCTTTTATCATCCATTTAGCTCATCAAAATCCCAAATCCTACCTTGATCACCATCAGCCTAGTCTAGTCAACCTGATCATTATCTTCATTATATTTACCTTCTATTGCATCCTCTTTGTTAACCTACCACCCTAACATTAGATCCAACCTCTTAGATAAGGTTCTAGGTATGTTTTCTGCTCATCTATTGATCAACTCTGCAATAGTTTCCATCGACTGTATGAATCAGTCTCGGTTCTCCATCGACCCAACCATGTTTGAATTTGTTTATCATAATTTACATTATCATATATTTATTTTAACATCTCTACCACATCTTAGATCTTTTTTCTCATATTGATTTGGTATCCTATTTATTCATAATTAGTTATCATACCTTTTTATCAAAGTGGGTTGACATCCATCCTAAAAATTTATTACTTCTCAGGAATAACCTTGTCAAGAAACCCACCATCTTATCTACTAATTTTTTTTTTTTTTAGCTTCTCTTTGTCATGTAGGTTATCAATCTTGCCATGGATAGAACTATTTTACGCCTTTATCTTTATCACCATCATCATCCACATCAGGAGTTAACCTTAAACCCTCCCATAGTTTCGATTTTCTTGATCTCTTCTATCACTTTCATTAACTTGAAACAAGAGTGAGAAATCTCATCAAAAAATTTGGCATGCCCAGTGGGACCACCCTTCTTCTTTGGTGAGTCCTTTCTTTATTATCATTATTTTTTATTTTCCTTTTTGTCCTTCTATTTCTACTAACTCTGCAAGTAGTGCTTTATTACTTGTGTGTTTTGTGGATTTTTCTTTCCTAGCTCAGAAACATTGTACTTAAAGTTTAAAATTAAAAATAAAATAAGGAAAAATCATTTATTCAAGTATTCCTCATTTCTCTTTGGGACTTAAAAAAAATACCTTCATGCTTGCTTACTCACATAATCTAAGTAGGTGGTAATCTTTTGCATTCACTTATTCCACACACATCCAAACTCACAAATCAATTTATACATATAAACATCTTCTACCATGTGGAATTATTGGGATTTCATCACCCAATAAGGAATCCACCATGGTGTTATATCCACGTTATATTTTTTTTGAATATCGGTATATCGGCTAAGATCCCGAAACCCTTATCATTGTTATGCGTGAAGTGTTGGGTAGGCCCCTATATCAAGCCACGTACTGGTAGTCATCATATATTTATGCCTCACGCACCCTCAGGTATATTAAGGATGTCATTCTAAACATCTAGAAACCATCCTTATATTGGTCATTTCTTAGGTTCCCTTTGAGCCTTTATTTTTATTCTCCACACTTTTCTAAATAAACAAGATAATTAACACTTTGTTGCATGATTTTTCTTTCCATAGTAATAATTAGAATAACTTCTCATTGTTTGTTTCGTGCTTGTTCTTACCCATTATCAGGTCATAAAAATGGAACATACAACCTCATCCAACAACATTTACACCTCCAACAATCTTTCTCAACAAACATCCGCTCTTTCCAAAGCATGCATATTCATAGTTTATACAGCTATTTCATTTTTCTTATGGTAGTTATCCCTTTACCCACTTAGATTCTCGAGTACCATGCATAAGGGCTAATGTTCCAAGGTGGTCCAGATGCATTCCAATAACTCCCAAATATTCACTAGACTCACTTCCTCCAAATGTCGAGGGGGTCATTTTGTGCTTTCCCAATATCAGATGGAAATAAACCTACAACCCCTCACTCTCTTAAAGGTTCTCAACACTTCCACCCAGCCATATTCCTCTTTGTTTCAATGCCTCTTCAACTTACCTTTCTTACACATCATTATATCTATACAATATTTCTTCTCTCTTTGCTTCCATCTGACTCAAAGCCTTCTTTTTTGACCACTTCCCCTATCCTTGTGCATGGTAGGTGTTTTTATCTAGCCATCAATAAGTTCTCACATCCTAATCCAATTACCAAGATTTTTATAACATGTGGAATTGCACGTAAGTACAATCATCTAGGTTAACCAAGAAACCTAAACTCAGTTTCTTCTAGGCATGAATACGTAGAGTTGACATAATTTAAAGTGTAATTCCTCAAGATGCCTTTCCACCAACAATCTATTGTGTGCATTCATGATGCATCTAATTCCTCTAATGCTTGATACTTACTCTGACTCTAGATCTACTTTTATTTAATCTTACTTCCTCTATTCTGCACGTGGATTCCATCTTGATGAGGTTATAGGATTTAGAGTAAAACCAACATTGTGGATGGTGATACCTTATACAATATCTTGGAAAGGTCATTAATAAGGCATTATGTGATCAGGGAATATATGGGCATTTTGAAGATATGTCTACACATAAGTACTTTACTAACATTTTTTTAGGATAAGGGGGGCATAAACTATTAAGATGAACAATTTTATGACAAATCCTTCAAATTAGAAGTTCTATTAGAGGTAAGGGTTGATGGAAAAAATATTAAGATATTTTTTGCCTTATTTTCAAGGAAAATAATCCTAATAATATTGTTGAAAAGAAATCATATGAATTCATTGATGTGAGGAGGTCTTGTTGTATATGAAGGAACAACTCAACACTAAAAATAAGAAAGAGCAAGACAAGATCACCAAGAGGTTGTGTAAGAAGGGAAGGGAAAGAACCCAATGGAGTAACCACATGTAACTTTCACAAGTCCAATGAATGTATAGATGTCAAGATGTAGGGAGCCAACTATTTTGGTAAAATAAGGTCAAGTACCATGGATGATAATACCAAAGAGGAAGGAGAGTGGAATAACATAATCATAGGAATAAACTAGAAAAATAACTTTAGAAGAACCAAGGTAAGGTGATGTCAGATTGAGAGAAAGGGAAATAATAATAATTTATTACCTTATTAATCACATTCTCAATCCATGAGTGACCAAGGTAGAGGTAAAATATGTGTAGAAGGAAGTACTTGTGAGGAGGCTCACAATAAAAGTATCCCAGTCATTAGCTTGGATGGATAATTGTTATTGAGGGAGAAGAAGAATGGAGGAACATGGAAAATCATATTTAGAAGAGGAAAATGATTAGGATAAAGCGCATATTGAAACCAAAAAAGAAAGGGTGACCAATTTGAAGGATATGACATAAGAATGTAGGATTTATTACAGAAACAAATAAAATAATACCTAGTGTTTAAGCTAGGGATAATATTTATTACTCTTATGTTAGGTGGTGGATAATTAATAAGAGGGAAATGAGTGTAGATTTTTCATATGGGAAAGCATTCTAAAAATTGGAAAATTTATCCCTTCCCAATAAGAAATAACATGAAGTTATTTATAAGGCTATTGATATGGCTGAAACTCATATCTATAAAGTGGAATAAACTAGTATGTATTGTCGCAACAACAAAAAAAATAGGCTTCTCATTCTGATTTCTTCAAATGATGTCTTGCATCCCCAAGGGATGAAAAAATTGAAGGTGGATGAATATATAAAGAGGTATAAATATCCTCTTAATCTAAAGACAAAAAAAGTGTTAAAATTAATTAAAGGTGTAGTTGACTCCCCTAGATCTAGTACTCTTTTTAGTGAGGCAAAAATAAAGAGGAAAATGACATAAAATACTACATGGTAGACATTAGAATAATGCACAAAAGAGAGGAAACAATTCCCAATTATTTTAAAAGACATTATAAAATTGGGAGGGAATAAGATTCCTAGTTCTCCTTCCTATGATTAATGGAGTTGGTTAGATGGGATGTTATAGTCCTAGAAACACATAATATATGATAAATTTTCAAAAAAAATTGTAGGGAAACTATGGGGTATACTTCCTTCTCCAGCAAGAGATAAAGATGGTTAGTTATTAGCTTGAGGATTCCATATTATTAATACAATAATTGTGTTGTTTTTTTCTCCATTATTCATTATAAGGGTAGAGCAGGAGATTATATTATTTTAATAAGATCAGGGCTCAATTTGAATCTAACTATGGGCACTCTTCATCTAATAGCATTTTTTGGGTTACCCATTGAATTGATGTTTGTGAATTCAAAATTTAATCTATATATACCCCCAATAACTATAATTATAGGATAAAATGGGATTATTTTGGATAAGGTCCTTGAGCCACATGATTGATATACATGTTTTCACATGGACAACCATACTATCACCTAACTATGTCAAAAAAATAAAAAATGAATCTAATGGTGCATGGTGCATAGAAGAATATATGTCTAATAGATAACCAGTAACTATGCCACCGATATAAGGATAATGTGCATAACAACTAAGAATCAAAAAAGTAAGAGTAATTTTATATAAAATGAAACAAAGAGAATATTTATATAATCTATACATGTGTGTGTGTGTGTGTGTGTGTGTGTGTGTGTGTGTGTGTGTGTGTGTGTGTGTGTGTGTGTGTGTGTGTGTGTGGTGTGTGGTGTGTGTGTGTGTGTGTGTGTGTGTGTGTGTGTGTGTGTGTGTGTGTGTGTGTGTGTGTGTGTGTGTGTGTGTATAAAATGTAAATATTAAAGGGAAGGATATGCTATGATCATCATCATTACTATTATTATCAACAAGTAAAACCACATAATATTTATAATGAATTTTAAGGGTTTCATTGACGAGTGATTTAATATAAATTAAATTAAATATAATTGCATATTAACTACTGTAATGAATGATTTACAAGTAATATAATATAGTAAATGGACAAGAAATGTGAAACCATAAACAAGTAAGAGGGAGAAGGTGACTTAGCTGGTTACACATAACCTAGAGATGATCTGGGTAGGTGAATAGTTGAAATATACTGGAAGCAACGTCGTCAAGGCTTGTTGGAGGTTTTGAGACCTAGAAATGTGTAGGACATAAGTGTCCATGGGAAGATAGGAGTGCCCGAGCACTACTGACTAGATCTGGGTGCTAGTGTCCAACCAAATGCTCTGGTTCTATTCTTTTTTATACATGATGAGATTCATTTTTGATCTTTGTTTATTTCTCTATATTTTTCTCAATGTCATTGTGTACACCTTTAATATGCAAAATATATACCTAGCTACACATACCCATAAACCACATAAAACCTAATAAAAAATATGTAGAATGGGGAGTCAGACTTACCCCGAAAGTCACCCGAAGAATGAACTTAGTATTGAGTTTTGTACTACATCTCAGAATCTATGTAGTGTTGTGTGAATGTGTGTGTAATGATGCCCTAGGATTCCATGTGCAAGTTACATAACGATAGCAGGCTAGATCTAGAATGTAATAAATTTATAGAATGTGTGAGATGGAATAAAATAGGCTTTCCAATCCTATGTTGTGTATGCAGAGTGGTGCAACCCTTGTCCCTTATGTGGATGTGATAT
Source organism: Taxus chinensis (assembly GCA_019776745.2). NCBI lineage: Eukaryota > Viridiplantae > Streptophyta > Pinopsida > Cupressales > Taxaceae > Taxus > Taxus chinensis. The sequence continues at coordinate 641,668,728 of CM034149.1, forward strand.
ATGGATGCTCTGTAATGTGGTTTTTCCTTTAGATGTAAGCTTATGTGATATTAAATAATGCTAGTGTCTGGCCCCTTATTTGAGAGCTATAACTATGTATATATGGTTCCCTTGTTTGAATTTGTTAATTGACAACTAGAAGGTCAACCCAAAAGTATACAAATCCCAATAAGTAAAAGAGACCCAAAAGAATGAGAAAATGGGAGAAATGGTTAGAAGCACCTAAGAGGGAAAAGAGCACTTGGGCGCTAGTGTCCTAACTGAGTGCTAATGTCTGATGTCATAAAGGATAAATCAATCAAATATTGATAGGGTTTTATGGTGTGTAAGGTCAATAAAATTCTAAGAGACGAAACAAAAGACCCAAAAGACATTGTCAATTACTAGTTTTCTTGCTTAGAAATCATGCATATATTAGTATGCTCTAGGACCTAGAAATATACCCAAGTGCATATATTTTCTGTCTACTATTAGAATGAATTGGTAGATTTATTCTAGATATATTTTAGTAATTAATAGCTACGTATGAATTTACACATGTAATTGTACAAATAATGATGTATTATTTTTCATTATTTGGTGAATATAATGGATATCAAGGGTTTATACGTAGATCTTGTATATTTTATGGAATTATTATGTAAATTAGTGTATATCAATTAATAAACATGTGTTCTTATGCATATGTGATGTGGTAATATTTAGGGTTAATTAATTGTCAGTATTAGTTGACATCATTTCTATGGCTATTTCGTGTATGTCACTCTACAAATAGGAGCTCATCTTATCTTCTTTATTATTATTCATGTGACATATTAAAATTTAATCTTCATTTAAAGTGCCAAAATATATATATTTAATTGGTGTATCATTACATAAAATATTAGGCTAATAAATTAAGCCAAGCTACATATAGAGAACTAACTTTTGGAATTGAGTACTAGATCCTATAACTTCAAGGATATGTATGAAATCATTAACAAGGAATATAATATGATTGAAGATAAAGAGGAAAATATGGATGTACACCTCTTTGAATGGAAATAAAATGAACAATTTTATTATAACAGTATGAAGAGATATCTAAGATTATTTGACCTCCTTTTTAAGGGGAAGAAGGAAAGTAAAGGGATATTGTACATTTTGTGTAACTAAGGGATATTGTACATTTGTGTAACAATTATAATGGGAGAAATGTATGTTACTCAAGGTTAGATAAATTTCTAGTTAATATGGACCATTTCCTTATCTCTCTAGTAGATAAAGGAAATATTTTAATTGTGTTATACTATACTGTGTCGGACTATCACCATATACAAAAAAAATTAGGTCTCTTTTATACCTTTTTTTTATAAGGAGTGGAAAGGCCTATACAAACTCAATGTTTCCCACTTGAATGATCCATATTTCTTGGATAGGTTGAATGCCTCTTGGAAAATTATTTAAATTTTATCTCTCATCCCATCTATAAATAGTAATTTTAACCAATGCATTACCTTGTGCTTTAACTATATGAGAGGTTATGGTAAGGCTAAACTAAATATAGAAAAAAGATAAATAAAACACTAGCATTTACAAAAGGTTACATAATACACCTATGTACCTCTTTAAAAATATGATTTCTATTAAACACCAACATAGGGTTATTCACACTAATATTTCTCAATGGAAAATGATTATACCCAAAATAATGTGGATAAAACATGGAGACAAAGGGACTGTCAATTTCTTTATAATTATGATGGTCGAACATGTTAGAGAGAATATTTAAGTTTTTGTTGTTGTAGGGTTATCTATGATGATCCTCTTAATATAAAAATATTTCTTATCATTTTACTAAAATATTTTGATTAAGGGTGATACCTTAGATATTTTCAAAAATAATAGGAAAATTAATACTAGGGTTGTTCCTCAAAAGTTCCCAAACAATACTTCTATTGAGCTTGATAAAATCATTCAAAGAGATGAAATCAAGTTTTTTCATTGAAGACGTGAAAGTGAAAATTTTATAGGAATTGATTGATTCCCAACTCAATTTAATAGTTACAAGAAGAAGTGTATTTTAGATTATTTATTCTCTGAATACTATGATGTTTTGGAGGTTATAACGTTGGGACACTAATTACATCAAGGAATTATCAAACTTATTCCACAAGTGGGTGACAACAATTAAATTAATAATTGGATACAAATCACTCTCCTAAATGCTTCTTGTATGATCTTGTAAAATTGATAGCCAGTATACTTTATAGGGTACCACTAGAAGCTATCAGATTTAAACAAATGGGATTTGTTGAAGGTAAGCTTATGATAAAATTTTGACCTTATGCTAAAGAACTTGAGTTTTGGTGACAAATTTTGCATAATGGTGTCATTTATATTTTAGTTTTCCTTTGAGCATGTTATTATTAATGGATAACTCATTGAACCTTTTTTTTAGACATAAATTATAAGGATTTTCCCCCTCACCTCTTTCTTACTCATTTTTTTATGTTGAATATTTACATTATCTATTCAAAATTGCAACATGCGGTCCCCCTTTTAAGGGAATTATGCTTCCCATAAATATGAGATTTTTAATATTCAATTTTATAATGACGCGTTCTTATTTCCTAAGATTGACCAAAATAATTTTCATCAAATTGGTATAAGACTTGATGTTTATCGTAGAGCTTAAGGATCAAAAATCTTCAACTCTAAATATTATTGCTAGGTTGAGATGATTGTTTGCATGATTGGATTTACTCACTTGGGTGGCATTTCTGAGGCCCCACCAATATGGTCATGTATTTTGAGATCCTCTTTTACATATCCCCTCCTATAAAATAAACTTGGTAATGGGTTTTTGAAAAATATCCAACAGATTTACTAAACGGCATAGTTCTCAGTGGAAATCATATCTACTTGAAGGTCCTCTCTTCATTTTCTATCTAGTATTCATCTTTTTGGCTCTTCTCCAAATATCATTTTGAAAAGTTACATAATATTATTAAGGACTCTCTATGGTCATAACAAAATCATTGTAATAAGAAATATGTCACAAAATAGGAAATTTTTTACATCCCTAAAGTCCTGGGAATTCTTGGGATAAAAAATCTAACGTTGTAGGGTTTTCTCTAAAAAATAATTATATATGGATACAAATTATGGGTAATGAACCATTCAAATTTTGGTAAGGTTTAATACATTGAATAGTACTTCAAAGGGAAAGAAAAAATGGAATTTTCTATATATGATGAATATATTTTTTGGTTCATTCCCATCACTTCTATTCGATCCTTCATTTTTTAGTGAGTTTGGAATGCATTAAAATATGTGAATTAATTAATGGTTAGGTATCATATATTATTTTTTTGGACACTAGATGTCATGGATTTAGATCACTATGGTGGAGTTGCAGTACCCAAAATTTGGTCATATGGAATTAAGTAATATCACTTTCACATTTATTTCAACATTGTCCCATTTACCTACTTATTACCAACTTAAATATTCATTTTTTATCTTGTAACTTGATTCCACTATATCACACCTATTACCTATCTTAATTCTTCAAGAATCAGTGCAAATTTTACTAAGTAATCTACATATTATTAATAACTTATCTCACATATTAGATATGATTTCAACTTTATGTTGGAAATATTTGTGGCCCCATGACAGTTATAATCCATGAACTTATATGTAAGTTATGAACCAAAATTTTCCATTTACAATAGTCATCTTTTCAAATATATAAGTTATCTTGATTGGCATATGTGTTACATTTGGGTCAATTGAGCTAAAAAAAAATTGAGTCAAATTAAGAATTTGAGACAAATGACTCTCATAAATTCTTCTTGTAAGCTCTTGGAAAAAGTTTTATCTAATATGCTTTCCAAGGTACTACTAAAAATTATCTCAGTTACATAAATGATGTTTATTGAATTTAAGATTAAGATATAATTAATTTTTCATTCATTAACCTTATGTTATACTACTTGGGTTGTGGTGAAAAAAATTTAGTAACGGTGTTAGTTATATTTTAGGTTTTAGTGGTGTAAATCAACTTTTAGAAATTAATATGTTGTACATTGAGCTATATTCATTTAATTATCAGACCAGGGAGCATCGACTTGAAATATTGTCAGTGATGTATGCACAGTTACAGTGATCTAAGAGGTTGGAAAGGAAATAACAGTCACTTATAATAATGTTGAATAGTAAAATAAAACTCAAACTTGAAAAATAGACTACTGCTAAATTTTATTACTGAAACAAAGTTATAGATTTAGAAAGTAGATAGCTCCTAAGTAAATATGCATGAAATGAAACAATGGAGGGGATGTTGTAAAACCTCAAGTGGGCCCTAACTTGGGTTCTAATCCCTTCCTAACTTTGTAATAAAGAACTAAACGACAGAACTCAGATATTTATTGATTTTCAAGAAACATTACATCTAGGAAAAAAATATCAGAGTGATTTATTTCTCTAATTCCAAATCTGACTCTATAACTTAATCTCTTAAATCTTGACTAACTAAATTTTTACAAGGCACCATCACTTTCCTTTATATCCTATCATTTACAGCACGTGAGAAGAAGAAAAATATAACAAGGAGGTATTTAATAGAGAAAGTGAGATATCTTTAAAGAACAAGAGAGATATGTTCAAAGAACAAAGAGAGATTGACACATGTCACATGAAATACACAACAAGTGTTAATCTAACAATCAGTTCTTCTCTAGTTCTTTATCAATGACCAAATCAAATATTGATTTATTTCCTAGCTTTACATGTTCTTGTTGTAACTACTTCTCCAATGGCGTACAAGGACTTAAGTGTCATCACTTCATGTTTCAAAATATCTTCATAAATGTGGTCTCTTTGTTGTGAATCATTTCCTTATGTTGTGAACGAGTTATTGCACACAAGTTTTTTGGCTGTGGATGAATTATTGCGGACAGGTTCCTTTGTTGCATATGGTGAATTACTTACAACTAAGAGTGGCATCAACACATATAATCATACAAACAATTTATTGGAATAACAAGAATAAATTCACACATAATATCACAAAATAAATACAATTAGATATAACTATATTAATTAGTCATTATGCCAAAAGTTCATGGTTGTGATGGTAATGTTTATCAATTTTATTTGGAAATACATGGACATAGCTACAATAGTATTATCAAAATACAAATTATGAGTTGTTATGAAATTAATTTATACAACTCATCACACCCATAGAACTTAAACGCTTGAATGTCCTCATTCAAGAGCTTCATATATTCTCTATTGGAAACTGCATTCTGCCTTGAAATTTATGGGTGTGTTTGTTCCTTATTCTTCTATAAGAAATACCCACCATTCCTCATGAATCTGTCCCAAGACTCTTTCTTGCACCCTCTGATTGATTGGTAAATTTCTTGTCCAAGGTGCAATTGGGAAATGAAATATTGGAGGATGATAAGCTATAGGAAACCACTCATCCCCACATTCATTTGTTATTTCAATATATTTATTCACCCTATGGAATGTTGGAAGGATATTTTGATAGGAGTGCATTTCTTTCCTTTGGAGTTTAAGGGATAACTCTACCCATTTGTTTCTGCATTCCATCACAACTTGAATTCCATTTCCCTGATCATGTTCCTGACTTCCATATGGGCATCCACCCTCATTTATAACACTTTTTCTCTGATTACATCCTCTTCCATATAATTGTCATATTTTTCTACAATTTCATCTGTTGTTGTTGCCTCATCTCTGATATAAAGTGGTGTAACCTTCTCCAAATGTCTATATTCCTCCATTTTCTTATCTCTTTCCAATTCATTTGATAAATAAGAACATAATACCTTAACCTGTACATCCCCAATATATAGAATTGGGATCCAATCTCTATCATATGGAAGGGCATAATTATGAAACTATAGGTCACATAAAAAAATTTGGAGTTCATGTGTACTATTCTGATACAGAGTAAAGAATTTCCTGGTTGATCTAATGTCATATATCATATCAAAATTGATGCAAATAAATTGTGGTGTAACATATTTTCTTTTAGATATATGGCATAGACACTTGATGGGGGTCTGCAACTCAACATTTCAAATGCTGACCTACATTGTTTCCTCTTTTTTTTGTTTCATCCTCTTAATCTCTTTGTCCTTGTCATTTATTTCCTTCTTATGTTTAGAGATGAGGTCTTCCTTCTCCTTATCCCATTTCTTTGTAATCTTGTTAATGTAGGTGCATCCAATTGCAGCATCAGATTGTCAATATTGGGCCCCATAGTTATGTGTTCCCATCTTGCTACAAGATGGTTTTTCAGGTTCCCTTATGATTTCATGAATTACAATTTGGGGCTGCATTGGTTCTACACTTGTTGTTTGTAGACTAGCATTTTTTGATTTTTGAACAACTTTCTCAATGACTGGTTCATTGACATCATGTGAAGTCAATTTCTCTTGTTCACTTCCTCCTTCCACTACCTCTTTCACTTGTCTCACTTCATGAATATCTACTACATGAATTGTTTCCTCATACTAATTTAATTCTTCTTTCCCTTCCATTGGTTGCATTCATAGTATTCTGGATCTTGAGTTAATGTGGGAGCAGTAGCTCTATTCATTGTTTGCAATGGTTTAGCTCATAGTTTCCTTTTATGGCTTCCAAATCACTCTCCATTGAGATGGGTTCAGATTGTCTTGAAGTGGAGGTTTTTTTCCTCTTTTTCCTAATCCTATAGGAGCTCCTAGTTTGTTTTGGAGTAGAATGAGTAGGTTTCCTTTTGGATTTGGAAGTAGAGGGTCTAGTTTTTTTGTAATAGAATGAGTATATTTCACTATGGGTTTGGACGTAGAGGTTCCAGGGGAGGAAAATTTCAACAAAGTTTCATAAACAAAGATTATTTCTGGTGAAATAGGTACATGTGTTTCTTCTGTGGAAGGCAGACTTTCAAAATTTATGGGTTCTTGAGGTTGGGAAGAGGATGGTGCATCCTCTTTCTATATGTGCCAAAGAAATTTCAGTGATTTTTCTCCTTTTTCACTTCTTTCCCAACAAGGTCTCAATATTGTCCACCCTCACAAATTCATCCCATGATATCTAAGGATACTCCTTCTGCAACGTGTGCTTAACCACTAGGGTTACTAGACAGTGATGTGACAGTGTTTCCCTACCCCTCTAAACCTCTTTTCTCATTTTCTTAAGCATCTCATGCAAGAAATTTGGAACATTTACTTGATGATTTTTCTTCAAATGATTTAAAAATTTGAAATGTGTTTTGTTTAACCTTGAATATCTCCCTTCACAAGTAAATTATTGAATAAAAAATTGGCAGCTTGTGCCCATAAGGGTTTGAGAGATGTTTTAAAAGTACCTTAGCAGTCTGAGATGAACTCGTCATCATTGTTTGAAAATTCCCTTTTTGTTGCTTCTGGGTTGGCTTTGTCTGGAAATGGCTCTCCCTGATTTAGAAAACTAGTGACCTCTACTAAAATTTCATCACTTATCCTAATTGTTAACCCTTTTACCTTTGTCTCTCCATCGTTTAGGGTATTTGAAAATTCTACCACAATTACCTCATCAAAACCTTGAAACTTGTTGATGTATTGCATCCATCCATGATTCTCAAAGTACTGCACAATCTTAGGATGACTCAGAAGTTGTAAATGTGTAGAGGGCTCATGTCTGATCAGGTCACCTCCCATGGAAGATACACAGCTTCTCCCAGGTGCAATACACAATCACACAATTTTTCTTTGAAATAACTTTGCACAAATGAATTTTGTTGATGGATTTTGATTACTTTGAAATTTATTACTGAGGGGACAAGAAATACATTTAGGGGTGAGTAATCATTAGGTGGATGTGACAACATTGAGCATATGAAGCAAAATGATGTGACATGTTGGCTTATGTGGAGGGCTTAGGTGGACACATCATAACTGAAAGGTGTCAATCATTTAATGTGGCACATGCATGATGACTTGGCATAATTAATAATTAAATACAATTAATCTAATCATGATTTATTAAAGTAATAAATGTTTACACTTATCTCATTGTTGTTTGTAATGATTGATGTGCATGCCTTATTGAACTGGAGTCTTGGTTGCATGCAAGTGCCTAGTAATGATGTGGATGCGAGTTTAACTTGTGTTGACTACTCCTTACTACAAACATATGTTTCCTAGAGAGGGAAATCCAATTGTTTGGGGTTCTAATCATTCCTTATATATCATCCACTTTATGCATGCTTCCTTGATGTTTGTTATGCAACTATGAGTTCTATCAGACGCTACAAATAAACAAGGTCTTATTTCTTGTGGCTGTAGGTGGAACTCTTGGTCATTGCACTCTCTCCTTGTGATGGATATCATGCTCTCCTACAATCACTTGTCAATAAAACATGTAAAACAAAAAATTATAAAAATATGGTTAGCAGAGTGTTGATGATCACATCCAGAAAGGTATATCTCAACACTTTTATTTGGCCTTGAAATATTTAGCAAGATGAATGATCCAAGGCTACAAAAATATCATCAATCCTCTATAATCCCATAAGATGAGCCAACAAGATCAACCTCTAAGGTTAATTTTGATGTTTCTTTCTCCATTCTTCTCTGATCTCCTCTAAACAATTCCATAAATGAGCCTTTATCAACTAGATTTTTATATAATCTTAACCTGTGTCCATTCACCAACAACTTAAATCTCACAATATCAATAGTAGTAAACTTCACAACTCCATTAGGGAAGATCTTCAATTTCATAGGGAGCATAGCCACCTTGTTCTGAGATTCCTTATATGATCCTTGTATTTTGAGTCAAACAAAAGTGCCCAGTCACCTTCCTGGAGCTATCTTGTTTTAATATATTGGTCATGTCATTTGATTCTTTTTTTTTACACTACCTTTGTATTATGAACTGTTTGCTTCCTTAATCTATCCAAATCATTTTTGAGAGAATTCTTTGTCTCTGAGCTTCTAATAAATCTATTCCCAGCTCAAGTGCAGTCCTCAACATTTTATGCTCAAATTCTATTGGAAAAATAGCAAAGTCTTACCATATAATAGTTCAAATGGTGTGAAGCCAGTTGTGGTCTTCCATGTTGTATTGAATTCCCAAACTGATTTTGGAATCCTATCTTCCCAGTATCTTCTATGGAGTCTTATAGTATTTTTCAATATGGCTTCTATCTCTCTATTTGTAACCTCAACTTTCCCATTAGACTAGGGATGGTATGGTGTAGAATTCCTATGCTTGATTTCATATTCACTAACCAAATTAGAAATTACATATCAGTAATAAAATGTGTACCTTGGTCTGTCACAATCTCCCTTGGGACTCCATATCTGGTAAATATGTTCTCATACAGGAACTTAGCTACCTTCTCACTGGTCTGATTTGGTAATGATTTTACCTCTGTCAACTTAGTTAGGTAATCTGTATAGACAAGGATATACTCTTTTTACTAAGATGGAGGGTCTATAGGGCCAACAAAATCTAATCCCCACTTATCAAAAGGTTGAAGAACCAATTTAGGTTGTAATGGCATCTTATCAGACGTAGTGGGCTTTCCCATTATTTGGCATTTGTCACATCTCTTAGTGTATAGTGTTGCATCCTTATGTAAAGTTGGCCAATAATATCTAGTTGTCAACACCTTATATGTTGTTCTCTTTGCAGTAAAATTCCCTCCACAAGGTTCATTATGGCAGGCTTTGAGGACATCAAATATCTCCTCATCATCTATTCACCTTCTCATTACTTGATCTTGACCTGTATAAAAGAGAAGTCCAGCTATCGAAGAAAAGAGTAAACTCTTTTCAACTAAATTCCTTTTCTCAGAAGATGAAAAATGTGGAGGTGTTTTACCTAAGACTAAGTAGTTGGCTATGTCTGTGTACTAGGGTGTTTTTGTATAAATAGTAAACAAGTTCTCTTCTGGAAATGAATCATCAACTACTTTTTCTTCATTGTTGGTCTCCATTCTTGAGAGGAAATCTCCCACCACATTATCTTTACTAGGATTGTACGCTATGGTGACATCAAATTATTGCAAGAGGAGGATCCACCTTATGATTTTGTTGCTTACTATTGGTTTATTTACCAAATACTTGATTGCATTATGATCAGTGTGAATAAGCATTGGATATCTTGTGATATAATGTATGAATTTATTTATACCGTGAATATACTGCTTCTAGGAATTTATTTATGAATTCATTTATTTGATTTGATGCATCTATATAGATGTGAAAAAGAGGTTATGCTCAACATAGGAGCAATAGTTAGCATCTCTTTTAAAGTTTGAAAATCAATTTCACAATGTTCATTCCATATAAAATAAGCATCCTTTCCTAGAAATTCAAAAATTGGCGTTGTAATTTTGCTAAAGTCTTATATAAACCTTTTGTAATATCTAGCATGGCCTAAAAATATTCTAACATATTTTTTTTCTTGGTGTGGGCAGGTTGACTATGACAGACACTTTGGCTGGATCTATTTGAATTCCTGTTGAGGAAAGGTAGTTACCCAACACTATACCCTCTAACATCATCATATAGTACTTCTCATTGCTCAAAGAAAAATTGTGATACTTGCATCTTCTTAATACCTTATCTATATTTTTCATAGCCTCCTCAAAAGTAATACCATGAATAGTGAATTCATCCATGTAGACTTCTATGTAGTCATTTTTCAAGTTAGAGAAGATACTCAAGACTGCCTTTTGGAATGTGGCAAGTGCATGACACAGGCCAAATGGGAGAAATGAATAGGAAAATTTCCCCCATGGACATGTGGATGTAGTCTTATCTTAGTCCTCTGCTAAAATTTGGATCTGATTCTAACCACTGTATCCATCAAGAAATGAGAAGTAATTTTTACAAACTAGGGTATCAAGCACTTGATCAATGAAGGGAAATGGGAAGTGGTCTTTCTTGTTGGCTAAATTTAGCTCTTACTAATCCACATAGATTCTCCATTTCCCATTATTATTTAGTATAATTATCAAAGGTGACACCCTTAGGCTATCTGATATGGGATATATGAATCCAACATCTAACAACTTATCTAATTCACCCTTCACAATTTCTCTTACTTCTGGGTTCATGTGTCTCTGTAGTTTTCTGATTGGTTTACAATATTCTTTGATATAAATTTTGTGATTGCAAAGCATAGGATGAATCCCACGCATATCACTATAATCCCAAGAAAATTTTGTTTTATGTTCTTGAAGAAATGCAATCAACAATTTCTCATGTTGTATATTCAGCATCTTGGTTACATTTAGTGGCCTCCTTGTTTTTATTTCTACTTTCTAGGAGAGGTCCAGCATTGAACATGTGTTACTAATAACATAATTTAGTATGCATTCATGAGGAAGAAGTTGGTGAAAAATACAATTCTTACCTAGAATACTCATGGTGCTCTATTGTGGTAATCCTTGGTTTAAAAGACAGCTCAAGCACCTCGATCTGTCATCAACTTCTTCATTTCTTTCATATTTTTTTCAGAATATTATAGAGAATAACATCTTCCTCCCAATATTCAATAGTGAAATAATTTTCCAACATCATCAGTTGTTGGATAGATCATTGATCAACTCCTTGTTCTTCAACCCTAAACTATTTGATCCTCATCATTCAATGGTTTGGTAGGAGGATAGATTATAAGTTTCCTGGTACCATTTCCATTTGAGATGATCATGTTGTCAGACCTACACCCTATAAATGCATCAACATTTTCTAATCATGGCCTTTCTAGTATAAAAGTGTAATCCTCCTAGACTTTCCTTTGGTTATAGGACAATGAAATTAGTAGGGTATTCCTAAGATTCTATCACCACAACAATGTTCTCAAGGACTCTTTTAGGCCTTACTATTTATTTATCTACTAGTTACAATATTGTAGTTGTTGGCCTTAGTCCTTCCAACTTCAGGTCATCTATGAATTTATTTGTCATGAAATTTATTACTAACCCTAAGTCAATTAGAGTATTTTTAATTGTTAGTTAAATTGTTAATAGTAACATTCACCAAAGGACTTCCTATATCTATGTACTTAGGTAGCACAGAGTTCCCAAGTATGATGTCAACCAACTGTCTAATGACTTGTACAGTGGATGGATCTTTCCTTCTTTCTTCCCAGACTTCTTTATACAAAAATCCTTGGTCATCTTGTTATAAATAGGCACATCTTTGATGGCTTAAATGAGTGGATTTTTCACACAAATGTCCTTCAACTGATTGACAAAAGTAGAATCAAAATCTGATTTAAGGTCATATTTTCTCTCTTGAAATCTTTCTAGAAATGGGGGTCCATTGACTTGTATCTTACTTTTTCTAGAATTTTGTTCATGTTGTTGTGGATCAGCTTGCAATATATTTTGGCTTTATTGTGAATCAACTTACAACAACTATGGTTCATATGTTATCTTTGTGATTGTAGGTTTACTAGGTGGCACAAGTGATCTTCCTGAATAGAGGTGGATATTATTGACATCAACTAAATAAGCAAAGTATTGGGTTGATTCAACATTATAGGCTAGATGAGTAGCTTTATCATTGGGGTTAGTTGTTGGTTGAGATGACAATTGAGTAGCTTTTGGTTGATATCTAGATTGGGGGTTTGATATAAAGCATGTTTGTTGTGGGTAGGGAGGTTGTTGCTAGGGTTTTTTGTATCTAGGAGGTTGATTGCTCCATTGTTTCCCTCTTCTCCATGGTTGTGACCATAAATAAGGGCGTTGATGCCACTGTTGGCCTGAGAACTAAGGTTGTCATGGTAGTTAGTATTGGTTAGGGTAAGGAGTCAAACCTTACTGAGTATTAGCCCAAGGTAGGGGCTACATATATGAACTAATAGCCCAATTTTGAAAATATGGCATAGGATCTTGTGACATATCTCCTTGTCTTGGTGTACATTGATTCCTTTGGGTAATGTAGAAAAATTTCCCATCCTCCATTTCTATCATTTTGAACTCTAGTGCAACCTTCTTTCCTTCTATAATTTTGGTCATTCCCCTACATGTGCAATCAAATTTATTTGTTCTGCAAGAATAAAATAACTTTGTAAGTGTTGCCTTTGCATCCTCTCTCTTTTTCTTTGTATGAAGAGCATCAAGTTGGGTGGCCATATCATTAACTATTTCTTGTTTCATGTTCTTAAACATGTTTACAATCTCTGATTTATATATTTCCCCAATTCCTTTGGCATTTTCTCCACCCTTTGATCTAACACTTCTTATTATTTTTTATGGTTTCTCTAGAATAGCTCCGACATGCATCAAAAATCTCCTCAAAAGTGGATTTGGATGTGTCTCTAGCTCATATTAAGTCCAAAGCATCCATATCTTCCTCACTGAGTCCTTTTAATAAAATAAACTTGATATAATCAGGAGGTAACCTTGTGTGTCTTGAATTTTGAACACAAAATAGGAATCTCTCTAAGTAATCTTCTAGTGGCTCATCTTATTTTTGTGTCATCTTGAAGAGTTCATCTCCTCCTTTGCTACATGGCATGTAGTAGTCTTGTAAATTGAGAAGAAACTTATCATTCATCTACTATCGGGTAGTAACATTATCTCTTTCTAGGCCCATAACCATCTCAAGATTACATCCTTGAGTGTAGCAAGGAACAACTTTAGCTTGTGTACATCAGTTGTGTAGTCATATCTCCTACATAAGACATCAAACTCAAACAAGAAAGTGCTTGGGTCTTTAGTCATAGATCCATGAAAATTAGGAAGAGTTGATGGAGAGATGTTCTTGATTTGAGTAGGTTGATTGTTATTGGAGATAGGAAACTCAAAAATTTTCTAGTTCCCATTCTTCCATGTTTTGATTCACCTCCTATGTCATGTTTGGTTATTCAAGAACTACCTTAAAAGTCTCACTTGGAATGGAGTGTTCTATCAGTAAACCCTATATAAAAGAGGATGTTTCTTCTTCAGAATCAGAAGTAATTTTTGTTATTTTAGGATTAGGTAGGAATCTACCATAAGCATCTCTATGATGGTGCATACATCAACTAACTCAACTCAATCAACATTAATTAGTGGGCAGTTTGAAAGTGGAATTTCTACAACCTAGTCTATTCTAATAAAATCAAAAATGCAAAACCTCAAAAACTCCTATAACTTGGCAATATCCCCAGAAATGGCACCAAAAATGGTGGTACAAATCAACTTGCATAAATTAATATGTTTTACATTGAGTTACATTCATGTAATTATTAGACTAGGGAGCATAGACATGAAATATTGCCAATGTTGTATGCACAGTAATAGTGATCTAAGAGGTTGGAAAGGAAATAATTATCCCGTAATAATGTTGAATAGTAAAATAAAACTCAAACTTTAAAATGGACTAATGCTAAAGGTAATTACTGAAACAAATTTGCAAATTCAGAAAGTAGATTACTCTTAATTAAATATGGATGAAATGAAATAATGGAGGGGATGTAGCAGACCTCAAGTGGGCCTTGACTTGGGTGTTAATCCCTTCCTAACTCTGTAACTAAGAACTAAATGACAGAACTCATATCTTTGTTGATTTTCAAGAAACATTATATCTAGGAACAAAAGATTAGAGTGATCTTGTAACGAACCATTACACCAAAACCTCGAGGCGTTAGTGAAATCCGCACATGAGGATCATAACATCTCACCACGCTTCCATATCCCGGACCCCGAGCTAGATTTGTGCCCATATAGAGGGACCCCGCCCTGCCCTATACAAGCCGCGGGTGAACACTGCAATGTCGGCGTAGCTACCCATGCCGAGACTCGAACCTGGGTGTTCGCTCTGATATCAAATGTATATTTTATTATAAGCATAGTATTATTCTACATATATTGATATTAGGGCATCTTGGCCCACCCATATATCTTGTTTTTCATTATCTTCTGCAATTTACTGATTTATTATAAGCACAGTTCTTATCAAGTGGTATCACATGTCGACATCTCCATCAACCCATATATATTATATTATCATATCTCAAAGTACATAGCATTGCCTCCGTATTTGACATGTTTTGTCCCCAAAACATAAGAAGAAGCCATATAATGAGTGTGCTTTAAATTATTGCACACTTGTCGCCATACCAATATTTTACCTGATGATTTCATCAATCATTTAGCCTCAAATATGAAACCAAAAAGAAGTAACCCCTGCTAAAATTTTGAGAGATTTTTGAAAATGTAAGAAAATTCAGGAAAATTTCTCAAATTGCGGCCTGTGGAGGAAAATAGTGAAAAAAACATAAAACTGAAATAAATCTGTCAAAATAGATCCACCAATTCTAAAATTTTAGTGGTATCACCGTTTAATATATTACCATCAACCCAAATAAAATTATTTTGTAATTTGTCATTATTCAGAAGATATAGATGAAACCTTAGAATTAGGGTTTCAACCCTAAAACGGACACAGATTTTGCAAAACAGCTCCAAAAAATCTGAAATTCAGAGGGAAGATCATTTGAAATATGTACCAACTCGCCACAAAAAATTTCTAAAAAATTCCCATTCGATCTCAAGATATATACGAATCACCAACATTAGGGTTTCATCCCACAAATTGTCTGGATCACTGCTCTGATACCAAATGTAACGAACCATTACACCAAATCCTCGAGGTTTTAGTGAAATCCGCACATGAGGATCATAACAGTTCATAATCATTTGATAGAGGATACTCTGTGAATGGACAGACATGGTCTGAATCCTTAAGAACTTAAGTCAACTATGTTTGAGTTATTAGAAACACTCATATTCCTTTTCAATTAAACCGTGACTTTACTATGTGTTTTTTTAGGGAAATGTAAAGTTGTTTTTTGATTTTCTAAGGAAATTTTGATGTTTTTAAGGTAATGATATTATATCATATCTTTTAGTAGTCAATGTGTTAACTGTTATTATTATTGAGTTCATTTTTTATAGACTGATTTCCATTTTGATAAATGGATGCTCTAAGGTTTATTTAGTAATTGGTTTTGATAATTTTAATCATGTAACATAGATCTATATGTTAATAAATCATGGAAAATAATGTATTTTTTACTATTCATGATTACTTTGTTTGATCTTTGTATAAATGGGATGCTAGAAATCATGTAGAGTTATTTGGATTGCTTTTTATTGGATATTTCAATAGGATTTATTTAAAATTCAATCAAGTTTAATTGAATCATATATGTGTTGTGCGAATTGAATATAAATTGATTTTCTTTATAATATAATTAAGAAAGAAAATTAAAAGAGGTAAAAAGGAAAATGTTATTTGATCTCTTTTATTATACTCATGATGTTCTTTCACTGTTGTATTTTAATCATTGAAATACATTTTTGGTATAAACGGTAAAGATGAGATGGATAACCTTTTCATGCCAGTTCAGTTAGAACTGACCATGTACAATTTTGTATTTCAACATTTTCATAATGCAGGTTAACAGACAAGGAAAAAGATTAAAATTTGGTTCTAACATAAGGATCTGACATATTGTTGATGTTATTTTGAGTTATGATATATCATAAGTGTATTATGTTTGATTATGATTTGAAGTTGTCTTCTCTGAGAGGAAAATTTTTATATATGAGCAAGGGCATCATTGTCTTATTTGTTGAAGGAAGTTAAGCCTAATTATGTTAATGTATTGTTCTGATAAAGGAATATTAAACTTGTATCTAATATTGAGTTGTTATTAATAAATTGATTCAAAGTTGATTGTAGAAATAATTGTTGTTACTTATTGAAATCAGCATAATACAAAACATGTTGGTATAAGCAATCTCATTCAATAAAGTTATGAATTATCATATTTTAAATTGGGGAATAATTATGATATAGTCATACTTATGGGAAAAATAAAACTGTGAATATTTTTCAATCTATTTCATTGAAAAGTTAAATTAAGATGTACTTATGGAATAATATGACATTGTCATGAATAATTAGTTATGGACTGTGATAATAATTCAAAAAATTATCTTAAATTATATTTAGGATGCATAATGGATGAAAGTAATTAACTTAGAATATGACTGTAATCTATATCAAAAATAAGTCATGGAACTTAGGAACGTATTCATATGTGATAATTTATCACTGAGATATGATGGGAAACCAATCATAAAAATAAATCATTTTAATGATATAAGTTAATAATTACGACGTTCCTAATATATGGAACTCAACAAGCCAACTTCGGATGGTTGTTGTAGAGCAGTGTCCATTTAATGATGCAGGTCATTAGATGAATACTTCCATATAGCAAATATTCCAAGTTGTATCTCGAGCTCCACTTATTACGGTTGGTACAATCCAATAAGAAATTTTGTTACGCTTAAGTTTCAAAAGTTATATATCCTGCATGAACAAGTCACCTCAATATCAACATATGATTGCTACGAGAAAGGAATTGGTTGCGTAATGATGAAATTCATTGCGTGAGAAATTTCTCTCCCATAGGAAACCTAAGTTGGCACAAGACTACCTTTAGGAAAAGGTATGGAAATTATGAATTCATAGTGTTATCATTTGGGCTTACCAATGTTCCAGCAGCTTTTATGAATTTAATGAATAATATCTTTCAAGCATACCTGGAAAATTTTGTGTTGGTATTCTTAGACGATATTCTCATTTATTCGAAAAGCATTGATGAGCGTAATGAACATATTAGGATTTCTTTAGATGTGTTAAGGAAGAGAAAATTGTGTGGTAAGCTTTCAAAGTGTTCAGTCTATCAAAATGAAGTGCAATATTTGGGACACATAATAAATAAGGATGGAATGTATGTAGATCCATCAAAAAATATAGCAATAACTAAATGGTCAGCACCTAAAAATTATACATGAAGTAAGAATCTTCGTGGGGTTGGTTGGATACTATCAAAAAATTGTAAAGGACTTCACAAAAAATTTCTACTCCAATTACCTTGATGAAGAAGAAGGATAAGAAATTTGTTTGGTCTTAAAAATGTGAAAACACTTTCAATTTGTTGAAAGAGAAATTAACTACAACACCTGTGTTAAAAGTTCCGGATCTTAATGGGAAATTTATTGTAGTGACAGCTACCTCCAGAAAATGTTTAGGAGTAATCTTAATGTAAAATAACCATGTGATTATATATAAGAGTAGAAAACTCAAAGTACATGAGCTGAACTATGTTCCCCATGACTTGGAGCTTGTTTCCATTGTGCATGCTTTGCAAGTTTGGAGACATTACCTTCTAGGAAAGCCCTTTGAACAAAAAATAGATCATCTCAGGCTGAAATATATCTTCACAAGGCCAAACTTTAATGCAAGACAGCGCAGATGGTTAGATTTTTTAACACAGTGTGACATTGATATTAGTTATATAAAAGTTAATGAAAACATAGTGGTAGATGTGCTAAGTCATAGGAAGTTCATTTTCACCCTTGTCACTTTGAGGATGCAATTAAAAGATGAATTAAAGAAAGCAATGTTGGTTGATTCCTATTATCAATGGGTAAAAACAGTGCTTGCTGTAAATCCTAATGATAAGAAATACCAAGGATTCATATTCGATAATGGAGCCTAAAGGTTTGAAAATTGAGTCTATGTACCCTTGGAAAATGAATTAAGGAAAAAATTGATAAAGGAATTTTACAATGCTCCTTATTTTGGACATCTCAGAATGACTAAGATGCTTGCTAATGTAAAACAATAGTATTTTTGAAAAGGAATGAAAAAGTATATAGTAATTTATGTATCTCATTGTTTGGAGTGTCAACGTGTCAAGACTAAACATATGCATCCAGCAGGACTTTTGTACCCTCATAGCATTTTGTAGTATAAATGGAAAGTAATCAGTATAGATTTTGTGCAAGGGCTACCAATGTCTAAACATAGGCACAATGTTGTTTTGGTTGTAGTTAACAAACTAACAAAAGTAGCTCATTTTATTCCAAGGAATCTAAAATATGATTCACCTATACTCGTAAAAATATTCGTGCACAATATTTTCAGATTGTACGGAGTACCTGAATTAATAATTTCATATCGCAATCCTAGGATGACTTCTCATTTTTGAAAAAAATTGAATTCAACCTTAGCGAAAAAGCTAAATTTCAGTTCTGCATACCATCTAGAAACAGATGGATAGACTAAAAGGGTAAATATTACAATGGTGGATATGCTCAGAATGTACTACATGGATCAGTAGTATAATTGGGAAGAATACCTACAACTGGTTGATTTTTCTTATAATAAAACTTTTCATTCATCACTTAAAATGGATCCTTTTGAGGCTTTGCATGGATGGAAGTGTAGGACACCTATCAGTTGGGATATTGTGGAAGATAGAGAAGTGGTAGGACCTAAAATGTTGACTGAAATGTAACAATAAATCAAATTGATTTAGGAATGATTAAAAGAGGTTGTAGATAGGTAGAAGAGTTGTGTTGATTTAAAGAGATTTGACGGAAAATTCAAACAAGGAGATAAAGTTTACTTAAGGTGAAGCCTAAGAAAAGTTTAATTTCATTTGGAAAAACAGCTAACTTGTCACTTCACTTTGTTGGACCTTTTGAAATTATTTAAGTAATCATCCATGTGGCATACCGACTAGTGTTGCTTCCCGCATTGTCCAACATGTATGATTTTTTTCATATCACTTTGCTTAAAAAGTATGTATCTGATTTATCACATGTACTTAAATGGAACTCATTACATGTTCAGGATCCGGGTGTCATCATGGTTAAACCCATAAGGGTGCTAGAAAATTGCAAGCTACACTTACAAAATAGAGAAATAAGTCTATGCAATGTCTAAGGGGACCAATTTTATGAAGAAAGTGCAACTTGGGGGAATGAAGAGGAAGTAAAAACTACTTTTTTGCACTAGTTCTGTGATAATACATAAAAGAAAAAAATCTTATCTTTTGTTATACTTTTGTTATTCATTATTTTTTGAAAGACTGAAAAATATTATAAATATTGTTGTTTTAGCAAGAACTTGGTTGAAATGGGATGTTAAAGCTAGATTAATACTATTTTTATATTCTATAAACTTTATGTTTCAAGTTTCAGTTATACTTTTTTGAGTATTTGATATTTTAAATAAGTACATTTCTTTTGTTTTGGTTTAGAATTTGTTCATGGATGGAGTAAATCATCAAGACGGTGGGGAAGTATGTTATATCCCTACTGATTTCATTTTGGGATGAGTGTATATTTTATCTTATTATAGATAATGATATGTTTGGTTATCTTATTCTTTTGTAATGTTTGGACTATAATTATAGTTATGCTTCCGATATAGCAAACAAAGTTCATAATGAAAACAGGGTGATTAGGATGACAATGAATTTGTTAAATTTTTATTATCAATTGTTTATACGTGTTGATATTTTTATAATATTATGGTTTACGTCAGAGATATATTACAATTTTTATATCGGCAATTGTTGATCTAAGTTGCTATAATGATGCATACAACATTATTGTTGTTCAAGCAAAAGGATGATGCCTTAATAACTAGGTAGGTATGAACAACCTCGATAAGAACAAATTACTTCGTCATAACTTAACTCGTTGGTAATAAAAAGGTGATATTATTTATAATATAGCGATCATAACACTTATGTGAATAAATCAATGGTCATCGACCGTATGAAATGGGGTTACATTATTGTTTTGTTATCGACTTATTGAATTATTATGGGTTTCAATAATAATTTACAAGGTGGAATTTATAAGTTGGAATGGGCTTATGGATTAAATATTATTTAAATTGTTTGGTTTTAATGGTTAATCGACCATGCTAATGACTCTATTATTATCAATTGAATCGATATTAAAAAAGAATATATTTATAGATACATTCATATATATACATATATATACATATAATATAATAAGGTTGAATAGCAACCTGAACTCTCTGATATTACACCTAATCTATGTTTAAACTAAGGTATTGGGTATTGTGTGGGCCTTTAGACCCGCCATGCTAAACTTGGTTATTTAGGTGAAGAGTCTTCAACTGTTCGATGCCCCCACTCCCTCCAGTTGTATGGTCATGATCAATAACAAGGTTCTTGGAAACTGCTTTGGCTAAAATTTAATTGCTAAGTTAACTAGATGTTTTTGGTAGGAAAAGGGTGGTGGTGGAAATGGAAAGTGATCCTGGAATGCATTCAATATGCATTTACTCACCTCGAAAGAAGCAGGAAGCTTCTCGAGGAAGCTAACTGCCAAACTTAGTAGTTATTTGTATTTGGGGTCCATTTTTAAGGTTATCTATCCTTTCACTCTCTCAGGCTCTAAATGCAAGAAAATAGAGGGAGTTATTTTAATTCAATATGGTTGTAAATGTATCTCTAGCATGTATTGAAACTTTTCATAAACTAATAGTGAGATTTTTTTCTAGCTATTTAAGATGGCCACTGCTATGATAAGAAGGAGGTTCTCTTGTTCAATTCGAAGTATTGTTCTTGTTTGGATTTCTCGAGAACACTTGTGAGAGTTTGTTGGAAAAGGACATATCTTGCTACACACTAAACTACTCAAAAAGGAAACTTGAAGGAGATTCAGGGAAAAATATATGAGGCATGGAAATCATTCTTCTACCCTGTCTTTATTATTTATAGCATTAAGACATGTTTTAATGGCTATAGCCACCCTGCAAATAATTTTCTCTGGTGATTTATACTGTGATAAAGCAATGATTTATTCCATTGGGTATCTATGTGTTATAGATAAATCACTAAATAATTCTTATCGCTTAAATGAATACGGCTATTTGCTTTTGAGATTATTGTCGGCTATGACTATATATGATGTGATTTTTAGACATGTTTTTGCATGACGTCCAAGCTTCTATGATCTGACATGTGCTTAGTTTTACCCCATCAAAGCTGGTGGTGGCGGTTATTATGGTCGACTGTATTTCAGTTGCAGTTATATATATATATATATATATATATATATATATATATATATATATATA
The DNA here is from genome assembly GCA_019776745.2 of Taxus chinensis. Classification (NCBI taxonomy): domain Eukaryota; kingdom Viridiplantae; phylum Streptophyta; class Pinopsida; order Cupressales; family Taxaceae; genus Taxus; species Taxus chinensis. Next base: position 641,690,705 of record CM034149.1, read on the forward strand.
TATATATATATATTTGATGTATATATTTTTATGGTCTTATTCCTTATCGAATGGACTTTATGAAGGTTTATGTCAAATGATTCTGAGTGTGTTGAGTATCTAAAAAGGTGTTGTCATCTTTATTATTGTAAACAAAGGACCCATTGACAATGAGTTCTAGATAGGATTCATGAGCACACTTCATATATGTATTTCATTTGGTTGTCAAGGTATACATTTATATGATATATGGAAGTTAATGGTTGTATCATTTATTGCTTCTGAAACATTTCCTAGTTGGGTTTGAAGGCTCATGCTTGATACTATTGAATGGTTAAAAAATGGGGTGACTAGTTTGAAACCCATTTTTGCTTTATTTATAATGGTAGACACTTTATGGCCTGAATTTGGTTATATATTACAGTGGTTTCTCCACTGTATATGAGATTTCGAAGCTATACGGTTACTATGTTGTTTGGCGAGAATATACATACATTGTCATCGCTCTACATATAGATTTATAGATATATGATATAGTGTATAGCATATATATAAATGTTATAGATTCTTCGGATAGACTATACCCAGCTTCGAGGTATATGTTATTGTCGTTCTCAATATCTCTTGGGGTGCATAGGTTTACTATTGCATACTGTATGAATTGTTTATACATTGTCCTAGGCATCTTTAGGCAAGCATAAGTCAATTGAGTTTGAGTTATTAGAATGGGTTAAGTAGTCCTTGTAAATTGAACCATGACGGGTACTATGTGTTTTTCAAGTGAACTGTAAAGTTCATGTTGGATACATGTAAGCATAGTAGTGAGGGCCTTAAGGAAATGAGTATTATATCATATCTTGGTTAGTAGTCACTGTGATGGCCCTTATTATGACTTGAGTTTGTAATTCGAATCAACTCAGCTCTCAATACCATCATTGTGACTGCTACTTTGGTTTAGTTGGTTTATGTGGTTTAGATTAGTTTAAGGAAATTCATGTAATTATGCTAATGTAGATTTTTCATGTATGATAACAATGGAAAAAAGATAATGATATCGCTATGTGGTTTTGACTGTTCCTTTCCTTGACTGATAATGTTATAAATATCTATACAATGATGTGATAGTCATATATATAGTAAATTTATACTTGATAGTGTGGATTGATTTCTATTAGTGGATATTCTCCTTTAATAGTGTAATGATTTAAAATCCAGTAAAGTATAATCTAAATGCATATGGAGATAGTTTGTGTAAAGTTGACACCTCAGTTGCTTATTTAAAATCTAATTATGGAAATAATCCTTGGTTATAAATGGTAAGGGACCAAATTTGACTTTTTATTGTGAACTCAATGTATTATGACTTATGGTATTACTTTAGAGATTTGTGTATTGGATATTACATTTGAGCATGCTTCTGTTAAGGTCTATATACGGTAAAGTGTTTTTCTTGATGAAAGAAACATGCAAATTCGGTATGGAAGTAGACCATGTACAACCTCTTGTCACTTAAACTATTGTTGGTTATATGCACTAAGTATACACTGTTGAAGACAAAAGATCATAATGATTTTTTAGTATTATAAAGATTTGAAATATAAGGTGGATGACTTTTTTCATTCTGAGTTATGATATATCATAAGTGTATCATGTTTCTAACATGATTTTATAGATGGCGTAAATTAAAGTCATATTTCTAGCAGATAGTTTTAAAAGCGCATCATTGTCTGATTTCATTAAGTAGATTTGGTTGCCTAAGTTGTATGTTATTGCATGACCTGTTTTGATAAGAGAGAGCTTACGCTTCACTGATTTGTTTTGATAAAAATTCAGTTTTTCCCTTAATAAGCTATTGATACTACTTGGGAAAAGGAATATTAATTTTGTATTTAATATTGGTTGTAAATTTATTCAAAGTTGATCAAATAAATTATTAATGTACTTATTGAAATCAGTGTTGTATGATTAATGTTTGGTTTAATCAAATTGATTTAAGGAGTTTTAATGTATCTTAATATTGATTAAGTATCAATTATGATTTAGTTATATTTATGCATATGCACCATTAAGTTTCTATAACGCAATCTAAAATTACAACAAAGTTATTAAGATATAACTATCATAGGTTGATGAATGATAACCATTGATATAGTGATATTGTATGGGAAAGAATACTATTACTGTTATGATACTCTATAATATATTTCATTTAAAAAGTTCAATTAATATGTACTTAAGGATTAATACAATAATTTCGTAAATTAAAAATTAATTAAGGACTGTAAGATAGCAACGCAGTAAAACTATCATCAATTACATTTAAGATGTAATAATTGATGAAAGTAAATAACTTAAAATATGGATTGCAATCTAATTACTGATACTATGTTATGTACCTTAGGATCAAAATTCATATGTGATAATTTATCGATGCGATATAAAATGGGAAACTTATACATAAAACTAATTCATTGTAGTGGATATAAGTTAAGAATTACGACATTTATAATGCGTGGAACTCGACAGGAAAAACTTCGGATGACTTGCTGTAGAGAAATGTTTATTTAATGATTCAGGTCATTAAATGAATATTGTCATACAATAGCATTTATCCTAAGTTGTCCCTTGAGCTCCACTTATTACATCTGATGCTTAATCCATAAAGAAATTAAGTTACCCATAAGTTGTGAGATAGTTCTATAACCTTCTCAAACAAGTTACCTCGGGTACCAACTTATGTATGTCTATGAGGAAAGGAATTTTTTTTGCGTAACGATGCAAAAGTCATTATGCAAGATCACTTTCTCTCCCACATGCAACCTAAATTGGCACGGATGTGCTTCTTCACATGGGTTGAATAGATTTCTTACCTTGTGTGTAGCTTGAAATTAATTTAACTTAACTAACTGATTCAATTCTAGATAACTGAACCAAGTGAAATGGTGATGGTACATGTTTCTTTTGATGAATATGTCATCTATGAAAGTAAGTATGACAACACATAAATCTTAAAATTTGGCCCGAAGTAGTGTAATTCATTACATTGTCAAGATGCACCAAGTTCTAAAAAATAATGTGAGATGTCAGATGGGATTCGATTGACTAAGTTCCAGGTTGACTCTTAGAAAACATCACTTGTAAATCAATGTTGAGAAGGGTACCACTTGTATATTTTTTATACTAACTCGAAAGAGTATTCTATGGGGTATCGGGTGGATCTAATTAACCCCTAATTATGCACATAATTTATTGATTTGTTATCTGATGAATTGTAATTATATAGTTAATGGATTTAAATGTAATGTTGTACAATTAAATCATTGAAGGAAAAAGTTAGTTTGGGAAATTAAAAAAATCTCGTAATTTGAAGTATTGAAGAGTAGGTGTTACATGCATTATTCATTTTTTAATTAATATTTACAATATCTATTTAGATATGCAACCTTTGGTCTCTTTATTAGTTGATTTATGCTTCCCAAAAAAGATGAGATATTTGATATTCAATTTTCTAATGACATTATTATTTCTTGAGATTAACCAAAATAATTTTCATCAAATTGGTAAAAGGATTTATGTTTATTGTAGAGGTTTAGGATTAAAAATATCCAACTCTAAATATTTGTTGCTAGGTTAGGATGATTTTCCACATGATTGTATTTCCTCACTTGCGTGGACTTATGGAGGCTCCACCAATATTTCCATGTATCTTTAGATACTCTTTTATGTATCTCCTTCCCTAAAATAAATGGAGCAATGGGTTATTTAAAAAAATCTCTAACAGAGTTACTAATGGCATAGTTATTAGTAAAATTCATATTTACTTGAAGGTCCTCTCTTCATTTTCTATCTATTTTTGATCTTATTGGATCTTCTTTAAATCTCATTTTGAGTTACATAATATTATTAAGGAATATTTATGGTCTAATAAAAATCATTGTAATAAGAGACATGCCAAAAAATGAAAAAATTGTTGTATGCATAAAGTTATAGGAATTCTTGGTATAAAAATCTAATGTTCTATGGTTTTCTCTACAAAATAACTATATATTGATATAATTGATGGGGAATGAACCATGGAAAGTTTTTGTAAGGTTTAATATAGTTAATGGTACTCCAAAGGGAAAGAAAAATTTTTATTTTTTATATATGATATATTTATTGTTTGGATCATTCCCTATCACTCCTATTGGATCCTTCATTTTTAGTGAGTTTGGAAAGCATTAGAATATGTGAAGTGATTAACGGTTAGGTATCATATATACTCTTTTTTACACTAGATGTCAGGGATTTAAATCACTATGGTAGAGTTATAGTACCCAAAATTTAGTCCTATGGAATTTGGTAATATCACTTTCAAATTTATTTACATTATCCCATGTACCTACTTATTGCCAACTTAAATATTCGTTATATATCTTGTACATTGATTCCAATAGATTGCAACTATTCCCTATCTCAAGTCTTCAAGAATCAATGCACATTTTATTGAGTAATCTAAAAAATATCAACAACCTATATCTTGTCTTAGATCTGATTTCAGCTTTATGTTGGACATATTCATAGGCCCATAACAAGTAGATTCCATGAAAATATAAATAATTTATGAACCCAAGATTTTTCTATATAATAGTCATTTTTTCAAATGTATAATTTAGCTTTGTTAACATATGTGTTACTTTTGGGTCGGTTGAACTGAAAAATGTTTGAATGACCATCTATATAAATATATGTATCCTTACTCATTAGGTATATCTAGATATCCCATACAAAATTCACACTCTAAGAAGGTTATAAGCACCTTTCCCTTAAATATCACTATAAAAATCTACTCATTTTAATACATGTGTATTAGTACCCTATATAACAATTCCAAGTGCTACAAAAAATCCACATGTGTAATATTTCAAGCATTGAGGGGAAAAGTGAGGATTTAATATAACTTACATTATCTACTAATATCAACTTCATCGTAGGAATGGGAATTACTATGTGATACTTGATTCCTCTTTGGAGTATTTGTACATAGTAAAAAAACTCACATTAGTGGGGGATGGGCGACGAGGTTTGTTGCATTCCTCATCATTTAATCACAAAGAATGAAAAAACTAGGTGGCGTCCATGGCTATCTACAAAAAGGGACTAAAGAAAACAATGATCTTACAATTCTTTGCTCTAGAATTAAAAATGCATGAAATAAAATTCAATAACTAAAATGAAATTTAATCTAAAAAATAAAATAAATAACTAAAAATAAATCTAATATAACAAATTGAAATTGATAATTGAAAACAAACAAAGGACAATAAATAAATAAATAAAAGTGAAGCTTCAAAAACAAAGAAAAATAAAATACACAATGCAAATTTAAACAAATAAAGAAAAACAATAAAGATCTATTCTAAAAATAATAATAAATCATCCTCCTCCTTGGGTAATAGTGGGCCCTTACTCTTCCTTCAGATTTGGGTTAACACAACTAAAAATAAGTTGCTTCTAAAATACTGAAACTGTGGATTTTATTAATCAGAAATGATGTTACAGAAATCATCTATTTCATACCATTGTTACATTGAGTGCTTTGGAAATATATTTATAAGTCATCCCTATTCTAAGATTATAGAACTACCTACCTATAATCTTGGGAAAAAATTGACTACATCTTCCACTTTACAGTGAGATAAATGTGGAAGCAATTTTATTCAAATGCTACAACTTCAAATTTAACTACTTCTTCCTCTTGTCAAGGAGGAAAATATGGAAGAGATCTAATCAAACGACTAAAAATCTAGATTGTATTACTTATTATTCTACTTGACAAGGAGAAAAATATGGAAGAAATATAATCAAACACTACAAATTTATATTGTACTACTTATTCTTCCACTTGACAATGAGACAAACATGGAAGAGATGTAATCAAACACTTCAACTCTAGATTGAACTATTTCTTCCTCTTGTACTTGAATATTTATTTCATATGAAAAGGAGATAAACATGGAAGATAATTAATAAAATATTAAAATTCTAGATTGAACCATCTCTTCCACGTGCAATTAACTATTTATCTTCATTTGCTAAGTTTACTCTAGCATGATTGAATGAAAATTGTCTCGCCATATTCGCATCCCTTATTTCCTAATCATTACTGTGAATTCATTTGGAGGAATAAATTCAAACATTTTATTTTTATTTTTTGAGAAATTTTCTAAGCTTTCCAAAACATCTTGAATTTCTCATTTTTGTTACGAAATGAGGGAGATATTGTAGTTTTACTGAAGTTGTGTTTTTTTGTCTTATTTACTTTTCTTCATCCTTATTCTGCTGAAATTTCAAATGAATATTTCTCCTCAATTATTTCCACCATGTAAAACTAGAGAGAGGTTTTTCCTCCTCAAAATAAGAGGAATAAAAACCTCTCTCATATTCTCATTTTGAGATCTTCAACTTTGGTTATAGTGAGTTTGATGTTGCATGTATGAGCATGCGCTTGAAAATCTTCTGCTTCAAATGATGATATCTTCAAAACTTTAATTTTTGTGTAAAAACAGAGATATGTTTTTCCTCCTAACTATAAAAGGAACAAAAACCTCTCTCAAATTCCCATTCCAAGTTCTAAAATTTTAGCTAGAGTGATTTTTCTGTTGGTTCTGCTAGTACTGCGCTTGAAAACCTTCTTCTTCAAATGTTGATATATTCAAAAATATTATAGATGTATGAAAATGGAGAGATATTTTTCATCCTATAAATAAGAAGAACAAAAACCTCTCTCATATTCTCGTTTGGATTTTTGAAATATTAGTTATAACAAGTTTTGTGATCATTTTGTGAGTCATATATTAATGCAAAGGCGAGTCCTGCATCAACACACCAATTAGAGTCCTGCGTCGGCACACCAATTAGATTCTTGCACTAGCATGCTAATTAGATTCTTGCATCAGTGAATGAATTAATTTTTGCACCCGAGTCATGTACCAATGCACTAATTGAGTCATGCGCTCTTTGCTTTATGAATGTTGCAATATTTTTGAGTCATGTCTTCTTTGTTATGTGAGTATTACACTTGCTATAATACATTCAAGAAATCAAATGACTTTCTCATACACAATATTGTATTCCAACTTACAAGAAATATTAGGAAATGAAAACATTCAAATTACAATGGACATTTCAAATATAGATCAAATATATTCTACATTTAATCTTAAATAAGCTATATAGTTCTTAAGACTACATCTAAATCCCCTTTATAAGAAAAAGAATAATATTATATGGTGCAATGGATGAGACTTAATTTGTTCTCATCACTCTCCCACACTTAACTTCATGCATGTCCTCATGCATGTTGTTGATTTCAATGCACATTTTGATCTTGAGTCATCTTTTTCTTTTTCTCTTTTTGTACAAGACTGATTTTTTTTCACTTCATAAAATCGGTATTTTTATTTTCTTTCCTTTCTAAAATCAACATATATATCAACTCTTCTCGTATGTAGTTTTAAAAATATGTTTGAAGGATTGTATCTTCTTCTCCCCCACACTTGGCTTCTTGTGTGGCCTCTTTTTTTCTTCCTTTTTTTTCAAAAGAAGTCATTTGATTTTTTTTCCTCTTTTTTTCAACATCCAAGTGTTTTATCTATTGCTACAAGCCTTATTGGAAAATAAATATTTTTCTTTTATATATGTTATTGGAAGTGGACTTATCTATAATCAAAACAACTAATAACATTATTTAAGAATAAAAAGATAGAAGATACTGTAGTGCCGACGATTTACACACCCAATTACAACAGTAAAATAAAAGGTAATTTATTTTTTTTTGACTTACATTGCTCACTACACACAACACAACAAGGACTCCAAGAACATTATTGTGCAAGGATAGCTTCCTCCTTTTTCCAACTATAGAAACTTTAAGTTCATCCCACATATAATTTACAGTTCGACCATTTTAAGTTAGCTTCTTATTCTTTACAAAGTTTCCCATAACTTACACACTTATTTGGCAGAATTCAAATGCATATAAAGTACTTAATTATCTTACTCGCATGTTAAAAATATTCTTCTCGAACATACATTCAATGTCTACCTGTTTACTCTTACCACTCAAGTGAATGTGACTTGGTGTCCATATGGCAATATTAGGATTTTAGGGAGGTTTAAAATACAAGATAGATTTTTATCATGAAACATTCCTTGATCACGGTACAGTTATTTTCCTACCATAGTTATTCTAAATCAATGACTTAATGACTTCCTTTTTATATTTATATATATCTTTTTTTCTCGTAGTTTTATCACAACAGTGCAATACATATTCTTTGAATCACATAAAGATATTTAATTGAGATATAAGGTCTCCAAGAGTGGAATTATTTTGAACCTCAACTCTCGTTGTTTACTCTTATATGCTTTATTTTCTACGTCACGTTATGACCTAATTACTAGCATTGTCTGGAAAAAGGAGTTACGAAATGGTTTGCCTAACCTCTTGAAGACATACATGATTAGGAGACTTGAAGCTACACGCGAACCCTAAGTTAACATCCAAATCAACTGAGTTTTAGATTAATTCCAACTTCACCTAAGGATCTACCCATCAACTATAAATGAGGTTTAAGCGAGAGGAAAAATTTATGCTAAACCACCTTCATGAAAGGACCAAGGTGTTATGTTGAAAGAATACCAAGGTAACACATTTAGCTGAGCGGAACTAAGGAGTTCAATAACAATAGTTTAAGACTTAGAGCAACTAAGTCACAACCTCCACCTATGTCATCTGGATCCAATAGGGATCTCATTCGATGAAGAAAATTAATTTTAAATCTATCTTCGGATGACAAGGTAGTCCAGCTAGGCTACGAAGGATGATTTATCTCTACACACTCCATGAAAATTTTGACTGTGTCACTCCTAATAGACAAGTTTAAGGTAATGTCACTAAACATGTTGACTAAGATGATAATTCCATTCTCGGGTTCTTGTTTACTCAAATTAGGAAGTTCCATCGAGTGTAGAGATTAAGTTCATCCTACAGTTTTCAATGTCTTCTACGGTAAGGAGTATCACACATGAAAACAGGTTATACTCCGATATTGGACAAGGGTAGAGTGTTTTGATTTAATTCTCTTTATTACATTTACCAAGTATGAAAGCACAAGATGACTCATTGATCAGTTATTAAATATTGAATATGCACTACAAGATATTACTCCAAATTCATTTACTTTATATAAATATCAAACCTTTTTACCATGTATACTATGAATCAAAATTGAACCTAAGATTAAATGCACATTTCCTAGATGTCCCTGAAAACCAGCATCTTATACATAGCAACAAATTATCAAATACAACCTTTTGTAACGTAGGACAACATTATACATCTATTCATTTAACAATGAACTATATAAATTACAATGATACTAAATGAATTACACATCGCCCTTTTGTCGTCATTCTTTCATCCTACAAAACCACGTGAGCATGATATTAGTGATAATTCACTGGCATGGCATCCACCCTAACCTAACATAAGTATCATTTTTCAGTTTCCCATTTATATATGATAATAATTACAATTTGCAATCAAAATAAAAAGGCCTAGAAACATGTATTCATTACATTTCATTTTACTTCATTTTGTAACTCAGGAGAGAGAAAGAGAAGGGAAGAGAGAGACAACACCGTTTTGTCAAAATTTCTAATGCACACAACAAGTTACACTATGTTGTTTTAAACAGTTACTTACATGTGTCAAAAGTATCTACCGTGATTTGGCAACCCGACGAGGGTCCCGCAGCTTCCTATTTTTACATTTTCTTACTAGCTACAAATGTTCAAAACGGGCTTAAAGGCTAAGAAACCACTTCCAAAAGTTATCTTCTGATGAGAATGCACACCATGATTAATTTTCTACGTGTCCCCAGATATACCAAGAGTTCGTAGCAACTGAAGAAATTAGGAAAAAGTGAATGGTTTGTGTTTGGTGGCTAGTTTTTTGGGGCTACTGGCCGTATTTGGCCCAGTGCAAAATGAGAAAAATTTAGCTCGAGGCTCAGAAAACCACGTCCAAAAATGACGGTCGATGGATGAGCACGCAACGAGACACTTCCTACCAATTCCCCTATATAAATAAAATTCATCAGATTTGGTGGGACTGCAAACTAGAAAATCATTTTCAAATGGCGATAAGTTTTTTAGAGCGACAAGTCGAAATTGGTCCAGTTTGACCTCATCAAACTACGACCGAAGGCCTACAAAATAAGCTTTTCCAAACTATCCAAAAAAGTGTTTTTCCCTAAAATGAATGTTCCATGCAATTGTCTAGTATAAACACTAGAGGTTTGTGAATATGGGAAATAATTTCTCTATCCATGTTTCAAATGGCAGTTCAAAACGAGAGCCAACTTTCTAGATTTAATTGTTTTCTACTACTGTAAACCAGTGTAATAGGGCTCCTATAAGAGCATCAAAAATAACTCATATGTTCATTCGAGGTCAATACAAAGGTCAAGGTGACTCCATGCATACCAAGGTACACGAATGAAGCTTCACATCTCATTTTCAGAGTTACAAAGGGTACTTAATGAGTCTCCGAAAAATGCAAAAATTAACTATTTAAACAGGGAGAAGATCAACTTTATTAATGGGAATTCAATTTCATCTTGTCGATAAAACAATATTGAAGCGATCCATGTGGGTAGGAATTTTTCTAAATCACCACAGAAGTAGGGTGGAAGTTCATGTTTTAATGCAACGAGTTATAATGACTTCGTGAGTTACGACACGACACTTCATTGTTTTACAATGAGTTGATATAAACATTTAACAGTATTAAAGTCCTAATATTTTAAAATTCTATTAAGTTGCAAAAGAGAACTAAAACACAAGAATTATGAGAGGTAAGGGAAGATGAACCATGCCTGGGAGGAACAGAGGTCGGTCAAATTCGCAGGCTTTGGTTCAGCATCTCGCCTGACACTTCGTCAGCCAGTTCACTAGCCTGGATCAAATCTCCACCACGTCACACCAACTTCCCGATCACTTGAAGTTTTCCACCAGAATAAGTAGTTGCTTAAAATTTTCTAAGCTTCTTAACATACCAACTTCGTACAAATCATGTTAATCGATGATGCAATGTATGAGGTACCCCAAGCTAGTTAGAACGCATACAAGCAACAAGTTCACCACACGACAATCTTGCTCCAAATTTCACATTTTGGCATAAGGAGTTAGGATGCTTGCAAAGGTTATGAAATTTGGCTTTCACCCACCATAGTAGGTTATGAGCACGCATATCTCCATGAATGAATCCAAGCTCAACCAATCTTTATAAGAACCAACTTGTTTGTACATCCACAACTTGCATACAGATCTAACAAACCATTGTTTTGCATACTCTGCAAATCATGTTGTCCATGATAAAACATCTCTTTGGGGTATTTTGCAAACATTTAATGTGATCTGTCAAAGCTTTCACATTTTGCATCCGTATCTAACATACCCATTTTATGCAGATCCTGTAATCATGGCACTCCATGAAACCGCATTTCTTTGAGGCATTCTATCAAATGGCTCCCATGCCTTTTCCCCAAATCCATTTTGGCACTGGCTGGAGGTACACTGGCAAATGTAAACTCGTCAACCTAGAGACCTATTTTGTGCATGGTGAAAATGGTGTGATTGCCTTATGAGGGCACCCCCACGTTTTCTGTACGCTATAATAATCACATTCCCTAAGAAGTTGTTTCATTCTTTCATTTGGTCAAACATTGTAATCACGTCTACCAGCCCATTTGCAACTACAATATCTGAAAAAACCGCTCTGTCTTTTATGCTTTGATAGTAGTCACGCAGGTCTGGGGCTCGTTTTTCTTTTTTTTAATGGCAACCACCCACATCATATATTTAGAAATCAGAGGTTAAAAAGTCATAATGATGATTTTGCATGGTAAATTACAAGCTCTAACATCTTCCTACATGGCGGCCACACATTTTCTAGCCAGAAAGCCAACAAGGGATGTGGAGAAATATACATTCAAAGCTCCAAAGCTTTATTCATGGCTTAATAATGCAAAAATAATAGCGAACCAGGAGGCTCGAACCAGCTCATAGAAATAACTGGTGGCCATTAAACGACTGGAATCCAAAAAACCAATGAAGATCTACAGGAATGCAAAAAACCAAGTAAGTGTGTGGCCAAGAGGGTAAGGCATCAAATCTGCTCTACGCACTCAAACTCCATGAAAAGTGTTTCCTTCCCCCAACGCATGGGTTAAAACCAAGGCATGAATATAATATTGAAGGTAGTAGGTCAGAATTAATTAGAAGATCTAGAATGGAAAAGAAATAAGGACAAAAAGGTGGCCACCTCCCAACTTGGATTAAATCCAAGCAAGGGTCAACATGTCTTCTCCTTACACAAAATAAATTAATGGAAAATTAGGTTCCCATCCTCCAACGCACTTCCACAACTGACAAGAATTAAATAAAACTAAAGTGTGTAGCTCGTAAGGAAAACAAATATGGTGGGATATCAACAACAGTGGCCAACGTGGGTGAAAGCCTCCAAATTTCTCATTAATTTAGATATATATATATATATACGAGAGGAGATTTGGTCGGCTTCAGGTGGTAGTATATATTATATATCACCTTTAAAACGACAAATATATATATGAGTACGCAAGCAAGCCTGGTCGACCAAGGAGGGACTAGGAAGGAGTTTTGAAAACGAATGCAAGACAAGGACCAACCACAGTGTCGCAACAAGATACCCTCCTCTTGTCCGAATCGAGTTCAATTCATGAAGCGACCAATCCAAACAATAAAATCACTTATCGATAATTAACAATAAAGTTAATAACAAATCGATGATCAGATAAAGAAGTTATCATCGATCGAAATTAAAATAATAATATTATTACTATTTATATTATTATTATTATTATTACAACTTAATACTACTAATTAATCACATTGACAAGGGTCAACATACAAGCTTGACCAAAACAATAATAGCAAGAATCAACAATTCAAAAGGAATAATTATTATTATGTAGATGTTCCCTCTAGTCGGTCACGCCCTAACAACAACATCAATTCAAACCACCTATCAAATTCTAGAAATATATTTTTCCTTAACAGGGTAATCAAAAAGGCGAAGCCAACAAGGATCAGCAGGATCACAATAATGTTAAATGCTTAGCAACATGGTCGTCGAAGAAGAAAAAGAAGGACGAGGGACGGGGCATTATAGGATACATGGACCATATCTTGAATTCATCCATGTTTTCTTCTTGTTGCACAACCTTCATTTCTATAATGTTATAGGAAATATAAATTCAACTCCTTTGCTTGCAACACCAAAAAAAACTATCTTCAAGAGGGCTCTAATTTTACAGATTTGAACAAATAACAAATCAGCTTCAAAAGACTCGAACTTTGTAGGTCTAAAGAAATATCAAATCAGCTTCAAAGGACCTAAACTCTACACATCTAAATCATGTTCAAAAGACTCCAACTTTGCATAGCTGAAGAAATAGTAAATCAGCATCAAAATACTCCAACCCTGCAGATCTGAAAGAAATAACAAACTGTTTCAAATATATATATATATATATATATTGCAGTTGGGAAAAGAAGCCATTTAATGGTTTTCAACTTTCCTTTTGTTTATGAAAATATCAATCAATTATGGGCTTTCAACTCTTTCCTTTTTTATTTAGAAAAGAGTCGCCATTTGTTGGTTTTCAACACTTTCTTTTTTTTAAGAAAAGAGCCTTCATTTGCTAGTTTTCAACTCTTTCCTTTTTTTATTTTGCACTCCTTGATCATGTTAGGAAATATTTAATTAGTGCTCCATTAGTAAATAATAATTACGTGAAGTAATTATCATGTTGTAAGTATGTGTTAGTAAATTGTTATTAGTTGTTATATAAAACAACAATAACAATTATATTTGGTTAGTGTGTTAGAAACAATTCACGTAAGTTAGTGAGTTGTTATAGCTACTTCCTATTATTTAGTAAGTATATTTCCTATATATTTGTATGTTCCCGAATAATGAAATATCAAGAAGAAATATATAATTTGTGTGTTTATTCCTGTGTGTATCTGCCCCTGCTTCTTCATTTGGTATCAGAGCGTTGCATTCCTTCAATGGAGAAATAATTGTCTACAGGGGCGGCTTTGTTTTGTTGTCCCAAATTATGTGAAAGAGTGTTAAAAATAATAATAATTCCAAATAGTCATTTTGGATCTGCTAGGCATTGAGCTAAAGAGAATATCATCCAGAAGATAAATGGAGCTGGATACATTATGAAGCTGCGTGTTTTACAGGGACAATTCTATTATCTATTTCCCCTGTAGATGTGCATCAAAATGGAAGCCTTGAAGATTACTCTCAGCTGCCCATAGCTATGTGAAAGACGTCTATGGTTGGCCAACACTATTCCTGAAAGATTTATTTTAAGGGCTCATATTGTTTTCGGTTATAAGTAGATCGATGCTCCTCGTACATATTCTCCCTAGCAGAATGTTGCACCTTTGAGAGTATAATCTAGTTAATTCGTAGCTCTGAAAAGATATGTCAATTGTGGCTGTGTATTTGCAGTCAACATATGATCCCTGATCCATGAAATCACTTCTCTACGTCCTCCTAAGGCAAATTAGTGCAAGGGTTTGGTGTTTTACATCAACTTCGTTGCTCTTAAGTTTTATTGAAGTCTCAGCGCATCTGTCCCTGGGTCTGATCTATTCTCAGGCTGTCACCTGTGTGCAAAAGCTACTTTTATATTTTCCAGTCGTTCAACATTGGATCCGTGTATTTGGTGTAATTTGAAGTTGTATCTGAGCTTGCACTACATTAATTCCATCATCCGCATGGATAAGATAGAATCTTGATCAAAATCCGTGGGGATCATTTACCTTGCCATCTGCATATTTGACCAGACAGCAATATTAAAGAAAGGGATGTGTAAACATTTTACACCTAGCGAACAAGAGATATCACCAGCTGACAAGGAAATGGTATAGAGAAAATTTCATTCAATTCGTAGTTGGCGTTCCTCCTTTGTTGACTGTGCAGTTTGTTGAATGCCTCAAACATAACCTGTAAGATCAACAAGTGTATGCGGTTTTATATGTACTGAAGATTCTTTCAAAAAAAGTATGAGTTCAAGTATGAGGATGAGCAAATTATGGTTTATCTAATCATTGAATATTCTGTAGCAGTTCACTGCCGTCTCACCGTATTTCTCCACATCTCTCCTCCTTGATATGTTGCGTTTATTCCGTCATACAAGCATTACCACATCGACTGTCCATAGACCAGGTCAATATTTCAATTCCATTTTCTTTAGCACCGTTCATGAGTCTAGTATGACTTTATTTCCCATAGGTTGTTTAGCTTGTGTCTAAATGTATTTAGTTTCTTTATTGTAAATGGTATGTGTTTGGCATTTAGTAAAAAATTTCCAATAATAAATCGTCAATCTCTTATTGTTATTATCAAAATGCATTGTGTCTAGTGTCAAAATATTGTAAATATAGTCATTTTCAAGTCAAATTAGATTGTTGAGTCTTTCTATGTTAATAGGCAAGTTCTTATCATGAGTCCAAGTCAAAAGTTCATTATGGGTCAATACTATTGTAAAAAGTGTCGTCTTCCAAAGTTCAAAAAATAAAATAAAAATTTGCCCGCATTTCAATTTTGGACTCATTTTCGCTTGTACGCGACATCCAAATTATTGAAGGTATTTTTTGAGCTTCATGATCACATCTGGCTGAGTTAAGCACCCATATATCAGAGGCAGGAGGCATCAGAGGTTGGAGGTCATTCAGCGACCTCTCGTCAGTCGCCAACGACGGGGCTGCACAGATGATTTGGTGGCATTTGTTTTCAGTTGTTTGTTTGCTTCAGTTTGCAGTGATCTTGTTTTCAATAAGTGGAAATTTCACATTGAGGGGGGGGAACATCATTCCAATGTTCCATTTCCAGTATGTCAGCTTTTTCTATGTATGTACAAGCAACAGATTTCAGTAGAATTTTCTATGTTATTCCCTGCAGTGAGATAGTGATGAGAGTTGTTGATACTACTGCTTCATCATGATATCGTGGTTGTTAGTTATCCAGAAAAACTATCCAGAGGTTATTGGTACTGTCCTCAAAAACCATCTGTTGTGTGGTCCACTTGGAAAACCATCCAGAGGTTGTTGGTATTGTCCTTGAAACCATCCAGATCATGAGCATGCTACGTAGCGGCACGTTGCAGTACAAAGGCAGGTTTTCCCCATGTTCGCACTAAGGGGGGGGAATGTTAGGAAATATTTAATTAGTGCTCCATTAGTAAACAATAATTACGTGAAGTAATTATCATGTTGTAAGTATGTGTTAGTAAATTGTTATTAGTTGTTATATAAAACAACAATAACAATTATATCTTGGTTAGTGTGTTAGAAACAACTCGCGTAAGTTAGTGAGTTGTTATAGCTACTTCTTATTATTTAGGAAGTATATTTCCTATATATTTGTATGTTCCTGAATAATGAAATATCAAGAAGAAATATATGATTTGTGTGTTTATTCTTGTGTGTATCTGCCCCTGCTTCTTCAGATCAGCCATTCAGTTGTTTATATTTGCATCCTTGGTTTCTTATAAACCCATTTTTGAGATCTCTTTGTTCTACAAAAACTTTTTCTTCTGCAAAATCTTCCTTCAGTAGCTAGAGTCAGAAGAAAATTAGTACTTGCATGTTGACAAAAAAAAAACTACATGAGTTAAAATAAATGCATGCAATCCATTTTCTTTTAGAAAAATCATTCAATATGATATCTTATTTTTCATCTCTACAACAACAAACTTATTAAGTATTTTTCTTCCTTTGTAAAGCTCTTTTAATCATAGATATGAGGCTTGATATCTCTTGGTGTACAACAGCTAGGTCTTTATGTTTATTCAACCCTGAATTCACATGAATGAGCACATCTTCCCCTATAATAGCCTACATAAAGCTTATTTTGGGGGATTTCTTTTTTTTTTCAATCTTCCATTAATCTCTAATCCTACAAAAATAAATAAATGTCTAATCTAAAGTAAGGATGCGTAAGAGATTCATGTTCCATTCACCCAAATAGCTCGAAAGTTACCTATTGTCACTATAGATACTTTTCATATTATATGAAGGATTGAAAACTTATATAATTTCTCTCACTAAAGCCCAATAATTTAACTAAGAAAATAGGAAAATTAAAACTATAGTTTAAAAGGACTACTAAACCAATATCTCCTCTAAGTTTAAATTTTGCAAGAATTTTTTAATCCACATATTCCAAGCTCAGAGGATTCTTGTTGTCACTACAAGATCTTCTAATTTCAAAATAAAAAATTATGGAAATGAAATATTTCTAAATGGAAACTTACAAAATTCTTCTCTCTAATCTTAACTTAGCAACTTACCCCTAATGACACATATCCCCGGAAACAATGCCAAAAATGATGAGGGGTCATTACAGTCCTCATCATTTAATCACAAAGAATGTCAAAACTAGGCGGTGTCTATGGCTATCTAAAAAAGAGGCTAAAAAAAAACAATGATCTTACAATTATGTGTTCTAGAATTAAAAATGCATGGAATAAAAATTCAATAATTGAAATGAAATTTAATCTAAAAACTGAAATAAATAATTGAAAGTAAATCCAATCTAACAAACAGAAATGAATAATTGAAAACAAACAAATGAAAGTGAAGCTTCACAAACAAATAAAAATAAAATACACAATGTAGATTCAAACAAATAAAGAAAAACAATAAATATCTATTCTAAAAATAATAATAAATCGTCCTCTTCCTTGGGTAAGAGTGGGCCCTTGCTCTTCCCTTATATTTGGGTTAACAAAACTAAAAAGAAGTTGTTGCCAAAATACTAAAAATATGGATTTTATAAATCAGAAATGATGTTACAAAAATCATCTATTTCATACCACGGATACATTAAGTGCTTTGGAGAGATATTTATAACTCATACTTATCCCAAAATTATAGAACTACCTACCTATAATCTTAGGCAAAACTTGCCTACATCTTCCACTTTACAATGAGATAAATGTGGAATGAATTTTATTCAAATACTACAACTTCATATTTAACTACTTCTTCTTCCTATTGTCAAGGAGACAAATATGGAGGATATCTAATCAAACACTAAAAATCTAGATTTTATTACTTATTCTTCTATTTGAAAAGGAGACAAATATGGAAGAGATATAATCAAACACTACAACTCTAGATTGTATTACTAATTCTTCCACTTGACAATGAGACAAATATGGAAGAGATCTAATCAAACACTTCAACTCTAGATTGAACTACTTCTTCCTCTTGCACTTGACTACTTCTTCCATATGACAGGGAGATAAACGTGGAAGATAATTAATCAAATATTACAATTCTAGATTGAACCATCTCTTCAACATGCACTTAACTATTTATTTTTATTTTCTAAGTTTACTCTTGCATGATTGAATGGCAGTTGTCCCGCCATATTCTCATCTTTGATTTTCTGATCTTTAATGTGAATTTATTGGGAAGAATATCTTCAAAAAAAAATCTAGTTTTGGTGCCCCTTGTTCTAAGCTTTCCAAAACATCTTTAATTTCTCATTTTCATTAAGAAATGAGGGATATATCACAATTTTACTGAAGCTTTATTTTTTTGTCTTATTTACTTTTCTTCATCCTTATTCTGCTAAAATTTCAAATGAATATTTCTCCTCAAATATTGTTGTTGTGTAAAAACGGAGAGAGGTTTTTTCCTCCTAACAATAAGAGGAATAAAAACCACTCTCAAATTCTCATTTTGAGATCTTCAACTTTGATTATAGTGAATCTGATATTGTGTGCATGTGTCATGAACTTGAAAAACTTCTGCTTCAAATTATGATATCTTTGAAAATTTAATTGTTGTGTAAAAAATGGAGAAATTTTTTTCCTCCTAGAAAT
Source organism: Taxus chinensis (assembly GCA_019776745.2). Classification (NCBI taxonomy): domain Eukaryota; kingdom Viridiplantae; phylum Streptophyta; class Pinopsida; order Cupressales; family Taxaceae; genus Taxus; species Taxus chinensis. The sequence goes on from CM034149.1 coordinate 641,709,685, forward strand.
AAGAGGAACAAAAACCTCTCTTATATTCCCATTCGGAGCCTGAAATTTTAGTTAGAGTGATTCTTCTTCTTGTTCTTCTAGTACTGCACTTGAAAAGCTTCTTCTTTAAATGTTGATATCTTCAAAACTATTATATTTGTATAAAAATGGAGAGAGGTTTTTCATCCTATAAATAAAAGTAACAAAAACCTCTCTCATATTCTCATTTGGAGTTGTGAAATATTATTTATAGCAAGTTATGTGCTCATTATTTGAATCCTATATTAATACAAAGGTGGGTCCTACACTAACCCAACAATTAGAGTCTTGCATCGGCACGCTAATTAGAGTCATGTGCTAGCATGCCAATTAGAGTCCTACGATGGTGTGTTAATTAAGTCTTGCACCTGAGTCCTACGTCAATGCACTAATTGAGTCTTGCGCTTTTTGCTTTATGAATAGTGCAATCATTTTGAGTCATGTGCTCTTTGCTATGTGAGTATTACACTTTTTGTAATACATTCAAGAGATCAAATGACTTGCTCATACATAATACTAACATTCCAATTGACAAGAAATATTAGGAAATGAAAACATTCATATTGCAATGGACATTTCACAAATAGATCAAATATATTATAGATTTAATCTTAAATAAGCTATAGAGTTCTTAATACTACATATAAATCCACTTCATAATAAAAAAATAATAATGTTATATAGTCCAATGGATGAGACTTAATTTAGTCTCATAAATGGGGTGAGGTCAATCCAACGCAAATGATGATTATCTCTTTTTTAAGGTAAATAAGTGAGGAGAATACATATAGAGGTACAACAATATCATCATGAATATTTATACATACTAAATAATCCCAAATACATGGGGGAAAATGTAGAATAAGATTTAAGCTCATATCCCTAGAGGAAATATGTGTATCTCCCTAGAAATTTTCATCCATGAAAATTTTCCCTTCCAAATGAACCTTTTATGTGCTCATTTCCAAGTTCTCATACTTTATAGACAGCTTCATGACAATATTACTAGCTTACACATCCAATTTTAGTCTATTATCACATATTCGAAGATTAGTGCATGATGACTTATTTCTATACCCTAAACCATAATTGCACTTTCACTCTTATATCTATAGCGTAGTTCACACTCTAGTATCCTCACATAATTTAGGAATATTTGATTTAATATTTAGTTTAGAAATAAATAATTAGGAACATAAACAAAAATTTCATACTACATTTTGGTGAACCCACTTATCTATCCAACTTCATCAACCTAGAGTTTTTTTCCTCCACCTTAAGGTTTCAAATGTATCCTCTTTTAGAGCTTGGGTTACAAATTTAATTTTTGATTATCCATTATTAATTGAAAAAAAAAAAAAATTCATTTGTTTCCCTAAGATTTCATGCTTAGATTTTCTAGTAGGGCCTCTATTTAGGGTCATTTTTTTGGTCCTCATACATTCTCAATAATTTCTTAATAAAATATACTCTATTTACAAAATCCTTTAAGGTTTTTATTGATTACATCATCGTGAACAAATACCTTTGTTTACTTTTCATAATTCACCATAGATTGTTCATAATTTAGGATTCTTTATTTTCATTAAAGTTGAACTAATTAACAAAATATAAATTTATTTTCAAAATTGTTGTCACTTGGATCGCGCGCCTGTTGAATTTGTAAGTGATCTAGTGCAACATGGGAACATCCCCAAAGGTGTGGGACCTTGGCTCCTTGGGATGAGCCTCCTTCTAAACTTGGCGAATTTGATTTAAGATCAAGATGCAAATCTATAATGCCTTGAAATAAAACTAATCTAATTTTCTTGGGACTAGGGGAAAGAGATTAAATGAAATTTATAAAAGTGGTGATGCACCAAGAGTAAATAGAACAAGAAGATCTAATTCATATGTGCAGAGTAATATCTTAGAATGGTATATAGCATGCACGTCTCCTAATAATATTTTTCAATCACTGAATAAAGTAAGTACAAAACTTTAATAACATAAGGGATTTAAGATTTCCACAACTGAAATGGAAAGATTCAATACCATAGCTCATAGATAATTGAAGGAATATAACAAAGGACTCAAGGTCTTGGTCTATTGATGAGTTACAAGTAGTTTTTAATCATAAACCCAAGTTCAATTCCCATTAAGGCCATTCGACACTTTCAATAAGTAGCCATGGAGACACCTTGAGGTAGGGGTAAAACTTCTCCATGCGAACTAAGAGGAACATAGCGGTGCACTCCAAATGCAGATCGATCGGTGGACATTAAGGACCCAAGCCCACCTCCATGTCCCTCTTAGGGAAATTGATCCTCTAAAATCACCACTTCAATTCATAGCTCTAGTATAATAAAAGCGTTTACCATCCAAATTTTAAAGGGACTCAAGGTCTTGGTCTATTGGTGAGTTACAAGTAGTTTGTAATCATTAACCCAAGTTCCATTCCCATTGAGACCATTGGACACTTTCAATAAGTAGTCATGGAGACACCTTGAGGTATGGGTCAAACTTCTCTATGTGAACCAAGAGGAACACAGTGGGTGCTCTGAATGCAAATCACTCTGTGGACATTAAGGACCCAAGACCACCTCCATGTCCCACTTAGATAAATTTCTCCTCTAAAACCACCACTCCAATTCATAGCTCTAGAATAATAAAAGAGTTTACCATCCAAAGTTTTAGGACTCAAGGTCTTGGTCTATTGGTGAGTTAAAATTAGTTTGTAATCATCAACCCAAGTTCCATTCCTCATTGAGGCTATTGGAAACTTTCAATAAGCAGTCATGGAGACATCTTGAGGTAGGGGTTGAACTTCTCCATGTGAACTAAGAGGAACATAGCGGGGTGCTCCGGATACAGATCGCTCGATGCAGACATTAAGGACCCAATCCCACCTCCATGTCCCACTTAGAGAAAGTGCTCATCTAAAACCACCACTCTAGTTCATATCTCTAGTATAATAAAAGCATTTACCATCCAAAGTTATGAATATTGAGGAACAATACGAGTAATAAGAAGAAGAGTAGAAAAAAGAGATGGTGTGTTCCCTCTTCCCTAACCCTAGTTGCACTGACACAACCGCCTGGCTGACTAGTCTGTTCCAATTGATACTTTCTCAAACCTGGATGTTCATGTGCCTTATAACGTGCGTTTCCATGTCAAGCGTTGAGGGTGTTGTGAGGCTATGCGGCTCCCCTTTTACGGATTATGTTCAGATTATGCATGTGTGGAGACTCATCATTGACCGTTGCCCCTTCCCGCCCAGTGTTGTTCCCTGACCATGTGGGTGCTCAGATCCACTTGATGACTACTCAGAGGTATTTCAAGTTTTGGTCAAAACTATCACTGGTATCACCCTCTTCCTCCAAACCCATTGATTTTCTTCTAGGTTGGACTTGCAGTGTATTATAGCTCATAAAATAGGTTTTCATTTGGGTTCCTTTGGTCTCTCTTTTGTGGGAAAAGTACTTTTAGATGAATTCCCTCTTGTCTCCTACAAGATTTGCTCAGGATTACATGATCTCTATGATGGGATTCTTAAAGGGGGGTGCTAGAGCTTGTAACACTTCAACCTTTATGGAAGCTCTGTTCAAGAATGTTGCTTCCACCTCTACTGCCCCTAGTCCTCCCCACCCTAACTTATCTTGTTGAGAAAGCTGCTGACCTCCCCTTCGCTGGAAATCACAAGTTTTGATTCCCTAACACTCAAAAATGATTTGGAAAAAAAACCCCCTCATTTGTAGATTCAATGGTGTTTGGCCTTCAACTAATGCTGTTATCCAATGGGTTCAATCCAATTGGACTAAAAATTGTGACCATTTTTTCTGTCCAAGAGGGTTCTCCATCATTTTGTTCTTTGCTCAAGAGGATTATTAGAGGGCCTTGTAATGAGGGACCGTGGTTTTAGGGTTCATATGGTTTATTTTCTACCCCTTGGTTCCCTCACTTTGACCCATGCTCCTATTCCATCTCACGAGTTCATGTTTGGGTGAGGGTACCCAAACGTTCCTTTCCATTTCTACCTTGTTGCAAGAGCAAATCGGAAATTGTTTAGGAAAATTTATAAAACAAGATGGTACAAGATTTCATCAGTGGGTTACTCACTTTTTTCATAATATGTGTTGCGTTTGATCTTAGCAAAGGACTTCTGGACAAGATGACCCTCAAGATGGGTGATGTCTCTCATGTTCAGCCTCTTGACTTTGAAAATACAGCTTTTAGATGTAGAAACTACAGGACGTCGGGTCATCTTCAATCTTCCTATCCTCATAATAAAGTTCACCCTGCCAGAAAAAAGCCTTCTAAGTACTTGAGCCCCCCTAGCATTGATGAGGACTCAGATTTGGATGTGGAGATTCAGGAAACTAAGAGTGTTGACACATTTTTTGAGGCCCAACCTACATCAGCATATATGGATGTTACGTTGGGCCAGCCAAGTAGAGTATTCCCAATCGGGGGATAGATCTAACCCAGGAATTAAAAGACCCCACAAATATGATCATTTTGATTCGGATAAAGAAGGTCCCTTCTCCTTGAATAAAGAAAAAAAAATGGAAAACCCTCTGATTTTGGTCCATTTCTAGAGTGCCTGGCTCAAAGGAACATTTACCAAAAAATTGGCATTTGGTGCACTCAAAGAAGGGAAAGAAGGGTATGTCTCTGACTCTTTATCCTTTTTTCCCTCTTCCCCTTCTTCTGGTTTTCTTGTGGTTACCATATGGCGGTCTCTACTTCTTCATCTGGAAGATTTTTTTTGTTGTATCTCCTCTTCTCATCTTTGTGGAACCTTTTTGCTGCCTTTATAGGCTACTGAAGTTGTTCTTCCTTCTTTTTCTTCTCTGATCTGTTCGCTACTGCCGACTCTGTATTTTTGGTAGCTTCCTCTCTTCTAGATGTGATTTATTCTATTTTATCCCTGGTGTTATATGGGAATTATCTTCCTCCTTTTCTCTCCCCCCTTATTCTTTGTACAAGGTTGTGGGCCATTTCAAAACTCTCACTTTACCCTTATCCAAAAAAAATTGAAGGAAGATAACTGATGTAAAGGCAATATAATTCACCATATACAATGAATTAAAGCATTCACAAGTATTAAACAAATTATCAAATTCCACAATACACCAAGTATTCAAGGGAAAAATAGTGTTTTGAATATATCAAAGTCTTAAAGCTTGTTCTTGGACTCTTTAAAATTATAGAGCCCCTTCACAATAAGATCTAAAAAAAATCATAACAAAATGCATCCTCCTATATATAGACTAAGAGGATTGAGCAACTATATCTTTTCCCATTAACTACTTCCTACTAAAAAAATAGAATGCGTTTATATTTAGGGAATATCCTCCCATGAAAATAGTAAAATTATTTGCACAGGTTTGACCATGTCAACCCTGCAATTTCAAGCAGTTCTAAAGCTTAGAGGTTGTTCAAAAGTGGTTGTTATACCTAGCTAGGACTAGCGCCACCATACTCTTGGTCTAGTTCTTCTTTCTACTCTTCTTCCTCAGCTAACTTGTGCCTAAAATCAATAAACCACTTAATAATTCCTTGGACCTCCTCATCATCAGGTCTGTATGCATACAATTCAAGATGTATGCTGATTCAATATCCCTAGCCAATTTCCCAAGAAATCTTTTGGTCTTTTTCATGACTTCCTTGAGCTAACTTAATAAGTTTTGGTAGGATATCAATTGATGAATAGAGTCAAGACTAAAATACTTAGTGACATCAACATCTTCATTTACCATACTCTTGAATTGAGCAACAATCTACTTGACTGGAAGTGTATCAATCATTTTATGTTGAAACTTGAAATTGATCATGTCAAATTCCTATAGGATATCATTTAAACCATCAACTAATTCTATCCTTCTTTCCTCCAACTTCTCCAAGGCTTCTTATAATATTCAAATTCTGAACTTAATTTCTTTGTGGAATTCAAATGGCCTCATAACATCATCAATGACTCCCTTAAAGATTACATCTCATTTTACATTGCACAACTCCTCCCAGGTCTCAAGAGTAATTTCTAAGTTATCACTTTATTGAGTGAGGAGTTCACTCATTTTAGAAACAACATCCTTTTTCAGAAGACAACTCATTATATAGTTTGACAACATTCTTGATACTTTTCTCCCCTTCCTGAATTAGATTCTCCATCCAACTCCCAATTTCTCGTCCCTTCTGTCTAATCTGTTCCACCGTGGAGTAATATGTATCATCAAAGCTTGAAGGAATAGTGAGAGTAGTGATACTGATGGGTTGTGTGATCTTGGTTAACAGAGAAATTATCCGCTCAACCTTTCCCTTAAGTTCATCATTGGTTACTTTATCTTTATCATATTTCTTCAGTAAATTTCCTAGGGCCACCTAAACATCTTGCTTTGCACCTTCATGGGTGGATTTTCTGAGCGCAAACCTGGAAACTTGATAATTTTTTGTTAGTATTTCTCTAGTTTTTCCTTCATCTGGAGTAGCTATCTCAATGAATCTTTCCCCTATTTGATCAACCAATAATTTAGAAACAACTCTTAGTCTATTATCTTGCCTTCAGGGAGTAAGATCTAGAGCACTCAAATCGACAACATCAATAATATGAACTTTTTAACTATGTTTTGGTGTTTGCCTATGAAACCATGTAGGAATAGAAGAGGATGATTCAGACAACAATATTGGCATTATTACAATAGTACTTGGGGTATTTGATATGACTGGGACACTAGTTGCAGTCATGGAAAGTGGTAGTGATATGGTAACAATGGAGGATGGAGTGGAAAGGATGTCCTCGGGTGTGGGTGAAATAGAAGTGGATATGGGAAAATATTGTTTGCGAAGAGGAGTTCTGAAAGGAGATCTTATCCTCAAAATATCTCTAGTTGAAAGATTTATAAGGGAAGAGAAAATGTGGACCATAGAGGGAGATGTGGTGAGAGATTTAGGAGAAGTGGGAATGGAGGAAATAGAATAAATGGTCAAGGGAAGAGTTAGAGATGGATTGGAAAGAGGAACTAAGGATGGTGAAGATGGAAAAGATGAGGAGAGAGGCGACTACGACACTTGAGGGATTTGAGGGGAAACACTTAGGTCAATGACCTCAGTTGATTACACTTTGGGAGATGTAGCTTCCTTTGTCAAAAGTCCAAAAGAAGATCATGAACCTCCAACAATGAAATAAATTTTATGAGGCCTTGAGATAGGTTTGGGAGTCAACTTCTTCCCTTTTAATGGATTGGCATGGCCCACCATTGATTGTACTTGAATAAGCTTTGTGGTGAGTTGTTTTGATGCTTTGGGAATAATTACCAAAGTTACCAACCATTGGTAGGTCTTATTTAGAATGGAATTCACCCTTTCCTTTGTGTTTCTACATTCCTCAACTGATCAATTAATCCAAGGTAAAGGATGATTCATGACATTGCTTTTATCATAAGATGGATATAAAACCTGCTTGTCATCTTGTAGGCCCTTAGGGATGACCACAATTCCACATTGGGTGACCTCTTTAAGGGTTAACCTTTCAAACTATCTTTCCCCTACTACATTCTCATCTTGTTAATGGATCCAAATGCCTTCTAATTGAGGTATGTGAATAATGGATAATCTTGTTTTCCTGAACTTATCCTAGTAGTAAAAATTTGTGTGTTGGTGGAATGTTTTTAGATTCACCTATGACGTCTCCCCCTTAATATTCTTATATTTGTATGTAGAAGTGCACGTATATCTACCTATAGTTATGGGAAATTGGGCTCTTGCTTTATGTCAATCATTTTGGATCTTATGATAACTCAACAATTGACATACCAATTCCATTAGAACCCACTTTTTTGTTGGACATCTTGATAACTTGACAGGAGAACCTATAAATCTAGGTACTTTGATGTATGTGAATGTCAGCAACAGTAGGTAGATACCTCCCCACTTCCGTACTTATTTCCAAGTTTCATCATAGATCCTTTGGTTGTATGAATCTTTATCAAATAAATATATGAGAGCTGCGAAGAAGGCATCGTTTACTCTCTAAAAGTGCTTAGGACCCTATGTCATTATGATTTGGGATAATACTCATATATTTGAATTGTGTTTCTATATCCCTTTGCAATCAATCCTGGAATGTCTCATTCCTGCCACTACGTAGACCAGGTAGGATTTCATAAATAATTTTCTTGAGGTTAACACATCTCCCAGTTGAAAATAGATATTATTACTTATGTGTTCACCCCACCGAATAAGGTCATTGTGTCTTTTGATTTTGGTAATGTAAAGGTACATCCACTCTTGGAACTACCTAGAAGAAGGAAGACCTATAACCCTGCTTAGTAGTGTAATAATATCATTCACTTACTGAATAAAATTGGACTGGGAAATTATCTTGGGGAATCTAAACAATGTGCTTTTATTTTTGGCCAAGTATCTCTTGTTGGTGGCCCTTGTGAAATTATCGTTCTCTGCGATCCAATGCTCTAAATCTGACTATGGGGAGTTAGTGGCATGTTCTTCAATTTCAGTGGAGTTTTAGGAGATCTTCAAAGAAATCACTATCCATCCTGATCATCATTATGTCATCATCATCCTTTATGGTATGTGAATATTTTTCAAAGTGATATTTCGGGGTAGGCACGAACTTGGGACTACATATATTAGGGAAACGCGGTTGCAAGGGGAAATCCATTGTCATAAATTTCTTGCATCCATGGTTTCTTATTTAGATCCTTGACTCTTCCCTAGAATTAGGGTATGTCAATATGCCCCAAGTCTATGTCCCCAATATTATCAACATCAGATGAAATTCTTGTAGGGGGTGCTACTCTTTGATAGCCATACTTCATTTTTTTCCTTCCCCTTGAATGAATAACCAGAAATTTTCCCTACTGAAACTAAAAAATCAGAATTCAAGGTGAAAGTGAATGCCTGCAAAACACCTTGTAAAACCAACCTAGACTTCTGAAATCCTGAAGTCTGAAGTTTCAAAATCGTAACTTAAACCTTAACGAACAACTCCAAAAACCCTGAAGTAGTAAACTTCTGAAACTCAAACCTCTGAAACCCAAAATCCTCGAAGCTTCGAAACCTTAAACCTATGAAACCTGAAATCCTCCATGCTCTGAAACCTTTAACTTCCAAAACCTAAAGAGAATAACCTCTGAAATTTGAAAACCCTGTCTTTGTGGAAACTCAAACTTTTTGAAATGATAACTTATGAACAAATGTTGTTCCAAACCCAAAAATATAAATTTCTGAAACAGGAGCTTGTGCCTACCACGAAATCTTGAAACTCTGAGATGCGAAAAAATTGAAGCTCCGAACTTGAAGAAACTCCTTGATCTCAGCAATGTACTTTTCCTTCCTATCTTTGAATTATTTTGAAGTTCAAACTTAAAAATCCATAAAAACAATAAGGAAAGAAAATCCATGACTTGAATCTTAGGAAAAAAATCCAGAAGGAAAATAGAGAACCAAAAATGGAAGAAGAAGAAAACATGAAATAAAATCCCCAAAAATGGAGATCAAAATAATATTGAAAAACTTACCCAAGATAGTGAGAAAAATCGTGAAAATAATTCTCTGAAAATCACCTTAGGGGTATGGTTGGGGTTCAGAGATTGACAGTGTATCAGTGTACCTAATTTGTCTACTAAAATGATAAGTAAAAACTCATGTATTTTTAGGAGGGTAAAAATTAATTACTATAGGCCGACACGTGGGAGGTGGTTGGGCATTTATTGCCTTCAGAAATGAAAATTCAGAGGTTGGCATGCAAGTTGCATGCACCATACACTGTAGACTCCAAAGTCTGAAATTCTAAAATTTCGAAATGGTGAAGGGGTCAGGTTTTCAGAAATCGAGACCCAACGTGTAGAAAACATATAACTTGCACTTCAGACTCCGAAGTCCAAAATAATGGTGTGGAATCCAACTTTGGAATTTGGGAGAGAAACTACATGCAATATGCACCTACAGTTCAAACTTCTAGTTCCAAATTCTGATGGGATTGGACTTTGGACTTCAGAACTCAAAGCTCATTTTTCATGCAAAATGCAAGTCAGCTTACGAAATCCGAAATCTAGTGAAAATGATGCTAAGGCATTTACTAAACAAAATTTTAGAAAAAATCTTAGGAATGGGAAAGGCAAGAAATTGCAAGAAAATTTTAAAATCCCTCCCAGCAAGGGTAACTTGTAAAGTTTAACAAAACCTATTTAACATTTTTCTTTATTCCATTGAGGATCACAAAAAAATCTTTTTATTTTGTAAAATGAATTTCCATTTTTTTAAATAGTTTTTTAGTTAAATTGACATTTCAAATTACATAAATTACAGCGTACTTCTCTAATTTATTACCCATCTATTACATGAATTATTCCATACATATGATATACCACCTATGCATTATTTCTCATTATATAGTAGATTTCCCCCTCCTTCATATGACAAGTTAAACCAAGTTACATCTATTATTTCCTCTACTAATCTTATCCCATGCCACAATAGAAATTGTGTACAAAATGATTATTAGTATTGGAATTATAGTTCTTTATATGGGGTTGACGAGGAAATGTTATATGATCCACATACTATGAAAAATACTTTACATGATGACATGAATTATTATACCCATGCAATCCTACATGATGTTAATATTCCTTCCACACCAATGATTGGTGGTTATATTCTTTATAGCCAACGTCACTCTTGAAATGGCACCATTGATGAGATAAAAATCCAATTAGCTCAAATGGATTTACTTTTAAATAAACTTTATCAATGTAGGGAAACCCCCTTTGGTTGATATTATTATGTATTGTGAGGTTAATCATTCATGTACTTATTTCAATTCAAAACCCTACGGTAAATTATCTCCTAGTTCTACTACTAAGCCAATTATGTCTTGATAAAGATATATTTTACATAAGGTGTTGATTAATGGGTTAATCACATTACCCCCTATTTATTTTTTCCATGAATACCATCTGGAACACAACTATAATAAACCATTTTTTGGATATGATAGGATCACTTTACATAGTACATATGAGTGTTGGGATCTACAAAGTAGAATTGAGAAATTTATTCATAATGGCCACATTATAATAAGACAATATAGTATGAAGTTACAAATCATATAGACATTTGAGAAATTTTCTAAACCCTATATGGATGTGGGTCATATGGACATAACTCATTGGCTCAAACCTGTTTAAAATCTATTCGAATTCATACACAAGAGGAAACATGTATTGCACAAATTATGACCAATAATATCAATATCCACTTTCCTCTTCCCAATTACAGGTTATACATGACATACAAGACTCTATAAAATATACATCTATTGTAATCCCTCTACAAGATGAATCTCCTAAGCATAAATGTAAAAAATTCTACACTTACAAACATCATTTTGAACACCAAGAAAAAACTCATCAACATATGTAGAACCATTAATTCTTATCCATTTCATGATAGGAAAAAATTACACCAATATCATAATTATTAACATGCACAAAAAATAATGTGTTTAGTATGGCCTTGCTACAAAACCCTTCGATAAGAGGTGGAACAATTTCTTAAGAGAAGAATTTATAAAACGAAATCAATTTAATTGCTAGTGATATTGGGTCTAAAAACATTTTTTTTACATTCCATGTTGATAATATATTATCATAATATAATATTATCTTTATCCTTTCTTGGATAAGAGCAATGGGAGAAACACATTGTCATAATTATGACTGCCTTACATTTCCTTTCGACATCAAGACTATTCTAGTTTCAAGTGATGGAGCAATTTTGACATATGGAAATCCTTTAAAAAATTCTATAGGACATTATGACATTTAGTGTTGATAATTAAAATAGGAGATCATAATAATGACATGTGAGTTGGTAAGTGTGATTGCTTTACTTTTATAGGATTCTGTAGGTTAAACATTTGTATTAAAGGCTTACCTCATAAGATGAAATTACACACATAAAATATTCAAATTGGAAAAAGTGTCGTTATATGGAAGGGTATATAACCATACAATTCAACCAATACTACACTCTATTATGGCTCTAAGTTGTATGATTTTTCCTAGGTAAATAGTGATGAAAAATGTATATTTTGAGAATGATTCTTAGGATTAAATCATTTTTTTAGTTAATTAATATTCTCTATATGAATGATGAATCAATATGAAAAGAATATAAAATTAGGAGAAAGAGAGAGATGTATCTACTGATTAGGCTTCGAATATAAATATTTTCCTTAGCATGTGTATGGAATCAAACTTGTCATTTTTGAATGATAAGTTATAAAATTTGATTTTCTACGCATATCATTCAAAAACTAACCAACAAACAGAATCCTTGGATATTTTATTAGGTATTTGGTTGGAGATAAGCTAAAAACTTGGGATTTGGCTCTAGCACAAGTATAATTTTCTTATAACAATTCACTAAACATGAGTATATGGAAAACACCATTCCAAATCATATATGGGAATAACCCAAGAGGAGTTGTAGAAGTTGGGAGACTGTATCACGTGCAATGATGATACAAAGTGTTGAAGTAGGAGACTTTGTAGAGCAATATGAAGGAAGTGCACTATCAAGTGCACAATCAGTTACAAAAGATGAATGCATGGTACAAATAATGCGTAGATGAGAAAGAAAAGAGAAGTTGGATATCATATTGGAGACATGGTCTTGGCATATTTGTACAAAAAGAGAGGTTTCTAAAAAGAACTTACAATAAGCTTAAGTGGAAGAACATAGGATCCATGTACAAGATCATTCAACAAATTTGCACAGAATGCCCATGAGTTTGAGTTGTCCTATGAAGCATTGATGTCTTTAACATCTTTAATGTTGTGACATCTCTATCCATACTATACATTACAAGGAAGATGATGAATTTGAACCTAAATCAGATAACAGTGAAGTAGATTGGAGGGAAATGTTTCCAATGAAGGGAATGTGATGAAGTAGCAGGGAGATATTAGACACCAGAGATTAGGAAGACACACAATGAGAGAGTATACAAAGTATTTGGTCAAGTGGAAAGACACAGAAGACTGAAGATTTGACTTGGTCTAAACTATTGTGGATGCTGACACAATATGGTATATTGGTTCCTTGAACATGAGCTCAAGTTTTTAAAAAAATTACCCGAATGTGTACAATGCAGGAGCATACTAGGTTCACATAGGCAATCTTGTGTCAACCAAAAATAGTTCACATAGTGTAAATTTATTGATGTCAATGTTTGCGTTTTGTAGAGCCTTTTGTGGTGTATTTTTGAGATCACACAGTGAAGATAATACATTTGTTGGAAGAGTCATGGAGTTTTGTGTTGCATTCTATGTGGAGTGTGTAAGTCATTTTTGCATATTGTTTGTAGAGTATGTGCAGTTCCTTTACGCAATGTCTAGTTTGTTGCGTAATCATCCAAGTACACAAACATTGTCTCGTGTAATCTTATTCGAGCCGTGAACTTGGAATAATTAAATTTTTGAAGGCATAAGTTTTCGAAAAGGCCAACTACATAACTTAGAGACTATGTTGGTTCCTTTAGATCCTTTCATTGTTCAAGTTATGTATGATTAGCAGTCTCAGGATGTTGCATGAAAGGCTAAATTGGTAGATGCGAGCTTGAGTCTCATTAGTGAATAGTATTTCAAGAAAATGCAAAAGTTGTGACATGAGATGGAGATACTTAATGTTGTATGAGGTCATGTATCATGCGATCAGTCTAACCATTGCTATTTGTAGTGTAATAAGATATCCCAAGGCTTTGTTTTTCGTTTAGAATCTATGTTCATTGACCTTTCCGATGTGATGCATGTATTTATTTATAGTACATGGAATATTATTATAGTGCATATTATGAGGGTTGCATAAGTTTTTGACCATCCTTCATGGGACTCCCATACCCAATGTTGTGTCTTAGAATAAGTTTAGTGTCCCAAAGTCTATGTTATTATACGAAGATTCATTTTACAAATGATCTTTATGCCGATCTATATGAAGGACTTTCGAACATTGTTCTTCTATATGGATTAATGAGTGCAACAAGATGTTAGGTGGCCCTTCGTTTAAGACCTTTTCCCGCTCTAAAACAAAAGTTATAAGAGATCTTCTTGGGGAAAGAGAAAAAGTGTAGTTAAGAATCTAAAGGAAAAACAAAATTTAAAACTATTTTTTAGTTAGATATCTTAGCATCTAGAAAGATCTTATGCCGAGATAACAAAGGCAATTTCAGTTTCATGAGAGTCAGGGCTAAATTAATTTTATATTTCATTTCATATAATAGAAACAAGTTCTTTTGACCTCTTACACAAGCAGGGGAAGCATTTCGTAGATGTTCAGGTTCGCTTTCCACCCATATTTCCAACTAATTTAATGTAGCTATTAATAGACGCAATCCGATGTTGTCATATAGCATCCAGAACCATTACAAAAGCCACCCCTTCATGATCTTGCATACAAAACTAAATTCACCCACCCAAAAAACCCAATATCAGTATTTCCTTCATTTTTCCCCAAATCTTTTAAAGGTAAAGTAATCAGAATCCATTTTAAGTCATTTTACTCAATAAGACCCTCAGATGTCAAAATCTGAAACCCAGTTATTAAGATATTCGCACAATTCTGGTCATGACAATCCCGATAAACTACTACCCCACGATTACTCAATGTCCACTGCAACCCTTTAGAGGTGAAATCCGGAGCTTTTCTTTTAATGCCCACATGATCTAAACCCTGAAAATTTAGGGCTCTGCAAATGCCCTAGCCCTCTGGCTCATAGGGCACGAATCCGCCGCACACTCCTTTTAACCAATGGGGAGTCGAACCGGGGACACAAGAACAATCACAGAAATATACTGAAATCGACATTGTTGGAAGGCGATATATATACCCTGAAAGAGAGATTCTTGCCCTAAGAAAGCGCACGAAAAAATAATAATGCATAGCGTCAATATAAGATTACCCCAATGGACTGTATTTAGTGGAATCACAGCAAGAGACTGGGTGATGGCAGCATTAGGGTCTCCGAAATCGTACTTTCTTTCTTGGAAAAATGTTTTGGCAGGGGAGTTCCTGTATGAAGATTTCTAGGGTGAATCCTCCAGGGGCAACCTTGTCCCTTGAGGAATTGGGTCTCTGTATTTCTATTTCACCGTGAGAAAAGGTTAATTTGTAATGGGGTCTTACGAGACAGCAGGTCTCAAGAGTTAGGGAGTCTCTTAATCTTATCCTGGGCTTATGATCTTTTATGCTATATTTAGTGCATTCTGTCAAATGTATTTATGAAATCCGGACTGCCTGACAATGATTTCTTTACTGATGAGGACGAATTATGGAAGATGAATCACTTCTGATCACTACCATTACAAGGCATTCTCCGAAAAGGCCATTGCAGTGAAGAGGCATTTTTGGAAGTGGGTGCACAGAGTTAAATGACATAAAGAGAAGGATTCTTGCATTTGAATTGGTATTATTTTAACTATTTATCTTGATATAAATGTTGCACCCCCATAGTATTCATGAATGCTCCAGCAAATTCAATTAGCATACCATGACATCAACCTGGCTTCTCCTGGATATTTGATTTAACGGTTTCTAACCATGATGATTAGCATTGCCACATTCATGGTCATGGTTGTCTAGATAACTGGAGTAGCAAGATGTTCTAACATATGATATAGTTGTAAGCTCCTAGAATTATCACTACCAGACAGATGAGGTCAAATCTCATGTAAGTATATTGAGCACTAGTAATGACATTTTTTATGATCATACCTTTTATACGATGCCACATATATTCCATCCTGAAACTCATGGTAGACCCCCAATTGCTTAATTGTATTCATGGACAAGAGTCCCATGTGTTATCTCGTACCAAGGGTTTATCTGGGACAGGAGTCCTATTTTATTCGTATTTGTTATCTTGGATCTAAGTGTCCTTGTTATTTATTCTTTTAGATGATATGGAGTTCATAGTGGATGACACTATTGATTAAAATCTCTATTGTGATAGCATGCAGGCCAACCCTAATGTGACATTGGGGCGATGATAAGATTACCATGTTTTTGGCTAACAATTTGACTCATTTGGGTGCTGGTGGCATCTGTGCAAACATTTTTTGTCATTAGCATTTTAGGATATAGGACAGTGCATGGAGAACTGGAACTATGTGTTGTACTCACAAAATTATCCCAGAACCGATATATGTAGTCACTCTGCTAATCGTTATTATTCAATTGTTATACAATACACATCATTGTCACTTGTTCGCTGGAGTAAGTGGAAAATGCCTTATTATTTTCACTTATTGTGGTACAAGTTTTGCTCATAACTAAATACATATTAGACTGTTATCAGGAATAGCTTCCTATTACAAATTAGAATCATGGAAATATTTGCCAACATGTCACATCACATCGAAAACAGAATTCAATGTCATACTTAAAATTAGTCCAAATTACTTCTACGGGATATGATAAGATGTTTTCAATTTGTACTAGAATATTCAATAGGTATGACATGAGGCTCTGTAAGAGTGAGCAATCCCCCATTTTTTTTGGGGTCTACATCTAGTGGTCAAATTTGAGATTCGGGTAAGTGTACTCCTTATTTGCAATAAATATAGGAGCTTCCCTTAGGGTATCCGAACCAAGACTTTGAAAACTTATGAAATTTGCGTTCTAAAGGTCCCTGAGCAAGATCGTAGGCAATAGATTGTCTTCATGACCATGTCTTATGCATTCAAATCAAGCCCACTCATAAGGATTATCGAATATTCTTGTCTAAATATGTAATGGATTGATCATGAGTACACGTCATGAATGCACGATATATCGTTTGGAATGAAGCAGTCTGTGTATAATATTTTCATGAAACATGTGTGATAGGAGTTTTGAACGTAAGGTTCACTCGTTATAGCTCACTCATGCAATAATGCTATACGATAAATATTTATGAGCGTAAACATGATATTTTTTGAGAAATTAACTGTGAGCATGTTTTGTTCTTCTAACTTACAAACAACTATACCCTTTGTCTTGGATATCTAAGCCATAATACTTGGACTCATTACAATCTGTCCAAGTGAATGCCAAGTTTTACAATGAAAAAAAGGTATTATCGAGTGTACGCTCCAGTACTACAAGTTTTAAAACAAAATTCGAACAACTCATGATGTACTATCCTAAGATTAGCCATCGATATTATGTCAATATATTTCATACTAGGGATTTGAATAGTTTAATGTTTAGGTCATTATTTTATTTTAGTATTGTCTGCACATAATGGGACATGAACATGAAGCTGTAATCTATCACATACGTAATTTTCGACCCCATCATGATTCAACAGTATTGAGCAGCTAAAAAGAACAATCAAGTATGATAGTCATCGTGGGGGCAGGAGCTTGTAGACGCCCCTTAAAAACCACAATGGTCCTTGGTTCTCAAGAGGATAATCACAGCTACACATGATTTAATACTGACCTCCCAGATGTATAGCCTGAACTGAAAATCTAATAACATGATAGCATGGATTCATTGACTCAGAATAGGCACAATAGTCGGTTCCGAGGATCCATGACCTTTGCTAATCTCATGAGAGCCATAAGGTATTTGTAAAATATTGTGCATTAACGAAAAAATGGTTTGAGTGCACATGCAATACTATGCATGGATATTTGGGAGCAAAAAAATGGAACAAGACCTTTCTGTGTGCACACCAAATTTGTACATCCTGGTATCCAACTCTTTTTATGCTAGATAGTAGTTTAAAAACTTTATCTAAAAGAACATTGCAATTTTATTTTTAGGTTTAGGGGCTTGATTGTCGATAGTATGGATTGAGCATGGTGGCCTTCTACAAAGGGAGATGTTGACAATTATGGCACTATGTGTATTTTAGGAGATGGTTGGAAAGGCTAACTTTTGAGGCTATGTTTGTAGGTACCCCCATAAACATGCACAAAGTTGGCGATGGGAACAGATTTTCCAAATAGGTTACATGGTTTATATCCTCAAGGTAGTCTAAGAAGGTCCCAAAGAAGGTAGATGACAACTTAGCACCCTTGATGTCTTTATTTTAATGGAAATTTAAGATCCTCTGACTTCAGATTCTTGAGTTGGGGCCTTTATCTCCAAGAATAATACCATTTCTTAGAAAGAGAGAGTCGAAGTTGTATGTACATAACTATTTATGACCAATTTGAGGCTTTCATTATGACTTGAACTACATCCTTAAAGATAAACAATGTCTATGCCCCGTTTTGAAAAATCAAATGCCTTAGTCACAATACATGCTTGTACACGAAACTCCACTAAAAAAAAATCAACGTATCAAGGACCTACACTTTCATCTATACATGTCTTGGAAATATTTCTTGTGAATGGAAAATTGATAAGAATATTTACAAGAAAACTCCACCAGTGGAAAATAGTCCTAGCACTTTCTTTATTGATCCATAGCATACAGTTAAACCAGTAAAATTTTGCAGCCCTTTTCAAATCAACATCAATTTTATGTCAATTTGAGGATTTATTTTAATGATATCTAATGATCATATTCTCAAATAATTTTCGGTTCAATCATAACCCAGTTCTCCAAAAATTTCTAACTTATTAGGTACCTACACATTTAGCTATACATGACTTAGAAAGGTTACGTGTTGATGGAAGAGTGGTAAGAATATTTATAAGAAAACTCCACCAATAGAAACTTTCACTTTCTCTATTGATCCATGGCATACATTTGAAGCATGCCTTCAAATTATTGAATAAATCTTTCTTATTTTTTGTTAGTCTTAGGATGATAAGAAGAGCTAAAATTCAACTTTATATTAAAAGCTTCATTGAGTGTATTCTAAAGCCTGGAGGTGAAAAACTTATGTTTTTCAAAAATTATTTACATAATATAATGAAACTTTTCCACATGTTATATGAACCTTTGTCCTAAAGTAAGGCCCCTGTCCTTAAAACTACTTGATATAAAGTGAGAAACATTGGTCAAATTGTTAGCCATGAACAAAATTTAATCATGGTGATTCTTTAGCTTGGGAAACCCCATAATTCAAAATAATTTCCTATTTTTTATGATGGACATCATGATATCAAAGACTTTATACTTGATGAAAATTCTCATCCTTAACTCTTTGGCACTCTAAACACTTAGCTATGTAAATAGACATATATTTCTTATCCTAAAAGATAAATAAAAAAGTTTAAGGTTTGCATAGATCTTGGTAATTCTATGATGGTCATTGTAAGGTGCATCCTAAGCTTCCTTGAGAATCTTGTTCCTCAATCATCCCTCTAGAGGTCCATATATTCTACCCAAAAACCTTAATATGCCATATGTATTGATGAAAATCTCACTAACCTTACTATAGACACTAAATCACGTACTTTGTGTATATTTCTAGGTCTTGATCACATACCACTATTGATATGATTCCTAAGAGAGAAAAGTACTATTGACCAATGTCTTTGGCTTTTTTGCTTTCTTTCTTATTTTATTCTTGGTCTTACACACCTTCTTGTCCAGTCTAACTTTTGATACTTCAACTTTGGTAAATCTAGACACTAGCGCCCAGCTCGGATGTCAGCGTGCAGGCGCCCCCGTCCCCTATGGGCGCCCCTGATATCTTTGTATATTACATGCATCTTTTGGGTCTTTTATAGCCATTGGGAATCTTTATTTCTTACTAATTAGTCTTTTAGTGGTTAATTATGCAATTCAAACAAGGGAGTTATATAAATACAAAGTTATGTGATCATAATAAAGGACCAAGCTTTAAGCATCTATTGCTATCACCTAACATTACATCCAAAGGCATATCAAGAGCATCAAAGCATCCATCTAGCATGCATTCAAGGGACAAGGGATTACATTCTTCTACATACACGTCATAGGAGGTGAAATTCATTTTTCCATGCACACATCTACTTACATTCTCTACATCTGTTTATTTTTCGTTATCAAATCCAACTTGCACAAGAGCCACCTAGGACATGATTTTACACAGAGAGAGAGAGAGAGAGAGAGAACTACATGAAGTTTAAAATGTAGTGCAATGCTCAGATCATAATCTCACTCAGCTACATGACCGCTAGGTTCAATCTGACTCCCCATTACATATTTTTCTTTTTTACGATTTAATGTGTTTTGGGGTTTTGCAAGTGCTCTTTCTCTTTGCAAGTTTTAAGAAAATTTTGTAGGCATTGTGTGACACACATGTGTCCAACAGCAAAGGGCAGTGATATAGAGGCGACGCCAAAAAAATCAAGTTTTGACACTCTGCATAGTCACAAGAGCCTAGATAAGGTCTCTGGCTCCTAAGCACCCTCACCCCTACCTAGGCACCCTAGTCCCGAAATTTACAACAATTCTGCATTTTTATGGGATCATTAGTGACAGCCTATCCTGCTATTCTAGTAGTTTTCCAATTTAGCACAATCCAAGTTTTATTTCAAAATCAGCTGAGTATCTTATCCCTTCTCTTGCACTTAGGGTTTTACATTTATTAGCTTACTTGCTTGCATCAAATTTGTACTTTTTTATATATCATTGTGTTGTGACTTTATCAGGATTTAGCATATATTATTTCAATATTTTCTTAATCATTTGGTGAACCCATCCTTAGAATAATCTCCTCTCTTTTTTCATCATGGCTCAATCCTATGGCGAATTTATTGAATCACATCTCCAAGAGCTCAATGATCATCTAGTTGAGCATCCTTAGGATCTAGATCTTCTTTTATTTGCTACTCGTGAGGAGGACACCAATATTGTGGAGCTTAATGTTCCTACTTCCATGCATATTGTTACACAACCGCTTACTTCCATGCATATTGTTACACAACCGCTTGCTTCCACTCTTTCGCCTACTTCTATTGTTCCCATTTCTATTCCTACTCCCACCAACCACTTCACTCCACCTCTTGTTTCTCACACACGGCAAGTATCTTCCATTGGCACTCAAGATCTAGCCTCTCTTTATCAAGATCTTCAAGTTCAAATTTGACAATTGCAATAGGATACTTTGCATGCGTCTCTATCTCTGAATTCCACATTGCTACTTCATTCCCCTTTCACACCCACCATTTCCTCTTATGCACTTCTACCTAATTTTTTCACCCCTAAGCTACCTACTTTTAATGGCCATTGTGATCCTTAAGATCATCTCCGATCATTTCATGTAGCATGTCTAGATTATGTGGATGACCACACTTTACTCACAAATATCTTTCCTTGTAGTCTTCAAGATTACACAATATATTGGTTCTATGATCTACCTTTCCACTTGGTAACATATTTTATGCATTTAGTCGATGTTTTTCTCACCCATTTATCTATCAATATCAGCTCTAAGATATCATATACTCAACTAGCATAAATTAAACAAGGATGTAATGAACATCTATAAGATTATGTCTTGTGATATAAGAACTTAACTAAGATATCTAATATACTCATGGACCCTGAGCTTCAAGATATTTTTGTCCAAAGTCTATTTCCATCGCTTTAGGAGAGTGTTGTCTTCAAAACATCTCCTTCTTTTGATCATTTATGTCATACTCTTAAGCTATACAAAAGTAAACTATTATCCTTGAGAAATCTTAAGTATCATGAGCAGGCTTCATCTTCTACACGCTTTCAAAGAAAATAAACTTTCAAGCCATCTACTAAACCAATTGAAGCTAAAGCTACTGTCAATGTGGTCTCTAATCCTGAAAATCTTCAATGGCAACCACCTAAATGTACGTTTACTAAATTTCCTTGTGCTCTGTATATTCTACTGCCACAACTCATCGAGAGCAATCTTATTATGCTTCCTCCACTTAATTTGGATCCATCTCATCCTAAAGGTCATAATTACAATGAAAATTTCATATGTGACTATCATCAATGTGTGGGAAATTCTATAGATCGATGTTTTAAATTTCAAAATATTATTCAAGTCCTTATCGATAATAATTCTATTGAGCTTCCTAATCCTACGGCATCCATGCAGATCAACAAAAAATCATACGCTCAAGATATTTAACAGTCTTCTTCCTAAACATTTTAAGCAAATGGTTGACTCTTTATCCAATCATGCATATCATGAAGTGCCTCATCCTTCATCGAGGGCTCTTAATTTTCTAGTTGTTCACATTGATCTATCTCTACCATTCATTGCATTCTATGACTACGACGACCATGCTACATTCTCTTCTAAAACATTACATATTAATGCTTCTATAAGACCTCATGTTATCAATAATACAATGATTGATCCATTGATTCATATGTTTGTGTGCTCTATTGTACTTCTTGTTACTATCGATTATCTGTTATTACATATTTTATATCTAGTGCCTATATCATATGGTTATGTCAACCTTCCAGTCAATTTTGGTCCTCTTACCATGCGTGTGTCATTTCTTGTGGCACCTTCACTCAAAGGCTATGACATGCTCTTAGGTCTTCCTTGGATCTGTGTAACTCAGGATATCATTTCTATGAATTATTTGTTTCTAAATTTCATTCATAATAAGCAATTCATTACTATCAACAATGTTCTGCCATCCACATCGTGGCCGCAACCTCCTCTTGAAGTTGTCATTACACTCGCTATAGTATCTAGGTCCCTGCGATGTCTCAAATATAAATCACAATCTACTCCTAGATCTTCATTTTTCATACAACCTACTCAGTCTCATCACTTTATTATTCCATTGCATCAGTCTAGGTCCACCAATCATATGGATCCTTCACTTAGGTATAAATCACCTCCTTTATTTCTCTCACATCAGTGATCATCACCTTCGTGCTCTACTTCACATAGGTGTTCATCACCTATGCACTCTCCTTCACATAGGTGTCCATCGCCTCAGTAATCTCCTTGACACAGTTGCACATCACCTTCACGGTCTCCTCCACATAGGTTTTCATCACCTCCGAGGTCTCATACACATAGGTCTCATTCACCAATACATCATCTATCTCATATGCCACTAATCTTAGAGCATGGTCACATGCCTTTATCTTCACAAGCATCAGGTGGAGTACCCTCATCTTTCACTTTTATCAGATAACATATTCATCAACATACACTTAGGGGGCATCATACTTATTCCCCTCCCTCTTCTAGCATTATTAGGTGTCTCACATTTCTACTATTTCACTCTATGCTTCACATCTAGTCTCTCACACACGTCTTACACATCTTGATACATTTGTATCATCATTACTTGATGACACACTCTTATTTTATGTTCACACTTGACTATTGAGTGCTTACTACATTTATGAACCTCACATCATCACATTACACACCACATACTTAGCGTATTCATGACACATTTCTCTAGTGTACATTCTCACACAAAATACCGCCCCATGACACACTCTAGTTCCATGATTCATACTCAACTAACGAGGGTCTAAATCTGAAATGAACCTCACCACACTCACTCACTCTCTACACTCTATGCTTTGATGATCATATCTTTCTAACGCACACTATCAAACCATTTCCCAATGACGCACTCTTATTTTGTGGTTCATTCTCAACTGTTGAGGGGGGATTTATAAATGAACCTCATCTCATGCATACTCATTCAAATTAACTTTGGGGCATGTATATCCTATCACATTCACTTTGCATTACATTCCATCTTTCT
Organism: Taxus chinensis; assembly: GCA_019776745.2. Classification (NCBI taxonomy): domain Eukaryota; kingdom Viridiplantae; phylum Streptophyta; class Pinopsida; order Cupressales; family Taxaceae; genus Taxus; species Taxus chinensis. The sequence continues at coordinate 641,733,367 of CM034149.1, forward strand.
CACTCACACCATATTGTATATCTTGGTTGCACATTATTCTTGCTTACTTATACTCGCATGTTACACTTTGCTTACTATAATAGTCAGATATTTTTCATGTCATTATATTTTCTATATACATATGAACATTCAATTTCCTTTTAGTTGTGTTGGTATACTTTACAAAAATCATTACATGCAGCATGGATGTTTAGCACTATACCTCTTACCAGTCCTGCAGTAGGCTCCTAAGGGCATCCACTTTCGTACACATCACAAGCATTATTTTTTCGGTTTATACTACTTCCCATTCATACTAGCACACTACATTATATCAGTTCATACATGTTTTGACATACTTTATATCTTTCTAACATGCTAATGGGTGCTTCATGTGAAGAATTTTTCTTGCAGAAACTCTTTACTACCATGGTTGTATGATATCTTACTTGTCATTATGTTTCGTTGTTTACCATTATTTGCGGGTTATGCCCTTTGTCTTTTTTGCACACTGTATGTTTTAGGCAGCTTTGGCCTTGATTATCTTGTGACATTGTGAGCAATTTCCCATGTTTGCAACCAACTTTTCATGGTCTACATTGTCTTCTTGGTTGGTATCTTACATTTTGCCTTTTTTATGTGTGTTTATCTTATTTACACTAATAATGTTTCCAACCACTTTGTTCATGTGTGCCTTGATTTCTACCAAGTACACTCCCTCCCCCTGTAGGGCATCAATATTAGTTTTAGCCTTTAGTCCTCCTTTGGGCCGCATACCCCTAGTGATGTCGTATTCACCCCAAACAAGGGGGGCATCCATTAGGTGAATCAACCACCCCATTCAGTATTCTACAGTCACATAAATGGCCCAAAATCTTACTTGGGTCCTCAGCATAGCATAGACGCCAACTTTTAACTCCATACGGTAGCGTTTGGGCACCCCTGACCTTTCCTGTGTGTGTATGACCAAGGGGGAGTTACACATTTTTTCTTAGATGAGCACATTTTTCATCAGTTTACACAATAGTCTTCTCAGTATAGGCAAAATCTTATAGAAATCAGTATGCATGCTTTATATCTCCCTTTTCTACTCGCATTAGATTGAACTGGATCGAAATGGATTGAACTTGAAAACACCATCTATAGTGGTGTATACATTTTAGGAATCATTCAAAGGTTGGATAATAACACAAGACCTATCTCCCTACACTTCTTCTGTCATGGCATGAGATCACCCAAAAAAATCACGTTTGGTGTAACTGACGTGAGATCACCTGAAAAAAACTCATTCTTGGCATGAGATCACCCAAAAAACTCATTCTTATACAACATTTTCAGGATCTTTTCTTCCCTTTTCACTCATCACGAATTAGGTGTACATGTTTCTTTTCAAATTTTTACATACTTTTTAAACACTTTTTACACGTTTGGATCAAATTTTTCATATACACGACTTTGACTACTCTTTTTCTCGTATCTTTTATAATTCTTTCCTTATGGGAAGTAGCAGTCACATCATCGAGCATCAAGCGACATCGACAACAGGTACAACGTGACCCCATATGTTTTCACCCCTAGGGTCATTTTCACTTCCTCTTATCTAACTTCCACATTTTATTTTTATCACTCCACACTTTTTCTTTTCTCCTCGGCATGTTTTTCATCATCATTCTACATGGTTATCAGGTATACATGTCTTATCTACTTTATGTTATCAAGCATTCACTCAACAACATAAAGTGGGGGAAAATGTAGACACTAAATCATGCACTTTGGGTATATTTCTAGGTCCTAATCACATACCACTATTCATATGATTCCTAAGCAAGAAAAGTACTAATTAGACATTGTATTTGGCCTTTTTTCTTTCTTTCTGATTTTCTTCTTGGTCTTACACACCTTCTTTCCCATTCTGACTTTTGATACTTCAAATTTGCTGATTTTGTACACCAACATCCAGCCAAGATGTCAGTGTCTAGGAACAAGTGTCCCCTCTGGGTGATCCCAACCTCTTTGTATCCTAATCACATATTGTGGGTCTTTTCTTGCTATTAGGCATCTTTATTTCTTAGTAGTCATCCTTTTAGTGGTTAATTACGAAATTTAAATAAGGTAATCGTATAAATAGAAATCTATATGATCATAATAAAGGACCAAGCTCTAATCATCTATTATTATCACCTAAGGTTACATCCAAAGGCATATTAAGAGCATTAAATCATCCATCTAGCATCCATTCAAGGGACAAGGGACTACATTATTTTGCATACACTTCATAGTAGTTCATTTTTCCATGCATACATCTATTTACATTCTCTACATCTAGTTATTGCTCGCTATCAAGTGCAACTTGCACAAGAGCCACCTAGGACACAATTTTGCTCACACACATAGAACTACATGGAGTATGAAATGTAATGTAACACCCAAATCGTAAGTTCACTCATTCAAGTGACCTTCGGAATCAATATAACTTCTCATTTGCATATTTTTATTTTTAGGATTTGATGTTTTTTGGGATTTTGTAGGTTCTCTTTCTCTTTGCAAGTTTCACGTGAATTCTAAGGGCATAGTGTGACACACAGGTGTTCAATAGTGAATGGTATAAATATAGAAACGACACCAGAAAAAATTAATTTCTGACCCTCTACACAGTCACAGGCGCTTACAGAAGGTCTTTGGCACATAGGAACCCTCGCCTCTGCCCAGGTGCCCTAGTCCCGACATTTGCGATAATTTTGTATTTTCATCAGCTCATTAGCTATAGTCTGTCCTCTTTTTCTAGCATTTTTCCAGTTTAGCATAGTCTAGGTTTTATTGAGAAATCAATTGAGTATTTTATCCCTTCTCTTTCACTTAGGGTTTTAAATTTATTAGCTTACTTTCTTGCGTCAAATATGTACTTAATTGTTATATCATTGCGTTGTGACTTAATTAGGATTTATCATATATTATTTCAATATTTTCTTAATCACTTACCAATATCTTTATGTAACTGTACTTTCACATGTTGAAATAACTCAGCTTCAATCTTATCTCTAATTTGATCTCTAAGATAGATCTTTAACTAGGAAAATTCTAGAATTCTAGCCAAAAAATTAAGGCATCTACTACTCTACTTTTTTTTGCTTAATATAGGATATATCAATCTCAAAGTTATAGATGAAATCCAACCATATTATCTACCTTGCATGAAGAGATATTCTATTTCATTATTGTTTGTTTTGTAATTAAATGGTCTCCCCATAAAAATAATCTAAAATTTTGATGCAAAACCAAGAACGGCTAGCCCAGTTCATGAATAGAATAAATAATTTCATTGGTTTTTAACTTCCTATATTCTCAATCAACCATTTTCATATATTATGTGAGAATGAAAAAAAATATTAGAGGTATTATCAAAAAATTCAAAATCATTCCTAGGATCTACCACATGAATAATTGGAGCAAAATTTAAGGCCTTGTTCAAATGTTGAAATACAATCTCATACTTTGGAGACTACTCAAATATTTTTAATTTAAGTTTAAGAGAATTTATTAGGATGGCTACTTTGAATAATTTCACAATGAACCTGTTGTAGTAATTTTTAGTATTTTTCCTAGATTCTATAGTAACATAGGTATATATACCACAAACAGTACCCTAGAAACCATCTCTTATTCTAAACTCCATAATTTCACCTAAGGTTTCCATTAGGAACTCACATAAGCTGTTGTAATTACACCGGGAACTTTCCATTTTATGTTATTAGTTTCAACTCCAATAAAGGTTTCCATCTAATATATTATAAGTATTGAGAACAACACGCTTAAGTTATAAATCACAACATTATTTCAAAATATCTTAGAAAACAACATAAACTTATATGAACAACATAGAAAATATGGATTTATCAATGTTTAATTATTCATTCACTTAGCATATGTTAGGTATAGTAAGGCTATTATAATGGTAATATACTTGTCTATGAGTTCCCTTAACATATTTTCCTATCCTCCTTACTATCACTCTGCTATTAGACCTTTTGGGACTTTCTTCATGGGGCTTTCTAAACTAATTGGTGCACCATTATGGATCTCCTATGTCATTTAATGTAGTTGATAGGTTTTTCCTTATTATTTGAGGTATCTTTTGTTGAGAGGGGCTTGGAACATATTGCAGAGGATGTGGAATTGACACATGTTATGAAGGGGGTGCTTAAGAAGGTTTCTAAGAGGGTATCAATGGTTGCATGAAATCTTTAAATATGAATTATCTTGGAATTTTGGATAAGTATTGAAGTGTGTGCAAGGTTTACAATGGAAATCAATACGAAATAGGCATAGAAGAATGTTTAGGAGATTATGTAATAAGTAAATGGAGTGCATGGAACAATACACATGAAGGATTGTGTGGAATAATGGAGACACTAAAGGACAAAGTTATAAAATCACAAAGAAGGTAGGTGGAGATCGATAGATAGTGTACATGGCAGGAAAAGAGTAAAAATTACTAACTAATCAAATGACATGGACACATCTGGAATATTTTCTCAACTACCAGATCAAAGGAATTTTATGTCATTAATGAATAGTTTGAGTGGGAAAGGAGGACAAGATTCTGGAAGGAATATTTAAGTACATAAAGAAAAAGAGAAGATTCATATAAAGGTAGATTCAATGCCAAATTTAGGGCTACTAAGAAGGTTGAAGGTTGAGAGAATAATTGGAAAGTTGGTATTTTTCAAAGGAGGTGTGAGATCCAAGCCAAATCTAGTTCAAACATGAAGGGGTCCTTGAGTGCATACACGACCTTGTGTTAGTATATAGATTTGAGATACTTTGTAATTTCTTGATTAGTGGTAATATCAGTGTAGATATCATTTAGTCTCTAAAGTTAATATAATCTTTTTTTGTTGTTATATCTACTCTAGTATGTTAAAATTTACAAATAGGTCTGACCAACCTTGTCACAAAATGGTATAAGAGTGTGGATAAAAACCTTGGAGAGGAAGGATGCGAGGAGTGTGAAGATTGGTAAAATTTCAATTGTGATGCAAATGGTCAAGGATAAAATATGTCGTTAGTAAGGGATGAAAATGGAGATACAATGAATGGAGTGAATGCAACTATTATGGGTTCAATAGAATAATTTATGAATGATCTAAGGGGTATAAGGACTAAGAATGAGGTTTTCGAAGAAGATCAATGGAGAGGTTTTATGGTGAAATATGCTCAGAGTGATGATGAAGGAGCGGTAAGAGGTGCAAGAAATGATATGGTCTTGGGAGGTGAATATTAACAAGAATAATCCATTGATGAGGGAGAAGAACAACTCTTGAGAGCTATTTCAAGAATGGTTCGAGGGTCAGGGATTGGTGTTCCATCATTCTTTGTAAGATTGGAGCCAATTTAATTAGTATATTTTCTTAAAATAATGGAGGAATACTTTGAGTACAAATATATCAGTGACCTGCAATTATTCAATGTAGTGAAAACCAATTTGAAAGAGCACACAACATTATAGTGGACGAAAATACAAAATTAGCGCCAAAGAAGTGGAAAAGACAAGATAATGCATTGGGATAGAATGGTCACAAAAATGAAGAGTAAAGTTTTTCCTTCTGATTAGAAAATGAGTTTTTTCAAAATATTACAAAACTTTAAGAAAAAAGAGATGTTGGTTAAGGATTATATCGAGGAGATTCATCATATCATGATTAGGTCTGGGCATAATTAAGTAGACCAAAATAAGGTCATGAGGTAAATAAATGGTTTATGATTTGGCATCTAAGAGGAGATAAGTCTTACGCACATCCAAACTATGGAGGAGGCTTATTAATTAGCCTTAAGGTGGAATAAAATTTGGTGTGTGAGAATCAAAGTGTCACCCAAAGAGGAAGCCGCAATGTGTGTCGTAGATTAGGAAGCATTCATGGATATAAAAATCTACAAGAAAATGATGATAGAAGTATGTAGACATGTACACAATGTAGTGCGGGGAGGAAGGAGTTTCTAACTCTTTGAGAGGGCATGTAAGATTCATTCGAGGTAGGGGAAGAGGAATCTCTAAAACATGTTTCAAATTTTGAACATTTATACATTATGCTTACGAGTTTTCCAAGCGCGCAAAGTGAAATGACGAGAAGAAACACAAAATATGGCATGCACAAAGCACATGGAGATGAGGAATTAGTGGGATCTGTAGATAATTCTAAAGGTCTGGATCATAGAGAATCTATGATGATAATAAAAGAGTTGTTGAAGACTGTGCAAAGGGAAGATGATAGTGCACAAAGGAAAATCTTGTTTCAACCCATATATAAGTTAGGAGGAAAGTGTTACAATGTGATTGTCAACTGTGGAAGCACAGAAAATATAGTTTATTTGAAAATGGTGGAGACATTAGGAATGAATAATATTGTGCATCCCAATCCCTACAAGGTTTCATGGTTACATAAGAGGCAACAAATTTTGGTGAATGAGAAAAGTTTAATCAAGTTCTAGCTTGGGAGCTATTGTGATCAAGTTTTTTGTGACATGATGACAATGGAATTTTTTCATCTAGTACTTGGAATACCATGGTAGTATGAATAAAAAAATTCCATGATGGGTGCACAAATATTATTCATATTGAAAAGGACTAAAGTTTAACTCGTCATCGTTAAATTAAAAATATAAAGGTGAAGTGTGAAATGGAGTTTGCGAGAGAGTTTTGGTTGTATCATGCAAAGATTTTTTATGAGAAGTTTAGGAAGAGAAGGCATGTTTTTCACTTATGCCAAAGGGAGTGCATGAATATTACACAATAAATGAGGAATATCTAAGTGAAGTGTGTGGAATTTTGAAGGATTTTGTAAACATAGTTACAAAAGACTTGTTACAAGCATTACCACTAGTACATAGTATTAGTCACCAAATAGACTTAATACCAGGGTCAGGTTTCCAAAAAAATCACCATATATGATGAATCAATAGGATAATGTGGAGGTGCAAAGAAAATTTTAAGCTTTTTTACATAGAAGACTACTATGCAAAATTTTGAGCATGTGTGTAGTACCTACGGTACTAGCACCAAAGAAGGGAGGAGAATGATGCATGCGTGTTGATTATAGAGCCATCAAAAATATCACAATCAAGTAAAAGTTCTCATTACTGAAGAGGGATTTCCTTAGTGGTGCATGGTATTTTTCAAATAAATGGATTTCATCATAGAAGGAGATGAGTGGAAAACCACATTAAAAATGAACGAGGGCTAGTACAAATGGTTGGTTATACCATTTGGGTTGAAAAATACCCCGAGAACATTTATTGATGAACAAAGTGCTAAATCCATTCCTTTGGAAAAAAAAAATATTGTATATCTGGATGATATATTTGTATGTAAAAAAGATAAATAAGATCATTCAGATCATCTATGCAAAGTTATGAGGTACTTAGAAGAAGATAAATTATTAGTAAATATAAAGAAATTTAGTTTTATGGGTGAAGCATTGGTAGAATTAGGCTTCATAATATCCTGGGATGGATTTTGAATGGACCCATAAAATGTGAACACAATAATAGAGTGGTTGTCAGTGAGGTGTGTGAATAAGGTGTGATGTTTACATGGGTTGGAGAGATTTTGTAGGAAGTTCATTCATAATTTCAATGGAGTAGGTGTGGTGATCATGGAGATAATGACGTGAGATTACAAATAATTTGTGTGGAAAGAAGAATTATAGCACAACTTCCAAGAATTAAATAAAATGATTACATCACAACCATTTCTCACTTTGCCAAGTTTTGAAAAAGTTTTTCAAGCACATTGTGATGCAAGTAGAACATCCATAGGCACAGTGTTTATTCAAAAAGAGATATCAATAGCCTATTTTAGAGAGAATTTGAATGATTCTAATTGGATGTATTTATTCTATGATCAAGTATTTTACGTAATTATGCAAGCATTGAAGAAGTGGAGGCATGACTTGATGCCAAGTGATTTTTTTATTGTTCATGGATCATCAAGCACTATAGTTTATCAATATTCACGTAAGAGGCACATGAAGTGGGTATAATTTTCTCACAATTATTCATTTGTGTTGAAGCATAGAAGTGTGAAGTCTAAAAAAAATCTAACATACTAATCCGAATGGTGTTGTTGTTAAAGGAAATCTGCATTGAATTCATGGGGTTCAACACCATGAAGGAGTGATATGCACAAGATGAAGACTTAAAGAAAGCATGGAAGGTATGTGGAGAAATGGTGCATGCAAAAAGAATGTCATGGTTGGATTAATTCATAAAATAAGGTGTGTTGTTTAGAGGAGAGAAATTATGTGTACACAATGGGTTAATGTTGATCAGACAAAATCATATTAGAGGATTAGGAGGTCACATTGGAGGTAACAAAATATTAGCACAATTAGAGTAGCATTTATATTGGTCAAATATGAGTGTGGATGTGTTGAAATATGTGCAAAGGTGCATAAATTACAAGTATTTAATGGGAATAAGATAAATATTAGCTTGTATCAACCATTACTTGTACTGAGGAGGCCATGGGAGAATATTAACATAGAATTTTTGCTAGGATTTTCAAGAACGCAAAGAGGGAATGACTTCATATTTATGGTAGTTGGTATATTTTCAAAGATGATACATTTTATTCCATGAAAGAAGACTAGTGATGCAATATGTATAGCAATTTATTTATTAGGGAGATATTGTGGTTGCATGGATAACCATTGACAATAGTGTTATATGTGGATAGAAAGTTCCTAGATCATTTATGGAGGACCTTATGGAAGAAAATGGAACAAGCAATATTTTTAGTCAACATATCATCCACATATTGATGGATAGATGGGAGTAGTGAATAGAATTTTAGGTAACTTATTTCATAGCTTTTCAGAAGACATGCCAAAGTAGTGGGATATAGTGTTAGTGAAATCTTAATTCACCTATAATGACTCATTGAATAGAATCACATTGAATACTCCATTTAAAATTTTCTATGGGAAAATTATAAATGGATTTGTGTAATTAAAGGAACTAATGGAAAATTAGAGTGCAGAAGATGAGGACTATGCATATTATATGAGAAAAATGCATGATGAGGTGTATCAGAAGTTAGAGAAAATTAATCAAGGTTATAAGGAGCGTGTGGATGAAAGGTGTAGAGTCAAATAATTTGATTTCAGAGACCAAGTGTTGGTGCATTTATGTAAAGAGATATTTCCAAAAGGTATGCATAATAAGTTGAATTTGAAGAAGATTGGACCATGTAAGGTGTTGTAATCGATGGGACCAAATGCATAGAAGATAGAGTTTCCAGATGAGTTAGATATCTCACTGATATCCAATGTCATTGATTTATAGGAGTATCATGAGGGAAAAATTAGTTTGCAAGAAGGAAAGGATGAGTGCACAACAGAATTATATGAGGACATGCAAAGATTACAAGGTGCATTAGATTGGAGAAGACAAATACAATAGAAAGACAAGGAATAAATTAAGGCCATATTGGACTTTAGAATGGTGAAGAATACATGTGGAAAATAAGATATTGAGTAATTGTTAAAGTCAAAGGATTGTGTAGAAGAATATTGTGGATAAGTTTAAAGGATCTTGGTAAGTTGGGCCATACTTCAAAATACTTTGACTCATGAGACAGAGCTTACTTTTGTTTAACATGGGGTGTTTGATGTAGGAGCATATTGGAAAATCTTGAAATATACATTATCCTAGAAATTTTGGCTAAGTATTGAAATGGGTGTAAGGTTTACAAGGCCAAGCAAAGTGAAGGAGGCACATCATAATGTGTAGGAGATTATGCAATAAGAAAATGGAGTGTACGGATATTTCTGAAAGGATATATGTGCAGAACAATGCAGAGGTAAGATTATGTGATAGACTAGAGGAACTATAGGAAAAATTCAAAAAAGACAAAGAAGTAGGTGGAGGCTGACAAAAAGTGTATATGGAAGACAAAGGGGACAAACCACTTATTAATCATAGTATATGGACAAATCAAGAATATTTTCTCAACTACCAGATCAAAGTAGTTTAATGCCATTAATGAACCATCTAAGACAAGATTCTAGAAGGAATTTTGAAGTGTAGAAAGAGTGGGAAAAGGTTCCTATGAAGGTAGATTTAATTCACGTTTAGGGTTAGTGAGATTCTAAGAAAGATAAGTTTTGAAAGAATAACTAAAAAAATTGGTATTTTTCTAAGTGGAGAGAAATATAGAGCTAAGTCAGAGCTAGTGTGAGCATGAAGGATTCTTTGAGTACATACACCACCTTGTGTTAATCTAGAGATTTGAGATACTTTGTAATAGCCCAATTAGATCGAAAAGAAATGTAGATGTCATTTAGGATTTGAAGTTAATAGAAACTTGTGTTATTTTTATATCTATTCTGCTATGTTGAAATATACAAATGGGAAGGATCTTCTAGGTCTGACCAGCCCTGTTGACACCTTTGTTAAGAGGGGATTGGAAAATATTGCAGAAGATGTGGAATTGGCACATGTTTTGAAGGGGGTGTTTAAGGATGTTTCGAAGGGGGTCATCAATGGTCTCAATACATTCTACTATGGAGGTTAATTATCCCTTATTTCCTTCTTTGTTGTGTCTAAGTGGGTTAAGGTTGGGTAAGTAGGGTCACTTGGTTTGTGTGGTTCTTTCCCATTTGTGGACATGATATTTGATCTTGACGCCTCTTATGACCCTTTACATAATGTATTTTTTCTTGAGCTTATCTTTCTTATTTCTAATTTTATGGTGTCAAATTTCATCCCATCTTCTTCCTCTTTGAAATGCACCCTTCTTCTCTAGAGGGATTATTTTAGTCTTGGAATTTTGTGCTCCCCTTCTTTGGTACTTGGTTTCTATTTGAGGAGCATCAACAAGTACTCCACCTTTCATATGAATATATCCCTACCTTGGTTAAGATTGGATTAAAGGGATGATTTTTTTAGTGAGGAATCATCATTTGATTCACTATCTTCATCGATCATTAAATTCTTTATATACTTAAACATTGATTTAAGGACCAATATTTCCTTATTGACCTTTGTTATCATTATTTTCCTTCGCTTACAAGTATTATATCGATAATCCAAAGGGAAGTCTACAGCATCAAGACCACTTTACAAATTTCATTTTGATATTTTTTTAACAATGGTGTTTCATAATGTTATGTGACAAATTCCCTGAAAACAAAGATAGAATATTATTTAATTTGAAAAGAAAATAGTTATTATAAAGTTATTTATTCAAGACAAAAAACATAAAATTAATTTCTAAATTTATTTTACAAATATTCATTCTAAAGAAAAATATTAAAAAAAATGCCCCCTTTAAAATAGTATGGGGAGATATATACATAGAAACCCCTTTAAATAGGGAGGAATACTAAGAGTTAAAAGAGTTTTCCCAAAATCCTTTTAAAGGAGGAACTAAAACTTATACAATTAACCCATTATAAGTGTATGTAATTAATGGTAAATTATTATTATGAAATGGTGTGTTGCTTACCAAACCACCAGAGGGAAAATTATTTAAACATGTGGTGTGAGGATTTTATATACACACACATTAAAATTGGTGCTCGAGTAATTTTTGTATGATCCCAAGTGAAGGAAAGTGGTGGGCATTGAAAAGGGGCACTCTAGAGGGTGTCCTACCTGGGGTTCGTAAATTATAACCCAAGATGGTTCCTAGCTAGGGAAAGAAGATATTTTGAATGTTAAATTTTTCCTAATCATTTCATAGTTTGAGGTGTTGAATCTCAGGTATCACCTAGGGATTACTTAAGCAACATCCCTCACCACCTAACTATTGTTTAATGGATTTATAACATTAGGATGGTTTATAATATGGTATGGCTTATAATTATTAATGGGAAAATTTTAAATCACAAATAATTTCAAATATGGCATAGTCTCATAGGCCTTAGAAATTTTTATTGGAAGTTTCCTTTTATTCCTAAAATGAAATGATTTCAATTACATTGACGACACCAAAGGTCTATGGGACCACTGAAAACTCCAATTGCTTAAATTTTTGTGGGCTTAGTGGTATTTTTTAAAAGGTTTCTCCTCCTCTTTATTATTTTAGTTGTCATCTCCCCCAAACATTTTTTTTTTTTTCCTTGAATATCTTTATCATGGAATCAACTCTTAAAATTTCCTCATATTTGGCTCTTATGTCCATGTGCCTTTGACATTCAAGGATAAAATGATCCTTTATTTTGACTGCCCTATATTGTATAGAACACAATTCATATCTTTCCATGATTCCTTAGGCATTTTCCATCTGCATATCTCACATATAAGAACATGGGAGCTAGTCCTTAATTGAGAAACGATAATCTTTTCCTTTCATTTAATTACAGTCCCTATATAAGTTTTTTCACAATGTTCATACATTGGGTTAAACTTTGTAATATAGTTTTGATGCTTCCTACTTGTTTTCTTCATCCACATCACCTTTATAAAATTTCATTCACATATTTTTTATGGGTTTGTTGATATTTAGCGATTCATCTAGGTTGATATCCCATTTTTTCATCTATTTGTGAATTTTCTTCATCCATATGTTCTTTCGTATGTGCAAATATTCACCTCATGTAGACTTAGACTACCTGTTTTATTTTAAGTAACATATAAGCACGCCCATAGTGGTTTCCTCTAAAAGGAATGTACCTTTTTTTTCTAAGATGATTTCATAGGAAAATGTAGTCTTTACTCTAAAATTGTTTGTTATTAATCATTTTTGGATCATTTCTATTTGTCTCCATTTTGAATATGTCTTTCCAATAGCCCATACCTTACAACCATATAGCACCATTAGTGTCACAAGGAACCCAAAAAGAACCATGGTGATCTTCCAATCCCATATCTCACAATTCCTACAACTGTTTAGGAGTGCATAAAGAGATATCCATCCTTCTTGTATTCTCTTTTTCCTACAAGTATCCCACTTGATATTACTTCAAAAATTGAGACCAAGATATGTTTATTCTAATGCCACTTCAAGAAACTCTCCTATAGAATAAAATTTTGAGATATTGCTTCTTCCTTTTCACTAATAAAATCATAATTTTAGTATTACCAATGTTTACCCCCATCCCCACTTTTATATAGAAGAGCTCTAAATATTGGATGTGATCTCTTAAATCTTGGATTGTTTATGCCATTAGAACTTATTCATTTGTATATGGTATGAGTTTCACCACATATTTGTTCAAGTGGACACATTTCCCTCTAAATTTTTTTATCCACTCCTCTAGCTTGTTAATGTATAGCCCAAAAAAATTGTGGAAAGGATCAACCTTGTTTGACACCTATATCACTCCCAAAACACTTAGATAGTCCAGCTTGCATTTTTATGTTAGCCTTAACTTGCTCATATAATCTACGAATTTTTCCTTCTATTATGCTAGAACCCCTAGTTATTTCGCTCTACACCATAATTTTCCCCTTGAGACCAAGTCAAATGCCTTTTTAAACTCTACAAAGAAAAAATATGCATCCTATTTTTTATCCCAAACCTTTTCGACTAGGTATCTAAGTGTGATCTAGTGATCGATGGGTGAGTGTTTGGGTCTAAAATTTACTTTCCCCCTTACTCTCTTTCCTCTTTCCTTCGCCCAATTGTTATGAAAAAATTGGTTAGAGTTGCAACAAAGAATAACACAATAATATTTTTTTATTCCGTTTCATATGCAAGTAAATAAGCCATGCAATCTCTAATAATCAAGGAGATGAGCTAATGAATAACAAACACAATCCCACACCCTAAAATATCCCTTCTATTTTATAACTAACTATCTACATGAATTTTTTCCAAAAACTCGCCAATATTAATATTATTCTCATGCTATTTAAATACACACATGATTTCATACCTCATACAATAATATTCATTCATTAATGTGAGCACTAAAAATAATATTTCTAACATTCCCCCATTAATGTGAACATGGGGAGTAAGCACACCATTGATATTGGAAACAGAAGAATGTGTCCTTACAATATGCAAGATTTAGGTATGTATTTCTACTATTCTAGATAGCTTTTGCACATGATCACCTACATATGAGAACTCAATAGTTCCCACTTTTAGTTCAAATAAATCTTTCACCAGTTGAACACACTTCAACCGATTACACTACATATGAGAACTCAACAGTTCTCACTTTCACTTCAAGTGAGCTTCCCACTGGCTAATTGATTTAGAAGTATGGTGGTCAGAAGATCTATGTAGTCATTTTCTCTCCTATTCATCTATTTGCAGTTGTCACATTATACATAACAAATGAGAAATAAATATTTGACCATATCTTCATTGTGTTTGCAGCCAACATTATAGATTACTACCACTCTGATCACAAATAGTATAAGATGGTCACCACTCCCACCTAGAGACTGATTCAAACTTTAGTTATTTTTCCATTGATTAGTTTGCCACTACTACGTCATGTGGCCCCTTCATTAGCAACGAACGATAGGACACTTATTTCCCTCTAACCTCGGGTGCCTTTTTCCTTCAATTATATGTTACTCACTCAACAAATTTAAACATGAAGCTCATTTGTATGTCATTTTTAACAAATAACTGCCCCACACACATGGCTAACGCATTGACTCAAGAGACCAAGTTTACTTGATAATGCATCGTTTACATGGAATGAGAGATTTGATATTTACTATTACGCCATAAATGATTAACAATGACAATTATAAAAAGACTTGAATTAAATATAGCTAATAGATTATATAGCTAAAATTTATTGAACTAATATATTTTAACACTCGTACGAGATTTTTTCATACAACATTTTAAGAAAAACTCTAAAGAACATAATAAGAACATGAAAATACTAAAAGAAAATCTATAGACTCATTTTGTATAACCATATAACAAATAATGAAAAAAATTATAAAGATAGGCATCCAATCAAATTATAGATTGAGTAAAAATACCACCATTAATGTCATAGTAGGAAGTTTAAAAATGGAATGAAGCACTATGGATTTGAATGACCCATGAGATATGAAAATAATGATGAGATCATATGCTTATGGAATGTCAGACAATGCGCTGATAGATGTGAATCACAACACTTTACTTGAATGGTGAAAGATGTGTAAAAATAATGGCTGAAATTTTGATGCAACAAAAAATGTTGTGAAAAATATCTGTATAGAAAAAGATCATCAATTAACTTTTTTATCAAACAAACTTTCACCGTATGTCGATCTCTCCTTTCTCCTTCAACACATTCACACCATGAATTTGATAAAGCTACAATATTAAAGAAATAGCTAGAATGAACTTTTATATATACGAGATGGTCAAATCTTGTTGATTTGATTGAATATGGCTATTTATATTTCATTGTACAACACATAATTGAGGACACACAAAACCTTAATTCACTATCCCAAAAAATCTTCAAAATATTATTTTCAGTAGCTCATGAACTTCGCTAATTCTACCTCTTACAATGCTTAGGTCTTCGTGATACCAAATGAAAATTTTTGTTAGAGTTGCAACAAATAATAACATGGAAATAATTTGCTATTCCATTCCATATGTAAATATACAAATAAATAAATAAGCCATGTAATCTCATAAAATCTAGGAGATGAGATAATGAATGACGAACACAATCTCGCACCCTAAAATCTCTCTTCTACTTCCTAACAATTAACTATTATGTGATTTGTTTTTAACAATTCGCTAATATTAATATTATTCTCACACTATTTAACTACCCAAATGATTTCATATCTCATATAATAATATTTTTTCATTAATGTGAGTATTAAACAATAATATTTCTAACATGATAATCATGTACTCTATCATAATCCTAAACTAATTTTAAAAAAGAGGATTGACCATGATAGTTTGGTAATTAAAGGGATTAATTACATATTTTGTTTAAATAGAGGTATGTTCAAGTTAATTTTCCATTATGTCGGAAATCCATTTTGGATGAGCTCATTGAATAATGATTTGATTTGAGGTCCAAGGATATCTACTCTTCATGTTAGATGCTCCACTTGAAGGTTTTCTATGTCAGAAGCTTTACTTGTTAGCTTTTTAATCCCTTATATGATGTCCTCAGTTGTGAAAAGTTCTTCATTAAAAAAGATAGTGGGAGGAATATCTTGTTCATTTTTACAGTCATATTGTTGCTTTGAATATTCCATCAACTAAATTTTTGTTATGTTTTTCTTTCTTTATTTTTTCTCCTTTTTAAGCTCCCTCTAAAACATCTTTGGTTCATGCTTTCCTAAATAAATCAGCTCCTTCCTTCTAGTTACAGTACTCTCTTCTTCTTTTTCTTCACTATTTGCTCATATTTTTTTGTTTTCCTTTGTTCTACTAAGAAAATATTTCAATGGCCTTTGCGCTACCTTGCACTCTTCATCCTACTCTAAATATGTCCATAAAATTTTCATGCCACCTATCCATGTTAACCTTGTATGTTTTGTTGCAGGTGGTTATGTAGGTATTTTCATTAAATCTACGCGTTATGATGTTGTGTGTTTTACAAAGCTCCATATTTGGTCCCCATACCCATCTCAGACAACGATCTCATCAATCACGATCAAGATAAAAATCTCCACCCACCTAAAGGTATCTTTTTTCATGCACCTTCCTTGTACCTTCAATGTTATCAATGCAAATTAACTTTGCAATATTTTTTTATTTTTCTTCTATCATATGTGTTATATACAAATAAGTCTAATGGATGTTGTACCACTACCATTTCGTGCAAAAACAAATATGTATTAGATGCCCAATGCTTCAATTTTTATAGTTTTACAGTTCAACAATAGGGAAGGTAAACTTCTCCTGCTTATACTTCATCTCCTTGGTGACACTTTCAATTTTTCCAATATGTTTTATAGAACTTATTGGATGTTATCCCTTCCCATGATATGCCAATTAGCTTGTTTAGGAACCTAGATGAGATCCTCATTCTAAACTCAAATATGTACATCATGTTCTAGTGAATAAGTGAGAGAAAAAAGTGTCCCAATAGAGAGGGTTTCTCAAAAAATTGGAGTTTTAATAGTTGAAAGACCCCAAGTTTTTCCGAGTCAAGTTTGATCTTAACATTGGATACCAAAACCTTGTTTTTGCATATGGTTGCGCTTTTCACCGAGCAATCACTCTCTATATATTTTCCATTATTTTTTTGGTGGTGGTTATAGTGTTTGATATTATTTTTCTTAATGTGGGAGGCCTATTCTTTTGTGAAAAATCACTCCCTAAATACTACATTTTTGGGATTACTACATGTACCATTTATTCATGTTGTTTTTCCACATCTTCTTGGATGAAGGTTATATTAGACATTTTTGGTTAAAGATTTCCCATTTTACTTATACTTTCTTGGGATTCCTTTGATTTACTCTTGTGATATTTCATCCTCAAGGAGTGTGTTCCTCAATTAATTATCACTACAAGTGCAAATACCAAACCTAAGGTACCCTTGAATATTATCAATTTTGAGCTTCATGGACCATTAATGGAATAAACCCTACCTACAACCCTTTCTTCCTTTAATGGGGGATCAAACACCTATGTTTATCCAAAATTCCTCTCCTAGTTCGATATTCTTTCCAATCAAATAGTATTGTTCACCTTTCTCCATGGTAACATTTACAACTAGATGCATATTATTCCTTACAATAGTGTTCATGGGTTTTGTGTGCATTTTATTTCACTTCTCCTCGGTGTTTCTTTTGACACCACAATCAAGGAAAAATTTAAGGGTCCCTCCAAAACAAACCTTAGAAATTATTTGGCAAATTTTGGAAATACCACTTTCGCATGTATGGAGAGTCACAGGAAAATTTGTTTTGTGTGGAAGGTTATTTTTCTTTATTGTTTTGGGAAAGGTTGGTGTGGTAGTAACAACATTTTTTACAAGATACCGACCAGTAGTAACATGTATATTTTCAGTCGAGAGAATTGTCAATGCTACCGAATGGTAGCATGAACCATGTTATCAACTGATAACATGGACCCTACTACTAGCCAATAACATGATACATGGTACCGGTCGGTAGCATGAACCATGTCACCAATAGATAGCATGGTCCATAGTATCATATGGTAGCATGGTCCATGCTACCATTTGGTAGTATGGTTCATGATGTCTTCCAGTAGCATGTCCATGCTACGCACCGACCATGTTACCAACCGGCAACATGTTGTCGCCTAGTAACATGGAGTATGTCACTGGATTCCATAATAGAAAATGTTGTCAACCGATCGTATTTCTCATACAACTGATTGGTAATAAAGTAAACATTTTCATATATATATATATATATATATATATATATATATATGTGGACAGTCTAGTCATTTTCACTTTTACACAAACGAGAAAACAAGTCGAAAAAGCAAACGATAAAATATCCTCAACAAAAGAGAAAAAATCCTCAGCAAATAATTAAAGGTCATCTACAAAATCCAAATAGGAACAAAGGACATCTACAAATAGTAACGAATGATTATTATAGTTATTCAAAAATTCCAAAAAGGAAGTTCATTTCCATACAACCCAAGAGCCTAACTCCGTCAACAGCTAATACATTAAATTTTTCATTCAAGATCCTTGTCTTTCACCAACTATACACATTTCTACAAGATCCTAATACTTATTCCCAATGGATTTATGTAGCTAGTTTCACAAGGCTAGTGTATATGCCCCAATTTCATACAAACATGAAAACCCTTAACAACCTTCTAGCAAACTATGACACTTCCCATTTTACCTTTAATATTCAAATCTCATCTCGTACACAATCATTTAGAACGTCACCTGAGAAGATTGAGTGTCTGATAAGACTATCACACAAAGATGTGGATCCTTTCACAATGAAGGATATTTCATCCTATGAAGATTGCAAGTATTTGGAGTCTCACTATGAATTTTTTATTGATGCAATTGCAACTAATGGTAAGATAGTTTATTTCTATTTACATCATTTTGATTTCAATTGTGCTTTAAATTTTACAGATTTTCATTACCATTTGTTTTTTTAATATTAATAAAATTTGTCTCCTTGCATTTATAGCTTCCCAAAACCATTCAAAAATGGAAATTCATCTCAAGGAATTCAATCACCCATTTCTACAGGTCGTGGTGCAATTCTTCCATGTTAGAGTTATACTAATTACTTTAGTTTAATTTGAATTAAATCTAATATTACAGAGTCGCTATTGAAATAAATGATGTAAAACTAATAAAGTACAGTAATGACACAAGAAAACTAATATGCAAAGTATAAAAACCTAAGAAAGGAAGAAAGATATAGGACTTTACAAATTTTTGAATGCAGAGGAAGTGATATGGGAAGGTGCAACTGATGGACACACTACAAATAGGTTCATCGCTGGTCATTGGAAAATCTAAAACCTAAACATAATGTTGGTTAGGGGCGCCCAGTGCTAAACAGAGGCACCTAAGAGTTAGTGAATGATCTTGGACACTGGTGTTTATGCAGGAGATCAGGATATGGTTTCTCTTGTGTCATAAGATCTTTGCAGTTGGGCTCTGTTAGTCACCTTATATTCTTTCCCTAATCGCCGAAGGTACCAGTAACCTGCAAAAATAAGTTCACATGCACAAGCCCATAAACCACATCAAACATAAAAATGAAAATATAGAATGGGGATTTGGACTGACCCCAGTGGTCACCCCAAGAGTGAACTTATGACCAAGTATTACACTATATCTCAGACTCCATGTAGTTCTTGTGTGTGTGTAGGAATGGTGCCCTAGGATGCTCTTTTGTAAATTGCACTTGATAGCGAGCTGCAACTAGAATGTGGAAATGTAGTAGAATGTGTGGATGGAATAAAATGAACTTCCCCTTCCTATGTTGTGTATACAAAGTTGTTGTAACCTGTGTCCCTTGAATGGATGCTAGATGAATTTCTTGGAGTACTTTAAGTGCCTTTTAAATGCAAACTTAGGTGATGCTTAGTGTTTGGTCCTTTATTTTAAAATCATAACTATATATTTATATGATTCCCTTCTTTGAATTTTTTAGTTAACAACTGGTAGACCAAACCATAAGTGAAAAATATTCCCTAAAGATAAAAGAGACTCAAAAGGAGTGAGTAAGATGAAAAAGGGTCAGGGGCACCTAGAGGGGACAAGAGCGCTTGGGCGCTTCTGTCGTGGAATGGATTTGATGTCTGAAACTATGAATGATAAAAAATTAAAGTTCCAACTGGGTTGTATGGTGTGTAGGACCAAAGAGAAAACAAGAAATAAATAAAAAATACGAAAGATAGTTTTCAACCACTAGTTTTCTTGCTTAGGAATCATGTAAATGTTAGCATGTTTTTAGGACCTAGAAATGTACCCAAGTACATGGTTTTATGTGTACATTTTCCCCTAGTTTATGTTGTTGTGTGAATACTCGATAACATAAAGTAGATTATTATGTGCATCTGATAACCATGTAGAGTGGGAAGTGAAGAGCATGCCGAGTGGACAAGTGAAGTGTGGAATGATGCAAAGTGAAGAGTGAAGACTATGAAAGGAAAGTGACCCTAGGGTTGAAGCATATGTGTTGCATTGTACATGTTATTATGATTATATTTTTTGCTTCTTGTTGCATATTAAGGATAGACCTATAAAAGAAGAGTGAAAGAGTAGTCAAAATATTGTCTATGAAAAAAAATTGTATGTAAAAGTGTATAAAAGTAGTAGTAAAGGAAAGTGTGCACCTTATGTAAGAGAGTGTAAAGGATAGAAAAATGTCCTGAAATGTTGTGAGGAGCAATTTTTTTAGGCGATATCATGCCAAAAGTGAGTTTTTTGGGAAATCTCACTTTGGGAACAAGTTTTTTGGGTGATCTCACACCAAGTGTGAGTTTTTTTTGGCGATCTCACACCAAAGAGAAAGTGTTGGTCAGATGGTGCATCTGATTTGCTCTTGTTTTCCCGAATTATTTTAGATTATGTTGATTGTTCTTATTGAAATGGATTGTATGAGATTGCATGCATTCTATAACCAAAGGTTTGTTCTTGTAACTATAGAATTTATCTGAAGACTTCTGTAAGTTGTGTTGATCTGATAAGCATACCCCTTAATGTCTTCCCAAAAACAAATCCTTCTTTCTATGGTGATAGATTTTCAAGAACCCAAAATTTCCTCCTATGTGTGATTCGTGCATTTGAGACAAGACACTAGCTTGCAATTTTGAATTTTTGCATGAAAAGGGAATGTAAATGTACTATAAGGAGTCTCCTTTCCAAACATACTTATCAAAAAAATATGGGTTCACTTGAATTTTTTGTATGGTTTTCCTTTTTGGAGTGTCATAATGCCACTCTAACATTGTTGCTTCTACCCATTTTGATTGTATTAAATAAATAGCATAAATTAATGATTCCTTTACTTCCTATAGAGAAAACACATTGACTACAATATTCCAATTTCATTTTATAAATAATTTCAAAGTCATTCCCTGTCATCTTTTTGAACTGTTTCTATAGCTCCTTTGAAGATAAGTGTTTCTCCAAAAGATACTTTAAACTCTCAGGATTTATTTTTTCCCATGAGATATTTGTGCCACTATTCGAATACATGAATGGTCATTGACATTTATATTTCATATGTGGGCCTTACCAATTTCATTCCATTGATTTTTCTACTTTCAAATGATAATGAACACCCTTCTTACATTAATATCACCCCAATTCCACGTCTAAAAGCTTCATATTCTACCACAAATGTTTAGAGAAGTTTGGGTAGCTAACAAATGGAAGGAAGTTAGAGCTTCTTTTAGTTGTTGAAATGCTTGGGTGGCTAAACTTGACCACCAAAATAAAAAATTCTTTAATAAGGTTATTTGGTGTGCCTCTACATAAGCATAGTTTCATAAAATCCTTATGTAATATCACATTAGACCCAAGAATCCTCGTAAAAAAAATTATATTTTTAGGTATTGGACATTCTTTGATAGCTACAATCATCTTACGATCCACTTTAATGCCTTTATGATACCACATCTCCTAATTATTCCAATTTCTTCACCCCAAAAGCACATTCAAATTCTTTTGCATAAATAGTATTATCTTTTAGAACCCATAATATCTACTCTACATGTTGCAAATGTTCAAGTACCATTTTTTTGTATATTAATATGTCATCAAATAGCACTAGCACAAATTTCTGAAGAAATAGAAAGATGAAAATTGAATTCATGGGGCTATTAAAAGTAGATGGAGCATGTGAGATCAAATGGAATAACTTAAAAAAATTCAATGGCTGTCATGTGTTTGAAATGTATTCTTATGTTCATCCTCATGCTTTATTCAAATTTGATGGTACCTTGAAAACAAATCTAACTTAGTAAAAAAATAGCACCATTCAATTCATCTAATAATTTATCAATGATAGGAATAGGAAAATTATCTTTTAGAGTGGTCTTATTGAGTTCCCTATAGTCTGGGAATATTCTATATGACGTGTCCTTTTTTAACCATAATCAATAAATATGGATTTGCACTTTTATTAGGATAAACAATTGTCTGAGCCGCGCATTTCCTTGACCAATTTTTCAATTTCATACTTTTGTTAATATGGATAGTGATGAGGTATAATATTATGAGGCATACTTCTTGGAACCTATTCAATTGCATGATCATGATCTCAAATTGGAGGTAAGCTATTTGGATCTTGAAATATTTGTTGATGGTGTTGAATAATCTCCTAAAGAGTTGGTGGAGCCTGGTTTTCTATCACTTTTCTACATCATATACTTCTAAGAAATGTAGTTGTGTTATGCCATTAAATACCTTCTTAAGTAATTTCTCCATCCTATGAAAGCTAATAATTTATATTGGTGGTGAATGCGTCCCATTAAGTTTGTAATTTTTCCATTCATACATAAACCCATGAATAAGTCTTCAAAATTGAAAGACATTGCTTCTAACTATTAAGGTCATTACATCCCAAAACTAAATCTACTCCCCTAATTGGGTTGCAAAGAATTTATGAATCAAGAAAATTGTCCCCCATTAAGAGTTTGATATGATGACATTTACAACCACAAGAAAGTTGTTTCTCATCAACAATCATTACTTAAGAATTATAGACTGGATACCCAAAGCAGTTAAGCTCATTAGCTAATTTTATATCAATGAAGTTATGGGTTCTCCCTATATCAAAAAAATTGTCACAAGTTTGTTTTTAATATCACAAACAACTTTGAGTGGTTGTTGTGTGCTTATCCCATTTAATGCATGTAGAGAGATAGTAGGGTTCTCTACTTCCTAGACATTGCATTCTCATGTACTATTGTTGGTACCTCATTATCAAATTCTTCCTCATCCAAAACCTCATTTTCAATAACCATTAGTTTTTTCTTTCCACTAGCTCATTTATGAACTCTAGACCATTTGTTATTACAATGCCAACATATTCCTTTTTCTCTTTTCTCTACATCTTGTTGAGGAAAAAGCATGGTACTTATTTCTATTAATAGTATTTGTTGCATTTTTATCTTTCCATCTCTCAATTTGACCCTTTGTAAATATCTTAATAGAAATGTTTCATTTCTCAATGTGTATTTTTTGTTACATACCTTTCTAACTGTACATGGTTCTAAAAAATAAACATCATGCTTAACTCCATCATTTATTCCATTGATGTAAAATTTTAGTCTCTTGTAAGGTATTGATTTTGTGTTCTGCATAACCAATCTCATATGCTTAACATTATATTCAACTATAAATATTGTTTTTTTCGGATTTATTAATTAGGTGTAGTAACTTCCTTTCCATGGTTTCTCATAGTGGTTTTATAATTCATTACTAAATTCATTCCAACTAAGCACATGCCCTTTTTATCACTTTTAATCCATCGGTACCATTGATACGGTTCAGATTCTAAAAGTAGTGAAGTTGTGTCAACCATTATATCCTCTCGTATATTTTGAAGCTTAAATTATTGTTCAATGAGACTTATTCATGAGGTTACATATGTATAATAAAACTTTCATATGTCCTTATTTTGTAGGTTCAAATTTGACCCTTGGAGTAGATGTCATATATTTGGTTGGGTGTGCCCTCCTAGGTGGTTTGATTGTGTATGAGTGATTGTATGAGGTGGACTGATTAAGGTTTTAGATTTAGATACTCAATCATGTTCAAACCTATCTAAACCCTCATTCAAAGATGTTGCAAATGGAGCGAACGATTTCTCCTAGATAAAAGTTACCATAATTTCACATATCGAAGGAATGTCACCCTCAATTTAAGGTGGTTAACAATAAAGAGCATCATTAGGATCGATGGTTGAGGAAAAGGAATTTATTTTAAAAGGCGTGATTATTGATTTGACATTGTTTCTAGTTCTATATTTATGCTCAATTCGCGGAGGAAAGTATCTGGAGTGAGTGGTAATCATAAACAATATATGTGTTATATTTAAATCAAATGTTCCACCATTGACCAAATTTGACTAGTGAATTTCTAAATATAGAATACCTCAAATATGAAAATGCAAAGAATGGAGCCTTCATAAAATTTGATGAGATTTTAGATGTAAATAAGTCATAAAATTTATGAAATGTGTTGGCCTATACAGTGGATTTTTCAAAAACCATACAACCACAATAACACAAGAAAATGTAATCCAAAAAAGTTAAAATTCATATTGATGCTTCTTTTTCACAAGTACCAAGATCTCTAAAAAATATCTAGAAAAAATTCAGTTGGGTGTGGGATATAGAGGGAGAAAATTGTTGCCAAAATTGATGTTTTGATACCGCTTGTTATGATATTTCGTTATAATGACAAAAGAAACACTCAAATTTAATCCACTTTTAAGGGGGAACATCCAAAAATCATAATAAATTATTAAAGGGATTCAATAAAATGATGTGTGGTGATTTGGGAGAGTCTCGCCCATCCATATTCTCGCCCATCCATATTTATATACATAAATATGAAGGGTGGCATTATTTCATCCTAATTAGGTCATCCCAACTATTTATTAAGAACTAATAAATGAAAGGTAAAGGTTATGTACTCCATTACATAACCTTAATAGTCATATGAAGATATAATATCAAGGATATAACGACCACTTTTTAATCATGAATGATATACAGGCTCGTCAATACGATATGAAGATTTATTGGGTGCTTGGTGTTTGGAGTCATATAGAAGCACATGTGAGTTCATTTTCAGTTATTTTTTCATTATGTGCTTTTCATGTCAGTTTTCCACCTACTTTTTTCTACTCTCTGACTCCATCTAGCCAACATTCATTTCTCATCAAGTTTCATTAGCATACGTGATTGATGGCCTCTCAATCATCTAGGTTTCTTGTGCACACTATACACGTGAAGGGTATAATGAACTAAACAAATAAGATGGCCTCCTTTCCAAACACAAACTAAAATGGTGTAAATTTATTTAGTCTCTTGTAGGTTGTTCGCTATGAAATAAAAACCATTAAAACATGGTCATCTCAATCCTTCCTTCCTATATCATAAATATTTATCAAGGTTGTGCCTAAATTTTTGTTGAAAGTTTCAACCATGTCATTGGCTTGTAGTTGATAAGGAGTGGATTGTTTGTGTGCCACTAGAAAATATGTAAGAAGTATGTGCATATTCTCAGCAAGTGACTTCCTTGATCACTAGTTAAGCTCACTCAACACCCATATCTACTCAAAATATTCTTCCCAATGAACATTACAGTTGTAGTTGTAAAAATTTTTGTGGGTGTTCCGTCTTCTCACATAGTCAAGAAATTCCTCTTAGTGATGATATAACATGCTTTATTTTTGCAAATTTCCAGTGTGATAAGCCCTGAAAAATTTATAACCCAATCGTCTAGAAAATGCCACACCAAAATCTGAAGTATTTTGCATCTTTCAAGATAGTGGGCCAGTAGAGGCTTGAAAATAGGATTTTTCATGTAGTGGATTTTGTAGTGGAGTGACCACCTATTAAACCTTTATGACTCCCATGTATGAATATCATGCACTTGTATTCCAAAACATATACTCTTAGGAAATCATACTTATATGTGATTTAACAAAAATAGATTTAATGTTAAACCATATATTGCAGAGACACATATGATAAATAAGTGCTAAAGTACAGATTTGACATGAGAAATAAACTAATATAATATGAATCCCAAGGTATTAGAGAGTGTTGGGGACTTATCTAATTTACACCTTCTCTAAAATTGATTTAGAGTAGAGAAACTGATGAACAGAAAGGGGAGATTGTCGCAAATGCTCCTGGTAAATTACAAACTGTAGGAACGATCCAGGACACGGGTGCTTGAGGTAGGACAGGGGTGCCTAGGTGCTGGGACCTATACCAAGCACCTATGACAATGAAAATGGTTGAAACCTGATTTTTCTGGTGTCACACAAGTGTCACTTATAGTTACATGTATGTCACACCTTGATTGTAAATTGTAATTGTAACCTGCAAAGATATATTCACCTGCAAAACCCTCAAACTACATCAAATCCCAAAAAATAAAGATGTACTATGAGGAGTCGAACTGACCCCCGGCGGTCACTTGACAGAGTGAGCTTACAACCGAGTGTTGCACTACATCTCAGACTCCATGTAGTTCTTGTGCATGTGTGAAGGAATCGTGCCCTAGGAAGCCCTTGTCCAAGTGAACTTGATAGCGGGTGAGTAGCTAGATGTACCAATGTAAATAGATGTGTGGATGGAAAAAGTAACTTCCCCTTCCTATGAAGTGTATGCAAAAAAATGCAATCTCTTGTCCCTTGAATGAATGATAGATGAATGCCTCTAATGCTCTTTAGATGCCTTTGGATGCAACCTTAGGTGATGATAATAGATGCTTAGAGCTTGGTCTCTTATTTTTGTCACATGGGTTTGTATGTATATGATTCCCTTGGTTGAATTTCATAATTGACAACTAGAAGGCCAACCCATAAGAAAATGAGATGTCCAAAGATAAAAGAGACCCAAAAGAAGAAAGCAGGACAGAAAAGGGTCAGGGGTGCCCAGAAAGATGAGGGCACCTGGGAATTAGTGTCTTGTCTGGGTGTTGGTGTTTGAAGCCATAAAAGATAAGAAAGTGAAGTATCGACTTGGTTTTAGGGTGTGAAAGACCAAAAATAAGACCAAAAACAAAGCAAAGAGAAGATAGTTTTTAACTACTAGTTTTCTCACTTAGAAATTATATGAATGCACGTATGTGTTTATGGAGCTTGAAATGTACCTACGTGCGTGATTTTCTGTCTCCTTTTTCCCCCACTTTATTTTTCTGAGTTAATACTTGATAACATAAAGTAAATAAGAGATGCATGTCTGATAACCATGTAGAATGTGATGGTAATAGTGTGCCGAGGAGACAAGTGAAAATTGAGTGATAAAAATGAAACATGGAAGCTAAGAAAGAGGAAGTGATCCTAGCGGTGAAGCATATTATGTTTTACCTATTGTTGTGCTTGATGTAGGGTTTTTTCTTGTGGCATATTAAGGAAAAACCTACAAAAGAAGAGCGAAAGAGTGATCAAAGTCATATATTATGAAAACTTTGTAAAAGCTTGTGCAAAGTATGTAATTGTATGTAAAATGTGGTAAAAGGAAAGTGTGCACCTGATCCATGAAGAGTGACAAGGATAGAAAATGTCATGAACTATTGTAGGAGAGAGATTTTTTTGGACGATCTCACGCTAAAAGCAAGTTTTTTGGGAAATCTCGTGCCAAAAACAAGTTTTTGGGTGACCTCACTCCATAGCAGAAGAGTGTTGGGGAGAGAGGTCTAGTGTTACTCTCCTTCCATGACTACTTACTGAATTTATACACCACTGTAGATGGCGTGATCCATGTTTAGTTCCATGTTGTTCCGTGTTGAAAAGGAGATAGTAGCATATTTGCATGCATTATGTATTCTAATGCCAGAGTTTGATCCTGTGAAACTGCTCTGTGAACTTCTATGAATTATGTTGATCTGAGAAACTAACTGTAACTCCCCCTGGTCATAGGTGCCCAAGAAAGCTTGGGAGCACCCAGGAACTAGTTTTTATAGCTAGGTGTTAGATTTTGTGTTGTAATGAGGACCCAAGCCATAATCTAGGTCGTTCTATGATTGTAGCTTTGATTTGTTCCTATATTGTGTAGGCATGTACTAAAGCTCAGAGTTGTTGTATGGGGTGACTAATTCACCCAATGTATGTCCCCCTTCATTTGGGGTGCATGCGAGTCTCTGAAAAATATGAGTTTCCAGAGTTATGAAGGGTACTTAGTGAGTCTCCGAAAAATGCAAAATTTAACTATTTAAAACAGGGAGAAGGTCAACTTTATCAATGGGGAGTCAAATTCATTTGGTCGATAAAACAATATTGGAGCGATCAAGATGGGTAAGATTTTTCTAAATCATCTCAAAGTGAGGGTGATAGTTCATGGTTTAAAGTAGATGAGTTATAATGACTTCATGAGTTACGACACGACAATTTATTGTTTTGCAACGAGTTGAAGGGAAATTTAACTGTATTAAAAATCCTAATAATTTAAATTTCTATTTAGTTGCAAAAGAGAACTAAAACATGAGAATTATGAGAGGTAAGGAAGAAGAACCATTCCTGGAGAACGAAGTCGGTCAAAGCCACAGGCTTCGGTTCAGCATCTTGCTTGGGCACTTCATCAACCAGTTCACGAGAATCCTCAGCTCCACCATTTTTCATACACGTCTACCAAGGAAGTTGCATTACAAACAAAAACATCTTGTTTTCTATGCCTTGACGGTTTTCCATGCTCTATTCTAAAGCTCTTATTTTTGCACATGCGGGGAGGATGCTGACAAAGGTTCGTGGAATCTGGATTTACACGTACCAATTGCATTTGCTTGAAAGTTTCCAAGGCCTCTTCAACAAACTCATTTTTTACACATCCTACAATCATTGCAGCCCATAAACCACATTCCTTTCACGCATTTTCGAACGGTTTGCATGCTTCCACATTTTTGCACATTCTCATGTGCTCATCGGACACCAAGCAAACATAATTATTAATTCTAGGCATGATTCTACAAGAGGCCCTCATGCACTGAACCTACATGGCTGAAAGCTAATTAAACAAAAATGAACCTTACATGGTCAGCGTATGTTCCATAAGACCACATCTCTTTGAGGCATTCTGTCAAACAGTTCAAACATTTTTTGTGCATATCCTGCACTCATGGCACTCCATGAGATCACATTTCTTTGAGGCATTCTATCAAAAAGTTCACATGCCCTGAATACTTCCACATTTTCATGTATAACAACTATGACACTTACAAAAAAAAACCAGATTCTATTGCCTCATACCCTGCTCCGAGCTTCCATGTTTTTTTACACAGGCTGGAGATTCGCTGGCACAATGTAAAACTGATTGGGTAAAGAAGAAGGGCCTCTGCAAATGGTGCAAACTTCTACATGTCCCCCACGTATTTGCAACTTCAACATCTGACAAAACCCCTCTAACTTTTTGCACTTTTAAAGCCCACGTAGGTTCAGAAATTTGTTTTTTTTTCTCCTTGATATAGGCTGGGAGGATGCTGGAACAAGATGGGAGGCTGGGAGGAGGCCGAAAAACCACCATGGTACTTCATGCACTGAAATCTGGTGAGGCATTTTAAAAAAAAAACAAAAACAAACACCCAAAGCACATTGGTTTGTGCAAAACCTGCGACCAGAGCATTAGCAACTACCACGTCTATTCTTCATTAGACAGTAACAAACTTATTCACTCTTGTCCTTGGCGAAGGTAGGGAGAGAAGAGACAAAACATCCTTGGCATGTGGTAGAGGAGGCTAATACAAAAAATAAACTCTTGGTTTTCCTCTGCCGCCCCCCCCCCTAAACTCCCCTATTTCCAAATGCCAAAGAGACAAAACCCTAACTGTAGACGTTTTAGAGCTTTTCACCCTAGCCTCAATTTTAGTTTTATTAAATTATATATGTATTATTATTATTTTATTTTATTTTTAAAAAAATTTGGGGCACTACATATCCCTCCCCTTATAAGAGCATCGTCCTCGATGCGACACAATACTGAAGCTCGAAGGGTAGGTAGGCAAGAAAGTTAATAGTGACCCACGTCATTTCACAAAACAATTTGTATGCATAATGTGACCCCAAGGAAGCAAACTAATTTTGGTAATATCTTAACTTTTAATGTTCTGTGAAGATTGGTAGTTCCCTCTTATTCATTTATTTAATTAGACTCCTTCCAATCTCATTATTCTTAATTCAGGTTCTTTTAAAATTTCATTACTGAAGAGTTTTAGTTTGTTCCTTCTTGTGGGTGCCCAACAGGACATACTATCAAAACAACACCACACCAGGGTCATACACAACACTAATGATTCACATGCATATTTCACATACTTTCATGACCATATCACATCACAAGGGTTTCACCAAACCATGGAATGACAACAAGTAGACCACATAACAATTAATTTCCAACCATTACGTCTTAGACATAGATCTAGTACACACCTATGACTAACAAATAGAATCAACACATTGATTCATATACAATGGGTATCACATGACTCACAAAAATCCATGACTATAACAACATAGTTCCAATCCAATATATAATAGTCCATACCAACCAAGGGGAGAGTCATGCCACCAATCATAACAAGTTAACCAGACTCACAAGAGGACACATAACTCATTATACCAACTCCACACATCACAAGGCATCACGAAACAACTCCAGATAATCTCCATATACCTCCCAAAGAGAAAGAAACATAGTGTCAAAACCAAGCCGGGTCACTCAACCATAGAGCCCCATCAAGAATATCAGGTCACTCAAGCATAGAGTGCCATAACAATAACAGGTCACTCAACCATAGAGATACGTCTCCTTTCTCCTTTTTAATGAGGTCGGGTCACCCTATGGCTCTAAGCACATAGAGCCTCGTCACCCCCAACCCAAGTGACATAATAATTCGTGGTCCAACAACCCGCTAGTTATCTATAACTCCTTGGGGCGTACCCCCATACAATGAAGAAGGTCCATATGTTCAACAACTCCATGGTTAATCCCATGACCCTATTCCAACACATTACGACATTAGAGCCAGCATAACAATCTAATCAAATGCCAAGTGGCAAAATCAAAAGCCTTGGGCTAGGCTACAAATCTTTTAAATATGAAAAGAAGTTTTAAAACTAAGAAAAACAAATGGCTAATTAGCCATGGTTAGTGTAAACTCCAACTGTTAATGCAACAATCAAATAAATTCCCAAAATATAAGAACATGTCAATCAAGAAAACGACTGGTTCTACCGAAAGGAGATAATGATTAATTCACGAATAAAATACGTAATGGGAAAAGGGTAAGTGCACCAAGTTGGGGGACAATTAAGTGGACATCAAATCCTGAATTTTACATTAAAAACAGGAAAACATCAAATTTAGTCTTATGCGGACTTGAACCATGCCAAAAAGTAAAAACTATGTCATAAAAATGGTACCATTGCGTAGGGGAGACTATTAGATTTGTAGAAATACTGATTTTAAAGTGAATAGAAGAGGATAAATATAATTTTTTAATTTTTTACTAATAGTAGGTCTTTAAGACACTTTTTCCTGTGAATGTTTATGTCTACGTTTAAGACTGCAAAATTTGTTTCACTTAGCATAATGTGATAAAAATTATACCATCCCAACCGTGGTGAAATTATATACATGTTCAAAAAAAAAATTATTTGATTTCAATATTTTTTGATGAAGTTATGGCCGGCAAACGGAAAGTGCTCTGTTTTCTCTATGTTTTCATACCACTTTCATGGAAAAAATCATAAAAAATAAAATATTACTCAAAAAAATACAAAATAAAATCCATCCCAAGATAGATAGTGGCATATAACTTCTCACCAAAGGAAAAAAAATATATATAAATTTTTTGTCATCCAAATTGTGGGCAAACGGACTATAATCTTATCGGCGTTTTTAAAAAAAATACCAAGTCATTGAATTTTGAGTGTTTAATATAGCTAATCTTGTCCATTTTTTACAAAAATTAGTATTTTAGAAAGTAGATTCTGGATGCTACGATTCATATTAATATAATTTTGTCTAATTTTGAGTGTATGTATTGCTAATAATCCCTACAAGTTGATATTATGTTGTTATTTGCAATATGATGTCCACGGATGACCCTATATTTGTCCATCAACTTCCTGCACTTACCCAAAAATAGCACATCACAATCA
Organism: Taxus chinensis; assembly: GCA_019776745.2. Taxonomy (NCBI): domain Eukaryota; kingdom Viridiplantae; phylum Streptophyta; class Pinopsida; order Cupressales; family Taxaceae; genus Taxus; species Taxus chinensis. Next base: position 641,765,599 of record CM034149.1, read on the forward strand.
CTATATGGCCTCATACCGCCACCAAAGGGGTACTCATTGAGTTGCTGGCACTCGAACATCGAGCCTCAGCTCGTAAAAATATACATGTAACCAAAAACAAGTATATCATATAATATAATTGTCATCATTTCTGCCTGAAACCATTCCTCCATACTCCCACAAGGACCAACATAGTAAAAATCACATAGGATTATTCAATGAACAATCCACTAGGAAAGAGTGGGGAACTCTAGTTGCATAAGTTGAGCCTAAGGTGGATTTGCAGTCTATATAAGACTCTAGTTGCAATATAGTTGAGTCTAATCTCAAAGTATACCAAACAGATAGAAGTGGATTTTCAGTCTATATAAGACTCCACTTCCTCACTCGTACTCAACTCAAGATTATGACAACCTGGTCCACGCCTCCCCTCTCCACACATACACTCTTGACAATTTATCCACTTAGGGTCATCTAGTGTAAGGTCCACAACATACACATAACTACATCACAAACACAATGGTAATTCACACACAACAACCATAACATCTTGAGCATGGTATAAATATACAAGGTACAACACAATCATTACCTTCACGGGTTATGATACATCACATTATCACATCCCGCACCCAAAGTGCAATCACTATACACTAGAGATCATACTCACCATATGCCCCTAAATCATGACATGAACCATCACATATTACATGAATTATAGGTATGCGGAAAACAATGTCTAACCTTACAACATATAGTCAATTGCAAAACAACACGACAATGCACACAACTAATCACAATACGGTGATGATATCATGATAAACTGTGATTCACTTTACATCAATTTTTTCATGCAACAAATCTTCACATCACATAAGGTCAAAATGTTTCAACACTCCGCAATTCACAATATCATTCCTTTCACACAAAACAAGGCGGTACATCACACACGGATTCCTCATTGAATCCACGAAAAGGAGAGTCAATACTCTCATCACAAGCAGAAATTCACACGTGAATTCTTTATAGAATCCACACGATGGAGACATAATACTCCCATCCCCAGAACATCAACATGATCACAAATACGCACTAAGTGACATACACATCATGTGCATTCACATTATCACAATTATGACATAGATCACATCACTCCTAAAACACATTACTCTTCCAATATTTATCACCATCATGAAACACCATCATCATCATGCAACCCATCATTTCCAGAGTTACGAAGGGTACTTAGTGAGTCTCCGAAAAATTTAAAATTTAACTATTTAAAATAGGGAGAAGGTCAACTTTATCAATGGGGAGTCAAATTCGTCTAGTCAATAAAACAAATTGGAGTGATCAAGATGGTTAAGAGTTTTCTAAATCATCTCGAAGTGAGGGTGATAGTTCATGGTTTAAACTAGACGAGTTATAATGACTTCGTGAGTTACAACATGGCAATTTATTGTTTTGAAACGAGTTGAAGGGACATTTAACTGTATTAAAAATCCTAATAATTTAAAATTCTATTTAGTTGCAAAAGAGAATTAAAACACGAGAATTATGAGAGGTAAGGGAAGAAGAACCATGCCTAGAGAATGAAGTCGGTCGAAGCCACAGGCTTTGGTTTAGCATCTTGCTTGGGCACTTCGTCAACCAGTTCACGAGCATCCTCAGCTCCACCATTTTTCATACACGTCTACCAGGGAAGTTGCATTGCAAACAAAAACATCTTGTTTTCTATGCCTTGACGGTTTTTCATGCTCTATTCTAAAGCTCTTATTTTTGCACATGCGGGGAGGATGCTGACAAAGGTTGTGGAATCTAGCTTTACACGTACCAATTGCATTTGCTTAAAAGTTTCCAAGGCCTTTTCAACAAACTCATTTTTTACACATCCTACAATCATTGCAACCCATAAACCACATTCCTTTCAGGTATTGTCGAACAGTTCGCATGCTTCCACATTTTTGCACATTCTCATGTGCTCATCAGACACCAAGCAAACATAATGATTAATTCTAGGCATGATTCTACAAGAGGAACTCATGCCATCAAAGTATTTACAACCCTCATGCACTGAACTTGCATGGATGAAATGCTAATTAAACAATAATTAATCTTACATGGTCAGGGTATGTTCCATAAGACCACATCTCTTTGAGGCATTTTGTCAAATAGTCCAAACACCTTTTTAACAAATCCATTTTGTGCATCTGCTGCCACTCATGGCATTCCATGAGACCACATTTCTTTAAAGCATTTTGTTAAACAGTTGACTTTCCTTGTGTATGCTTCCAAAATTTACATACTTGTAACTACTATGCGCACTTGCAACTAAAACATACTAAATTCCCTTCTCCATACCCTGCTTTAATGGACATCCATACGTCTGTTTGCACAGAGCTGGAGATTCGCTGGAACAATGTAAACTGATTGGGTAAAGAAGAAGGGGCTACGAATGGCAAAGACTCCTATCAGGTTCCCCCACACTTTTTGCAACTTCAACATGGTGACAAAACCCCTCTAACCTGATTGTGCTTTTAAAGCCCACGCAAGATCAGAACTCCCCCACGTTTCACCTACACACAGCCGCCATGGGAGGATGCTGGCGCAGGCTGAGAGGCTGGGAGGAGTCTGCAAACCACCATGGTACTTTCATCTGGTCAAACATTGAAGCAGGCATTTTAATAAAAAGACAAATTTGAACAGCTAAAGCCCAAAGGTTTGTGCAAAACCTACAACATCTGAGCATTAGCAATTTCCTAGTCTGTTCTATGCATTGGACAGCAACAAGGTGATCCACGCGGGAGGATGGAGTGGGCTGGGAGAGATGTTGGCAAAACATCCTTGCCGAAGTTGGTAGAGGAGGCCACACTCCATGAGAATAGCATCCTGGTTTGGATCTGCCGCCTACCGCCCCCCCCAAATTCACCCCATTTCCAAATTCCAAAAAGACAAAACCCTAACTAGCAAACGTTTTAGAGTTTTTCACCCTAGCCTTCAATATTAGTTTTATTTTATTTTATATTAAATTATATATGTATTATTATCATTTTATTTTTATTATTATTATTTTTTAAATGTGTGGGGCACTACATTCTCCCTCCCCTTAAGAAAACATCGTCCTCGATGTGACATATACACAGAGGAAAAGAAATGGTAAGCAACAAAGAATACATAAAGGTAATAGTGACATTCTATGGTTAAGATTTCAGATAGAAAATCACGGTCACGGGGTGGCCCTAGGAACATTTGGTAGAAATTTTAACTTTCAAGGTTCTGTGAAGATTGGTAGTTCCCTCTTATTCGTTATTTCATTAATCTCCTTCTATTAACATTATTCTTAATTTAAGTCCTTTAAATTTTCTTTTTTTTTGTAGAATTTTAGTTTATTTATTCCTGTGGGTTCCCATTATGAACTACAATCACAACACCCTACCAGGGTCATACACAACACTAAAATATCACAAGCATGCTTTTACATACCTTCACGACCGTATCACATCACAAGGGTTTTCACCAAACCATGGAATGACAACAACTAGACCACATAGCAAATAATTTCCAACAATTACGTCCTAGACATAGATCTAGTACACACATATGACTGACAAACTGGGTCAACACGCTGATACATATACAACGGGTAGCACATGACCCACAAACAATCCATGGTTGTAACAACATAGTTCCAATCCAATGTCCAGTAGTCCATACCAACCAAGGGGAAATGTCAATTTTTCAACCATAACAAGGTGTAACCAGACTCACAAGAGGTACCCATAATTTACAATACCAATCTCCACACATCTCAAAATATTAAGAAATAACTCCATATATCCTGAAATATCAGAAATCAACTCCATATACCTTCCCAAAGTACCACCAGATAATCTCCATATACCTCTCATAGAGAAATAATCATAGTGTCAAGACCAAGTCGGGCCACTCAACCATAGATCCCCATCAAGAATATCAGGTCACTCAACCATACAGTGCCATAATGGATATCGGGTAACTCAACCATAGAGCCCCATCAAGAATATCAAGTCACTCAAGCATAGAGTGCCATAAAGAATAACAATCGGGTCTCTCAATCATAGAGGCCCATCTCCTTTCTCCTTTTAAATGAGGTCAGGTCACCCTATGGCCCTAGGTACATAGAGCCCCGTCATCCCCAAACCCAAGTGGTGTAGTGGCCTCGTAGTTCAACAACTACATAGTTACTATGTACCTCCTTGGGGTGTACCCCCATACAAAAAAGTGGGCCTATAGATTCAACCACTCCATGGTTAATCCCATGACCCTATTCCAACACATTATGACATTAGAACCAGCATAACAATCCAATCAAATGCCAAGTGGAAAATCAAAAGCCTTGGGCTAGGCTACAAAAATTTTAAATATGAAAAGAAAGTTTTTAAAACTAAGAAAAACAAATGGCTAATTAGCCATGGTTAGTGTAAACATCCAACTGTTAATGCAACAATCAAATAAATGCCCAAAATATAAGAACATGTCAATCAAGGAAATCAGCTGGTTCATACCACCACCAAAGGGGTACTCATCGAGTTGTTGGCACTCAGACATCAAACCTCAACTTGTAAAAATATACATGTAACCAGAAATGAGTAAATCAAATAATGTATCTGTCATCATCTTTTCCTGAATCATTACTCCAAACTCCCACAAGGATCAACTTAGTCAAAATTACATAGGATTATTCCAACGAACAATCCAATAGGAAAGAGAAGGGAACTCTAGTTGCATAAGTTGAGCCTAAGGTGGTGTACACCCACAATATACTGAGCAAGCTCGAAGTATACTAAGTAGATAGAAGTGGATTTTCAGTCTATATAAGACTCCACTTCCTCACTCGTACTCGGCTCAAGATTATGAAAACCTGGTCCACGCCTCCTCTCTCCACACATACACTCTTGAACAATTTATCCCCTTAGGGTCATCTAGTGTAAGGTCCACAACATACACATAACTACATCACTAACACAATGGTAATTCACACACAACAACCATAACGTCTTATATGGTATATATATATACAGGGTATAACACAATCACTACTTTCATGGGTTACGATACATCACATTACCACATCCTGCACCCATAGTGCAATCACTATACACTAGGGATCACACTCACCATATGCCCCTAAAACATGACATGAACCATCACATATTGCATGAATTATGCATATGCAGAAAACAATGTCTGACCTTATGGCATATATTCAATTGCAAAACAACACGACGATGCACACAACTAATCACAATACGGTGATGACATCAAGATAAACTGCAATTCACTTTACATCAATTTTGTCATGCAATAAATCAATACATCTTCACATCACATAAGGTCAAAATGTTTCAACACTCTGCAATTCACAATATCATTCCTTTCACACAAAACAAGGCGGCACATCACACATGGATTCCTCATTGGATCCACAAAAAGGAGAGTCAATACCCTCATCACAAGTAGTAATTCACACGTGAATTCTTCATAGAATCCACACGAAGGAGAGAGAACACTCCCATCCCCAGCAGATCAAAATGATAACAAATGTGCACTAAGTGACATACACATCATGTGCGTTCACACTATCAAAATTACGACAAAGATCACATCACTCTTAAAACACATTACTCTTCCAATATTTATCACCATCATGAAACACCTCACCATGATGTAACACCATCCCCATCAGAATCATCACAACTCAAATCTGTCCCAGAGGTTCGAGAGCATGAACCTCGGCTCTGATACCATATGTTGTGCCCACATTTTACACACACAAATACAACAGTAAAATACAAGGATAAATTTTTTTTGACTTACATTGCTCACTACACACAACACACAGGCTCCAAGTACAGGAAAACTTGTCACATAAGACAAAACATAAGTCATCGACTCACATAGACACATGAAAACGACATAGGCATGTCGATGCCACACTTTTCCCAATGAACGAATACTAGCAATGACCCAACCACAAGAAACATGACTTCAGGAACGGCGAACCCACAACACATCATTTATTTAATTGCATCTTGGTTACGATTAACATTCTAAGAACATTATTGTGCAAGGATAGTTTTCTCCTTTTTCCATCTACAAGATCTTAAGTTCATTCCACATTTTAATTTACAGTTCGACCAATTTAAGTTGGCTTCCTTTATGCATCATGAAAATTTCCATAACTTACTTGCTTATTTGGCACAATTCAAATCACATATACAATACTTAATTATCTTGTTCTTATGTTAAGAATATGCTTCTCAAACGTTTATTTAATGTTTAAAATTTACCCTTGCTACACAAGTGAATCTAACGTGATGTCAAGGTGAAATCTTGGGATTAAGGAAGACATAGATTCGAGATAGCTTTTTCCCCAAGAACATCCATCGATCATGGAATAGTTATTTCGCTACCATAGTTAATAAAGTTCAATAACTTATGGAATTCCATTTATATTTATATATCTTTTGTTTTCTCAAAGTTTGGTCACACCAAGGCAATTTCTATTCTTTGCAACACATGAAAATGTTTAATTAAGTTATAAGGACTCCAAGAGTGACCTTAATCCTAATCTCCAATCTTCATTTTCATCTTATATGATATGCTCTTACATCGCACTATGGTCTCGTTCTTAGCATCATCTTAAAACAAAAGAGTTACGAAAGCACTTGTCTGACATCTTAAGGAAGTACATGGCTAGGAGCATTATAAACTACACATGAACACAAGTGATCTATGTTCACGAAGATCCCATATCTTTGCATTGCACGATTCGCATAAGAAATATTCTTTATTCCTTAATGCCATAAAATGACATAACAAGGGATTAAGGGACAAGATTACAGTTTCTAAGGTTCTCTAGAATCAACATCTTTCAACTCAATTTCGTATGCAAGGAGTTAAATTATAGTTTTCTACCCACAAGTTAACATCCTAATCCACTAGGGTTTAGTTTAATTCTAATTTTTTCACTTAGGGTTTTACGCTCTATTATAGATTAGAATAAGATTCAAAACATATTCACCCTATAAACCCTCTGTAACAGATCAAAGCACTCTATTGTCACTAACCAAAGATAGTACATATAGCTAAGAGGATCTATTCCTTAACAAAATTTTAAGTGATAGAACCACTATTCCACTAGCTCCATGATGTCATCTGGATCCCACAAGAAATTCATTCGATGTCCACTAGAAGACTTTTATTTGACTGTGTTGCTCCTATATGTCTGGTTTATGTCGATGTCACTAAACGTACCTACTAAGACAATAAACCCCTTTCTTATGGGATCTTATTTGCCTAAACTAGGATGTTCCATCGAGTGTAAAGGTTCGTTTGAAGGTCACAATTTTCTACGCTAAGGGATTAACATAGGAAGGTTAGTTATATACAAATTTTGAACTAGGGTTGACTGTTGTGGTTAGGTTCCTTTATTACATTTTCAAGGTAAGAAACACAACACCAATTATTAAACCAATAATTGCACAATGAAAGTTCACTACAAGGTATAAATTTCAATTCCTTTTGACATTTGTATTCCACTTTTACCATAACAATTTTGGGATCAAAATAACATCCATGAAAGAAATACCAATTTCTCAAGCACTTATTAATCTAGCAACTTTTACATACTACCAATTTCAAACAATAAGTCTTTCAATATATTACCAAAAATAAACAATGAATTACTCAACGCCTTTACGATCATCATTCTTTCATCCTGCAAAAAAAACCATGTGAGCAAGATATCAGCGATAAATCGCTGGCATGGCATCCACCCTAATCTAATCATAATTATCATTTTTTAGTTTCCCATTTACATAAGATAAAAATTACAATTTACAATTGAAATAAAAAGGTTTCAGAGACATGTATTCATTACATTTCATTTTGCTTCTTTTTGTAACCTAGGAGAGAGAAAGAGAAGGGTAGAGAGAGAAAACACCGTTTTGTCAAAAGTTTCTAATGCACACAACAAGTTACATTATAGTGTTTTAAACAGTTATTTACATGTGTTAAAAGTTTCCAGGGTGATTTGGCAACCCTACGAGGGTCCGCAGCTTTCTATTTTTACATTTTCTCACTAGCTACAAAAATTCAAAATGGGCTCGGAGGCTAAGAAACCACTTCCAAAAGTTATCTTCCGATGAGAACACACCATGATTAACTTTCTACATGTCCCCAGATATACCAAGAATTCATAGCAACTGACGGAATTGGGAAAAAATGAACGGTTTGCGTTTGGCGGCTAGTTTTTCAGGGGCCACTGATCGTAGTTGGCCTAGTTGTAAAATTGACAAAAGTTAGCTCGAGGGCTCAGAAAACCACGTCCAAAACTGACGTTCGATGGATGAGCACACGCAACGAGACACTTCCTACTAGTTCCCCTATATAAGGAGAATTCATCAGAGTCGACGGGACTGAGAACTAGAAAACCATTTTCAAACGGCGACAAGTTTTCTGGAATGACAAGTCGAAATTGGTCCAGTTTGACCTCATCAAACTGCAACCGGAGGCCTATAAAATGGCTTTGCCAAACTATCCAGAAAAGTGCTTTTCCCTAAACTGAATGTTCCATGCAATTGTCTAGTATAAACACTAGAGGTTTGCGAAGACGGGAAATGATTTCTCTTTCCAGGTTTCAAATGGCGGTCCAAAATGAAAGCCAACTTTCTAGATTTAACAGCTTTCTACTGTTGTAAACCAGTGTAACAAGGCTCCTATAAGAGTGTCAAAAGGATGTCATATTTTCATTTCAAGGTCAAACCAAAGGTCAAGGTGACTCCTCGTATACCAAGGTACACGAAGAAAAACTTCACATCTCGTTTCCAGAGTTACGAAGGGTACTTTGTGAGTCTCCGAAAAATGCAAAATTTAACTATTTAAAATAGGAGAAGGTCAACATTTATCAATGGGAAGTCAAATTCATCTGGTCGATAAAACAAATTGGAGATCAAGATGGGTAAGATTTTTCTAAATCATCTCGAAGTGAGGGTGATAGTTCATGGTTTAAAGTAGACGAGTTGGATGACTTCGTGAGTTACGACAAGGACTAATTTATTGTTTTGCAACGAGTTGAAGGGACATTTAACTGTATTAAAAATCCTAATAATTTAAAATTCTATTTAGTTGCAAAAGAGAACTAAAACACGAGAATTATGAGAGGTAAGGGAAGAAGAACCATGCCTGGAGAACGAAGTCGGTCAAAGCCATAGGCTTCGGTTTAGCATCTTGCTTGCACTTCGTCAACCAATTCACGAGCATCCTCAGCTCCACCATTTTGCATACACGTCTACCAGGGAAGTTGCATTGCAAACAAAAACATCTTGTTTTCTATGCCTTGATCAGTTTTCCATGCTCTATTCTAAAGCTACTTATTTTTGCACATGCGGGGAGGATGCTGACAAAGGTCCATGGAATCAAGCTTTACACGTACCAATTGCATTTGCTTGAAAGTTTCCAAGGCCTTTTCAATGTGCAAACTCATTTTTTACACATCCTACAATCATTACAACCCATAAACCACATTCCTTTCAGGCATTGTCGAACAGTTCGCATGCTTCCACATTTTTGCACATTCTCATGTGCTCATCAAACACCAAGCAAACATAATGATTAATTCTAGGCATGATTCTACAAGAGGCACTCATGCCATCAAAGTATTTACAACCCTCATGCACAAACCTACATTTTGAAATGCTAATTAAACAAAAATGAAGCTTACATGGTCATGGTATGTTCCATAAGACCACATCTCTTTGAGGCATTCTGTCAAACAATTCAAAAGCCTTTTAACAAATCCATTTTGTGCATATCCTACACTCATTGCAGTCCATGAGACCGCATTTCTTTGAGGCATTCTATCAAATAGTTCACATGCCCTGACTTCACAGCTTCCACATTTTCACATGTTATAACAACTATGACACTGTAAAAGTAAACTCAACAGTTTCTGTTTGTATCATACCCTGCTCCTTATGAGGAGCTTCCACGTTTTTTGCACAGGCTGGAGATTCGCTGGAAAATGTAAACTGATTGGGTAAAGAAGAAGGGGTCATTGAATGGTCAAACATGAAACATGCCCCCCACAGTGTTTGCAACTACAACATCTGACAAAATCCTCTAACCTTTTATGCTTTTAAAGCTTTCCACGCAGGTTCAGGGGTTCATTTTTTCTTCAACTTGCAGGCTGGGAGAATGCTGGCACAAGCTGCAGAGGCTCCAAAGCACTCAAACAAGATGGACTTCTGGCTAAATTTTGAGGCATTTTAAAACAAAAACAAAAAAACACCCAAAGCGTTGGTTTGTGCAAAACCTGCGACCCTAGCAAATCTAGTGAACTACCACGTTTCCTTCAGGCATTTTCTAAACAAATTGATTCACTCTTGTCCATGGCCCAGCTAGGGAGAGAAGTCCACTTTGATCCTTGGCGCGTGGTAGAGAAGGGTGAGACAAAATGTCTTGGTTTTTCTCTGCCGCCCCCCCCACTTATTCCCCAAATTTCCAAATGCCAAAAAGACAAAACCCTAACAGACATGTTTTTAGAGCTTTTCCCCCCTAGCCTCCATTTTAGTTTTATTTTATTTTATATTAAATTATATATGTATTATTATTATTTTATTTTATTTTTTAAAAAAAGTGAGGGGCACTACATCTCCCTCCCCTTATAACAGCATCGTCCTCGATGCGACACAATACTAAAGCTCGAAGGGTAAGTAGGCAAGAAGTTAATAGTGACCCATGTCATTTCACAAAAACTTTGTATGCACAATGTGATCCCAAGGAAGCAAACTAATTTTGGTAATATCTTAACTTTTAATGTTCTGTGAAGATTGGTAGTTCCCTCTTATTCATTTATTTAATTTGACTCCTTCCAATCTCATTATTCTTAATTCAGGTTCTTTTAAAATTTCATTGCTGAAGAGTTTTAGTTTGTTCCTTCTTGTGGGTGCCCACACCACACCACCAAAACAACACCACACCAGGGTCATACACAACACTAATGATTCACATGCATATTTCACATACTTTCACGATCGTATCACATCACAAGGGTTTCACCAAACCATGGAATGACAACAAGTAGACCACATAACAATTAATTTCCAACCATTACATCCTAGACATAGATCTATACACACCTATGACTAACAAACAGAATCAACACGTTGATTCATATACAACGGGTATCACATGACTCACAAAAATCCATGACTATAACGACATAGTTCCAATCCAATATCCAATAGTCCATACCAACCAAGGGGAGAGTCACGCCACATATCACAAACAAGTCTAACCAGACTCACAAGAGGACACATAACTCAACCCTAGATATACCAACTCCATACATCACAAGGCATCACAAAACAACTCCCCAAGCATAATAATCTCCATATACCTCCCAAAGAGAAAGAAACATAGTGTCAAAACCAAGCTGGGTCACTCAACCATAGAGCCCCATCAAGAATATCAGGTCACTCAAGCATAGAGTGTCATAAGAATAACAGGTCACTCAACCATAGAGGCCCATCTCCTTTCTCCTTTTAATGAGGTCGGGTCACCCTATGGCTCTCGGCACATAGAGCCCCATCACCCCCAACCCAAGTGACATAATAACTCGTGGTCCAACAACCCGCTAGTTATCTGTAACTCCTTGGGGTGTACCCCATACAATGAAGCGGGTCCATATGTTCAACCACTCCATGGTTAATCCCATGACCCTATTCCAACACATTACGACATTAGAACCAGCATAACAATCTAATCAAATGCCAAGTGGCAAAATCAAAAGCCTTGGGCTAGGCTACAAATCTTTTAAATATGAAAAGAAGTTTTAAAACTAAGAAAAACAAATGGCTAATTAGCCATGGTTAGTGTAAAATCCAACTGTTAATGCAACAATCAAATAAATTCCCAAAATATAAGAACATGTCAATCAAGAAAACGACTGGTTCTACGGAAAGGAGATAGTGATCAATTTACGAATAAAATACATAATGGGAAAAATAGCACATCACAATCACTATGTGGCCTCATACCGCCACCAAAGGGGTACTCATCGAGTTGCTGGCACTCAAACATCGAGCCTCAGCTCGTAAAAATATACATGTAACCAAAAACAAGTATATCAAATAATGTAACTGTCATCATCTCTGCCTGAATCATTCCTCCATACTCCCACAAGGATCAACATAGTCAAAATCACATAGGATTATTCAATGAACAATCCACTAGGAAAGAGCAGGGAACTCTAGTTGCATAAGTTGAGCCTAAGGTGGTGCGCACCCACAATATACTGAGCAAGCTCAAAGTATACTAAACAGATAGAAGTGGATTTTCAGTCTATATAAGACTCCACTTCCTCACTCGTACTCGGCTCAAGATTATGACAACCTGGTCCACGCCTCCTCTCTCCACACATACACTCTTGACAATTTATCCCCTTAGGGTCGTCTAGTGTAAGGTCCACAACATACACATAACTACATCACAAACACAATGGTAATTCACACACAACAACCATAACGTCTTGCGCATGGTATAAATATACAGGGTACAACACAATCATTACCTTCACGGGTTACGATACATCACATTATCACATCCCGCACCCAAAGTGCAATCACTGTACACTAGGGATCATACTCACCATATGCCCCTAAATCATGACATGAACCATCACATATTACATGAATTATACGTATGCGGAAAACAATGTCTAACCTTACAACATATAGTCAATTGCAAAACAACACGACGATGCACACAACTAATCACAATACGATGATGATATCATGATAAATTGCGATTCACTTTACATCAATTTTGTCATGCAATACATCTTCACATCACATAAGGTCAAAATGTTTCAACACTCCGCAATTCACAATATCATTCCTTTCACACAAAACAAGGCGGTACATCACACATGGATTCCTCATTGAATCCATGAAAAGGAGAGTCAATACTCTCATCACAAGCAGAAATTCACACGTGAATTCTTCATAGAATCCACACGATGGAGAGAGAATACTCCCATCTCCAGAACATCAACATGATCACAAATACGCACTAAGTGACATACACATCATGTGCATTCACATTATCACAATTACGACATAGATCACATCACTCCTAAAACACATTACTCTTCCAATATTTATCACCATCATGAAACACCATCACCATCATGCAACCCATCATGTAACACCATCCCCATCATGCAGAATCATCACAACTCCAATCTATCCTAGAGGTTCGAGAGCATGAACCTCCGCTCTGATACCATAATGTAGTGCCCACATTTTACGCACCCAAATACAACAGTAAAATACCAGGATAATTTTTTTTTTGACTTACATTGCTCACTACACACAACACAACACAGGCTCCAAGTACAAAAACTCGACTCACATACGACAATCACATAAGTCATCGACTCACATAGACACATGAAACAGACATAGGCATGTTGATGCCACACTTTTCCCAATGAACGAATACTAGCAATGACCCAACCACAAGAAACATGACTTCAGGAATGGTCGAACCCACAACACATCATTTCTTTAATTGCATCTTAGTTACGATTAACATTCTAAGAACATTATTGTGCAAGGATAGTTTTTCTCCTTTTTCCATCTACAAGATCTTAAGTTCATTCCACTTTTAATTTACAGTTCAACCAATTTAGGTTGGCTTCCTTTATGCATCACGAAAATTTCCATAACTTACTTGCTTATTTGGCACAATTCAAATCACATATACAGTACTTAATTATCTTGTTCTTATGTTAAGAATATGCTTCTCAAACGTTTATTTAATGTATAAAATTTACCCTTGCTACACAAGTGAATCTAACGTGATGTCAAGGTGAAATCTTGGAATTAAGGAAGACATAGATTCGAGATAGCTTTTTCCCCAAGAACATCCATCGATCACGGAATAGTTATTTCACTACCATAGTTAATAAAGTTCAACAACTTATGGACTTCCATTTATATTTATATATATTTTGTTTTCTCAAAGTTTGGTCACACCAAGGCAATTTATATTCTTTGCAACGCATGAAAATGTTTAATTAAGTTATAAGGACTCCAAGAGTGACCGTAATCCTAATCCCCAATCTCGTTTTCATCTTATGTGACATGCTCTTACATCGCACTATGGTCTCGTTCTTAGCATCGTCTCAAAACAAATGAGTTACGAAAGCACTTGTCTGACATCTTAAGGAAGTACATGGCTAGGAGCATTATAAACTACACATGAACACAAGTGATCTATGTTCACGAAGATCCCATATCTTTGCATTGCACGATTCTGCATAAGAAATATTATTTATTCCTTAATGCCATAAAATGACATAACAAGGGATTAAGGGACAAGATTACAATTTCTAAGGTTCTCTAGAATCAACATCTTTCAACTCAATTTCGTATGCAAGGGGTTAAATTATAGTTTTCTACCCACAAGTTAACATCCTAATCCACTAGGGTTTAGTTTAATTCCAATTTTTCACTTAGGGCTTTACGCTCTATTATAGATTAGAATAAGATTCAAAACATATCCGCCCTATAAACCCTCCGTAAAAGATCAAAGCACTCTATTGTCACTAGCCAAAGATAGTACATATAGCTAAGAGGATCTACTCATTAACAAAATTTTAAGTGATAGAACCACTATTCCTCTAGCTCCATGATGTCATCTGGATCCCACAAGAAATTCACTCGATCTAAAAAATTTAATTCTAAATCTATCTTCGGAAGACAAGGTAGTCCATTAGGACACGAAGGAAGTGTTAGCTCTACTTACTCCAGGTCGAGTTTGACTGTGTTGCTCCTATATGTCTGGTTTATGTCGATGTCACTAAACGTATCTACTAAGACAGTAAACCCCTTTCTTGGGATCATATTTTCCTAAACTAGGATGTTCCATCGAGTGTAAAGGTTCGTTTGAAGGTCACAGTTTTCTACAGCTAAGGGATTAACATCGGCAGGTTAGTTATATACAAATTTTGAACTAGGTTTGACTGTTGTGGTTAGGTTCCTTTATTACATTTTCAAGGTAAGAAACACAACACCAATTGTTAAACAAATAATTGCAAAATGAAAGTTCACTACAAGGTATAAATTTCAATTCCTTTTGACATTTGTATTCCACTTTTACCATAACAAATTTTGGGATCAAAATAACATCCATGAAAGAAATACCAATTTCTCAAGCACTTATTAATCTAGCGACTTTTACATACTACCAATTTCAAACAATAAGTCTTTCAATATATTACCAAAAATAAACAATGAATTACTCAACGCCTTTACGTCATCATTCTTTCATCCTGCAAAAAAAAACCACGTGAGCAAGATATCAGCGATAAATCGCTGGCATGGCATCCACCCTAATCAATCATAATTATCATTTTTCAGTTTCCCATTTACATAAGATAAAAATTACAATTTGCAATCGAAATAAAAAAGGTTTAGAGACATGTATTCATTACATTTCATTTTGCTTCTTTTTGTAACCCAGGAGAGAGAAAGAGAAGGGTAGAGAGAAAACACCGTTTTGTCAAAAGTTTTAATGCACACAACAAGTTACATTATAGTGTTTTAAACAGTTATTTACATGTGTTAAAAGTTTCCAAGGTGATTTGGCAACCCTACGAGGGTCCTGCAGCTTTCTATTTTTACATTTTCTTACTAGCTACAAAAACGTACAAAATGGGATCGGAGGCTAAGAAACCGCTTCCAAAAGTTATCTTCCGATGAGAACGCACACCACGATCAACTTTCTACGTGTCCCCAGATATACCAAGAGTTCATAGCAACTGACGGAATTGAAAAAGTGAATGGTTTGCGTTTGGCGGCTAATTTTCCGGGGCCACTGGTCGTAGTTGGCCCAGTTGTAAAAGGACAAAAGTTAGCTCGAGGGCTCAGAAACCCACGTCCAAAACTAACGTTCGATGGATAGCACGCAACAAGACACTTCCTACTAGTTCCCCTATATAAGGAGAATTCATCAGAGTTGACGGGACTGAGAACTAGAAAACCATTTTCAAACGGCGACAAGTTTTCTGGAGCGACAAGTCGAAATTGGTCCAGTTTGACCTCTTCAAATTGCGACTGGAGGCCTATAAAATGGCTTTGCCAAACTATCCAGAAAAGTTTTTTTCCCTAAACTGAATGTTCCATGCAATTTTCTAGTATAAACACTAGAGGTTTGCGAAGACGGGAAATGATTTCTCTTTCCAGGTTTCAAATGGCGGTCCAAAACGAAAGCCAACTTTCTAGATTTAACAGCTTTCTACTGTTGTAAACCAGTGTAACAAGGCTCCTATAAGAGTGTCAAAAGGATGTCATATGTTTGTTTCAGGTCAAACCAAAGGTCAAGGTGACTCCTCGTATACCAAGGTACACGAATGAAACTTCACATCTCGTTTCTAGAGTTACGAAGGGTACTTAGTGAGTCTCCGAAAAATGCAAAATTTAACTATTTAAAACAGGGAGAAGGTCAACTTTATCAATGGGGAGTCAAATTCGTCTGGTCGATAAAACAATATTGGAGTGATCAAGATGGGTAAGAGTTTTCTAAATCATCTCGAAGTGAGGGTGATAGTTCATGGTTTAAAGTAGACGAGTTATAATGACTTCGTGAGTTACGACACGACAATTTATTGTTTTGCAACGAGTTGAAGGGACATTTAACTGTATTAAAAATCCTAATAATTTAAAATTCTATTTAGTTGCAAAAGAGAACTAAAACATGAGAATTATGAGAGGTAAGGGAAGAAGAACCATGCCTGGAGAACGAAGTCGGTCGAAGCCTGCAGGCTTCGGTTCAGACATCTTGCTTGGGCACTTCGTCAACCAGTTCACGAGCATCCTCAGCTCCACCATTTTGCATACACGTCTACCAAGGAAGTTGCATTGCAAACAAAAACATCTTGTTTTCTATGCCTTGATGGTTTTCCATGCTCTATTCTAAAGCTCTTATTTTTGCACATGCGGGGAGGATGCTGACAAAGGTTGTGGAATCTGGCTTTACACGTACCAATTGTATTTGCTTGAAAGTTTCCAAGGCCTTTTCAACAAACTCATTTTTTACACATCCTACAATCATTGCAACCCATAAACCACATTCCTTTCAGGCATTGTCGAACAGTTCGCATGCTTCCACATTTTTGCACATTCTCATGTGCTCATCAGACACCAAGCAAACATAATGATTAATTCTAGGCATGATTCTACAAGAGGCACTCATGCCATCGAAGTATTTACAACCCTCATGCACTAAACCTGCATGGCTGAAAGCTAATTAAACAAAAATGAAGCTTACATGGTCAGGGTATGTTCCATAAGACCACATCTCTTTGAGGCATTCTGTCAAACAGTTCAAACGCCTTTTTAACAAATCCATTTTGTGCATATCCTACACTCATGGCACTCCATGAGACCACATTTCTTTGAGGCATTCTATCAAACAGTTCACATGCCCTGAATACACTTCCACATTTTCACTTATAACAACTATGACACTTACAAAAAAAACCAAATTCTATTGTTCATACCCTGCTCTGAGCTTCCACATTTTTTGCACAGGCTGGAGATTCACTGGCAAATGTAAACTAATTGGGTAAAGAAGAAGGGCCTATGAATGGCACAGACTCCTACATGTCCCCCACGCATTTGCAACTTCAACATCTGACAAAACCCCTCTAACTTTTTGCATTGTTAAAGCCCACGCAGGTTCATAAATTCATTTTTTTTCTCCTTGATACAGGATGGGAAGATGTTGGCGAGCTGGGAGGCTAAGAGGCTGAGAGGAGGCTGCAAACCACCATGCTACTTCATGCACTAACATTTGGTGAGGCATTTAAAAATAAAACAAAACATGAACACCCAAAGCACATTGGTTTGTGCAAAACTGCTACGACTAGAGCATTAGCAACTACCACGTCTGTTCTTCATTGGACAGCAACAAATTAATTCACTCTTTTCCTTGGCAAAGGTAGGGAGAGAAGAGACAAAACATCCTTGGTGCGTGGTAGAGGAGGCTAATACAAAAAATAAATCCTGGTTTTGCTCTGTCGCTGCCCCCCCCCACAAACTCCCCCATTTCCAAACGCCAAAGAGACAAAACCCTAACTGCATACGTTTTAAAGCTTTCCCCCCCTAGCCTCCATTTTAGTTTTATTTAATTTTATATTAAAATTATATATGTATTATTATTATTTTATTTTTTATTTTTTTTTAAAAAGTGAGGGGCACTACATCTCCCTCCCCTTATAAGAGCATCGTCCTCGATGCGACACAATACTGAAGCTCGAAGGGTAGGTAGGCAAGAAAGTTAATAGTGACCCATGTCGTTTCACAAAACAACTTGTATGCACAATGTGACCCCAAGGAAGCAAACTAATTTTGGTAATATCTTAACTTTTAATGTTCTGTGAAGATTGGTAGTTCCCTCTTATTCATTTATTTAATTCAGACTCCTTCCAATCTCATTATTCTTAATTCAGGTTCTTTTAAAATTTCATTGTTGAAGAGTTTTAGTTTGTTCCTTCTTGTGGGTGCCCACACCCACACCACCAAAACAACACCACACCAGGGTCATACACAACACTAATGATTCACATGCATATTTCACATACTTTAACGACAGTATCACATCACAAGGGTTTCACCAAACCATGGAATGACAACAAGTAGACCACATAACAATTAATTTCCAACCATTACGTCCTAGACATAGATCTAGTACACACCTATGACTAACAAACAGAATCAACACGTTGATTCATATACAACGAGTATCACATGACTCACAAAAATCCATGACTATAACGACATAGTTCCAATCCAATATCCAATAGTCCATACCAACCAAGGGGAGAGTCACGCCACATATCACAACAAGTCTAATTAGACTCACAAGAGGACACATAACTCACTATACCAACTCCACACATCACAAGGCATCACGAAACAACTCCAGACAATCTCCATATACCTCCCAAAGAGAAAGAAACATAGTGTCAAAACCAAGCCAAGTCACTCAACCATAGAGCCCCATCAAGAATATCAGGTCACTCAAGCATAGAGTGTCATAAGAATAACAAGTCACTCAACCATAGAGGCCCATCTCATTTCTCCTTTTTAATGAGGTCGGGTCACCCTATGGCTCTAGGCACATAGAGCCCTGTCACCCCCCAACCCAAGTGACATAATAACTCGTGGTCCAACAACCCGCTAGTTATCTGTAACTCCTTGGGGCATACCCCGATACAACGAAGCAGGTCCATAGGTTCAAACCACTCCATGGTTAATCCCATGACCCTATTCCAACACATTACGACATTAGAACCAACATAACAATCTAATCAAATGCCAAGTGGCAAAATCAAAAGCCTTTGGCTAGGCTACAAATCTTTTAAATATGAAAAGAAGTTTTAAAACTAAGAAAAACAAATGGCAAATTAGCCATGGTTAGTGTAAAATCCAACTGTTAATGCAACAATCAAATAAATTCCCAAAATATAAGAACATGTCAATCAAGAAAATGACTGGTTCTACCGAAAGGAGATAGTGATCAATTTACGAATAAAATACATAATGGGAAAAATAGCACATCACGATCACTATGTGGCCTCATACCGCCACCAAAGGGGTACTCATCGAATTGCTAGCACTCAGACATCGAGCCTCGGCTCGTAAAAATATACATGTAACCAAAAACGGGTATATTAGATAATGTAACTGTCATCATCTCTGCCTGAACCATTCCTCCATACTCCCACAAGGATCAACATAGTCAAAATCACATAGGATTATTCAATGAACAATCCACTAGGAAAGAGCAGGGAACTCTAGTTGCATAAGTTGAGCCTAAGGTGGTGCGCACCCACAATATACGTAGTAAGCTCAAAGTATATTAAACAGATAGAAGTGGATTTTCAGTCTATATAAGACTCCACTTCCTCACTCGTACTTAGCTCAAGATTATGACAACCTGGTCCACGCCTCCCCTCTCCACACGTACACTCTGGAACAATTTATCCCCTTAGGGTCGTCTAGTGTAAGGTCCACAACATACACATAACTACATCACAAACACAATGGTAATTCACACACAAAAACCATAACGTCTTGTGGATGGTATAAATATACAGGGTACAACACAATCATTACCTTCATGGGTTACGATACATCACATTATCACATCCCTCACCCAAAGTGCAATCACTGTACACTAGGGATCATACTCACCATATGCCCCTAAATCATGACATGAACCATCACATATTACATGAATTATACGTATGCGGAAAACAATGTCTAACCTTACAACATATAGTCAATTGCAAAACAACACGATGATGCACACAACTAATCACAATACGGTGATGATATCATGATAAACTGCGATTCACTTTAAATCAATTTTTGCATGCATTACATCAATACATCTTCACATCACATAAGATCAAAATGTTTCAACACTCTGCAATTCACAATATCATTCCTTTCACACAAAACAAGGTAGTTACATCACACATGGATTCCTCATTGAATCCACGAAAAGGAGAGTCAATACTCTCATTTACCATGTAGGATCTATTTACCACCATGATTGTCTGTTACACTTAGCACAAGAGTGCGTCATAGGGTAATGGTTTGAAAGTAGATGTTATAAAGATAGATCATGAAGCGCAAAGCGTAAAGTGTAGAAGAGGTGAGGTTTATTTCTTATTTAGACCCTCAACAGTAAAGTATTCAAACCATAGTACAAGAGTGTGTCATAGGGAAATGGTTTGAAAATATTTTCTATAAAGATAGATCATGAAGCGCAGAGCATAAAAACTAAATGATGGTGAGGCTCATTTCATATTTAGAACCTTGACAGTCAAGTACGAACCATAACACAAGAGTGTGTTATAGGATAGTATGATGTATGATAATAGTATGCGAGAAAGATGTATCGTAAAGTGTGGATCTTTAAATATGTAGTGTGTGAGGTTCATATATGGAGTATTCCCTCAACATTCAAGTGTGAACCTTAGCACAAGAGTGCATCATAGGTTAATGGTTTGAAAGTAGATGCTAGAAATATAGATCATGAAGCGTGGAGCATAAAAAGTAGAAGAGGTGAGGTTCATTTTTTATTTATACCCTCAATAGTCAAGTATTAATTGTAGCACAAGAATGTGTAATAGGGAAACGGTTTAAAAATGTGTGTTATAAACATCGTTCATGAAGTGTAGAGCATAAAAATTGAATGATGGTAAGGTTCGTTTCATATTTAAACCCTCAACAGTCAAATATGAACCGAAGCACAACAGTGCGTCGTAGGATAATGACAATACAAAATGTATCGAATTGTGTAGTGACTCTTAGAAATATGAATTATGAAGCACATAGCGTAATAGTAGAAATGATAGACATTTGATAATGTTAAGAGGTGGAAGAGAAGTAAGCATGGTGCCCCCCCAAGTGTATGATGATGTATAAGAATCAAGTAACATCGTCTATAAGATCATCAATATCATGGTCAAAACCAAACGGAGTTGGATCAGAAACATTGTAAGCAATAGTATGAGGTTGATCATATAAAGAGCCATTGCAGTTATACATGCCCATTTCATATTCTTAATCTTTGAAAGGTGGTTGCGGACAACCATGTGCATACCATCAAGTGATATTTTAAGCATAGCCAATAAATGAATCATTGGAAATAGAAATGTGGCCAAAAGGCATACGCAACGTAATACTAGTGTGATAAGGATCCAAAGTTCCACTAATGTAATCAAGCCAAGACTGCCCAAGTGTAAGTGGGGAGGAACAAGGGGTGCATGCAAGAAAGACTGCCAAATGAAAGATGTGGAGGGCTTAATCAATAGTAACAAAGACACATCCATGATAAAGGTGCGGAGAATGAAACGGTGGACAAAGATCATTCAGCGTGAAACCAAGTCGGGCTAAGACATCATGTGTGTAAATAATGTCATATCAAGTGGGATTGAATGGGATGTGAGGCCAATAAGAGTCATGTATGAAAAGAGTGTATGTGAAAGGAGGAGATACTAACACATAGTGGTCTTGAGGTGATGAAGCATATTGCATGATATCCAATGCACAAATGGATCCGTGGAGATGAATCATGTCGACGATATGGGTAAGAGGTTCCCTAAGTTGATACTCATCATTGAGATATGTAGGAGGATTATGGGGATGACCAAAATTTTGATAGATAAGTGGAGTAGGGAGAACATTGAGCAAGTTATGTTGCAATATTTTTACGAGTCGCGGTCAACAAGAATGGTATATGCACAACCATCATGTATGAATCTATAACACCAATGAAATGTAGAATTTAGTGCATGCATAACATGAAGTTATGGCCTACCAAATAAGAATTTGTATTGGAGTTTGGCGTTGATAAAAAATAATACCGTAGGAACGGATTTAAGCCCAATTGTGAGAGGTAAGGTGATAGTGTCTATGCACGATCATGTAGAAGAATAATAGCTATGATTAAAAATGGATGTGGGGCTGAGATTAGTTGAGGAAAGGAAAAGTTGTTGGATAAATGTGAGATTGCAAAGATTGAGTTTGAATCCATTATCGACTAGTACGCATCGAATTATTGTGTTAAAGATGCAAGCTTAGATATAAAGAGAAGGATCATTGTCATAAACAGAGAGAGCGATACCTACAGCAGATGTGAAAGTGAAATGTTTAGAAAATGCATCTACAAATAACTAATAGACATGGTTTGGAGGAGCATTAGAAGGAATGTAAGTATTATCCAGGAGAGTGTCAATTTGAGCCTAAAAATTAGGATTAGCTTGCAAGAAGGCCTCAATGGAAATATCCATGGTGGAAGAAAATTAAGATATTAAAGCGATAATAAGTAGGAAAGATCCAAGACTTTTCAAATGACAGGTTCACCAAATGATTTAACAAAAATAAATTTAATGTTAAACCCTATATTGCAGAGTCGTGTATGATAAATAAATGCTTAAGTACAGATTTGACATAAGCAATAAGCTAATAGAATATGAAACCCTAGGTGTCAGAGAGAGAGAAGGGGACTTAGCTAATTTACGTCTTCTCTGAAATGGATCTGTACTGGAGAAATAGATGAATAGAAAGGGGAGACAAGAGAAAATTCCCATGATAAATTGCAGACTGCAAGAATGATCCAGTTTATGGGCACCTAGGGCAGGACAAGGGCGCCTAGGCATTGGTTACCTCTATTGGGCGCTTGTGACTGCGAAAATGGTTGGAACCTAAATTTTTTTGAGTCACACAAGTGTCGTTGGTAGCGTTTGGTTGCCGCCTATATGTCGCACCTTGATCGCTAACTGTATTTGTAACCGGCAAAGAGATATTCACCTGCAAAACCCTCAAACTACATCAAATCCCAAAAAAGAAAGATGTAATATGAGAAGTCGAACTGACCCCGGCGGTCACCCGACAGAGTGAGCTTATAACCGAGTGTTGCACTACATCTCAGACTCCATGTAGGTATTGTGCATGTGTGAAGGAATCATGCCCTAGGAAGCCCTTTTGCAAGTGAACTTGATAGCGGGTGAGTAGCTAGATGTACCAATTTAAATAGATGTGTGGATGGAAAAATGAACTTCCCCTTCCAATGAAGTGTATGCAGAAAATGCAATCCCTTGTCACTTGAATGAGTGATAGATGAATGCCTCTAATGCTCTTTAGATGCCTTTGGATGCAACCTTAGGTGATGATAATAGATGCTTAGAGCTTGGTCTTTTATTTTCATAACAAGGCTTTGTATTTATATGATTCCCTTGGTTGAATTTCATAATTGACAACTGGAAGGCCGACCCATAAGAAATTAAGATGCCCAAAAGATAAAAGAGATCCAAAAGAAGTAAGTAATTTAAAAAAGGGTCACATCACCCAGAAGGATGAGAGCACCTAGGCGTTGGCATCCTATTTGGGTTCTAGTGTCTGAAGCCATAAAAGATAAGCAAGTGAACTACTGATTGGGCTATAGGGTGTAAAAGACTAGAAACAAAGCAAAGAGGCCAAAGATAGTTGTCAATTACTAGTTTTCTCGCTTAGAAATCATATGAATTCAAGTATGTGCTTATGGACCTATAAATGTACCCAAGAGCATGATTTTGTGTCTATAATATGATTCCACACTAATATTAGATAGGGGTTGTGCATATGGCCAAGTTCATCACCTTGGTTTTCCATCCAGTCAGGGCCAATCCTATGGTGATAAATGTCGTAATCCCACCCAAGTTCTTGAGTACACTATGAATATTGTATAGTTGTGTATCAGGAAGTTCATCTTCAATGTTCCACACATCCTCTCCTATCTTAATTCGAGAAAGGTGGTCTAGACCACAATTCTACTTTCTAGGTTTCACCACCATGAAGACCTCAGATTCTTGAAAGAGCACAATTAACCAAAAATTGTGCCCATATAAAACCATCTTATTCACCATATACTTCAACACCTCATCATGGTACTTGAAGAACACAAGGGTTGTTTCCAATAGGTATGCATGAAATTCTTGTAGCCTGTAGAGCATAGCCAAGGTCTCAAACTCATCGGCGGTATAGTTTTTCTCCACAAAGGACGACTTTATACTAGAAACGAATATTGGTTGACTTATGTTTCCTTCTCTAAGTTGGTCTAATATTGCCCCAATGGCACTACCGGAAACATAAACGTGAACGCGGAAGGGTTTCTTCCATTTTAAAAATTGTAGAATAGGTGTGTTTTCCATTTTTTCCTTCAAAGTTTCAAATGCTTCCCATTGCCTTAGTCCATATGAATGGGCCATCCTTCCTCAACAATTCTTCCAATGGGATTACAACCTTGGTGTAGCACCTAATGAAATTCATGCAATACCCCACATGTCCAAGAAACATGCACATATCTCTTTGGGTACGTGGAACTTCTAGCTGTAGGATCATTATGATCTTGGCTACGTACCCTAACATGACTTTCTTACATATTACACGACTAAGAAAATGTTTGAAATGTACTACAAAAATGCATTTTTAAGCTTCAACGATATCTTGATTGCCTACATCTCTCAAACATGATTTTAAGGTTCACATGGTGATACTTTACTAGCCCATATACAATCCATTCATCTAGGTATACTTACAAAAAAAAAATGTATAAAGTCCTTAAAGGTCTCCACCATAATTCATGAGAACATTGCAAGAATATTCAATAAACCAAAGGGCATCACCTTGTAGGAAAATGAGCCCCATTATGTGGAAAAAGTAATGTATTCCTTATCTTCATTAGTGATATGGACTTAACAGTACTCTATAAATCTTGCAGTGAATGTGTAAATTTTGCATCCTACCACTCCTCAAATTTCTTTGATGAAAGGTGGGTGGAACACATCATTCACACATGCCTCATCCTAAGCATGAAAATACATGTAGGTCTAAATATGACCATCCTTTTTTACATTTTTAAATATTGGACCAATCCATTCAAACTCCACTACATATATAACCCTAGATGCCTACATCTTATCAATCTCTTCAGTGATTTTGACCTTAAGATCTAGATTCATCCTTTGTGGCTACTTTTAGACTAGCCCAGTACCTTCACATACTTTGATGTTCATCTTCCCAAATTATGGGTACACGTCATTCATTTCATGATTTCCCTGAGGAACATATCATTGAATGATTTTAGGAGTTCAACATTATGATCCAACTTCTGACCTAACCAATAATCTCCTATGGTGGCGTTCTAAGGATATGAGTCTTTAGCAATAGTTACCTATTTTGTGTGTATATGCTCATTATAGTACTTTTTTTAATTGCTTCGTGCATTCAGGACCACACACTCAGTAGTTGAGGCTTCTATGTTCAAATGGCCATTCTCTTGTGGTCCTTTTTTCCTCATCTACCTTCATGAGGGAATTTTCCTTAACAACAATTCCTCTATGGAATTCTTGCCTCTTTCCAACACCACTTTGCATTTTCATAATTGTTTTTCCTACAGGCTACAATTAATTCATATTCATGAGTGCATATCATTTCTCAGTATGCCTGTGCTTGATCCTATCATCCATAAGTGTGTCTTTGCTAAAACCAACTTCATCAATGATTTCTAGAGGTACCAGTAGTAATGGATTTGACAAAGATAATTTGAACATTTGCAAAAAATATTCCACCATTGCATTCCAATCTATGGTTTCAGTCTTTGTTACAATGGCAATGTGACATGCTCACAATCAGGCCTTCAAAGTGTTATAGATGGCATGGCATAGGTTCATTGACAGGGGTCATGTTTTTCAGGTCCATATTTCCACACACACACTCAAGAGTTCTTCTAAGTATGTGTTACTGTCATAGATAAGAAATCCTGATATCACATGGCATCACTCAAAACACATCCACATTTTCTCCTTCACATTGATCCATTTAGATAAATGGGGTTGGTGGGTATCCCACCAACATGTGAGCATACTCTTCAAGGTATGCACCAAGGAAATTATGCAAACCTTTTCTTTTGGTAAACATCCCTCCAAATTAGTAGCATACACATCACCATAATTAAAGCCATCATATCAGGGAAACTTCACCAATCTTCCTAAGGTCAACCTCATGACCCTCTTCATGATTGGCAGATTTTTGGGTTTGTATTCTTGTGTGTTATTCGGTCTTATCATGGAGGGTGTTATTTGGATAACTACCTTTCCTCAAAGTGAACCCTTGGGCTTTCTCTTTACCTTCATCCATCTTTAGCCATTGAATTTGTAGTATTCTTCAATCTAGTACTTGCATGCATTGGCCATTGTCTATGAAGTGGAGACACCACTTTTTCATTCCACAAAGTTGTCATTCCATGGACTAATATGGTCTTTTCCTTGGGCCATGACATCGTAGATGTAATTTATATCTTCTTCAACAACCACACTCTCAAGAAACGGTGGCCCTTGATTCACATCAAACAGAATGACCAATCAATGCTCGATATTCTCAAAGCTCTTATAATGCTTCTTAAAGTGCATATCTGAGTTGTTTTTAAAACACCATGGCTTGCCAAGTATGGTCAGATACTTTTAATCTTCCACAATATTTATCACCTAAAAATCCATTTTGAAATTTTCTCTCATGATTTCCAAGATGGCATTACTCAATGTGTAAATTAGTTTGGCACACATCTTGTTGTCCATAAACAAGATGTTATAGGTAGGATCTAAATGTGGTCTCACCATTTTGTTTTGTACATCCTATGTGAGGATGTTCACCTCAACACTAATATTGATGAATGTATCACATATTTACTACCCATTGATTGTGGGATCAAGCAACAACTCTTGGTTGAAGATTTATTTGGATGTCTTCATCTCTTGTTTGATCACATTCTCTACCTCTGATGTCATACCTAAATTTTTCACCATCCAAACTCTTAGCATATGAAGTATCATGTTTTCTCTAATAGTGCCAGTATCTCAGTTAATTTGATTATTTATTACATAGAGAGGCCCTTACATACTTTTCTTGAAAATAAGATTCAATATCTCATGCAACCTAAACCTCCCCATGTAGTTTCCTTGTGACATCATTTGCTTGTTGTAAGATTATGTTTTGAAGAGCACAATCTGGATAGTTTACCACCTTGGTTGTTGTTCTTTATATAGGCTCCTAAGGTACCATCATTCTTCCTTGTCGATGTCAACCCCACTACATGTAGTGACATTTAGTTTTGGCCCCACCTTGGGCTCTTATGCTATCTTTTTTGGCTCCCAATTATCAACCTTTATCATCCCTACACCATTGGGCGCATTTTCTTTCTTGTGATCCATATTCATATATAACCATAGACATTTCTTAGTCAAGTGTGTGGCTCTTCAATATCCATAATGTGGGTACAATAGATAGTCTCCCCTTGATCCTCCCTTTTATTTTTGGTTCTTCCCTCCTCTATTATATCCTTAGGTCTATTCGAATGGTTCAGTAGTGTCCTACACATTCCCTTCTCTCATTCTTTTTGAGCTTCTTCAATGATTATACAATGCTAAGTTTCATGTGTGCTTGAACTACACACCCTACATCATAATGAAACGTTAGTCTATATAACTCTTTGAAGTTTCAAACAATTCCTTACATCATTTTCCTCGTGAAAAATCATTAACATGACCCTTACATTTTTCCTATAGAAATTAATTTTATCGTGCCACTCTAATCCTCATTCAGTGAATTATAGTCAACTATGAAACTCATTCACAGTATTGGTCATTAGTAACTACAGTTGAGTGATCATGTTGGAGATATGTACATCTAGAAAGGTATTTGTCCCTATATCTATGATTCTCATAGCTTCTACTCATAGCACATCCCCTAAATCTTTGCAAAACTCCACAAATGTCTTCATTGATTGTAACACCCTTGTTGTTTAGCTGTTTTGTTGTGATATGAATGTTGGAATTAAGGCATACATCGGCAGATGCTCAATATTATTTTTTGGCTAATATTCTTGATCATAATCTCTTACATTGTTGTAACATGCTTGTAATAATGAGATTTGTGTGCTTATGGATGAGCAAGTGTGTATCATTAACTCTGGGATTTTGTTTTTTACTTTGATGTTACAATGTTGGCTAAGACTAACAAGTTTCTAGTTCTAACTCTCTCCTGTGTAAGTGTCGCAATATGATCTTTACCAGATTTCTGGGTGACTATGAACATGTATATCTCAAACTTTTTATGACGAGGTATGTGAATCTTGATTGTATTACTCTTATGGTTTACTTTGATTTTGATGATCACATCTGACTTGTTTGGACTTCGTGTGTTTAGACAATATGCCCTTGTCTAGTAATAGCAGGAGCTACATAATAATGGCATTGGTGTGATGATCATATTATTAAATGACATGAACTTTGAATAAGAAAGTAATATAATGCAAGTGCAAGATTATATCCTTTGATTCAACATTTAAAATTTGGGGACTAATACTCAAAGCTTAAACAAGGCTAAGCTTAGTTGCTATATTCAATTTTTAATGTCCTAACTACATGGAAGGTTCTAATGTTATTATCCTTAATTTATATATTTTGAACCTAGCCTGAATGTGATGAGGAACCTAATCATATATCAAGCTAAGATTAATGGTTCCAAATTTGTTAAGGCTTAGGCCCATATTAACAAGTGACATTTCATCTATGAAGACAAGTTGTAATTGTTGATAGTGTTTTGACAGTGTATCTAGTCGTTCAACACCCAATCGCAACAGGTGAGACTTGTTAAACGACAATAAAAGTGTTGAATGAAATGTTGTTCCACCTGCATTATAAGCTACTTTTCCTGTGAATGCCAGAATAAGACCTTTTGGTTTTAATGGATCACTTTTGGTAGAATTATTATAGATACGAATCAAAGTTTCAAAGATCGTTTTTGCAGTGAATGTTTTTCCTGTTCCTGCACCTCCTGTGAGGAAAATATACAAAGGAGTTGTAGGATCAATATGTTTTTTGAGCGCAACATCCTTTACGATTTCTTGTTGTTTTTTGTTTAAGATTATCATTTTTTGGTAATATATTGTGTTGTCAGAAATGAATGGATGTTTTCCGATTTCAAATAGTTTAGTGTTCCTTTTGGGTGCTAATGAATTACATAAAGGAAGATCTAGATGTATGTCATATTTGTCATTGACTTGTTCGGTTTGTTATTGGAAAGACGATGTTGTTGAAACATTGTTTGCTTCTTTTTTTATGTCTTTAAGAGCTATATGTATGTCACCCCATGTGGTGTTGATATCATGAACAAATTTTTTCTCATTTTTTCTTATTGTTTTTTGATGAAGTAAGTATGCATCTTGCCATGTCAGGTTTCCATGTTTAAGGTTGTCCTCGTTTATTTGGAATGGAACATATAATAGAAGCTTTTCTAGAAAATAATTATCTTTGTATACATGTTTTTTATAATTGAAAAATTGGATTACAAGCTCTTTTTCTTTTCTGCGGATTGGTTTCCCCTTTGTATTATATCCAGAAACAAAATCGGTGAGGCAAATATTGGCAATTACTTGTGGCCGTGTAAGGTAATGGTCTATGACAAATTGGCACATAATGTTTTCAGAGTTGTCAGGTTCTTGGTCCAATTTTTTTGGATGCTTCAAAATAAATGTGCAGTCTTCAGAACAAGACATGTTTATGAATGTGCACTTCCTTGAGCTGTCATTCAAGGGTATTGACAAGACAATGTGTGTTGCTTGTTGTGCAAACATTTGCTGCGAATTGAGCATTTCATTAGCTAATATTTGTATCATCTGAACTGCGTCAATACGTGATGTGTAGTGCTCTTTACGTATTCTTTTGAATGCTTTTGTGGTTGATCTGTCAATTTTTGTCATGTATGAATTGACATATGTTGCAGCTACATATGCATTAAGGACAAATTGTGCATCTGTGTTTGCCTTCCATATCGGTGGCATTTTTTTTGAAAATGTGTTGTTCCATACTTGTGATGGTTTTCTTTGTAGGAATAGTGTTGGTCATTTGATAGTGCTTCGAATAGCTTGTATGTATTCGGATTCATCCATGTTCAATTCATGCAGAAACATATCAATTGAAAACAAGTTGTCATATCATTTTTTTTATAGAATAGAGAAAATATGTTTTGCATTTTTGGATGCCAACGGACAAGTGGTTTCTTGCGGTTCGAGTATTTCTGTATGTTTCATTGGAGGTTGAGGGAAATTGTATCTGCAATTTGTTTTTTTACCTTTTTTGCAACTCTTCGTATGGTGATGTTCATGTAATTTTGCTATACTAGGGCCAAAAGATTCTATGTCACAAGTTATGTAGGTTTCCACAAAGCATGAAATGGAGGAGTTTGTGTCTTTTCCATATATAGGTGCATCTTTTGTCCATATCAACCAATGGCTATGAGCATTACCACGGCTTTGAAATTTAGTAACCCAGAAATAGTCAACAATGTCTCCGAAGAATGTATTATCGTTACACAACAATTTCTTGAGTGCATTTAGTCGATGTTTATAGTAGTGAGTACATGTGATTGGATCGTGTTTGATGAAAAAGTTTTTGTCATTTCGATCATCAGGTTGCGGTTTTCCAAAAGGATAAATTTGTGTGTGTTGGTCATATAGGTTCGATAGAGCTAGTGTAAGAGGCTCCCAACAATGCTCAGCACTTGAAAAGGTCAAAAAAAAAGTTGGGGGACCTAGTTTTCATATCATGGCAAAAACATTTTCCTTTACTTGTTGCATGTAGTCTAGCGAAATCCGTATTTTTTTGAAGTCAATATATCCAATATCAGATTTCAATATTTTTTCTAGGTTGGGTTTGTATTTGACATCTTTTCCCAAAAGTTTTCTTCCCTTTAGTTGTCCTTTTCGAATCCGAACCCAAATGCATGCTCGAACTTGGCCAATAATGATCTTAATTGCTTTGAAAAACAAGTTGGTTATATGATATGCAAACCTTCGATCAATATTCAAGACCTCCCATTGTGCAATTTTATGAGAAGAAATTGACTTCACGACATTTGTGTGACGAGGTTCACCAAAAAAAAGAGTGGGAAAGTTCATTTCCTCTGAATATTTATCTTGGAATATTCCAAGAGGATGGTGACCCTCTATAGGAGCAATTTGTATCAGCTTATCCTGAAGGTCAACTATGCAATTTGCATGCATAAATCCATGCACCAAAGTATCGCTAATATACTCGTTGTCACTGTCTAGATCCATGGTTGTATTGCTTGAATTTGTTTCATTGTCGGAATCATCATCAGTAATCACAGGTAGAAAATGATTCCATTCTTTATTTACATGTACTTTTTCCATTCGATACAAAGTTGTTTTGCAAAGTTGTTGTAATGTTATCATGATGACATGTGGACGTACGTTTCCTGAATGAAAGGCATTTTTGTATTGCAAACATTGTTTGAGCTCAACAGCAATGGTTTTTGTTTATTCTACGCATCTCGGCAATGCTTTTTGTATTATATCCACATCTGAAGGCACGTTGATTATGGCTCCCTTTAAGGTGTATTACGGTTTTTTGTGCGTACAATGTCTTATTTGTGCAAAAGTTATTCTCATAGCAACTAACTGTTCTTCAAGATCAGTAAGTACTGCTACAGGAGGAAGCACAGAGTTCGATTCTATGCGAGAAGGCGATGCAAATTTTGGCAAGGTTTTATTTCATAAGCATTTATAGCAATTGCAGCATATTGTTTTGTGTTCTTTTAGTTGTTCACCTTAGATAAACTAAAATACATTTTTTTTATTGGATCTCTAAA
This sequence comes from Taxus chinensis, assembly GCA_019776745.2. Classification (NCBI taxonomy): domain Eukaryota; kingdom Viridiplantae; phylum Streptophyta; class Pinopsida; order Cupressales; family Taxaceae; genus Taxus; species Taxus chinensis. The sequence continues at coordinate 641,797,908 of CM034149.1, forward strand.
CACAACCATGTTGGATTTAAAGGTCAATTGATTGCAGATTGAACAACCATGTATTGGTGTATCGTTAATTTGTTTTTTGAATGTTCCTATACAAATATTAGATTTCGATTTGTCATTTGCATTCTTGCGAATTTCAATTTTAACGTGACGAAGCCGAATTCTACAGTGGGTAGCCACTATAATTTTTTGGTTAGTGGATTCTTTTGAAGTTTGCAAGCGTGTGTTGTTTTTCTTGCTTCGTATTTCATGTTTGACCTTACACAAAGACTTGTTTGACTGTTTTCTTTGTGTTTTTTCACGTAATAAGGAATTAGGAGGAATTGATGTTGTTGAGGATGCTTGAATCAAACCTTCATAATGAGAATGCCCTTCATTTGAGAAAAAGTATAAAATATTGTATGTTGTTGCTGGTTGTGATACGCCATAATATAATTGCACAACACTCATGGTCTTTGCATCCCACACTTGTATTGTTACATTGAAAATGATTGACAACCATTGTAAGCAAAATTGATTGCCTTCAATTTTTCCTTCGTTATAGGGAAAGGCCATTTTTATAATAAAGCTTTGCCAATTTGCAATGTGCGGTATGCTTTTGATGACATTAATGTCAAGGTAATTGTGCAAGCAAGACATTGCATCCACACTTTGACTTAAATATGCATTGCAAAAAGATTGTGCAACATATCGCCTTAGACAATGAATGTCGAACTCTTGACTATGTAATTCAGAAATAGAATTAAACAAGCTTTCACCGCAGTTCATAGTAGTAGACTTTATTCTGATGAGGCCTGCAGTTTTCAGAGAATGATCAAGATTGTTCCAATTGGATTTAAGTGTAGCACACGAGTTCAAAACTGTGATTTTTTCAAAACAAAAATGCAATCAAGTTTTTTCTTCCAATACAAGGGTTCATAATGGCCACAAACGGGATTGGCATCATGGAACAACACACAGAATGGAAGCATACGGTTTTGTGCATTGAATCAGAAATAGTTATTACCTTTTGTCTTCGACCAAACCCATATTGGTATATTAAGCCATTTTGCTGACCAGTTTATGCAAAAGTTGTCCCCCCATAGACCAGTTTCAGTTGCATTTGCAATGGGCATTGCCGAAAGTTTCATTCGATGAAAATATGTTTCCACATCATAAACACGATGCAGAGTGTAAAGTGCATCATGATCTAGTTCTAGCTTGAGTGATTGCAAGGCATCTGCATCTCCTCTATGCAAGCAATGCAAGAAGTGGTCTATGATTCCATTGTGAAGTTCGATGGAGCTATAACGAAAATGTAGCAAGACAACAAATGTATCGAATAGGCAATCACCTACGTTATACCTGAATGCATCGTCTCTAAAAAGGCTATGGTTTCTCAACACAACGTCAATGTGAACATGTTTCTTTTTTGCAAGCACATAATCATCAACGGCAATGTAGCTGACAGCCATTTTTTTTTTTTTTTTTTATGTATAATTTTTTTCCACAGTCTAGTTATGTAGAAAAACCAGAAAAAAGTCAAAGAAAAGCTTAAGTAACATCAACGAGAATTAATACTATGGCATCCTAACACCCTATGCACAAGTGTACAACCTCGCAAGAGATATGGAGCCACAAGTCAAAACAGATCAACAATCTGTTCCACTGAATTGCTTGTGTATGCTTCCACCTGCGAAAAAGAAATGCACAGATCAACATTGCTCCTTCTGAGAGGTGTTACAAAAAATTGAAGAGAACAAATGATCGATATATAGCTTCTGTAATTTACATATTGCAACAACAAACTCTTTGTTTTCAGCCATCTCTATTTTTTTCGAGACACAAATAGCGATAACTTTTATGGTATCCTTGTTTTCCATAATACACAGCATAAACCAGCAGGTCTGTTTCTTTGGTTTTTCTATTGCCTTAAGGTCTTCATGGTTACCTATCGAGGGATTTTTCGTTGAAGAATCAGAACATCCCCTGTCTGACTGCAACACATGTATTGGTAGGAGGTTTGAATGTCTACTTAAATCTTACATTGCTTTTAAGACTGGGTGCTCTGATTCTTGCACCACCTTCTTTGAACCTTGCAAATATTTGACATGTGACAGAATTCAATTACGCAAAGCAAAATTCTTCATTCACTTGCTCCTTTGTGTAAAACAAGGCTCTCACGACATAAGGCTCTGATTGCAGCCACTACTAAAACAACCTTGAAAGGAGTAATAAAAATAAATTATAGAAAATAAATAAATGACTTCAACATAATTAACAAATAGGAAGGGATTTATTAAGATGGACGATATCACTGAGACGAGCATGAAGATAGTCATAGTTTGATTGATCCTATGGAGCTAAAGTATGATGATGTGGTGAGATTTTCTTTTTCTTTAATACAAACATGGCATGGTGTTGATATGGTAATTTTGTGAAAACAGTTGATAGGCATCCAATGGGTGCAGAGGAGTCCATAGACTGTCATCACATATAGCATATGTTAATTTTCATATTACACTAGGTGCAAGTGTGTGTTATTTGAAATCAGAGACGAGATGTCATCATAGATAGTTATTTAAGTACTTAGACACACTTGATCAGTCGAAAATCCTTTTTTTAGGCGTTTATATATCTCATAAAAGAACTCCGTACGGAAAATGTGTCAGAATTGTATATAAATAAATAGCCTATAATAACTCTATGTGGAGAAGGTGCTGCGAATAGCAAGTTAAAGGCTTGAATACACAAGGGTCTTCCCCTTGGATAAATTTGAAACTGTTATTGTAGCGAAGAAGAAAATCTGACTGGTATATTGTTGACAGTTGCTGCCATTGTGGAATCGATTAGTTATAAAAATGGGTATTCCAAGAAAGCAAACTTCTTCATTCACTTGTTCCATTGTGTAAAACAAGGCTCTCATGACATAAGGCTCTGCTTGCAACCACTGCTAAAACAACCTTGAAAGGAGTAATAAAAATAAAATATAGAAAATAAATAAATGACTTCAACATAATTAACAAATAGGAAGGGATTTATTAAGATGGACGATATCACTAAGATGAGCATGAAGATAGTCATAGTTCGATTGATCCTATGGAGCTGAAGTATGATGATGTGGTGAGATTTTATTTTTCTTTAATACAAACATGGCATGGTGTTGATATGGTAATTTTGTGAAAACAATTGATAGGCATCCAATGGGTGCTGAGGAGTCCACAGACTAACATCACATGTAGCATATGTTAATTTTCATATTACACTAGCTGCAAGTGTGTGTTATTTGAAATCAGAGACGAGATGTCATCACAAATAGTTATTTAAGTACTTGGACACACTTGATCAGTCAACAATCCTTTTTTTAGGCATTTATATAGCTCAGAAAATAACTCGGTACAGAAAATGTGTCAGAATTGTATATAAATAAATAGCCTATAATAACTCTATGCGGAGAAGGCACTGCGACTAGCAAGTTAAAGGCTTGAATACACAAGGGTCTTCCCCTTGGATAAATTTGAAACTGTTATTGTAGCGAAGAAGAAAATCTGACTAGTATATTGTTGACAGCTTCTGCCATTGTGGAATCAATTAGTTACAGAAATGGGTATTCCAAGAAATAGATAATGCAAAAAAGGGTATTTTTTGAAATGAATATTGGAGAAACAGGTATTTGAATTCACTAATTTGAAATAGAGAAGTCGTTTGGACATAATTCAAGGGGAACCAGGTCAATGATCTTACCCGTGAAAGCCTGAATCTATGAATAGACAATGTGATTTGTAAGCGAATATAGTCTTACTGTTTCCATTTGTTTCTAAACAAATTTAAAGAATCTTATGCTTTTGCTATGGTCTTCAATGAACGCTTACAAATGAGGACCTGAATGAGGAATATATATACAAATGGAGAAAAAACATGAAAATATGTACAGGTTTTGATGAAGAAATTGGTGTTTAAGCTTCCCTCGAATCAAGGCTCCTAGAGTTGTTTTGTAATGACTATGTGAAGGAGTTTAAACCTAAATTTGTTGATCATATATATTTATTATGTGGTCCTGTTGTTTTTTTTTCTACTTGCCACTGAAAAAAAACTTATGCAAAAGACCACATGCGGTTAGATTAGTGAATGTGTGTCTTGTAAGGGAACAAACCATTGGTTAATAAAGTATTTGTCACCCTAGGGGCTTCAAGCAAAGGATTTGACTTGGACAAGAGTGATTGGGTAAAGTTGTAGCAATAATTTACCGTAATGTTTTTTTGAAACTTCAAGAAAATATGACAACTGGTTCTCTTTATTTAAATTCACATATCTCATTTATGTACTGAGTTCCGAACTCCAAATCTTGAAGACACCAGATTTGTGAAGGAAAAAAAACATAAGTGAAAAATCATAGAGGCTTACTTGTTTTAAGTAATTATGTACCAGAAAAAAGCTATAGTTTCTGTTAAAATATTAATTGCCTTCAAATTTTGAATCTCCCAAAGGTGGGGCTGTGCAGGCCACACTCACATAATGGGTGCAATTCATATTCACTCCAGAAATATCGAGATAAATGCCAACATATTGACTGTGGTCAGGAATGATTTGAGATGAGCAGAGAAAATCTAGGGCTAGATATTACACTCTATTAACTATATGCATGGGCACGCCTAGGCCTAGAAAGTGGCAGGGTGTAGGTCATTTTTTGTGATTTTAACTGTATATTGCAGGTGACTATTTTTAAAAACCGTACACAATGAAAGGCTATAAATTTTGAAAACCGTAAGTTTTCTGAAGTGGTTTATATAAAAAAATAATTCCTATTGATATATATATATATATATGAACAAATTATAGATACCGTAAAGAGCTAAGCCCTCAGCAAATTTTGATTTGACAGGCACAATTAATTTGAAATTACAGGCCTCGATCCGCCAATCGCTGTTGATACCCATTTGATTTTTGAAGCGCATCGAATTGAGATTTTGGCAGTGCTAATACTATCTAAAGTTGGGAATAAATGGGAATTTTGATGGGCCCAGGGATGTTCCTGTAATTGGAAAGGATGTGGTGGAATAAGGGCCTTATTTAGCTTTGATTATTTAAAATGGATGCAATTCGTAAACAACCCAACAAATGACAAGGAAACAAGCATACCAAATATGACACAACAACTAAACTAGCGAAACCCAACATTTTTAGAGCAGTTTGAGATCCCAACTGTATGAAAAGCCATTGTAGAAACCACACCCAACTGCCCAAAATAAATCATAGTAGTTAAAATAGCTGCAACATATACCAGCTACCAAAGAGAAAGGAAAAGTTTATGATTCACAGACAAATCTGTCAGCTAACAGAATTAACAACAGAAACAACACGACAACAAGTTAAAAACAATATAGCAAACATGAAAAATCCTGAGCATAATAAGCATAAAAAATTTCATACAATAAGGCTTAGAATCCCGCATGGAATAATCATGTGAGTCTATAGAGAAACATTAAAAAGGAAGCAGCAGACTGTAGGAGAGAAGAAACAAGACTGAAATTTTAATCGTCCAATCAGTACATGTTTTAAGAAAAACAAAAAAACAACAATCTGATTATTTTCTTGTTTGAACACCCACATCACTATAACTTGCCCATCCCCCCCTGAATCGTAGCCAATACCCACTTCCCCAAATCTTGTTTTCTCCAATACCCATGCAATATTCCCTTACATTTTAATGTACTAGAGTTTTCCCTCTTTTTCGATGCCCAAATATTGCTTGCTGTGTAAAAGATCCTTTAATCCCAGTGCTAGAAGGGACCAGAGAAGTGCTTGCAGAAATGGATTGAACCTTCCTAAAGGCTATTATATCGAAAGGCTATCTTCGAGAGGCAACAATATCCATGGATTTGACATTCCATTTTGCAAAAAAGAACAAGCAACAGACAGAGGAGTCGCAGTCACACAATGGAGATATTACAATTCAAGTTACAGTAAATAAAGTTTTTGGTTCTCGGATTAGCTCCTTTGCAAATCAAATGCAAAAAACTTTACCAAGCAATGAATAATTTGCAGATATCAAGACCATATTCATCACAAGCTATAATGATTAGGCTCGACAATGTACAGAAATGGGTGTTTGACAACGGACAATAATTCTCTAAAACATAGAGGACCAGGTGATTCAACCGAGAAGAGATTTAGTGCAAATAACTTGCAAAACAAAAACATAGTGATGGGAAACATGATTTCAATTTCTTATCCATGGATTTGACATGCCATTTTGTAAAAAAGAACAAGCATCAGATAGAGGAGTCGCAGTCACACAATGGAAATATTACAATTCAAGTTGCACTAAATAAAGTTTTTTGGTTCTCAGATTAGCAAGATCCGCAGTCAACACATAGCAATTGCAAAAACAAGGAAAGCTCTCAAATTTCTCACCTTTACAATTGATGGAGACAAAGAGCTATGCCCCCTAGAGCAGGAAAACAGATCTAGTGCAGCAATTGTCCGCCCAGGGTATGGAAGGTCTTGAAACTCTTGCAACTGCACCTCACGAAGAACAATGCCGAGGGTATTTATTTTCCTGCATAGTTTTTTTTTTTTGCAGTGTGAAATGTTATTGTCAGGTCTCTATAGTTGAATCCCCATCCAACTTCAAGCTCCACTTTGGATTTAATGTCCTTCACCTACCACAAGGCACATCAACCATTAAATCAGTTAGTAATTGCAGGTAATTGCATAATTTATAGTCTGATTTTTTTAAATGAAATAATTAATGTTTATTTTAAATGCTTGCATTCAATGTTTAATGTGAGATAATTTCTAATGTTGAAACTATAGGAAATCAAAAAATTTGAAATTCTTGATTTATTTAATCAAAAAATATTGATATGGTTATAAAATTGTTTCAGCCAATCAATGTTTTTAAAAAATTCAAATAAATATATATTTTTAGAAAACTATGTATGAAACATATGAAATGACACATGGATTCTTGTCATTGGTTTGCAAAGATAATGAAAATAGTTTTTATTTATGCCTTAATAATCTGCCTACGGCAGGATAAAAAGCCTTGGCATAGATTTTAAAGGACCTAATAATGATTAACTAAGTTTGATATTTTGAATTAGACAGAGCTTAAGCTAAGGTTGATAAAGTTCGGGCCTAAAATTAATACTAAACTATGGGTTATGGTTTTGAATCATGGGGCCTATGTGATAAAGGGTTGAGTTGTCACCCACTCCCTTCATAACTGGTACCAAGGGGAAGGGGAAGTATAAGAAATATAAGAAATTGTATAAAAAGCAGTATAGTAGAAAGCATAAATCTGAGTTTAACAATTCTTTCAGAAGACCTTTTGTTTTCAGAAAAAAGAAATATGTAGGTAAGGGAAAAAGAGATAAGCCTACATGCTTCATATGCAAAGGTCCTCTTTATGCTAACAGATGCCCTCAGAAGGACAGTGACAAAGGAAAAGCTAAGGTGAATGCTTTAGTTTCTAGAGGTATTACTGAAGAAGAGTATATACTTGTAAGTGATACTGAAAACTTTTCTTCTTATATCTCATATCAGTCTGAGGATAATTTTCATTGTAATATAGCTAGTATTTCTGACAGTAGTACTGACAGTTGCAGTGATAGTGGTTATGACACCTTACCAAGTTTTGTGAATATGGTAAGGATTAACATGAATGCCAGTTTCATCCATCCATTGGTGCCTCCCAATGTTGATATTCTCCGCAGACAAATGGAACTCTATCAGAGTGAATATGAATCGTGTCCCCCTTGGGATACAACAAAGAAAGCCTATCTTCAGAAGAAGGTTCGCGAAGCACAGGATAAGTATATCCAGCAGAACAGACTTGAGCAAGAAAAGTTAAGAAGAGCTCAAGTGGCAGAAGAAGAAGACTGTGCAGATCTTCAATATTCACCTGTACCTATACGTCCTCCATTTCAAGGAAGGATCCGGCAAAGACAAATTCCTACTAGGGGAAGAAGTGGTCAGTGGAGAGGTCGTGGAGAAAGAGACAGAGGATTCCGTAATCCTCATAGTTCTTTTCCATTTCTCTTCCCAGAAGAGAACATTTTTGAACAGATGGATCAGAGAAGCACTGATCCACACACATATAAAGTTTGGAGAAGAAACGGAATCCAATTCCTGGAAAAGGTCATTGATAAGGCCACTAAAGAATACTCCAGACTTATTTCTGAAGAAGAACAAGAAGAGAAATATGACAAAGACATGGAGAGTGCCTATCAAGAAATTATGGCACAAGAGCCTCATGAAGGATCATCTGATCAGATAAAAAGACCAGCAGAGGTATGTACAGTTTCCTGTACACAGAATCCATTCATAGCTATTACAATAGATATTCCAAATATCAAACCCTATTCATTGGATGCTATGATTGATACCGGTGCTGATATTAGCATGATCAGAACTCTTGCTATTCCACCTGATTGTTGGGAGCAAACCCACCTTAAGATCAGGTTTGATAAGAAGGATGTCATCTCCAGGCATATGGCGTATATCCCTGTAAGTATAGAAGGATTTACAAGAACTATAAAGTTTTACCAGCATGACATGGATGCTTATGATTGTCTGCTTGGTGTAGAATTTCTTCAGGATTGTGGAACTTTTAGTATTTCTAAGGATATAATGTCTCTGTTTAACCCTAAGATCCAAATCCCTAGAAGATATACATACCAGACAATAGTCCCACTCTATAAGCCAGTAAAAGAGTCAAACCATGAGTGGATCCATAAGTCAATTGCTACTTGTAAATCTAATATAGATGATATTGTTGAAAAAATCAAGAAAGATCTTTGCAGTGATAATCCACATGCTTTTGTGGATAGAAAGAAACATGTCTGTTCACTTGAATTACAAATTGTGAAGGACAGAGAAGGAAATGAGCTTACTCCAAAATTCAGAGCTCATCACAGAGGTATGATTCCTTCTGAAAGGAAGGAATGCCATGAGGAGATACAGAAATTGCTGAAAGGAGGATTCATCCAAGAATCCAGTTCTCCATGGTCATGTGCAGCCTTCTACGTCAACAAGAGAAGTGAGCAGCTGCGACAGAAGAAGAGGCTTGTCGTGGACTACAAGCCATTGAATAAATTCATATTTGTTGTGCAACATCCAATCCCCACCTAGGATGATCTTCTGACCAGAATAAAAGGATCAAAGGTATATTCAAAGTTTGATCTTAAAAGTGGTTTCTGGCAGATATTCTTGCAGCCCCAAGATTTCTACAAAACTACTTTTGTAGTACCAGGAGGCCAGTTCAAATGGAAGGTATTACCTTTTGGCCTCAAGACTGCTCCATCAATATTCCAGAAAAAGATGGATAGTATTTTCAGATATTTAGCTGAGTTCTTAATAGTTTATATTGATGATATTTTGATCTTCAGTAAATCTCCTAAAGAACACATAGAACATCTGCAAAAGTTCTATGCTACTGTCTATGCTAATGGATTGTGTCTATCTCCTACAAAGATAGAGGTTTTCAAAGATGAGATAGATTTTCTGGGAATAAATATTAAAGATGGCAGCATTGAGATGCAGAAGCACGTTGTCTCCAAGATACAGGAGTTCCCTGATGAACTCAAAGAAAAGGAGCAACTTCAAAGATTTCTTGGCTGTGTGAATTATGTTGCAAGTTTTTATAAGAATATTGCAGCAGATAGAATTCTTTTAAACAAGAGGTTAAAAAAGAATGCTCCCGCCTGGAGTTTAGAAATGACTTCAGCTGTCAAACGCATCAAGCAGCAGGTATTGAATCTTCCACCTGTGTCCCTTCCTGGATCTGGTTTGAAGATTATAGAATGTGATGCTAGTGATAATTTATGGGGATCTGTATTAAAAGAAAAATTAGAGAATGGTAAAGAGAAAGTGTGCAGATATGCCTCTGGATCATTTCAGGGTTCAAAAATCAAATACCATTCCACACACAAGGAGATCCTGGCAGCGAAAAAGGCTATCAAAGCTTTTTTGTTCTTCATACAGAATGATCACTTCATTATCAGGAGTGATTTGAAATATTTTAAAGCCAGGCTGAATAATGGAGACCCAGCACATAAGACTGCTTTCAATCGTCTTCAACGATGGGGTCTCTGGTTCGATAACTTTGATTTTGAAGTTAAGCACATCAAAGGTAAAGAAAATTCCCTTGCTGATTTTGCTAGTAGGGAATTAAATCTTGTGAAGAATGTTAATGTTACACAAGTGTTGCATGAGTTTCATGGTGCCATATGGGATGTCGCCAATTACAAAGGCCATATTGATGCCATCAAAAGGAATGATAACAGAAAATCAAGAGAAGCTTAAGGTTTGCTGATATACAGAGACTACATCTCTGGTTCTGAATATAACATGTCAGAGGTTGCAGTAAGGTTTGTAGATCCTGAGATCCCTCATACAGAATTTCATTCATTACAGGAACCTATGGTTCTCTGTACATTAAAATGGATCTGGCGTCATACCAGACATGTTGAGCAACCTGACCCATTACCTTTTGAAGGTCATCAGCTCCGACAGCTTGTGCCAAGGCCAAACACTTTGTGGAAGTTTAGTTTTGCAAAATTGTGGACAGAGGAACATCCTCTAAATTTTGATCTTTGGAATAGGCCTAGTACTCAAGGAGATAGAAAATACATCAGTCAACATTTTAAGTATTTTCTGGCTAAGTATCTCCCTACCAAGATCTCTTATTCTCCATTACTGGATGTTTCACCTAATACTGCAAGGAATATTTTAATACAATGTAAAATTCCTTGGTTTGTTAAGATCCAATATTATGTTAAGTCTAATCCTTTCAGGGAACACCATTCTAATCCAAATGGACAACTTTGGAGGAGAATCATTTTGCATCATACGATGAATATACAGCCACCTACTCCTGGATACGCCCTTCGTATCCCGGATCATTACATGTTCCCAACAAGGCCACATCTCCGACCAAATACTGATGGCACAGCATCAACTTCAAGACCATGGCTGGAAAGAGTCACGAGGAATCTTGAGCCAGCACCTTTAAGGACTAATGAGACATCTTCCTCATCAGATGATGATATTCCTAGACCCTCTGTACTATATGATAGTGCTTAGAGCTATGATAGTGGGCTTGTCACTATCGTGTTTGCTTTCGGCTTTGTCGGCAGGCCTATTGCCGATTGTGTCATAATAAAAGTAGGGTAAGATGCTCTTTATGTCTTATCTGAAAGTGTGGTGGACTGCTCCACTTGAAAAAAGGTGTTATCGTGGGTGGCATGTACCCATGGTCCGTTTGTCAGTTCTTCACTTTTGATAAAGTGGGAATCTTTTGTGCTACCGAAGTCACCGGTAGTCGGTCTCCCGGTTGTTCGGTTACCCGGTGAAAAGCCTTGAGAAATCCTATAAATATGGGATTCCTCATCTCATTCAATACACCGCGGAAACCACGATTGAAGTGTTTAAGTTCTTGCGAAGATCAAGGAAGAAGTCCAATATTTTCTAAGTGTGTTGAAAGATCTTGTCTATTTTAATAGCAAAGTTTTTTCCTGAGTTATTCTTATATCTATATGTGTTGATTTCTTATATTGGTATCAGAGCTGTGAGTGTTTAGTATTTGTGTTTAAAGTTGTATCAGAGCTTTATGTTTATGTTTATGTTTGTTGAAAAGTGGTATCAGAGCCGAGTAAAAGATTCTCAGAGCCGAGTAAAAGATTTTCAGACCCTATAGCTTATGTCAAAGCCGAGTAAAAGATTCTTGAAATCCGAGTAAAGGAATTCTCTGGTTTATACATTTGTTTAGTCTTCACTTGTTCTTGATATTCTTTTTTGAAGGAAGCTCTTGGTGTTAGTTTCTATTGTCATCTGTGAACCTGAGTTTATACAGCACTTATCAGGCAAAGAGGCGTAGGTCCCGTCAAGTAAGTCGCCGTGTTGTGCGCAGTTGAAGGTTGACCCGATACCGTAAGTCCTGACAACAAAGTTGCTCAGCAGTACCAGTTAAAATGGCCGCCGAAGCTCGCCCTAGTTTGTCTTCCCTAGACATTGAAGATCAAGACCTAATAAGTCTTTCTGATGTATGGCCCGTTAATTCTGATATTTCTGTTTTAGAAGAATCTGATCCTTTGCCAGCTTGGAAGTTACCTAAGATTTCATATGACCAAGTCTATGCAAACATAAATAAGTTTCACTTGTTAGCCAGTACAGTGTTTAAAACCCGTGAGTCTGTAATACAAGTCACACAGTCGTCCAACTGTGAGTACAATATCTCGTTAATAGATCGTGCCGATATTAAAAGTTTAAAAAAGAAAAATACCTATCATTTTTGCCCATATAGGTTGTGTCCAGATTGGTATTACCCCTTTGTTCCGTCATGGTTTGAATGCGTCAGTATTGTGTTGTTTAATGGACCTTCGACTTGATAATTTTAAAGATTCTCTACTTGCTACAATCCAGACTGGTTTACATTTTGGTCCTATTTCATTTGAAGTTTATCCCAATTATCCTGTCTCTCTGACAAAAGACGATCTTCTGCAAGACGTCTTAAAATTGCATTTGGCTACTACAGGTCTTAATATGCGTCCTGGTGCTTGTCCGCTTGCTATCCATTACAAAGTCATTTATAGGCTTGTAAACACCATGTATCCTGCAGTTAAGCATGGCATTTTCCAAAGGCAGCAGCGTGGTGAGTCACGTGAACATAGAAAGCCAAGAGATTGAGCCAGAACTCATTTCCTGGTCTCAAATCAGAGTGCCTAAGGAGTGGACCCTCTCTAAAAAATTCATCCAGTCTTCTCAGCCTAAGTTGCAGAACGCAACAGCAGTAGAAGAATGTAAAGATAATGTAAAGTTGTCTTTTAGATCTAACTCTAGATTAGGTTTACCTAGATCTAATTCTATGCAGTCTAACAATTCCTATTTTTCAGTAGGTGAGTCGTCTAATAGTCAGTCTACTCAGACTCCTGCAAAGGAGAAAACATTTTTGTGCAGTCATAGTTCACTAGTCCATGATCCTAATACAGATTTTCTATGGTGTGATGACTGTCAAAAACTTGATTAAGCAAAAGTTTGTTCCTAATAACGGTCCAGACCATCAATATGGCATCAGGCAAGTTGATGATTCATTTCCTTCTGCTTGAAAGTACATGAATATTTGTCTCTCTTGATCAGAAGACAGAAAGCCGTATTCTGGTATCAGCGTACTGTTGACAAACAGATTGGAGCCATCATAGAGTCATCAAAGATGCTCTGAACTGGACAAACAAAGCAATCAAATCATGTGCATGACAAGAGTAAAGCTCACATGAAGATGTTGTCTTGGAACAGATATGCAAAGAACACTAAAGAGCTATACAGTTGAATAAGCAAGGTAAAACTGCTGAAGCTCTTGCGACTTCTAAATTCAAAAAGTGGAAGATGTTGAAATTTCTGTAAATAGAGCTCGAGGACTGTTGGTACAGCATAGTCATAGAGGTTGCTGTTGATACTATTCAGCCAACTGGTATTAATCATAATGTAGTAGATGTGGTGCAAGCCACTGAATTGATCAAATAAGTGTTAGTATAAATAGCTAATCAGTTGCTAGTCAACTGAAGGACATGTCTCATGAGTTTGTAGAAAGTAGTCTATCTCATGTGCAGGATAGTTTGGTGAAAGCATATCAGAATCTAGTTCACAGAGTCAGATGCAGTCGATGACATTCCTCTGATCTAGAGCCTCAGATAGATCAGATCTGTGGACTAATACAAAGCCAAGAAGAGGAGCAGCCAGAAGATTGGTCAAAAGCAGTGCTGTTGGTCACAGGTAACTGCACAGTCGCTGGATCTTCTGCAAATCCATCAGGTAAGCAACAGCATGCAGGAAATTCTTTCCCAGTATAATCCATTATTTTTTCACTAAAAAGCTAAAGTCTGTAGATATGGTTAAGAATGAGCACCAGCTTTAGGCTGAAGGAATGATTTTAGGAGAATCTAGTCATGATAACAAGCTTGAACCAATGCAAGGTATGGCAAGAGTTCAGACATCTCCAACCTAATTGGTATAAAATAGAATGTAGATCTCTCTCTGAAATCAAAGAAATGGTCCACGGAATGATTGGGTGGGGAAACACTCAATTAGAAACATATAAGAAAGATCCACATGCCATTGCATCTGCAATAGCTAATGGGTTTGTTGGTATAATCAAGGAATGGTGGGACAAAGTTCCACATCAAAGAGATATTCTTGAAAGTGGATACATGGGATTGACAGCTGCAATTATAACTGAATTTGTAGGAAAAAAATGATGATGATAAATTGTTGTGTACCTCTTTGTTCCTTAGAGCCAGAATATGTGATATGTCAAGGGTTAAAGAATACCAGTGTCACATGCAAAAGTTGTACTATAATTCTGGTAACACAAATGATCCTACAATGAGGATGAGGTATGTTGAATCTTTTCCTCCTTACTTTTCCACAGAATATAAAAAGGCTATGCATGGCATAAATACTTCAGAATTAAGTTTTGGTGCAATAAACCAGATTATTGACCAAACCCATGCTAAGTTATGCAAAGAGAAATGGGAAAGGAAACAAGCCATAAAGAATGCCAAGTCTCTAGGTGCACAGTTCTGTGATATGTATGCTATAGATCCCTTTGGGTGTGAAAATCTAGATGGTGCCATTTATGTGCTTTCATTTAATGCCCACAACCAGGAAAAATTAAGAGGGAGCTAACTCAGTTTGGAGACCTTGTCTAAATGGATGGCTAACTATTTGCATGACATTGTTAAGTGGAGTTATGGGGCACTGCTAAATTTCGAACGATAGATGATTGGGAGGAAAACATGTACTCTCCTGCCATGCATTTGATGTCTCGAAAAACAACTCCACCACCTCGGAAAGAGCATAGGTAGGCGGTTTTGGGAAAAGAAATTGAGATGGTTATTGTTATTGTTGATTTCTTGTGTTGGAGATGAGGTTTTCATGGGATCTCTAAATGAAGAGGGGGGTGTTCTATTTTTTGTGTTCATCTCAATGTTTTCAATCGCTGCATGCATTTCTCTAACTTAAGATTGAGATATTTTCGGGGGAAACATTAATGGTGATCCTCCATAAATGGAAATGGGGTTCTTTTGGAGCTTTTTGCTTTCACGAGGATTCGAAGGTGAATGCAGCTCAAGCTTTCAGGGAGAAGTTGAGAAAAGAAGAGAAGAAGGAATCGAACTTCTTAAACAAGCATGATTTGTTCTATTTCTCTCTCACTGGCTTAGTCTGTTTATTATTTGCATGAATAAAATCCTTGCAATTGTTCTTTTGTTGATTGTGAAAAAGAATTTTTTTTAAGAATATTTCTATTCTGTGTAATGGTGTTGCTTCAAGTAATGGGATATGGGTTCATTTGTATATATTTTCCTGTAGGATTGCAGTATACACTGTAACTGTTAAGAGTAACATTTCTATGGATATACATATATTTTATTTATAAATCTTTCTTATAATCTATGGCTAGTAATTTACAGAATACCCAGAAATCTTGGGTGCCTATTGCTATAATATTTCGAATCCTCATATTCGAACATGGATACCTCTGTGGATTTTGTTTGGGAAGATCATTCTGGGTAAATATGGTTCGGCCTGCTACAGGTCAACTCAAAACTTAAAACCCATTTGGGTTCTCCAAACATTTTTTGGGTTGAGCAAGATTCCATTAAAATATGGGAACTACATTTTCATGCTCAACGAACAGGCTCTAGTTCGAGCCCTTGGTTATCCAGGGGAAACGTTGTGTGTTAATGGAATCGTCTAGCCTTTTGTCTATGATAATCGAGTAAGCTAAATATAGCCTTGCCATGACTGATTATTAGTAAATCCCATGGTTAACGTTGTTATGGGTTGGATTCTCTGATAAATGGTTTCAGTTTTCTGTCTGTGATGGCATATAGAAGTAAAAGGGTATGGGATCAAATCCCTTAATGTTAATGGTCATTCCGTTGTTGGGATTACGTTTTTGCATTATACGTACTTTATCTTATTATGATGTTTTGTATTGTTATCACTACTGAAAGCATACAAGGCTTTCATGCATGACTATTTTAGTTCTTTCTCCTTGTTGGTATCGTTTTGCGAATATGGGAAAAACTCAGTTGTTCTGTGAATGTGATTTTCCATTGGATTAATCTGCAATATTTGATTTGGTCTTCGATAGGTTCTTGGAACCTTTTAGGACTTTGAAGCAGTTTTGGAAAGATTAAGGTAAATGTATCTTAATCTCCACAGAATATTCCTTATTATGGGAAGTTGATGTTATAATTTATCAGGAGATTACCTTGTCCGATTGTCCACATTTGAGTGAATGGATTTTGGATAATGATACGGATCCTGACGTGGGTTGTGTTTGACTGTATAGTTTCAGTATAGATTTATTTTATTAAGATAAATCGGTTTTGATCTGAAGGATTCATATAAAGATATATATTCCTATTTCGACCTTGGGCAGAGAATAAATTATTTGGGGCAGTGATGATATAACTTATGTTATGCTCTTATACTTAACGATATATATATATATATATATATATATATATATATATATATATATATATATATATATATATATATATATATATAATTTATTTTAAATAATATAATATAGATTCAAATGTTGAATTATAACGCTATGTTATGAATGCATTAGTTTATATGTAACTGTTATGAGTTCCGTTGTCATGTGATTTTATGGAATGCATTTTCAATTAAGAAAATGAACTGATCTTTAAGAAATCAAAGTAAACTATCTTAAGTTAGTGGTTATTTTATTTTGTGTGTTATCATGTTGATTATATGATTTTAATTATTGCAAGCATTCTATTTATACAAATGGTAAACATCATAAATTGTTAAGTAGGAAATAGAGTTTATCATGTCAGTTATTTCGAACTGACCGTTACTAACATTTTGCAAGTGGAGTACTTAAGTTCAAAAGGCAAATGAAGTTGAAACCATTTATTTGTTCAGTTTGATTGATTAAAGTTGCATTATATCACATAGTAAATTTGTAATTGAGCAAAAAATCGTTTGTATCGTTTAATTGATTGAGAGGCTAAATTAGTCTATTCTGTTTATATTTGCGTCAAAAATGAAATAAGGAAATATGTATTCATTTATTGATTGAGTCTTGATTGCATCAGAGAATTAAATGGAAAGGTTTCCTTATCTTATTTGATTACATGATTGGAAACTTATGTGGATTAATATTATATATTAATAAGTGAATAAGTATGATGTAATTTAAGAATGATACATGCATATTTGCATTAGTATTGGTTCTAGTAGATTATGTATATACTATTGTGATTGTAATCGAATACATTACATATATTATATGTTACGTGTAATTGAAGTTACATTTTCCCCCAAGAGAAAAATCGTAATTTTATTCCAATAAGAGCAAAATTACATTAAGAAGATGCAAACAGCGTTCCAGCATCACCAAAAATTGGCCACAAGAGAGGTAAAAAAGAAAATGCAGCAAGAAGATCCGCCACAGAAAACTCCCGCGGGTGTCCCAAAGAACAACGCTATGGAGAAATGTGTGTATCTCCAGCACTGAGGAGAACGTATACCAAGATACGAACCCAAGAACATACTCGCGCCAAAAACAACAAGGATAGAAATGATTTTCTACCCATGCCATTCAGAATTCCGAAATCCCCCAAGAATAGTAGGTCCGCAATTGATTCCTCATTCAGAGTCCATTTCTAATATTCATGGAAAGGCCTGTGATAATATTCAAAATGTGAATTCTCCTGTTGTTCATGTATATGAATTTGCCCATATCTCATACTAATGCCTTCCTTTGACATTCTATGATCCGCCATAACATTGAGCTCCTGAAGATGTGAGAAATCTCAAAATAATCGAAAGCAGGCACAATATCATTGATATCCTTTAGCAATGGTTGAAGATGGGTATGGTGACATGTTTGTCGTCCTTTGATCCAATTGACCACAAGTAACGAATCCCCCATAACCTGAACGGATTTGATAGATTTCTCTAAGGCAAACAATAAGGAGTATTTGAGAGACAGAAGTTCAGCATAATTGTTTGTGCCATTACCCAGACCCATACTATCTTTAAAAAAATGTGAATCTGAAAGGTGTAAGACCCCACCCCCACCGCAAATAGATGGTTCACCCTAAGCAGCGCCATCAAAAAGAAGCCATAGCAGGTTCTTGTTAATGGGAGCTTTCACCACTTTCTGATGTCTCGAACAATCCTTATTCTGCAAAAATTGAGAAAGAATACCGATTCCATGAGCAGCTACCAAGCTCGGGTTCGATTGTTTTTCCTCAAAAATGTTCTTGTTTCATGCAATCCAAATACCCCAGCAGATAATTAGTGGAAGAGCTTTCCTATGTCAATTAGGAGCACTAGAGATCCACTGCTTTAAAGCCACGTCCATGTTTATCCATTGCAAAAAAACACATTTCCTTCAAAATTCTAGAGCATTCAGTCCAAACCACCTTAGAAAACCTGCAAAAAAGAAAGAGATGTTCCACAGTTTCAAATTCAGATTTACAAAGGATGCACCAGTCAGGGCCATGGAACTGCCTTTTCTGAAGATTATCCCAAGTTGGAGCCTTGTTCTCCAAGATGCACCACATAAATAACCGAGTTTTGTGTGGGCATTTCATCTTCCAAATCTGCTTCCACCACCATCTTATATCTCTCTGAAAGCAATCAACATTTAACTTTATATAACCACCTTTGGGAGTATAACAGCCCGAGGGATCATTGTCCCAAATAAGAACATCCTCCTCTTCGCCAATTCTGATATGGGCAGCTTTAAGATTATTAATAAACTGAGACCAAATGCCAGCCTCTTCATCCGCCAGACCCACACGATCAGCCTTCAGCCAACCTTGGCTCCAAAGAGAAGTCACCGACGGGTCAGCCACTTGAGATAATAGAAAAAATCCTCTTTCTTGAAGATGATTAACCATAGCCTGAGGAAGCAGATGACTGCCTCTACTGCCTGGCCATGGATCCATGCCAAGACGGACCTGACAGCCATTGCCAATCTGCCAAGCCAAATCACTACCCACCACATTGAAAGAATTTAAAATGGCTTTCCAAATAATAGAGGCATTTCCCCCCCCTTTTTTTTGTATTCCTTATCCAATCTAAAATAGAGCAAGGAGCGATATATTTTTGAACGATCACCTCAGTCCACAAACTGCTGGTAGAAATGAGTCTCCATAACCCTTTGGCTGCTAGAGCATTTGAAAAAAGGAGTATATTCTTTAGTCCCCATCCTCCCATATCTTTAGGAGTTGCTATCCTTTCCCATCTGACCCAAGGAGCGAAATGATGTTCCTTGTGTCCACGCCAAAGAAAGGAGGAGCAAAGTCTACGAACCTTCTCTAAAATGCCTTTAGGGATCCATGCTAAAGACATCCAATAGATAGGGATAGCATCAAGCATCGACTTAACCAGTACCAACCTACCAGCCCTAGATAACCACTTGTGACTCCAAACATTGATCCTCTTTTCCAGTTTTGCAATCAACCACATCCAATCATCCTTACGGTAACAATTTGGTTTCAAATGGAAGCCCAAATACTTCAAACCAGCTTCAACAGCTTACCAAAGGAAATCCAAAACATCTAACAATAAAAACCTCTTCATCCACCTCCAAATTATGACAGGAAATAGTGGATTTTCTATCATTGATAATCATACCAGTGGCTTTGCTAAATAGGTCCAACAAAGCTTTCAAATTTTCAACACTCCTACGTGAACCATCGTAAAAGATTAAAATATCATCAACAAAAAGCAAATGAGTGATATGAAGAATTTGAGAAATTTGAAGACCTTTAAAGCATCCATTTTGTTTTGACTCCATCAAAGCTCTGCTCAGCCCTTCAACAACCAGCAGAAAAAGCAGCGGAGACAAAGGATAGCCTTGCCTGAGACCTCTTTCAGCATAGAAAAAAGGTGATGCTGCACCATTA
Organism: Taxus chinensis; assembly: GCA_019776745.2. Taxonomy (NCBI): domain Eukaryota; kingdom Viridiplantae; phylum Streptophyta; class Pinopsida; order Cupressales; family Taxaceae; genus Taxus; species Taxus chinensis. Next base: position 641,817,848 of record CM034149.1, read on the forward strand.
ATAAGTATCGCAAAGGATACATAAGTGATGCAACCCATCACCCAATTAATAAAACATAACTCGAATCCCAGGTGAGTGAGGAGAAGACGAATATAGAGCCAGCTCACCCGATCAAATGCCTTTGAAAGATCAATTTTTATGACAGCCCCTTTTAGATTCTTTACCTTTAAACTGTGCAAACCCTCCTGAGCCACACCAATCGCTTCGTGAATCTGCCTTCCTTCCAAAAAACTGAATTGTTCTTTGGATATGGATTTGGAGAGAACAACCTTGAGCCTGTGTGCAATAATCTTAGCAATAACTTTATATATACAGTTACATAAATAAATTGGCCTGAACTCATCAAAAGACTCCGGAACATCAGTCTTTGGAATGAGGGCAAGGAAAGTAGAATTGAAGGCACTGTAAATCTTCCTAGACCTCCTGGATTCCTCCATAACCCTTAGCAAATCCACACCAATTAGATCAAAAAAAGCCAAGAAAAAATCTACAGTCCATCCATCAAGCCCAGGGCTTTTATCCTTTTGGAAACTATGAAGAGTCTCAGAGAGCTCCTCCACAGAGACTTCAGCCATCAAATTTCTATTTCCAGCCAGGTCAATGAAAGTAGGAAAAGAATTTGCAATCTTAACCACTTCAGCTATAGAGGTTACGATCGGGGCTTTATAAAGCGATTTAAAGAATCGACGCCCGATGTTGCCAGCTCATTAAAATAAGAAATCCTCTCTCCCTTCGAGTTTTTTAGTCCCCATATAGTATTTCTCAACTTGCGCTTGTGTGCATAGGACTGAAAAAAAATTGTATTCTCGTCCCCACATTCAAGCCACAAAGCTCTACTTTTGAGGTGCCACAAAGTCTCATGCTCATCCAATAGACACCTTCTCCTTTTTTCAAGAATCCCAAGCTGAGTCTTATCCTCCTTAGTCAAGAATCCACCCCCCTCTGAATCATACCACTTCTGCAAGGCCTCCTCGATTTCAATTAGATCTTTCTCATCCCTTTCCTTCTTCTTATGAGCCCATAATTTAGTATCCATCTTAATATTTTTTAAATTTTCAGCGAACTGAAAAGCAGCAGCAGTGTTCAAATCAGGGAAAAAAGGAATCCATCAAGAACGGACCAACTCTTGAAAAGAAACATCCTTGAGCCAACCAGCATTAAATTTAAACGGGCTTGTCGGCTTTTTTTCCCTGCCTTGCATCTCCAAACAAATAGGAAAATGATCAGATTCCCCTCCATTATCTACCCATTAACGAATAGGGCTCACAAACTCGATCACCTCCTCAGATATAAGAAATCGATCTAATATATTTTCAACTCTATCATCCCCTATACATTTATTTCGCCACGTAGGCTTCAACTTAACAGGTACCAAGTCAGCCAGATTATGCCTCTCAAAAGACTGAATGAAATACTCAACCAAAGATTCCGCTTTCGCTTTTGGACCCCAAACCTCCGCAGCCCCAAGTGTGAAATTTAAATCTCCTCCCAACATTATGGCTTTCAATTTCCAGATATCCTTACACCAAATTTTCTCCTAGAAATCAACTCTATCCCCATAGGGCCCATAAATGTTAAGAGCCAGCATTTCCATATCCATCTCCTCAGAGTAAAAATCCAATCCAAGACCAGATTCAAAACCCCACGAACTGACCAACCTGATTTTCTATGGATTCCACCCTATAGCAAGTCCTCCTGGCCGGCCTCTAGCATCACTTGCAAAGAACACCCATCCTTTGAATAAAGCTTCCAATATGCTCGAAATCTGTAGTTCAACTCCCAAAGTTTCCTGAAGGAGAATTATTTCAGGGGAAGTAGTTTGAAAAAGTCTTTTCAATGACGATTTTTTTTCCCGGCTCGCCAAACCTCTGAAATTGAAAGATAACACTTTCCCTAAGGCACCACCAAAGGGGCATTTGCTGCTCTAAGTGCCCATTCAATTGAAACTTGTCTGCCATCAGCTATATCCACTCTCGCCCTATCCTTAGCCACAAATAAGTGAGATTTTCGACCCTTCCTTCTAGTTCCAGAGAGATCCTCCATCCCAAAAACCCCAACCTTAATAGAAGGATTTTGTGAAAAAAGAATGGCTCGATTTTAGAGAGCGTAATGGATGACTGTATCATCAGATTCCTTAGAGGCATCAGATACCCATGGTAAAATTGGAGGTTGTGTCATAACCCCCTCCCTAGAAATCTGGCAAGAAACATCATTGTTTTGCTCTGAAGGGATAGGATTAGTCCCAAGATTTTGAGCAGTGACATGTGCCTCCGAGGAATTCAAATCCAAATTCGAGGGAACATTGGAAGTATTCAAGAAAGAAACATCAAGAGGATGTATCAGACCATGATATTCAACTTCGTCTTTCCCTTGCAGCTCCAATTCCTGACCTATAGTGGCAGCACGAGCTTTAATGGGAGTAGGAGCCTCCTTTGGCATTTCCAGAATGTTTGAGGCTGGTCCTTGCAATCCTTCCTCAATCAGAGCAACCCTTGAAAACATGTCGCCAGCATTCGCCATCAGATTCTTCCCCAAACCCTCTTCTTGAGCATGAGACATTCCCCTCTTTTTTGACAGATCCATCGAGGCATGAAATCCCTTGAAAGGAAGATGACATTAAGCAACCAAGTGCCCACGAGCATGGCATCTATGACAGCGAAAAGGGATTCCCTCATAATCCAAAGTTTGGCAAGAGAAAATGGTCACCAATCGCTATCAACAGATCCTCTGCCAGTCCTTCCCTCATATCTATATTAACCAAGATCCGGGCTACCGTCATCACTCCAAATTTCCTAAAGGAAAGGTCAGCTTTGAGAAAATTTCCCAGCCTGTCGCTTATAATTCTGAAAACATCCAGAGACCACAGAGCTGCTAGAAGGCCCAAAAGATGAACCCACACAGGGAGAGTATCCATCCTCTCTTTTCGAGCATCAAAAAGGGGGGTCCAAGCTTTCAGCAGGAGTGGAGTGGAGTCCATGCTCCAAACTGAGTTCAGGATCCAATGAACATCATCAGGTGAATTAAGAGTGAAAGCAAACCATCCCCTGGCCAAGAGAGAAACCGTTGGCTCATATCTTAACTTATCACCCCAATTTTCCTTCATCCATTTCTTCAAAAATAGAGTCCCAAACCAGTGGTTTCAGGCCCATCCAACAATATTTTTATCTGCTACTTCCACAACTCCGTGTAGCTTTACATCCTTACCCAGCACTCAAGCCTCCAGTTTCTTAGATTTTATGCACCTTCGAATCTTCTTCCCGCTTCCACGCTTACCCAGAAAACTCCCGTCCTGTTCAACTACCATCACCGCTTCATAATTTCCTTTATTCTCTCCCTGCCTCAAATCCACTTCGGCACTTGACCCCCACCCAGACATCAACCCATAATCCAGAGCAGAGCCAATAAATTCATCTTGTGATAAAGGAAAACTTCCGCTAATATTCTTATCCAAATCCTCCCAAATAGAACCAAGGGCAGTTATTCCCCATGTCCAATCCTCCTTCATAGATCCTAATATGTCTGAGCTAGTCCCTGTCCCTGCCATGATCCGAGTCTCTAATGCATGCTCGGCCCCTGTTTTAATAAAGTGTTCCTTCAACTGGACTTAGGAGACAGAGCTATTCACTTCCTTCTGCTGCCAAGCCTCAATATTCTGCAAGGAAAAAATCGATTGCTCCAATAAGGAATCATCAAAGTAATCAACTTCATCTGCCTCGTATCCATTGGTGTCTACCCTTTGCGAGCCCCCGCCGCCTAGACTTTTCTTCTTCATCTTTGGGACACAAGCTGATCAGTTAGCTGCTTCAAGGAGTGCAGTTTGAAATCGATGTGTAGGAATATCAACCAAAGCATCCGAAGCAATGAGATGGGTCCCCTGCTCATCCATAAGATATTTCAGGTCCTTTCCTGTAAGACGCGGTGAAGGACAGAAGATTACTACAGACGACATGGACACTGAAGAATGGGTTGCGTCAACTTCTGGACAACAAGCCAATGATGGTGATGATGCCTTCATGAATATGTCGGATCTGATTCCGGTAAATGAAGAAACGGACATCACAGAAGAGGAGAATCCGCTTCCAGGTTGGAAACTCCCTAAACTCCCCTACAATGAAGTTTATCAGAAATTGAAATCTTTTCATTTGATTGCCATTACTGCTATAAGGTCTAGAGAGTCTTGTATACAAGTTAAAACGTCTGCTAAATCAGAATATGATATTCCATTAATATCTCCTAAAGATTTAGCATATCTAAAGAAGCAGTCTGCATATAAGTTTGTTCATATAGGTTGTGTGCAGATCGGGATAACCCCATTGTTTAGACAAGGCCTGAATGCTTCAGTTTTATGTTGTTTACTTGATACCCACCATGAGAGCTTTAAAGATTGTCTGTTACCTGCTCTGCAAACAAGTCTTAGCAATGGACCGATACATTTTAATGTCTTTCCAAATTATCTTGTGTCCATACAAACCGACAATTTGTTGGATCAAGTGCTTAAGCTCCACTTACAAACTACGGGTCTTAACATGAAGCCAGGGTCTTCTCCCCTTGCTATTTTTTATAGGATAATCTTTAGATTAACCAATACTGCACATCCTGCCATTAAACATGGTCTCACACAAGGGAGCAGTGTTGTTATGCACGCAAGTTTGACAGCCCAGAAGATTGAACCAGAGGTTTTCAGTTGGGATAAAATCCGAGTACCTAGAGAATGGACAATTTCTACTAAGTGTGTATCTGCCGCCACTTCTTCTGTCCAGTCTGCCTCCAAGGTCATAGAAGACAAAGGTAAGTCTACCATCTCATTTAGGAAATTTGGATCTGTAAAACCCAGATTATCTACTTCTTCCACTCAGTCTTTCATTTCTGACCACGGGAAGAGTCCTGAACATGAAGTTCCTTGTAGCCACCCATCTCTGGTGCATGATCCCAATACCGATTGTTTATGGTGTGAACACTGCCAGGTCTTAGTCCAGCAGAAATATATTCCCAAGAATGGTCCACATATAAGTATGAATAGTTGTTCCCCGTGTTCCTATTATCAGACTCTAGCACAAGCCAAATCTGTGCTTAACAGAGCCAAAGTATCAATGGATTCAAAAGAAGCAACGTCTTCTCAAGCTGACAACACAAAATTTCCAGTCACCAAAGACTTTGAAGTCTACACGGAGGATTGGCAACAACGCTGACAATATTGGTATCAACGTCAGCTGGATTCAAAGATTGAACAGAGTGAGTCTGCAAGAATGCTCAACTGGAACAACAGAGCTACCAAAGCCATTCATGATCAAGTTCTCTCCCAGAACGAAAAGTTAAAACGTATGCAAGATACGTTAAAATCTATTGAGCTTCGACAACAAGGAGACCTTCATTCTGCTGTTGCTCTACTAAATAAAAGGGTAGATAGTTTATCTACTAATGTTAATTCTTTGTCTTCTAATTTAGAGCAAGTTCCTGATAAAGTCAGTAACAGCCTCCAGTTACATATACAAGATTCTATACATGTTGTTTTCTGAAGGAACTGAAAAGAAGGTTATTGACAGTATTCAGACTGTCAATAATAAAGTTAATGAGTTATGTTTTTCTGTTTCTGAGCTTGAACAGAATTTCCCTGCTCTAACCACTGCTGTAAATAAAATAGAAAGCTCTCAGTCTGACAAAAGCAGTATATCTTCGAGTTCCCAAGGACCCAGTCCTGATTGGTCTAAAGCAATTACTTGGGCTCAAGTTGCTGCGATGAAATCACCTTTCAGTCAACAGAAAGACGGCGATAAAAAAATTGGCATGGCAAGATTAATAGAGGAAGCTGCTGAAAGCTTCATGGATACGGGAGAAAGTTCTACACCTCCTCTACAAGGTACTATAAGAACTCTGAATTTTCAGCCGAATTTTTATAAGATTGAATGTAAATCTGCTGATGAAATCAGAGAAATGATACATGGCATGATCGGTTGGGCCAACACTCAAGTACTACAATTTGGCAAACATGATAAGGATATTGCTAGCATTATTGCTAATGGTTTTGTTGGCATTCTCAAAGAATGGTGGGACGTTGTTCCTGCCCGTATGAAAGACCAGATCATCAATGGCCAAGGAGAGGAAGGAGCTGAACGCGTTGGTGGTGGAATGGCTAGTTTAACAGCCGCAATAATCGCAGAATTCATTGGAACAGTTGAAGATGAAAAAAGATTGAGTACTCTCGAGTTCCTGCGAGCTCAACTCTACGATATGTCTAAGGTTAGAGAGTATCAATGCTATATGCAGAAGCTACTTTACAATTCAGGTACTCCTTTTAATTCCACCATGAAACTCAGATATGTTGAGTCTTTCCCATCCTATTTTTCTAATGAGTACAAGAAAGCCATGCATGGTTACACTGATGCTGATTTAACCTTTGGAAAAATTAATCAGATTATAACTGAAACCAATCAGCGTCTATGTCTAGAGAAAAAAGCCCGAAAAGAGGCTATTAGAGCTGAGAAACTTTTAGGAGTTAAGTTTTGTTTGGCCCAAATAGATAATCAGTTTGGCTGTCCTGCTCCTAGTTTCTCTCAGCATAACAAATATAAGAAACATTATAAACGCTTTAAGAAATCTAGGAACCCTACCAAATGCACAGATTGTGCCTCAACGCCTTTTAAGCCCCGAAGAAGATTTTTCCGAAAGAAAAAATATTTCCCTAAGTCTAGAAACATTGAATGTTTTATATGTAAGGGAAACCATTACAGTCGGGATTGTCCTAAGAAAGGTCACAAGGCCGCTGTAAAAGCCAAAGTTAGTTTTGTACAGGAGCATCTTCTTGATGAAGATACATATGTGTTCATTTCTGATACAGAAAGCTATGAATCAGACATTGAGTTCTCTGAACTCACTATTGCTGCTAATCAATTAACAGAGTCCTCCACAGAATATGAATATTCTGACTCTGATCAAGGATATGATTCATTGCCAAGTTTTCATTGCAGTATGATCATAAGTTCTTATGAACACCCTTTCATTGCTCCTAGTTCCATCGTGCTCAAACAGAAGCTCGATACACTCAAGCAAGAGCTAGCCACATGTCCCCCACATATGGTCAATCGTTATTACTCCCTGCAATCTCAAGTTTATGAGTTGAAGAATCAGTTGGATGCCCAAATCCAACAAGAAAAGCATGAATATATTCAACTTGCTTCTCGCAAGCCACCCTCTCCTGAGACTTCTTTTTCTCCTTATTAGTTCTCTCTTCCCGCCGGTAGAGGTCGTCGTGGACGAAGCTATCCTTCTTCTTCTAGCTTTGGTCGAGGTCGTGGAGCTGCATCCCGACGCTTTCCATTTTTATTTCCTGAAGAAGAAGAACATAGAGAAGAAAGCATGAGTATGACCAGAGCTATTGATCCACAGCAACCACACCAGACTGTCTCCAATCCAATCCCTGCTCCAGGAACACCTGAAAGAAAATTTTGGAGACAAGCACGTCTATCTCTTCTTGAACGAGCCATTTAGAAAGCCACTGAAGAATTTCAGTCCTTACTACAAGAAGAAGAATCAGCTACTAATGCTGATAATACTGAAGAAAGTGTCGATAGGCTGATCATGGAGAAAGCCTATGAACAATATGAAGCAGAGCATCAGGAAGAAGTAAGTACAGTCAAAACTTCTTGTAATCCATTTTGCAAAGTCCAAATATGCATTCCAAATATGAAGCCATATTCTCTAGATGCAATGATAGATACTGGTGCAGAAATCAGTTTATTAAAAGAAAAAACTATTCCTAGAGATTGTTGGGTTTCTGATTTCCTGCAAGTAAGTTTTGATTCCAAAAGAGTAATTTCTAAGTGTTCTGCCCATATTCCGGTACAATTAGGGCAAGTACAGACTGTGTTTAAAGTTCATCAGTTTGACCTCCTACACTATGATATGTTACTTGGGTCAGATAATTTGAACAATCACATGCCCTATACTATTTGTGAAAATGAGATCCGATTTCCACAAGGATCTATTCCTAGACTTCAGTCATACCAGTCCATTGTGCCCTCAGCACCTAAGCCACATAAAGCTTCTAATCTTGACTGGTTACACAGATCCATCTCTATGAATGCCTCTACTATTGATGCCCTCATCAATAAGATAAAGACTAATTGTTCTTCTGACAATCCCCATGATTTTGTCCATAGAAAGAAACATTATTGTCAGCTAGAATTTCAGACCACCACTCCTCCGAAATTCAAAGCACACCATATAGGCATGTCTCCCTCTGAAAGAATTGAATGCCAAACAGAAATTGACAATTTTCTCAAAGGAGGATTCATTCAAGCATCCAAGTCCCCCTAGACATGTCCTTCCTTTTATGTCAATAAAAGGAGTGAACAAGTTAGAGGAAAAAAGAGATTAGTTGTGAACTATAAACCCCTCAATAAGTATATCCTGCCTGTACACCATCCAATTCCAAGCCGAGATGATTTGTTGACTCGGATCAATGGCAGCAAGGTTTATAGTAAGTTTGATTTGAAATCAGGTTTCTGGACAAATCTTCTTAAATTCATAAGATACTTACAAAACTGCATTTAGTATCCCTGGTGGCCAGTATGAATGGACAGTTTTACCATTTGGCCTCAAGACTGCACCATCCATTTTTCAGAAGAAAATGGATCAAATCTTTGGTCACTTGTCCAAATTCTTAATTGTGTATATAGATGATATTCTGATATTTTCTCAAAATACTAAAGATCATTTGGAGCATTTAGAACAATTTTATAAAACAGTGTATGCCAATGGACTCTGTCTCAGTCCTACTAAAATGGAAACGTTCAAGGATACAATTCAGTTTCTGGGCATTACCATTAAAGACGGAGCCATACTTTTGCAAGAGCACATTGTCTCAAAAATCATCTTGTTCCCTGATGAAATAACAGATAAGACACAATTACAAAGATTTTTGGGTTGTGTTAACTATATTGCAGGTTTCTATAAAAATGTTGCTGCAGACAGGTTGCTGCTAAATAAAAGGCTTCGCATTAATGCTCCAGCATGGGATTCTCAAATGACTAAAGCAGTCCAGCGAATTAAACAAAGTTTCCAGACTCTCCCTTCTCTGTCTCTACCTGGAACAGGATTTAAAATTATTGAGACAGATGCATCTGAAGAATTTTGGGGAGCAATCCTCAAAGAAAGAAAAGAGAATGATACAAAACAAATATGCAGGTATGCTTCTGGATCCTTCAAAGGTCCCGAACTTAAGTATCATTCTAGTCACAAAGAAATACTTGCTGCTAAAAGAGCTATCCAAGCTTTTCTGTTCTTTATTCAGCATGAGAAGTTTTTATTAAGAAAAAACTTGCAACATTTCAAAGGAAGACTGTATAAAGGAGACCCTACAAACAAAACAACTTATGGTCGTCTGCAACGATGGGCTCAATGGTTTGATGGGTATGATTTTGATGTTGAACATATTTCAGAGAAAAAGAATGCTCTTGCAGACTTTGCTAGCAGAGAGCTAGTTCAACATAAAACCATAAGTGTTACGTAGATTGTTCATGAATTCCTCCATCCTGTCTGGAATACTTCTACATGTTCCAACTTTGTAAAATCAAAGGAACAGTGTGATAATGTTATGTCCTGGGAGGCACAACATCTGCTATTATCCAGAGAAATAATCTTTGTATCTCCTTACCAAATGACAGAGGTGGCTTGTAGGTTTGTTGATCCCATGAGATCCCAACCTCTGACTTCCATACAGTCCAGGATCCTATTGTTTTTTGTACTTTGCGCTGGTAATGGCGCCATTCCCGATTCACAAAGCCTCTTGATGATAGACCTATTGAAGGAATTCGTCTTCGACAATTAATTCCAAGGCCTAATACTATGTGGCTATTTGAATTCTCAAGGCTCTGGCCAGAAGGTGACCCCTTACAAAATGATGCATGGAACCGCCCAAGCAAACCAGGAGATCAGCAATATATTGCAAATCATTTTAAATACTTCTTATCTAAGTTCATGCCTACCAAGCTGTCTAATAGTCCATTACTCAGTCCCAGTCCAGATACTGTCAGAAATATCATTATCAACTGTAAGATTCCCTAGTATGTTAAAATGAAATATTATGTTCGTACTAACACCATGCAGGGTCATCATGCAAATCCAAATGGAGAACTCTGGAGGAAGTTCTACATCCACCATACGATGAATGTACCCTCTCTTGCACCAGGCTATTCTCTCCGAATACCAGACCAGTATCTATATCCTACTCGACAATATCTACGAAGAGATACTGATGGATCCCGTGCTGTCTCACGACTGTGGTATGAGCGCAATACACAACAACTTTTTCCTGTAACACAACATGAAGATTCTTCCTCATCCTCAGATGATGATGTTGGACCTAGTGTCCTCTACAGCCCATAATGCTAGATGACAGACATGTTGTCATCACTTTTTTAAAGAAGTGATTTGATATCACTTTTTACCAAGTGGACCTCCCCACTATCAAAAGGTGTTATGACGGGTGGCATGTACTCATCCTGTTGCGTTAGTGGGAATCTTTTGGGTAACCTGTGTTACCGGTTCCCGGTCTTTAGGTTTCTAGGTATCCGGTGTCATCCTTCTCTCCATTCCTATATAAGGATGGGTTGAGCTTCTTTGTAGGCATCGGGTTTTTATGTAAGAAATTAGTGTGGTTTTAGATCGGGTTTGTAAGAAAGTCCTTAGTGTGCTTCTTAGAGTCTGTAATATTTTGAAGTCTGTGCAATCTTGTGAGAAACAAGAAAAATTGTAATGGAGCCTCGCTCTTACATAAATAAAATTTGAATTATTATAAACAGAGCCTCTGTCTTGCCCTTACACTTTCATATTAGCAATAAATTCGACCTGTCTTGAAATTTTTACGAAGCTAAAATCTAACTTTAATCTTTCAAGTTCTTATAAAACCCTGAATCCTTGACCGCAGATATTAATTGACTATTTCCTGTCCCTATTCACGTTGCAGTAGATATAGCTGAGAAGATTTCACAGCGACTTTTTCTAATACCCGTTTTTTCAAATCCCGCAAGCAGAGCAAGCAAGCATTTTGTCAAACAGTTCGCATACTTCTACAATTTGCAGACATATCTAAAAGGAAGGGGAGGCTTGTGCTACTGATTTAGGCGTCTCTCCTAAAGTGGAAATACGACCTTTCTAATGATTGTCCACACATTAGCACAAAGGTAGCCGAATCCATCTTAGCCCATTTTTGTCTAAACCCACGAGCTTTGCAAGCAGGAAATTTGTCAAACAGTTCACATGCTTCACCATTGCTGTCACCGTTTGTAAGGTCAAACTCGAAGTCAATGTTTGCAATGCTGCGAGGTTTGGAGGCCAATGCGAATTGTGTAATGTGCTTGTGAAGTGTGAGCCAGTCGACTGGTTTGGAGGCTCATTGCCTCACCGTGTGTAATTTATTTCATCATTAATGACTAAGTGTGCATCACAATACTTCAAGCAAGGTCATGCATCCATAACGCATCACTAATCAAAACATCCATATATCTAAATCTAAACCATGATGCATACAAAAGTCAACATCCATGAGACCACCTCAATAATGTTCTACCCTGGGAATCTCTTCAGATTTATTTCTTGACGTCTTTTTATTCATCTAGTCGATCGTGTAATTGAAGTTACATATGATTGACTTACATGTATTAAGGATTGTTGCTTAATAATTGTATTTGACCATACTAAGTGTTATTCTAAGACTTAATACTTTACTAGTGTAAACGGATTAAATATGATCTGTGGAATTAAAGCAATAGGATGATTTAAATCTATAACTAGTGAATATAATGATCATGATGGAATGACTCTAAACATGCAATCGATATTCATGAATCCCTTGTTTAGATTCTTTGGTACGGATAATAATGTAAGGGGAGTATCGCTAAGACGTAGGAATTAATCTGTTGTAATTTAATTATCTTAAGTCAAATAAGATACGATGTTTTCAATTAGCGGAACTTGGCGGGCCAACTCACTATGGCCGCTATAATGTAATACTCATCTAATAACTTAGGTCATTATTTGGTTATTGCGGTATAACAACTATACTGATTTATCTCGTCAAGCTCCACTAATTACAACGGTCATAACACCTTACGATTCAAGTATTGTTAAGTTACAAATGCTAATTGTACTACACGGATATGTACTTCGATGCCAACTAAGATACGATGGTCATCATCACAAATTATATCTCGTTGTGGTAATTTGAACATCTAATAAATTTAGTGCATACTAGGAAGCAACTATTATTGACGTACGTAGTGTTGATAGATAAAATAAAATCTATCTGTAGACCTAGATCTCTAGGATTCCATATTTAGTTATATGATACGAACTGGGTGTTGTCTATTAATAGCAGCAACATGAAATAACGCAGAATAATAATCATTTGTCGTATGTTCAAAGCACGATGGTATTGAATGAGGTACGAAGGTACTTTTAGACCACTGGGATAGGGTACAGGTGTAAGTGTCAGTCTTATAAACTAAATCAACCTAGTAAATAGGAATAGACAGTAATGAATGCTTAAGTTGTTAACTATGAACTTAATAACTTAAGAAACTGAAAAGAATCCATATAACTGGAAAATGCAGTTAGGCGATACGACAAGTTCCTAATGACGAGTGTGTCATCACGGAACCGAGCATGGCATACGTGTCTCTGAAACTTTGGTTGGAGTAGTGTAAGTTGTTGATTACACTGTCCTGATTTCGCCAAGATCTAATGTATAGGGATACCGAATGGGATTTGATTGGTGGATACCTGTGTATACACTTAGAAATCATCAGTTGATTATCAATTCTGAAAAAGGAAACCAATAGTATACCTTGTATACACGCTCGTAAAGAGTAATCTAAGAGGGGACGGTTACTAACTGACTCATTCAGCTGCACATGGTTTATGACTGTTATTGGATGGATTGCATTTAAGATTTATGTTTGATTTAAATATATGGGTATTTAAATCAGTGAAGCATAAAATATAAAAATAATTTCAAAAAAATAGTTGACAAGTGTAATAAAGAGGTTGTTACATCGATAATGCCCATCAAAAAGGCATGATAAGGCTTCTTATGAACCATTGCACATTTTAAATGTAGTGGAGCTCATAAGATAGTTTTGAAATCAAGGTTTTAAACCTTACATTGCATGCATACACATTCTCGAAGACACCTTGTTTGATCTCCTTCAACAAGGTTGTATTATGTTGCTCAAACTCAAGAATGTTGATTTCTTCGAGAGATGTTTTGTTGAGCATGTAATAGTCTATGACTACCTCTAGGGGGTCAAATTTTCAATATCACATATGAGCACAGTCCAAGAGAGTCATGAAATTTTGGCTTGACTTTCTCTCAAAAGACGTTACCCCCTTTGTTCTCCAAATTATCTCACATAAATTTATATGATCTACTATATTCTCCACCTATTTGTATTCTAGGAACAATCTAAGTGTTGAGCAAGCACAATTGATGTGTTGGTTGGCTTTCCCCTAAACTTCAAAAGAGGTCATCGCACCAAAGGAAGTGATCCTAATCCTATATGAGGTGGTCCTATCATGTAGGATGTGATCCTATTCCACCCCCTACCGAGGTCATGAGTGGTTGGTTTCTTTTCCAATTACTTGCATGCTTACACTTGGGGGTGTTTGTGTGATGTTAATTTTGCTTCTTAATCCTAGTCCTTGCATTATAGGATCTCATGTATTTTCTATGCTCCAAGATTCCAATGGTCAGTATGTAATCAATTATTCTAAAATACAATTTTGGCTTTTACCTTTTTGGTAATTACCTCTACTTCTACCAACTCTACACATTCTGGATCAAACTCGTGTTCTATTTGATTGGTATTGATGTGGTAGTGGGTATTTGGTGGTGCCATTAATGGTTCCTTTTTTCTTCTATTTTATCTTATCACTAGGGGATCGCAAGTTGCCTCAAGTATGGAAAGTAGTGATCCATAGATCATTTCAGTGGATAGAGTTTCCCTATATATCCCAGAATCATTACAGTACATAAGAGCAGCTCAAAAGCTTTCTGGCGGTATATTGAATGCTAAAAACAAAATTTGTATGCAGAAGTTATTGCACACTCAAATTTTGGGTAAACAGGCAAAAATATGGGACTGTGTGCAGGTTCAAAATAACGTGGGCACGTCCACACTCACCATGTGGACCAATCAAATAGCGACAAGTGGCAATGTGCTATGGAAGAAAAAATTGTTTTGTGCCTCCGGTCTTCAAAACTTGTTATCGGACTGGTGGGCCTCGTAATTTGCTGGTTGAGGGCCCTCAGCCAGGGTCGACACACTCTTTTTGCAGAGGGGTGTCTTTGCCTATGTTTTTTCATATCATTATATTCAAACTTCTGTATTTAATTGTCTTTCTTATTCACCACATTGTGCATGTGGGACTAAGTTTATTGTATTGTAAATTATGCTAAGCATTTACCATGCCTATGGATCGAGTTACCATGCAGTGCCAACTCAACTTGCCAAGTCATCAACCATTCATTCGACCTAGCTTTACTTATCTCACCACTGCATTGCTTATCCCACACCGCCAACCTCGTCCACCGACCTGCCTCAGTCCGCCAACTCCTTAACTCCCACCGACTCCACTCAGCCAACCTGCCGAACAAAACTTAGCTCCCTCCTCACCAAACACTACCCAACTCAGCCAAGTATCCACCGGCCTTACCACATGGCCTTAAACAAAAAGTGGCCTTTGCCAACTTTAACCGACCGCACCGCTATATTTAAACCCGCCAACCGCCCAAAGCCTGATCAATGTGGGATTTTGCCCCACTTAGGTAAATAAAGCAATGGAGGAGGTTAAGGGGGATCGATCCCTTAACCAACCTAGGTGTTAAAATAATATGTAACCATTGGGCTACAAGTGGCATTAATGAATTATAAAAGGGGGCACTTGCTATTTGAAGTGGTTAAGTCAGATGATTGTGGTATTGTGGATATCAAAGAAGTTTTCAAAAATTAAAATTTTGAGCAACTTAGGGGAAGTTTCAGGTCTCGAAGTGAACTAGAGAAGTGTTCAAAATTCATAGACGCTCCTTGTGGTGTACTCATTTTCTAAAATTGGAGTTCTTATGCCATCATTTTGAAGCCTTTTGAGTCACTTTTGACAGAGAATGAGAGAGAAGATCGCCTTGCAAAGGTGGGATCAAACACAAAGAGTAAACATTGAAGTTTTTCAAAGCTCGTAGGTTCTCATGGTCTTTTGTTGCAGGTGTTGAGGTTCATTATTTGATTTGTAAGTTTTTATGAATGTACTTGCAAAACTAACTTTAATGGATCGGTTCGTATGAACCTGGGAACGTAGGAAATTTTGAACCCCATAAACAATCTTGTATCGTGTATATATTTTTTTTTTTGCATTCATTTTTCAAATTATTTACAAATATTAAATCAGATTTTAATTTGAACACAATTCTAATCAGTAACGGCAATTTTACAAAAAATCGATAAAATGAAGTATAATGGAAATCATATTGATTTGAATGTACAACTGGAATGAGTAGTTTCTAAACAATCAAATTCAGTTTTAAATCAATTTGTAAACACATTTGAATCAATTTTTGGATCAGATTTTTTAATCATTGTCCAATTGATAAAGGTTAAAAACTAATAAGTTTAATTGATCTCTTCGTAAACATTCAAAATAGTAGGAGGTTCCTACCTGTGTACAGATCAAGTTTGGTATCAGAGCAAGTTTTCATGCCTACAATTTCTATTGACGAAGCAAGTTTGGTATCAAAGATGGTTGATTTGACAGTTTATTGTTTCAAATTTTGCAATTGGTTCAGTTGTGATTGGACAAGTACAAGTGCATTATGGGTAAGTTGTAAAAACAAGAAAAACTTTATGAGCTTGAGGCATTCAACCACTAGATCCAAAAAGATAATGTTCTCCTGAGATCAATGTACTATTCCTTGAAAGAGGAATGTGAAAAATTGAAAATAGAATTGAAAACCAAGGATGAGCTCTTGGCAAAGTTACAAATTGGTGGTGACATGAAGGGGAAAAACAAATTCATTTTGCAATCAAGACCTTCCTCTCCCACAAGTTCACAAGTTGATTCAACCACTGTAAGTATACCACCAGTTGTTGAATCTTCCCATTTTAAATCAGTTGAAAATGATTTTTGTAAGTTTGAACAACATAATAAGGGAATATGTTCAAAGTTACTTTTTAAAATGAGATTTAATGGAAAATTCTTGGAAAAGAAGACCAAGGAATTGTTAACCCCATTCAGGTAGAGGATAGGCCTCGTCGTGTAGGTTTGGGATTTAGTTTTGGTGGTCAGAATGAAAAAGGTGAATGCTCCATGACATTTGAGACTGTAAGGGAGAAACCTCCACCACAGCCCATGAAAGGTAAATATAGTAATGGGAAAAATTCTAAAAGTGTTGATTATAAACAACGTAAATATTCACATTATCCTTTTAATTATGGATTAGATTCACAAAATTTTTGGCACACTTATCCATGCAGCTTTTGTGGATTATCTAACCACTGTGTAGATAAGTGTTGGAAAAGGAAATCATTGTTGGGTAAAATTTTGAAAGACCATTTTCTCAAACAAGGTTGTAAAAATGGCAATTTGGGTAAGATTCCTAAAAAATGGGCAAATGATATTGTACCCATTGTAACAAGAAAGGTCGTGAGGTTAACATGTGTTGGCAGCTTCATCTAAAACAACAGTGAAAAGTTGTTAAAAATGAAAGCATTGTGAAACCAACATATTCTAAAATAACCCATGCAAATACCCAAGTATCCACTCAGGAAATTGTACCACACAAAAAGGATAATCTAATAAAATTGGTTGGTAAGCAATTCCTTAGCTTCATGTTTGCATAGTTGTATTGTTGATAAGCATGCATATTTGTCTGAGCGTATTTTGTGGGATTCTATTAAATGTTGAAAGGAAATTTTCTCATATTCATATTGGATTTGAATCTGGATAATGGTGTTACCTGTAGGGAAGAGCTGAGAGACATGTTTAACATACTTAGAATCTACTTCTCACATTTAAGGTTGAAAAATTATTTTTTTATTTTGACAACAGAGTACGAAGGTTCAATGGGCATGTTTAGAACGTTTGTTTTTAAAAACTTACATTTCAGTGTATATGTTGTTGATTTTATTGTGCAAAAGTATGGATGCTTATAAGACCCATGTGGACACCATTTGTATTGTAATTAATATACAAACTTGTTTTGTCCACAAAGGATATTTGCACATGTATTAAGTCCCCTATTTTGGGCATTTATTCATAACTATCCTATGTGGTTACAATTAGGGTGTACATTGATTACACTAACAAACTAGTGATCTTTGGTAGTGGATGGCAGTTTCACCATTTTGGTATGCAGCATTGTGCAAACAATTTACTTCTATCCTATTTGCAGTGTAGAATGTTGGGATAAATATTTCACTGAAAGGTTCACATGATTCAGTTTTGACTCTCGTCTATCTTTGCATGTGTGTAGTCTAACCATATTGGATCATGTTTGTGATATTTGTAGTGATTGATAGTTTCACAAGGTCATTGGACACTAACCTACTATTGGCATGTAGATGTCTTTTTATATTGATCTATTTTGGTGGAACTGTGTTTACAGTGATGGTCGTGTCACAAAGTACCAGTTGGATAGTTTCTTCTTTTGGCAAACAATTGTCTATTTTTTAAGATGCTCAATCTTTTGTGATGGCAGTTGCAGTTACTGGTATTTAACAATTCTATAGAGATTCAGTTAGACATTCACTTGTTATCGGCATTGTTTGTCTTTTTTAAACTAAATTACGTTGTTTGCAGAGATTGGCAAAATCACATAGTATCAGTTGGACAGTTGCCTCTTATGGCAAACAACTATCTATTTTTAAAACTTGTTGATTTTTTGTGATAAGTTTTTCAACAATTTGCAGTAATATTGCCCATAATGCTATTTTTGTGGATCTTGTATGTGTTTGTGATATATAGGAAGATGATTGGCAACATTTTTGGGTGAAAAAACAACTTTTTGTGAAACAAAAGCCTTCTCAGTGGGGAGGTGTGATCTGAAGATCAATTCAAAGGACATAATTTCCCTAGATCTCCCATAATCATTACAATACGAGAGAGAAGGTCGGGAGCTTTCCGACAGTATATTGAACGTTCAAAACATAGGTCATATGCATAAGTTATTGTACGCTGAAATTTTAGGAAAACTGGCAAAATATAGGATTGCCCGCTGGTTTGAAATGACGTGGATGCATGCACACTTGCCACGTGGACCAATCAAACAGGGACAAGTGGCAATGTGATATGGAAGAAAAAAGAGAGAATTATACAGATGTGAATAATTCAGAAGAGATAATTCAGATGTGAATTCAAGTGTGAATTGTGGAGAGTTTTATTGAGCACAGCTCCAAAGCATATCTGGGCATTAAAGAGAAATTACTCAGGTGTGAATAATTCAGAAGAGATAATTCAGATGTGAATTCAGGTGTGAATTTTGTTGAGTATAACTCCAAAATAGATCTGGGTATTGTATTGAGAGAGTGGTGGATTGTAATAAATCTGAGCAAGTTCTTGGTGGATGTAGCCCACATCGGGTGAACCACGTTAAATACTCTCTTTGTGTTGTGTTATTTTATTATGCATTTTTATTTCAGATTGTTGTGTCTCCAGTCTTTGACACTCGTTATGGAACGGGTGGGCCCCGCTATTTGTTGGTTGGGGGCCCTCGGCCAGGGTCGACACACTCTTTTTGCGGAGGAGTTCCTTTGTCTTCATTTCTTCATATCACTATATTCAAACTTCTATATTTAAGTGTCTTTGTTATTCACCACATTGTGCATATGGGACTAAGTTCATTATATTGTAAATTATGCTAAGCATTTATCATGCATATGGACCAAGTTACCATGCAGTGCCAGTTCGACTCGCCAAGTCATCAACCGTTCAACTGACCTGGCTTTATTTAGCTCGCCACCACATTGTTTATCCCACATCGCTAGCTCATCCACTAATCTACCTCATCCGCCAACTCCTTAACTCCCATCGGCTCCACTCAATCAACCCATCGAGCCAAACATCACCCAACTTAGCCAAGTATCCACCAGCCTTACCACGTGGCCTTAAACAAAAAATAGCCTTCGCCAACTTTAACCGACTACATGCTATAATTAAACCAATCGACTTCCAATAGCCCAATCAATGTGAGATTTTTCCCCACTTAGGTAAACAAAGCAGTGGAGGAGGTTAAGAGGGATCAACCCCTTAACCAACCAAGTGTTAAAATAATATGTAACCGTTGGGCTACAGGTGGTGAACGAGTTATAAAAGGGGGCACTTTCTATTTGAAGCGGTTAAGTCATATGACTGTGGTATTGTGGATAACGGATAACGAGGCAGTTTTGAAGAATTAAAATTTTGAATAACTTAGGGACAGTTTCAGGTCTCGAAGTGAACTATAGAAGTGTTCAGAATTCAAAGACGCTCTTTGTGGTATACTCATTTTCCAAAATTGGAATTCTTATGTCATTGTTTTGAAACTTTTTGTGTCACTTTTGACAGAGAATGAAGGGAAGATCGCCTTGCAAAGACGGGAACAAACATAGAGAGCAAACGTTGAAGATTTTCAAAGCTCTCGGGCTCTCATGGTCTTATGTTGCAGGGTTTGAGGTTCACCATTTGATTTGTAATTTTTTAATGAATGTACTTGCAAAACTAACTTAAATGGATCGGGGTGTATGAACCCGAGGACATAGGAAATTTTTGAACCCCATAAACAATCTTGTGTCGTGTTTTTTTTTTTTCTGATTTTTGCATTCAGTTTTTAGACTATTTGCAAATATTAAATCATATTTTAATTTAAATGCAATTCTAATCAGTAGCAACAATTTTACGGAAAATCGATACAATCAAGTATAACGGAAATTAGATTGATTTGAATGTACAATTGGAAGGAGTGAATTTTAAACAATCAAATTCAGTTTTAAATCAATTTGTAAACACAATTGAATCAGTTTTTGGATCAGATGTTTTAATCAGTTTCTAGTTGATAAAGGTTAGAAACTGATAAAGTTTAATTGATCTTTTCGTAAACATTCAAAATAGTTTTGGGTTCCTTCCTATTTACAGATCAAGTAGTGTAGGATCAAGCTCTTTTGAATCATAAGTTGACATATGCCTTCCCTCTTCCACTGGGGTCCTCATGGCATCCTCACTTCATACCTCCTTCCTTGGTTATATTTTTACCTTTGGAGATCCTTCTCATCCTAGCCTTCCATTTCTTATAGTTTGGTCATCTTCTTCTAGGTTTGCACCTCTTGCGTTCCCCTCACTTCACACATTATCCACTCACTTATGCGTAAAAGAGGGTTTACCTCCTCGTGGGTAAATTCTCAATCCCATGATCTAATAGCAGTGGATTGATTTTCGATGGGATGGATTGAATGTATGCCCTCGTAACTTACACATAAATTGGTAATCTTCTTCTTTCAGGCATGCATACAATGAGACTACAAACTCCAATAAGTAGCTCACTAATGCACCCCTCCACTAAACATCCACTTTTCATGTGTACACTGCAGCTATTATGTGTGCTATACCATCCACGGATACTTTTGTCCCAATTTTTTGTTCTTGTCAAGTATGGGTATCCCCATCTTTTTATACAAGTGCTAAGAAAGCTCATACAAAAATACTTCGTAGAGCTTGTTATATATCACATCTTTCATCCATGCTTTTGGGTTTTTCACCCCACAGCTTGGATAGTTTTTTACAAACTCAATCTCTTGTTCTTCGAGCCACTACTCAATATATTCCAATAATATATTTTCCAACATAGCCTATTACCACAGTTAGCAAGATCCCAGCAACATGACCAAAATGTTGGGGTTTTTCCTAACTTCTATATTAAATCGGGCATGTGTGTCCCAAATGCTACCCGAGCAACTATCCCTTACTATCAGCATCGTATTTCACCTAAGGTTTCCCTGGGCCACTCACTCAAGGCTATCAGAGGCCATCGAGATATTAAATCAGGTACGCATGTCCCAAATGCTACCCGAGCAACTATCCCTTACTATCAGCATCGTATTTCACCTAAGGTTTCCCTTGGCCGCTCACTCAAGGCAGTGAGAGGCCATCAAGAACTTGCTAGTTTGGGTTATTGGGCTCAACTCCATTAAGGGTTTCTATCTAATCTATTAAATGTATCAGAACATGATATATCTGTAACTGGTGACATTCATTCAAAATAACTTTGCAAATAACAAAAATGCATACGAATAACACAAATAATATGGATTCATCAATTTTTATTTCTTCATCCACTCAACATAGCTTGGATACAATAATTATATTCTTATGGTGGTTTATGCTCTAAACATTTTGGCACCGTGACCTTAATCTGATTGATTTCCTCCTTTTACAATGGGCATAAGCCATGCTTTTATAGAACAAGCAGTAATGGCTTACCCCTACAAATACGCTGACTACATTAAAGATCGTGTTTTTCTCAGTGGCTCTAACATGGACTCAACTTTGGTTTCCATGTGCTCTGTGCTAGCTGTTATTTCTCATCCCCGCTCCATGATTGTCGCTGCCATTACTGATATGTATCAGTTGGCCACAAATATTTCCTTCATGAAAGTTGATAATTTTCCTCCAAAAAAACTCATATGTTGCAGAAAATATAACATGCATAGGCACACGTTGCAGTCATAGAAAATGTACCAGAGCTGATTATATATCCCCATGGAACAATATTCCTGAAAACTTCTGAAAGTACTCGAGAGAAACTGCTGAAAATTTTAAGTAGCACCCTCCATGAGACAGCTAGGTCAGTGAGATACTCATTATTATCTATCTAGAAAGATGTCGAATTTTTATTAGCCGATTTTCCTAGACAAAGTTTTGATGTAGATTAAATATCTATCTTTTTAAAGAATGAGGACCAAAATAGACGTAAACACCTGCCAAGTTGTCAGTCCACAAGAAATATGAGAGCCATGAGCTTTGTTACTTGTAGATAAACAAAACATATTTCAGATGAGTGCTGTATACAGTAATAATTTTAACAGCAGGGTAATAATTGCAATAAATACAATCTAATTGACAGAACTAAAGTTTAATTATTGAGGATGTAAGCTTTGCAAAATTGGATCACTAAGAATTTTCTTGGGCCATGCTGAAATCACCGTGAAAGACACTGTTCTGGGAACTCCCAAGTGTGCAGACACTATATTATCATTGCTGTTTTTTGGGCTTCATGCAATGAATCTTCTGAATAATTGCATGTTTCTCCAATATTCATTTAAGCTTCCTGATACAGGAAGAATCTCTCAAACAATAATATTCGTATAAAGCTAAAACATCTAAAAGCAATCATATGACTACATTGCTTTTGTGAACTCATAGGTCTTACCAAATTCATCTACCTTGATTTGTGCTCCTATCATCTGAGGGTTGTAAAGGCTTTATTGCCTTTCTAATGGGCAGCATGCTTTCTAGAAGGTAAGACAACCCTGTCAATACATGCAACCTACTAGCAGGAGTGCCTGTCTTTGCTATAGCAGTTCCATATGTGTCTAGCAACACAAAACATGGAACATACTTGATATCATATTGCAGAACCTACAACAACAGAAAATTAGAATTCTTATCCCACATGTGCAGGCTTGTGAAATAAGCACTACTGAAAGAATATACAAAGAAGATGGACCAAAGGCAGACCAGAACAAGAAAAATGTATACTAACTGAAATGATCAACATATCATTTAGCATATACAACACAAAATTCCTCCAAAGACATACAGGATAAGCGGAAAACTTACTAGTTCTGATCGAACTGGAAAATACGAAACTTATAAGGAACTTGCCACTTGGACCTAATCAATATAAGTGAGAAGTGCAAAATGCATATTAAAAATATTTATGTTGAAGAAATCGATTATTTCCTATTGACAGTCAATCTCTGTGACAAAATTAGTTGGGCTTCGTCTACAACCGTCAAAATATAAAAAGAACTAACTAGGGCCAAAAGAAAAATACCATGCCCCTATTTTTTAATTTGTAAAACTAAGTTGGTTTAATTGTCACGGATCTCTTGCCGGACTAAACAATAGAAAAATCAATACGCTTTATAATTGATGCTCATAGGAAGATAATGCTCATTGTCACAGGATGATAAGTCATCTCAGAAATTTCAAATATTATTTAGCAGCAATCCTAAAAGCTCAGCAACTACTGTCCTTACACTGAAAAATCTGAAAGCAAAAAATCCAGCATTATGTTTTATCCTTCCTGTTATCGTACTATCATATACAAAGGCAATGGGTCTTTGGCTAGGTAGCCGGTACGTGCCCTAGGGCCTGCAGGTACAGGTCCGGTTCGTTGTGGGTTCGGGGTACGGGGCCGGTTTGTTGGGGGTACGGGCAGGGTTCTTCCTGCAGGGCCCGGGTACGCCCGGGTACGTCTGTGGACGTACCCGGGCCCTGCAGGAAGAACCCTGCCCGTACCCAGCCGTACCCGCCACGTTTTGGACGTTTTTTTAATTTTGTTTTTTGTTTTTTGGTCAAAAAAAAGTCAAACCGACTTTTTAAACAATAAATTATTCTTTTAAACCCTAATTTGTGCCCCCAAACTCTATAACAACAACAACAACAACAAGTCATTTACCTCACATTTGCATTCTTGCCTCTTATTTGCATACTTGACTCTCACCTTCAATTTTTCCATTATTTTCAATTGCTTAGGGTTGATTTCAAGTGCCATATAGTTGAAGTAGCTTGCAATAAGTGCCAAGGAGTTCAAGGAGCTTGCATTATTGGTGTTGGGTGTATTGAGGTAAGTATTTTGTGATTTTTTTAAAGTGTTTTAGTTTGTATTTAATATTTTATTATTTTTTTTTTGTTTTTTTTTTTTGTTTGTTTTTTGTTATTGTTTTAAGCTTCATTTTTCTACATTTGATTTCATTTAAATTTTAATTTTAAAGTTTCAACATTTTCTCAAGACTAAATTTGTTTTCTTTTTTTAAAAAATGCATTGTGCAGTTAAAAACTTAAAATGGCTGCGAGTTCTAGTTCTGTGGGTCAAGGTAGTAAAGGTGTCCTTAACAAAAGTGATCCATCCTCCCCCCTTTGGAGCCATGTCAAACAACTAGAACAATTACCAGGTGGAGGGGGCTTTGTTTGGGTTTGCTCACAATGTAATATGCAATTTAAGAGCTCCTACAGTCGGGTGAAAGCCCATTTGTGTGGGGCTATTGGCCACGGAATTAGAACATGTGGAGGGTTGGATGGAAAGGGGTTGCCACGTGCAAAGACCCTTGCATACATCAAAGAGCAGGAGGAAGCAGATGCAACAGTTGCATTAAAATTCAATCATCCTATGGCAAGAAAAGGAAGATCACATAGCATTAGCAAGCCACATGTTTCTCCTTTTGTTGATGTTGTGGCCCCAGATCACCCATTTTTGTCTACACCTATTGCAACTGGAGGGGAAGAGGATTCACCTCTTTCTCACAAAAGAACAAAAGATGTAGGCCCATTGGAAAGGGCATTCCAGAATGAAAGCAGGGACATAGCTAACCAAAGTGTTGGATGCTTTATTTATGCATGTGGTGTCCCATTTAATGTTGTTAGATCACCATACTGGCAAGATATGGTGAGATGTATTAATGAAGCCCCTAAAGGGTACATTAGCCCAGGGTATGAAAAGGTGTGCACCACCTTATTGTCAAAAGAAAGAAAGAAAGTTGAAGACTCATTGTTACCCATCAAGAATCAATGGCTCGAAACAGGAGTGTCCATCGTTTCTGACGGATGGAAAAATACAGCAAATAGGCCATTGATCAATGTGGTTGCCGTGTGTCCTAAAGGGGCAATGTTTCTCAGGGCTATTGATTGTGAGGGGCAAGTGAAGGATGCCCAATTCATTGCCAACATCCTCATAGAATCTATTGAGGCGGTGGGGCCTCAAAATGTTGTCCAAGTTGTAACGGACAATGCAAAAAATTGTAGAGCTGCAGGGTTGTTGGTTGAGGCACGGTATGGACACATATTCTGGACACCTTGTGCGGTTCATTCCCTCAACTTAATGTTACAAAAATTGGGCACAAAAATTGCTTGGATCAAACAAGTATATGAGGAGGCAAGTGAGATTCAAATGTTCGTCAGCAACCACCACATGTCCCAAGCCATCTTTCGTAAATTCTCGACATTGCAGCTTTTGAAGGTAACCCGTAACATTCTAATTTCTTTTTAATTTTTTAAAATAATTATTAGTTTTTAAAATTCATTTTTATAAATTCATTAAATTAATTTTATAAGTTTGTAATTTGTAGAATTTTGAATGTTTTAAATTTACTTGTCTTAATTTTATTTCTTTTGATTTCTTATTAGGTTGTTGAGACTCGATTTGCCTCGCACACGCTCGTCCTGAGACGGCTTGTGAAGGTGCGAGAGGCATTGAGTGGCATGGTTATCAGTGACCTTTGGAGTATATGGAGGCAAGCAAACAGTGAGAGGGCTAGAAATGTGAAATTGTTGATCCTGGATGAAGCATGGTGGGATCGTGTGGATTACTTGCTTAGTTTTACTGAGCCCATCGTGAGTATGTTGAGATTTGTTGATATGGATCATCCATGCATGGGTGAGATTTATGATGGAATTGACTCAATGATTGAGTCAATTAAGACCATCATAAATGCCAAAGAGCAAGATCCTACAGAGACCTTCAAAGAAGTGCAGTCACATCTCAATGAAAGGTGGAACAAAATGACTACTCCATTGCATCTTCTTGCTTTTGCCTTGACTCCAAAATATTATAGCGCAGAGATCCTTTCTTTGCCTAGGAGGGTCCCACCATATAGGGATGTTGAAGTTAGTGAGGGGTATAAGGCGGCATTTGCTAGAATCTTCCCAGATCCAGAAGTAGAAGACATGGTTAGAGGTGAGTTTGTGAATTTCATATCCTCCAGGGATCACTCCATTAGCGCTCTTCGTGACAAATACAGGATGGATGCTTATTCGTGGTGGTACCTCCATGGACAAGCATACACCTACCTCATGCCACTTGCAATAAAAGTTTTATCACAAGTAAGATTTTAATTTTTTTAATTTCTTAACTCTTTCTTTTTTACTTTTATAAATTTAAAATTTTAATTTTGCATTGATTTTGCGGCTTGCCTCAATAGGTTGCGAGTTCTTCTTCAGCTGAGAGGAATTGGGGTACATATTCATTTATCCACTCGGTTAACCGCAACAAGTTGGGAGCAAAAAAGGCGGAGGATTTGGTCTTTGTGCATTCTAACCTGCGCCTTCTATCACATAAGAAGGATGAGTACAGGAAAGGGCCAACAAAGTGTTGGGATATAGACCCAGAGACTCCAAACTTGGATGTTCCCATTGCCCAACTTTCATTGCTAGACCCGGACCTAGATAGTACTTTGCGTGAGCTGCAAAGTGGGGCTAGCGGGAGTGGCATTGCTGATAGTTCTGGTTGTACTCCTGGTGCTTGTGGTTCTAATGAACCACGTGATGGTAGTGATGCTCTCGTTGAAGACATTGGAGAAGATGCAGAGCCATTAGACTATTACTAATTAGAATGTTGATGTATCTTCATTTTTGTGTTTACAATGTTACATAATGATAATACATTGTAACATTTTGATTTGAACAATGTACTGGTTATAAGTTCGAACAATGAATTATCAATATGTTTTAACTTTTGTCGCTATTTCACCTATGTATATTTCAGATTTGTTTAATCTATGCATGTGTAAGGCTGGAATTTTGCTTATCTTGTTACTTTTCAAAATATTTTTAATATTTTATATGTATATTGTACTGCCGTACCCAAGTGCCGTACCCGGGCCCCCAAAAAAATTGCCGTACCAGCATACCGGATCCCCGTACCCATACCGTACCCACGTACCGGCTACCTAGGGACTCTTTGGGTCTAAAGGTTGATGGTCAGAGTCCACACAAGAATCAGGCAAAGTTGTTTAGAGCTTAGGGTTTAGGAATCTGTGAAGGAGAAAGAAAGACCAGAAAGGAAAAGGAAGTTGTAATCACAAACAGGCAACCCAGAACAACAGAAGATGTAGCTGGTTTTATTATTTTATAGAAACAGAGGATATGAACCTGCACAAAACAAGAGTGTCGAGTGTGAGTGCCATTTTGACAGCAAATCTTATAGTGACAAGTTCTGGTATTTGATTTTGTTGCTTGACTGTGTATGCAGTTCGAAGATGGTTTGTTTTGGACTCTGAAGTGGATACTTAAAACAAAATACTATAAATGTAAAGGTATCAAAGCTGTTGTATAAAGTGTGAACCGTGATAAGAAACGACACACAGAGACATAAAACAAAACCATGGACGGTGACAGAGACCTAGACGGGCATTTTCGGGCGGTGGGAATTCTTCGATATTTTTAAAACATGAAAGAAGCAGAGGTATTTTTGTGCAGAATTGCAGGGTCTGTGTATGCTGGTCAGATTGTCAACATAATAGAGGTAATTCGCAAGATAACATAGTTTACATCGATGTGTTTCTTTTGCACCTAAAACTCAAGGCAATCCTGCACATAGAAAGAAAACTTGATGGTTCCATCAGTGATTTCTGTTCTTCTCTTTCAGAATTTTCTTTGTTTATCAATCGTAGAGCACACAGAAAATGTCAAATTTAGACAGCCTTTTTCTTATTCTGTCACAAAAGTTCCATGGGTAAATTATAATTGCCAGAAGACTAGAATGACTGTCATTTTCAGATATAGATATCAAATTACAATTGTAGACAGGCGACTTCTACGACATGGTACAAAAACTCGGCAACTACTCGGCCAAGTCCCAAGAACTTGCAAGTCAGAAAGGCAGGCGAGTAACTCACCCATGACTCGCCTGCCAAGTTTTGGCTGCGAACTCGCCAAGTAACCGCAAGCCCAAACCAACTCCCCAGCAACCACGCCAAAAGACAGAAAACTTGGCTAAAGGGAAAGTTAAAACAAAAAAAACCGTAATCTTCTGCTCTGTTCAGCTCTGCAAAAGCCTGCCTACACGTTTTCAACAATTTTCCAGCTGCCATGAAATGATCGTCATTGGATTTGAAATATTTTTCAATGGTTGTAGTCTTGTAGATCGATTTGAAAGGTATTTCCCTAGTATTTTTTATATTTCATTAGGTTTCTGAAATACGTTTTTCATTTTAGTTCTCTTCTAGGATTTAAAGGCATTGTTTTTATGTTCTATTTTTTCTTCACTCTTTTTTTCCATTCTTTGATCAGTGCTGCTTATTTTTCCGTTCTCTGCTAGGTTTTGCAGAGAGTACGAAATTTTATCCACACGTGGCAAGTCGAAGAACCCCTTTTGGAAGTGCGGCACACCAGATTCGGCCCATGCAAAGTAATTTACAATTATTTTGGGTTTGTGATGAGAGGAGCATAGTTACCAAGTCCGGAAATCCAGATCCGATTGGGAAAAAAAATTCTCATCTTCTGTTTTGCTGAGCTCTACGGAAGCCTGCTGACACATTCTCAACAGATTTTTGGCTGCCATGAGGTTATCAGCATTGAATTTGAAGGATTTTTAGACTGCTGGAGTTCGATTTGAAAGGTATTTCCGTAGCATTTTTAATATTTGTTTAGGCTTTGGACATTTGTTTTTCATTCCAGTTCTCTTCTAAGGTTTAAAACTTTAAAGGCTTTATTTTTATATTCAATTTTTCTTCATTCTCTTATTGTTTCTTTGTTCGTTTTCTGGTAGGGTTTGCAGTCAGTGCAAGAATGTCATCCAAATGTGGCAAGTCCGAGGACCCATTTTGGAAGCGTGGCACGCTCGATTCAGCCAAAGGCAAAGTGATATACAATTATTGTCGGTTTGAGATGAGAGAAGCATAATTACCAAGTCCAGAAATCTGGATTATACCAGGAGGATGAAAAAAATCTGAAAACCCAGAATTCTATTAAAAGTCTAAAAAAAATCGGTCCAAAATATATGCATATTACATATGAGCTTAATTTTATAAAATGCAAAATTAACGAATAGAAATTTTATAAATATGCAAAATTGACAAATAGAATAAAAAAATTAATAATATGATATAAATTGTTAGTATAATAATATTAAATAATATATAAGGTTCAAAGATCTGAGGCTTTAACAGTCCATAATATGCAGAAATAGTTTTCTGAGAAACCTGTGTGCAAAATTTTAATCAATGTTCTCAGATCACCCTACGATCCATCATCACGAAAATACACACACACACATATTAGAACAATTAACTAGAGCTCCTTATGTAGACAACTTCAGCTAATTACAGTGATTCCCACTTATCTCGAGATATACGAAAATTAATTAATGCAAAATAGCTCCTACATATATTAATTAAACCATATAACAACTACTTACACAAACGTTAAATGCCCTTTCTCCTAAAGTGAAGGGTTCCTTTGTAATTTGTTAACAACAGGTCTTCATGCATGACCCAAACCTAGTCCATCACCCCTATTCAAATTTTGTGTATGCTTACCAATCTCAATAGCCACTCTCACTTTATGCTTGTAATAATGATTTTCCACGGCAACAACGATGCAGGAGCATCCAAGTTCACATGATCCACATCGATTAAAAACTATTAGAGCAGGATTTCATGTTTTTCATAATGTTTGTATTTTGTGGTATGTCCAAAAGAACTTAATAGGATCATTGTATCTTCTGAATTTCGCAACAAGTTTCAAAATTTGGCACAAGTATTTCAATGCCTCGACACAGAAATGTGTTTATCTGCAGAAAAGGATGTGTGCAAAAAAATAGTGAATCCGGACACATCACAATATCTTTGCGACATGCATACATCTTCAAATGGATGAAGCAATGCTTATGGTTGGCATGAGGTTGGATCACTTGGTGCAGGAGCAAAGACTCCAAATAGTTACCGTACATCACCCTTAGATTTCCAAAATCACTTCTTTTGTGCACAGTGTCACATCAGCTAGTCTCAGAGGTTTGTGTTATCAGCAGAAGTCCATCTCAATGCCGCATGTCTACTCTTGAAACCCTGAGGTCATTGGAGTTGATTTGAACAAACACACAAGCATTCATTTGGAAGCCTAATACACAGTCTTGTGCACAATAGCATAACATAAATTCGTGATCTTCAGAGTTTCAAATACAACATTGTCGTCCAATACATGGATGGAGGAGCTGTTATCCAGATAAGCTTCCCCTGCTTATTCAGATCACTTGTCAGATTGCATGCTCAATCAACTCAGGGTTAGAGGCAAAAGAATCAAAGTAAGAGAAAACACTGTCTGGCACGCTTCAGCAGAAAGACAACAGGCCACGCGAAATTCGGCGTGACACAGGCACAAATTCGCACAACACACAAAGCAACCAGCGCACAACGCCGCGCATCAACGGAAATGTTAAGTCTGTGGAAATAAGCTAGTTTTAATATAGTTTCAGGTCTGCACTTTCCAAAGGAAAATAGCAAAAGAGAAAGGTCTTACACAACGAAGTCCGATGAAGCGTGGAGCTTTTTTATTAGCTCGTGTTTCGCAGTGGTCAACGGAGGATATCAAATGGACGACATTGCGAAGGAACGTGGATCTTTCTCATTGGTTTGTATGTCGCAACCCAACATGGTTCTTACAAATGGACTGACACTGCAAAATACGTGGAGCTCTCTTATTAGCTTGTGTTTCGCAATGTTGAGCGAAGTATATCAATGGACGACATTGCAAAATAGCATGGATCTTTCCCATTGGTTCGCCCTTCGCACTCTGACATAAAAGTCAATTGGAGACTAACACTGAGAAGTGCGTGGAACTTTCTTATTGGCTCGCGTCTTGCAGTGGTCAACAAAGGTTAAGAAAAGACTGACATTGCGAAGTAGCGTGGAATTTCGCATGGAATGTTCTTAATGGTTCCGCACTTTGACAAGATTCTTACAAACGAAAGTGAATTGCGAAGCAAGCGTGGAAATTTCTCATTGGTTTATGCTTCACGGTGGATAATGGAGGTTACGTAGATCCTGACACTGCAAAATCTGAAGCATATGTGGCGCTTTCTTATTGGCTCGCATTTCACAATGGAACATACATGCACACAAAGTCACGTAGCACAGAAAACCAAAAGGAAATGACACTTTGGCAATCACCGCAAATGAATCATAGGCCGCCACGTGTCAATTTCATGTTCCTCTCAAGCTGTAAAACTACAAACGACCATAACTTTCAATCCACAGCTCCAATTACACAAAATTGATCTCGTTGGAAAAGTCTCAAGGAGACATACACATTAAAATTATTAGAAACAAAGATTGATGAAGTTTTATGGGAGAAAAATGCAACAAAAAAAAATACAGTCCAGGCATTAGAAAAAAACGCAAGCAGGCGGCTCATCTCCTATTCCAGAAGTTCTAAAAAGATAAACAATGCATGCAAGAGCAAATGGGGAACATTTTTCTATTTTGGGAAGGTGCAGTCTTACTTTAATGTAGAATTCGATTAAATCAAATTGAGAAACTATTTTTATAAAAACAAGATAAAGGCAAAGCAAACAAAACAAAACACGCATGCTTTTCCTATTTTTAAACTCAAACTTGCATGTTTGCTTTCTCTCCTTTCTCTCTCTCAAATTTTGTATAAAAGCTTTAGAACGCATTGTAAAACATATCTTTGCCTCTTCATTCACGTTTCTGGAGCAATTCAGTCTTTCTAGGTGAGAGAAAGCAAGGGTCATCAGTGATTCTCTGAGCTTATTCCACCTCTTGGAGTAATAAAGGAGTTGTCTTTTACCTTTATGTAATCTGTATTTAGTGCATATTTATGTCTTAAATTGATTTTATATTGTGATACATGTTTATCTATGTTTTATCAGTTTAACCTTCTTGCCTTCATGCAGTCTTGTGTCAATTTGCAGGTTATAGATTGTGTTGCACAGGTTGTTTGCAGGATTTTGTTATGGAGCAATCTGCTGCCCCTTCTTGTCTTGTGACAACCCATTCCAAACCCTTATATGAATTATTTTTGTTTTGATAAGGTCAATTGTAGTTGGTGTATGGTGTGTGTGGCTCTTGTGCTTCATCTGTGTGATTTCAATGAGTCTGAGATCCTCAAAACATTCCGGTGTATCACCATCTTTTCCGTTTTTTTCTTTTCCTTCCTTCTCCCTTTTCCTCGTTGATTTTGGTAGAGTAGAGTTAGCTTTAGGAGATAGAAATAGTTTAGGTGTTGCACTAGGGGAACCAACCCTCTCTAGAAACTCACTCCAACATATAGGTCACCCACAACCCAGGAGTGTTTCCATTTTGTCAATTGAAAGGAGAGATATCACACCATTTTGCAAGGGTGCATTTCAAAGTGACAACATGAGCCAACAAAGATTCACCAACACATGATTGTAATTGTTGAGTTGAATTGTATACATCAAGTTGTGTTATGATTTTAAATGCATTAAGGAGTCATTTGGTCCTTTTATTGCACAAAGCACTATGACACACATTTGATTAGGGAGGCTTTCGTAAACATCATTTGGGTCACATGTAGCCTCGAGGAAAAAAAGTGGGTCTTGCATCTATATAATCATAACATTGCACTTATGTTAGGAACTCAACAAAAAAGTTAAGTGCTTCAAAGTTCTTCTCAGATTGCTTAAGCTCATATCTAGTTCATGGGATAATACTATTGGGTTCTATTCTAGGGATAGTAGTTATTAAATAGGTGAATTAGGTGTTGTCATTCAATCTACCCAGATTGATGTTATTGTTGTTTCTCTTGTTGTGTAAGGACTGTATCTTAATCAGTCTCATTGATAATCAATAATGTGTGGGCGATTATTATTAATTACTTCCAAGCACAAAAGTTGTGAGCAACCAAGAGTCGTGTTGTTTCAAAATGTTGTGTGGTCTGGTAGCACTTGATTGGATGGGGTCCCTAACCTTGGATGAATCAATTAGAGCTATGTTTTAGTCCTTATCAAATTGAGTGCTACTTTCCATGTTTGCGAGTATGGGTAGAAGGTGGTTGTAGACATCTTCCAACGAATGAGTCGGGTAGGTGTGGAGTAAATTGGTATAAAGGAAGTATTTTGACTTAGAAGGATTACATTATTTGGTAACTTCAAAAGAGAACTTTGATTTTGAAGAAATGGCAAACAAAGGAGGTCACAATGCAAGAAGGCCAAGGGCGGCAGGAATCCCCAAACTTGCAGATCTAGACAATGCAACGCCAAGGTGTTGTGGTGGTGGATGATGCAAGAGACATTGAAGTTGCAAAAGAAGCACCTGGAAACTAGATCGTAGAAGTAAAAGGAATTAAAGAGCATGAAGACAAATTCTTGAAAGTTTTCGCGATGATGACAATTAAACCAACGTTGGATCTCACCAACTATTCTCAAGGTTTGAATCTTGAAGAACTCATTGATTGGATCATTGAATTAGAGAAATATTTTGAATATGAGAACATGGAAGATCCCAAGCAAGTTAAGCTTGTTGGTGCAAATTTGAAGGTCACGCAACTCTATGTTGGAAGCATATGCAAGTCGAAAGATTGCACACAGGCAAAGTGAAAATCAAGACTTGGAATAGATTCGTCGTGAAATTGAAGGCAAAGTCCATTCCGCATGATTATCACACAAGTTTGTTCCAAAAGTTTCTAAATTTGCGATAAAGGGATATGAGTGTGAGTGCTTACATAGAAGAGTTCTATAAGCTAACCATTGGAGTTGGTCATATTGAAGATGATGCAAGAAGATCTCGCTTTATATGAATAGATTGCATGTTGTAATTCAAAATAAATTTGGGATGATCAAATTATGGTCTATTGAGGAAACTTATCAATGTGTATTGAGGGTGAATGAAAAACTACCATGCAAGCAACATGGACTTATGCAGGGAAGAGGAAAGTTTGTGTGTGGTTGTGGACAAGGTGGTGGCAAAGGAAATTTTGCACAAGGATAGGCAGGTACATCTTGATGCAATCATGGTGCACAGCCAAAGATTAACTCTCCCCAAACGGGAAGAACGTCATTTACGAGATGTAGATATTGTTAACAATCTTTCCCATAGAACTAGAAACAATGGTCAATATGTAGGGAACTTCTTTGTTTTCATAGTAACTAGATTACCATATATTTAATATTTTAACTATATATATATATATATATATATATATATATATATATATATATATATATATATATATATATATATATTAAAAAATCCTTAAATACAAGATAGGGAAAGGAAACTTTAACCCAGGATGAGGATCCTTTGGTCAAGGCCATGGACATAGATTAAATGTGGATAAGTTGGGCACCGAGAAATTGAGTGCACACACATAATGATGGCAGTAGAAGGAATGATGTTGGTGTGCATCTTGATGATGAGAGTGTCGCGTCAATTCATCATACTAATAAGCCAGAAATTGGAGAAGCTCTTAAGATGAAAAGAGTTTAGTTAAAACCAGAAAAGGGAGAGAATGGTCTTTCAGAGTGAAAGAATATGTTTAAAACTTCATAAAAGTCGGAAGGAAGAATCTAATCTGCAAGATGATTGAAGATAGTGATAGCATTGACTACTTGGTTACAAAAGAGATGGATAAATTGAGTTTGATCATATCTTGGTGAATCAGCAATGCTTAGTGAACTTCCAAATTGGTGCATACAAATATGAGGTAATGTGTGATATAATGCCAATGGATGTTTGTCACATTTTGTTGGGTAGACATTGGTAATATGATAGGAAAGTGTATCATGATAGTCACGCAAAACACCTACAGATTACTAAAGAATGGAGAAAAGCACACTTTGGTTCCTCACAAAGAAAAGAGCGAAGAGGTGGACACAAGCCCGTAGATTTTGATAATTTCAGGAAAGCAGTAAGAAAAGCACTTCTTTTGCATTCATTTCTAGACTTGCACAAGTTGAGAGTGCAACAACGTGAGAGGAAAGAGCACTTCCGCATGAAGGACTTGTTGAGAAAGTTCACAAAAAGTAGTTTTAGAAGTTCTTCTAGATGGATTACCACCGACGAGAAGCATAAGCCATTGCATGGACTTGATTCCTGGATCAAGTTTACCAAACAAAGCAGCACAAAGGCTGACATTGCGAGAGAATGTTGAAGTAAAAAAGCAAGTTCAACAACTGTTGGAAAAAGGGTTGGTCAAAGAATCACTAAATCCTTGAGCAGTACCAATAGTGCTAGTGCCAAAGAAGAATGGAGAAAAGTACTAACAACAGAGTAATAAACAAGATCATAATTAGATGTAGATTCCCATTGCCAAAAATGGACAACATGATGGATTGTCTCTTGGGATCACAATATTTCACTAAAATAGACCTAAAGAATAACTATTGTCAGATCCGCATCAGGGAAGGAGATGAATGGAATACTGCATTCAAAACACAAGGATTGTATTAGTTCTTAAAAATGCCATTCGGATTGAGTAATGCACTACGTACGTTCGTACAATTGATGAATGAGGTCCTTAGCCATGTTTGGGTAAGTTTGTCAGAGTTTATCTTGGCAATAGTTTGGTATTCAGTAGGACAAAAGAGGAACACTTGCAAGATGAGAAATAACTAATACATCTCAAGAAATGTAGTTTTATGGAAGGAGAACTTGTGCAACTAGGTTTTGTAATTGCCCATGAAGGTGTTAAGATGGATCCAAAAAAGTTACAAGCTATATTGAATTGGTCAATGCCTAGAAATACTTTTGGAGGAGTTTCCATGGGTTGGAAAACATATAATTGATTTGAAATTTTGATAATATTTGTGCACCTATAATGGAGGTCATAAGAAAAGATACGAAAGAATTTGCATGGACAGCCAACGCAGAAGAAAGTTTTCTTAAACTAAAAAGGATGATACCTAAATAGATAGGATTAGCAATCCAATAATTCAAAAAGGTTTTTTAAGTTGATTGCGTAGCAATTCACACAATACTGGGTCAAGAAGGAAGACCAATAACATACTTCAATGAGAAATTGAATGATGTGAAGCACAAGTATTTAGTAAATGATCAGGAGTTTTATGTGATTATGCAAGGACTCAAGAAGTGGAGACACTTTGTTGTCGAAGGAGTTTGTTTCGCATGTAGATAATCAAGCACTACAGTTCATAAATAGTTAGGGTAAATAGAGTCAAAGACATATGAAGTGGGTTGAATTCCTATAGAATTATTCTTTTGTGTTGACATATAGAAATGGTAAGTCAAACAAAGTTGTTGATGCATTGAGCAGGAGAATTATTTTTTTGAACAAATTGATAGTTGAAATCATAGCATTTGATTCTATAAAGGAGAAGTATGCAGATGGTGAGCATTTCAGTGAAGCATGAAATGGGTGTGTAGAACCAGTAAGTGCAGATAAAACACCATGGTTGGGCTACTTCATTCAGAAAGGTCTATTGTTCAAAGGTAGTTATGTATCTTTGGAGGATCGATGAGGATAAATTTGGTTAAGGAAAAGCACAGTGGAGGTCTTGCAGGTCATTTTGGTTATGACAAGACTTACACACAGTTGACGGAAAACTACTTTTGGCCTAGGATGAGTGCAAATGTGCAAAAAATTGTGCAAGAATAGAGTAAGTCATTTGACTAAAGGGAGTAGACAAAATGCAGGGTTATATTAACAAGTGCTTATTCTAGAGAAGCCATGTGAAGACATCAATATGGATTTTGTTTTATGTTTTCCTAGAATACAAAAAGGTTTTGATTCCATTTTTGTTGTGGTGGATAGATTTTGAAAGATGGCACACTTCATAGCATGTAAGAAGACTAGTGATGCAACACATTGCTAACCTATTTTTCAGGATGATTTTCAAGCTATATGGTTTATTGCATACCATAGTTTCTGATGCAGATGGAAAGTTTGCGGGATATTTTGGACAACATCATGGAGGAAGTTGGATACAGGGTTAAAATTCAATTCAACATACAATCTACAAAAAGATGGATATACAAAGGTAGCAAATATAAGGTTAGTTAATCTTCTACGATATCTAGTTGGAGATAAGCCAGGGACATGGGATTTTGTACTAGCACAGGTAGAATTTGCGTATAATAATTTCGTCAATAAAAGCATAGGGAGAACACCATTTTAGATTGTATATGATAGCAGTCTAAGAGAATTTGTGGAATTGCATAACATAAGTAGTGAACAAGAAAAGAGTGCAAAAGCTAAATATTTTCCATAATACATGTATCGAGTGCACCAACAAGTGTGCAAGCAATTGGAGAAACGTAACACGCGGTACAAGCAACATGTAGATATGATGAGAAGACAAGTTGAATTTTAGGTTGGAGATATGGTCTTAGCACATTTGCAAAAAAAAGGATTTCCAAGAGGTGCTTATGACAAGTTGAAGTGGAGAGAGATAGAAGCATGTAGAGTATTGATATGGTTTGTAGTTGCATCTAATGCATATGAGATTGAATTGCCAAAGGGTATTGATATTTTAAACATTTTGAAAGTGGTGGATTTGTATCCTTACTTTGAAGGCCAGTTTTGTGAAGAAAGAATAGATTCAGATTAGAGATATCAGATGCCAAAGAATGTGTGCAAAGAAGCAGAGAGGATAATTGACACAAGAATTAGGGCAATGTGCGACAAGTACTACAAGGAGTACTTGATAAAATGAGAAGGAAAAGATATTGAAGATGCAACATGGATATATGCAGTTGAAGCAACAAGACATAGAATTACAAATCGAGAGCTTACAAGAGAATCTGTGTTCACAGGAAATCTGTATCAACCAAAAATAGTTAGGAGTAGGATTTCATGTTTTTCATAATGTTTAAATTTTGCAACATGTCCAAAAGATATTTTAATAATTTTGCAGTATTTTCTAGATTCCATAAGAGGTTTCAAAATTTGACGCAAGCAAGTATTTCAATGGCGCAACACATAAATGTGTTTGTTTGCGAAAAATGTTGCGAGAAGAAAATTGAGGATCAGAATGCATCGCAGTATCTTCACAACATGCATACATCTTCAAATGGATGGAGCAATGCTTAGATGTTTGGCACAAGGTGGATCGCTTGGCACAAGGGTGAAGACTTCAAACAGTTGCCTCACATCACCCTTGAGTTTCCAAAATCACTTCTATGTGCAGTATCATATCAGCTAGTTTAGAAGTTCACATTATTGTCAGAAGACCATCTCAATGACACACATCTACTCTTGAAACCGCAAGGTCATTGGAGTTGATTTAAGAAAACACACAAGCATTCATTTGAAATCCTAATACGCAGTCTTGTGCACAATAGCGTAACATGTGCATGATCATTCGAGTTTCAAATACAACATTGTTGTTCAATACGTGGAAGGAGCCAACAAAGATTCACTGACACGTGATTGTAATTGTTGAGCCAACTTGTGTAAATCAAATTGTGTTATGATTGTAAATGCATTAAGGAACCATTTGGTCCTTATATTACATAAAGCATTGTGACACACATTTAATTAGGGAGGCTTTAGTAAATGTCATTTGGGTCACATGTAGCCTCACAAGGCAATGTTGTACATAAGTGGATTTGGCATCTATGTAAGCATGCCCCTACACTTGTGTTAGGAAGTCAGCAAAAAGATAAGTGCTTCCAAGTTTTGTACTACTCTATTTTATTCCAAGGATAGTGGTTACTAAATAGTTGAGTCGTTGGGTGGTCATTCAATCTACAAAGATCGTCGGCATTGTTGTTGTTACTGCAATTGTGTAAGGATTGTATCATTGTCGATCGGTCTCATGTTGTTTCTTGTTGATGATTAGTAAAATGTGGGAAATTATTCTTATTACTTTCGTGCGTAAGGGTTGTGAGCAACCAAGAGTCATGTTGTTTTATAACCCTACGGGGTCTATGGTAATTCTTAATTGGACTCTCTAACCACAGCTGCATCAAACAACTTTGGTATCCTTGACTCGGATGAGTAATTTGTTTTTCCTGAGTGCTCCACCCATGTTGATTCACCTCTCTCCCTAAACAGATGTCAACAGCATGTTCCTTGACCCTTGTCTTGATGCCACGTTTACAACTCAGCTCCAAGTGATCCTTTGCTGATCTAAGGGCATATAATGATGGATCACCGGGTAATCCAAAATGTCACTTTAAAATTTACAAACAGGTTTCCGAAAAAACCATTTCTAAACATATAAGTTGTGAAGCTAGGAAACGCTTAGGAGGGTGGCGTTTCACCCCAGAAATGTTTCAGAAACAGAAACATGGGGGGAAATGGTGGTGAAACATGGCAGACGTTTCCAGAAACGTTTCCAAAGTCTTATTAAATTTTAAAGCATCAAGACTTTTTTAAAAATTAAATATTTTTGCATTTAATGAACCTAAACCTAATCTACCTACCTAGACTTGCTAAAGACACTTCCTAAAAGCTATATAATGACATCTTGGGTCTATTCTAAATCACACTCTCATTTTTTTCTTATTAAATTCAGTTTTCGTGGAGATGATTATGAGGAAAATCTAGATGATATATTCTAGAATCTAGATTATTATCATGTATATGTGAATCATTGAAATTGTAACCATGTTGAATGATGAGTTGTGACTCTTTAGAAGTTCAAATTCCAATGAATACAAAATATTTTGAGTGCTTTATCAATTATCTCTTTATGGTCTACAATTATAAAATGAGTACTATGCATATATATATATATATATATATATATATATATATATATATAGTATGGACGCTTTCAGTAACATTTCGTATCCAAGGTTTTTTGAAAATTGACGCTTATGTGTTTCGTATCCATTTCCGTTTCCGTTTCCTGGCAACATAGCATATAAGGTTGTTGGGTGTCATTTTTTACAAAAACTACAAAAAAATAACAAAAAAAAATCTTAAAATAGGGCCGAATTGGATGTAACCCATCCAAGCCGGATTTGGTAACCATGGAGAGGAAGCATCAGTCGCCTCAAATACTAGCTCGCACAAATCCCTATCGCAGATTTGTGGATCAAGTGGGGGATGAAGTGACTCGAGAGATAAATGCCCTCCTCTTTGTCTATGAGAAGAAAAAGACAAAGGAAGATAAGGGAAGCAATTGCAGCCATAACAAATTCCCTCCTTGAATCAGATATTGATATAGACTCTTGTATTGGCAAACGGATTCAACATTCAACCACTAGAGAGATTTCAAGGCAATTAAATTCACATGGCTTCTTTGTTCCTCACAATACTCCGGATGTGCAACCTTCGCTCGAAGGTATTGCTTGAAAACTAAAACAAGCACAATGAAACAAGGATGGCTACTGTAAATTTTTGGTACTATAATAACTTTCAATGTGACCCATATTACAAGGCAATGATAAATGCATTGACCATTGCTAAGAAAGTGTTCAAGCCGTCTAATCCTCGTCATTTTGGCGGGCCCTTGTTGGAGGAAGGCATTAAAAATATGGAGGGGTTAGTAGAAGATCAAAAAAGTGTTTGGTGTAACAAGAGCTGCAATATTTTGTTTGATTAGTGTACATATGGTAAGA
Organism: Taxus chinensis; assembly: GCA_019776745.2. Lineage (NCBI taxonomy): Eukaryota > Viridiplantae > Streptophyta > Pinopsida > Cupressales > Taxaceae > Taxus > Taxus chinensis. The sequence continues at coordinate 641,858,371 of CM034149.1, forward strand.
ATCGAACATTGATAAACTTTCTAGTGGCAAATTGGTGTTTTTGAAGTCCATTGATATATCCTACAAAGTGAAGGAATGTAAATTTATCAAAATATAATGCTTACCTTTAATTATTAAGTTCTTTGTTTTTATAATTAAGTCACTATTGGTTATTTATTAACTAATATTTAGTTGTAACCTCCTCAACTATTTTGTAGCTATCTCTTGCATAACAAAATGACAGACACACAATCTATGAAGTGTGCATTCCGATTTCTCTTCACCATTTCTCTACTCACATCTTCTAACATTGGTATCAGAGTCATTGGTCCTCGATAGGGTTCGTGGTTTAATGAAGCTCGTGGAATTGATTACGGATAAGCGAGGAGAAGGGTATAAAGGTCAAAAAGAATTCAATTGTGAGGGCACAGGACACTTCTGACATAGTTCTTTCTCATAATTATACCACTTCTGACATTCATTTTCATGAGACATCTCATACTAGTTTCAATGCTCCTTCATATTATGTTGATGATCCCATTGATAGCATTCTTAGCGACATTATCATTTTTGAGTCTTTATCTGAAACTAGTGAGGTGGATGAAATTCATGGTTCTCCTTCTTTCTATATTGTTGAGTGTGACTCTCCTACTCCATTATTTCCTTCTCTTGAGATTACATTTAGCACTATGCATGAGTCACCACCATCAATCACTTCTTCTTCTCCTACTAGTTCATCTCCTCTTGTTACATCACCTACGTCTTCTATTCCATCTATTTCTATAGATATGTCTCTTATTAAGGATGTTTTTGATGCTAGTCCTACCATTTCTATGGATATTCCATCTATATCTCCTACTATAGCTTCCTCGATACCTACTCGTAGTACAACCTTAGCATTAGAATCTCCCTTATCACCTCTTGATATTCCCATTATTACCCACAATGGAAAATTACAACCGCTAAATTAATTGTTGCCATCTTCCACCATTCCTTCACAGGATATCATCTCTCTCATGTATTTCATAGGTCAGTTACAATCTTAGGTTCAATCCCTCACTTTAGAAAGTAGGGCTTACTATGCTTCTATTGACAACAATTCATTACATGGTAACCATGTCCCTAAGAAGATTAATAACTCTGCATTTCCTAAGGATTTTATCATGCCTAATTTCATATGTTTTGATGGTACTGGTGATCCTCATGCTCATCTTTTACATTATTGTATGACTATGGCCTCTCATTCTAATGATAGATTATTACTTAAGGCCTTTCGATACAGTCTTATTGATGAGGCATTACAATGGTACACTCATCTCCCCTCTAGGTCCAACAATACTTTCTATGACATGGAGGATGCTTTCCTCTATCGGTTTATAATCAACAATGGCCCTGAAGCTACTTATGACCACTTACCTACTATACATCAAGGCTCCTCTGAACCTATCAAGGTTTATATTTTATGATTTAATGCTTTTATGCATTAGTTAGTATTCTAAGCTCTAGACCTTGAGAAGTAATTCATTTTATGTCGTGGCCTAATTCCTCTGGATTTAAGAAAAGATTACAATATGATACATATGAGTCATTCATTCTTCTATGTTAGAAAGTCATTGACCTAGAACAAGATCTTCTCTCAACACAAATCATATATCCTCCACACATCTCTACAACTATTGCCTCATCTAGTTCTCCACCGGTGCCTCTAGTTGAGAATCCTACATAGTCTCCACCTTTGCCTCACAAGAAAAGCAAACAAGCTCAACCCACTCCACCACAAAACATACTCCTTCTCTAGCTCCGCAACATGCTACTCCTCCTACCACTTCACCTAGGTCACATGAGCCTTTACATTTATCTCATCACACTCGACCGCACGATGAGTTGCATGTTTTACTTACTGAGCGATTAATTTACCTACCCTCCAACCATAATCATACGCAACCCTGATTACAGTGTCAACATGACCAACCTTATTGTAATTATCATGGCATAAATGGCCATAGGGACAATGATTGTTTTTTCCTTTATGATAGATTATAACAACTAGAGAATAAGGGCATCATCTCCTTTGGTTGTCGCTCATATGAGTGATCCATATCTCCTCTACGCCGCCATAGGATTCCTGCTATAGTTGAATAATCTACCACATCTGGTGCTTAGGCCATGGTACGTTCACCACAGTTTATTACTCATGTGTGCTCTCCACTGCATCCATGCACTGCTGCATCATCACATCCATTACATCCACTTCATCCATCTCATTCATTGCATTCATGCTATCCACCGCATCACATTGTTCCTTCACATTGGTTTCCACAGCACTCCACTCTCGCGTAGCCCACCACAGCTCCTTATGACATTCAGTTTGGTTCATACACTCATATGAATTCCATTCCACATGCTTCCACCACTTTGCGCGTCACCTTGGTCTTTGACAGGTGATTACTATCACCCTACCCCTTGATGACACACGTGTGTTCTTACGGTTCTTACATGATTTTTGAGGGTTTTTATTTAAACCTTTCACCACATGCTCAGTCATTCACCTAGCGCATCCAATCATTTCCTAATGACACACTCTTGGTTTCAGTGGTTCATTCTTGACTGCTGAGGGCTCTTACCTAAATGAACCTAAACATACATACACTAGGGGCATCACTACATCCCCCATTATATTAACACATCATGATTACGTTACATTATTACGATACATATTCATCACAACATGTTATTTCAATAATCATACATCACCTCTTTTTACATTCATCATCATGCTAACTACACGTTACAAATTACATTTAATAAACATTTCACTTAGATAATTATTCACATTTGTTATCTATTGCACATCCTATTTTCCACTATCACACAAATATTACATCAATCAACATCAACAACACTAACTAAAAAAATTACATACATTCCAATAATAATCACCAAAGCATACAACATCGATACAACACAAAATAAGATCATTGTAAATAAATCACATGTTCCCATACATATGTAGCAAATACAATCATCACTGGAGGGAAAATCCCCTACACCATACATAATGATACCAATCAAATCTCATCATCGCTATCACTCTCAGGTATTACGAGAGCTTTATAACTAGTTGTCTTGCCACTAACGCGGTGCCACTATTCACGGCCTCGATACCTCTCCACTTGCCTACGTACTAAGGTGTTCTCCATAGAATTCTCTGAGAACTGATGTTGCAAGTCCACGTATTGAGAAAATACATCCTATGCTAGGGGATCACCACCCAATGCCTCTCTGGCTCGTCGAGTCTCCCCACATGCCTCATCCCTCTCAGATAGCAATAGAGTACATGTCATTGTTGCCACAGAAACAAGCTCAAATAAATGAGCATGCTCACCCGTGATCTCATCCACTCACTCAAGTATACATCTTCCAAGTATATCAGTCAACACATTCTACGTCAATGTATGAATATATGTGTCTGCTATCAAGGACCAATACACATTACCTACAAAACAAATAATATAATGCATTAGACAACCATCATTACAACATAATCCAACAAAAACATACATAACATAACCACATATAGATACTTACGATCCACTATAGTTGTGGCCACATCATCAAGGGCATGTGCTTCCACCTCTCCTCCTCCTCCTACATGTAGTAACCCCATTAGACCTGCAAATAATGGGAACAACAATACCCATTGGTGTGCCACCCACCATGCCCGATACTCCTCTGTGCTAACAGCATCGTCTGAGTTTGTCACCTCTATCATTGTGTCTATATCATCTGGACTAGGAGGTACTAGCTGCTCTGTTGTGGGCCCTGGTCTAGCCCTAACCCTCCTTAGTGCCCTAATATCTCTCAACCATATATATGGCTCTAAGGGCACATCTTGCGCCATCCCAAACTGATGAGATACCCTCTCCACCTAGAATAACTTGGCCACACCTAGGAATCGATCCTCTAACCACATAGTCCTCTGAATACACCACAAGTCTATAACATCCTTGGGCCATCCACCATAATCACGATATGGCCTCCATGTAACTACCTTGGGCCCCATCCTATCTATCAGTTCTCTGTAGGTATATGTATCCATCCTACTCCCATAAATATTAACCCACCTACTCGCATATATCTTGGGTCTAGCCCACTCTTCTCACGAACCTCCAAATGGCATCAACATTGCTATGTGCTCATATGCCCACATGTGTAATAACATCATATCTCCTATCCCACCTTCATGTTTATCATGAGCAAATTGATAGGTATCAATCTATAGGTGGGCTAACACACATCGCACCCACACATATCTAGTGCTTTCCTCCGGTATGTGCCAACATATATCATGCATCTTATACAATATATGCCTACATCACCTCCCTCCACCACTATAGATGAAGGAATGACAACTCCTATGAACTTCTGCAAGTGCAGAACACCACACCTCAAAATAACATCCAAACTACTGTGGGCCTCGGCAGGCACTCAAGTCCCAAAAAAATATTTTCTCACCGCTCGCATCTACCTCTCCATATCCTCTAATGACATCACTTCTAGTCTCTCTCCGACAACCGACAATTGTAGTACACGATACACATCCTCTAAATTCATGGTAATCTTCCCTATAGGAAACCAAAATGTGCAAGTATCTACACACAATCTCTCACATAGTGTAGTCAACATAGGAATATTATGGGACACATCCTGCATCCGTGCTATGTGTCATAGGCTAGCACGTTCCATCACATCCCACCCGTCATCTAATAGGCCCAATCCAAGTAACGTACTCATGTGACGCCCACTGCGGAACTCCCTCCAGTGAATATCCGTCTACACACCACAACACGACACTAAACACAATGTTAAAACATTATAAAAATCCACACATAATAGTTTATCACATTACTATATATTACACATATTATTTTCACCATTATAGGCCACATATACACTTTTTTGGACCAGTGCGCCCAAATGCAGGACTAGGTGCCTAGGAGCAGGACACTAGCGCCCAAATCTGGGTGCTCCTATCCCAAGGGTGACTAGCACCCTCACCGCTATTGTCCAGGTCTAAAATGCCAAGAAAATTAAAATTTTCAAATTTGTAAAAATTTAAATAAATATGACTATTACACCATACATTTTTCAAAAAATAGTGCACTTACCAATTCTGCAGTCATGTGCGACGCTACGATGTCTGCCACCCTTTCGAACAGACTAGGACACATTGCTCTCACTTGCGGAATTTTCACTCACCTCATGTTCAATCTCATAATCACACAAACAACAAATGAAGTGACTAAACACTTTTTCACTCCACTACTTATAGTTACTTTTTCACCTACTTTACTATAGCCATTGTTTTGCGCTTATTCACGCAACTAATACACACCACCACCATTTTTGTCATATCTTGAGCGTTTCTACTCCGATTGACACCATGTTTGTGGCATTATTTTTAGAATTCTGCCTAACACCATAAACATACACATTACGCATGCATTATCTCTCCTTGAATTTGTATTCCATCCACTTCATACAATTTTTTGGCAATTTCTATCTATTTCGTGCTTACTTTCGGCTTAGCATTTGTTCTTCTCATCAATCCACCTTTTTCTGAAAGGGGGGGCATATCATTGGGGTCATCTTATAATTCCCCTTATATCACCATGTGTTTGAAACAATAACGATGCAATAATTCCAAAATCTTTATTAGTTCATTGTATGAGATTTCACCATTAATTCCCCCTAATGACCTAATGTAGGGGGCAATAATTAAGTAATTTTTTCTATGCAGAATTACATCACTTCTCCCTAATGGCCTCACTTGGGGGAAACAAGAAATTAAAAATATTTCCATGCGATCATTCACCAATTTACATTGATTCCCCTTAATGACCTAATCTGGGGGCAACTGGTGTAAAAACTCTCCATGAGTAAACCAATGAAAATAAATAAATCAATCAATCAACTCATTCAAACCTATAACAATCAAAATCATATCAATCAATACAAATTAAACATAATTTCCCTCTCAGATGACCTAACTTGGCAGTTACGTGCGGCCTCCTAGATGACCTAACTTAGGAGATTACATTCATTGCTTTCTCAAATGACCTAACTTAGAAGCCATCACATTGCGATTGCACCCATGGAATGGGGGAAAGAGTTCCTTTCCTATACCACTCCTATGTGGGCCAACTGTTTGATCAAGATTATTTGGATCCAAAAACCAAAAATCTTTTATTTGAGTCCTACAACGGCTAGATCTTGAGGATGTAGTTAAAGATTGGAGAATAACACACTTTTCTCCCTATACTGTTCCTCTGGTGGAAGGATACTTGAATCCTCTGGTTGATTATTTATATACATGGGTTCGGGTTGGGAACTGATTACTCATTTCCCCATCTTATCATCATTTTACGCATTCAAAATCATCATACATTCCAATCATCACTCTCATTTAGTGCAATTCATCATACTAGTACACTTTTCGTTACGTTACATGCATCAACTCATCGATCCATGGTTTGACATGCTTTTATGGTTCTTTCAGCACGCTTTTACTACGACATCTACGCGTTCTACTATAACATGAGCTTCTTTGACTTTCTCTCAGGTACGCATCTCTATCTACTTTCTGTTACCGAGCTTTCCACTTACCAACATAAAGTGGGGGAAAATGTAGTCACAAAATCACGCACTTACTATTAAAATTATACCACCTAATATGTTATTTTATACATGGATATCGCGTAAGAAAATAATTCACTAATGGCTCATCCCCTTGTCCTATCATCGGGTAGATGGTCATCTTCGTCATTTGTCTTGCATATTCATCAGTTATTTGCATAATTTTGGTCATCTCTCAGGGAGTCTCAGGTGTCATTATTTGGTCATTTTTCATCTCTAGTCTTTGACTAGGGCACCTAGGATAGTACTGGGGCACCCATGGGCTCCTCGGTCCTTAATTTTAGGCCCTAGTCCCGACAGAAATTATATTTGATTTATTTGTTCGAGGTTGCTCTTTGTTATTTTCCCTCTATTTCCCTAGGTACTAGTCGGCATGTCAGGTCAATAGTGTCAAATTTGAGCAAGAGATCCTTATATAAACAAAACATACTCACTACTTTATGGGTGAATTATCTACTATCAAGAGCTAGCTATCTACTCAGGAAAAGGACTGCATTTGGGCATCATTTGCATTTGCATCACACAAACATAAGGGGAAATGTTTGTATTCATTTTATTACATCCACCATTTACATTTTACATCTAGTTATTGCCCCCTACTCATGCGCCATCGATGTTAGGGCACCCTAGGTTACACACATAAGTACACATAACTACATTGGGTATGGAATGTAGTGCAACACTTAGTTGTAAGTCCACCATTGTGATAGCTAAGGTCTGTTCAACCCCTTCATTTGCATCTTTCTTTTTTAGGGATTTTATGCTTTGTATGGGGTTTTGCAGGTAGATCTTCATATCCGATCTTTGGCAACATAAGAGAGGCTACTGCGACAATAATGCAACAAGGATCAAGACATTATGAACATATATCGACATTTCCAAATTCAGGTCCTCAAACTTTCTACAGACTAGAGCACCCATACTGCAAACTAAGGTGCCCATAGGCACCCCAGTCCCTCTCTAGGTACCCTAGTCTGGGTAAAACTTCAACTACAATTTCTTGGGTTGCCTCATCACACTCTGCTTCATTCGCACACCATCCTATTCATTTCGACATCACAACAAGGTAATTCATTTTTAGGTTAATAACTTATCCCTCCTATTTCAACTATTTCATTTCATTTAAATATAAAATAATATTATTTGGCATTTACATTGCCCTTCATATCGGTTATTTCATTATTGTTACTAGTTTAGATTAACTTAGAATAGTACTAAATTCTATATTTTAGTTAATCACATTCAATCCAATCTCCCATCATTGTTGTGCATGGTTACATATTCATAGTTTTTCTAAAATATGGAAACCCCCATTGTAGAGGGATTCTACATCCTATAATATTCTAATTTATAGATAGTTATATGGAATGCCCTGAAATGTTCTGTGGAATAAACTGGAATGTTCTATGGAAGATTCTACCTAATCTTATCTTCCTAACATCCCAAAATTCCACACATAATCATGAGACCTTGTTGTGACTTATTTTCAATGCACTTATCTTGATAACATGCATTAACGAGATAAGTAAAGAAGGCATGTTCTTATCATCTCATTGTTATAGGTTTCACTAAATAATTGACCTCCATAATTTTTAGTGTAAGAATTGGTAGGAGCTTGTTGAAGAAGCATGATTCAGGAGCATCACTTCATTGTAAATAATAAAAAAGATGTCTTTCATAGTTTTCGTCAGTTTTGAAGACCTCCATTTGGGTGATTTGGCATGTTTCTAGTCCATTTGGACTCTTGTTGCATTATAATAAGTGGTAGTTGGGGTTTCCCTCCAAAACCAATTTCAAATGTTTGAATTAGTCTTTATAGTGTGTTAGAGGTTTAGGAGTCAAAGGTAGTGGCAGTTGAATGTATGCACACGTATAAACTGTAGCACGGTACCAGGTTGAAGAGCTAGCAAACTCTACATCATCTACGGTCAATAGGTTTATCCAAACAAGGTTGAAGCGATTATGGTATCCAGGTCTAGGATAGGGTCAGGGAACACAAAATGCATCAGGTGTAGGAATGTGTAGGTGTGTTCCGGTACACCAAGGTTGGGTCAGGATAGACATCATGGCAATAGGCAAGGTAAGGTCACAAGGTCAAACAATATGGGTAATGGTGTCACAAGGTATAGTGAGCACATTGGTTCAAAGGTCACAAATAATGTTTCTGGGTCCAGGTAGATAGGTCACAACATAGGTAAGGCTGAAGGTAGGGGTAAAATAATGAGGCGTCAATGGCTGACAAGGTGAGGTTGAAGAAGGTGGAGGGCCAGAGGAGAAGGTAAAGTGGTCCAGGGAGGTGTAGGTGAGGTAAAAGAAAGATTAGGTAAGAAAAATAGGAGTAAATGTTAGGAAAATGGTATGTAGGGTAACCAACATCAGTCGATATTAACTGATGGTGGTCTAGGGGAACCGATAACGGCAGTTAGCTAGGGCACCCGACCATCATCGGTCAAGGGGAATTGATGTTGGTCGAGTCGGGTAGGGTATAAAAAGTGGAAAACCCATGTTTTAAAAGTCATTTGTGCATTGTTAAAAAGGAGAAAAGGACAAGAGGAGAGAAAAGAGGAAGAGGACAAACAAGTATGTCAGAGAGCTTGGTTGGCGAGCCACGTAGGTGGGATTGGTTGAGTGAGAGGTGGGGCCACGAGATTGGATCGAGCGAGGTGATTGGTGCGGTTATTCGGTGGGTGGTCTTGGATGGCAGAGGTCAGAGAGGGATCGGGAGGAGCGGCGTAGAGGCCGGAGGTTCCACCATGATGGTGGCAGCGGGATTAGGTAGGATTTGAACCTTTGTTGATTGATTTTTTAGTTAATTTTGGTTTAAAATATAGAAAATATGAAAAATGGGGGTTTGGGGGGGAAGAATTACAAAATGAAAAAAATAAAGGGAAATGGGAATGGGGAAGGGTAGGGGGTAGGAGCAAAAGGGTAATAGAGGAACAATTAGGGGTGTAAGGAGGGATTGGGTGGGTATAATGATTAGGGGGGGAAAATAGGGTTGGGGATCATGGCGGGTGGCACAACAGTGACCGACATTGGTCGGCATGTGGCCGACGTCGGTGGGTAGTGACCGGTACCGGTCATAAGAACAGTGACCGATGCCGGTCAAGGGGAGACCGTGGTCGGTCAGGGGATAACCGGGGTCAGTCAATGATGACTGGTGCCGGTTGGCTTGAGGTTAAGTTTGGACAAAAAAGGGAATAAAGTAAGGGTAGGGAGGGAAATTAGGGTAGGTGGGTAAGGGTTAGGTGGATGGGAAAGGGTTAGGGGAGGCCGGAAGGGTTTTAGGGAGAGGCTTAAGGTAGATAGGTGAGGGTGAAGGTTAGGGGGTTAAGTGACAAGGTAGGGTAGAGTGGGGGGATTAAGAATGGGATAAGTAGGGTAGATGGGAAGGTAGAAATTGGAAGGTGGGAGCATGGGTAGATAGGTGCAGTGAAAGTTGGGGTTAATAGGAAGGGTAAATAGTGTAGTTATGGGTAAAGTTTAATAATATGTTTTTCTTGTTGGATGCAGGCCAGAGACCAGCTGCAGATGAGGGACCGGGTGCCGCCCTTGCTATTGACAGTACGTGTGAGCACGACGCGGGAGGAGTGGCAGCACGTCGTAGAGGTTGGTTTGATAGGTGTGAGATGGTACCGACATGTAGTCTGGGAGGTGAGTCTTATGGTTTCCCTCATCGATAGATGGGACTCGGCAACCAACACCTTCCATTTGCTGACGGGTGAGATGATGATCACCCTAGAGGACGTATATAGGATCCTGCGGTTGCCCGTATTAGGGACCCAGGTTTATTCTATCTCCTCGAGAGGCATCTGAGGAGCTACTAGCACCCGTTTTTGGTGAGGGTGTAGTAGATCTGATGTTCCATAGCACTAGCATGGGCTATGGAGCGATGTATAGAGCTCATCCAGAGGAGATGAGACTGGTAGTCTTATTGATGGAGGCAGTGTGCTACTTTGCACTACCAGATGTAGAGGGTGGGAGATTCCCACGATCACTGATGGGAGTCCTACATGACATGATGGTACAGACAGGACCAAATTCGCATGGGCACCTGCATTGCTGATGCAGGTGTATAGAGAGCTATGGGCCTATAGGTGATTATGGTGATTCAGCACTTGCAGTGCCTTATTACTACATTGTTGGGCATACGAGCACATTGCCTATGTGTGACTAGTGGGGATGCCTAGGGAAGATGCATTCCCAGAGAGAGTATTGAGGATGGGATATAGGCGATGGGTACCGGCCATTGGAGAGGCCGGAGGTGCGAGAGCTACTCATGATGTAGCTTACTACAGGTGATTGTTGGAGGGGTTGTCTGGGGTGGACATCATTTGGAGGCCATATGTGGGCTTCCCTACATACCGAGGGATAGCAGAGGACAGATGGGTTAAAATATATCTATGGATAGACGGAGGGCCGAGAGCACGAGTGGATACATTAGAGTGGGTTAGACGCCAATTCGGATTAGTACATGATGTATCGCCACCCTTCCCACAGTACAGGAGAGATGACGTGGAGAGACCTATTTCTCCACCATGACCCACAGTGCCGACTAGACAGGAGGAGCAGCCAGTGGATGTGTAGATAGATGGGGAGTTGCAGATGGTTATAGGTAGTGGTGGGTGGCACAGTTATGAGCAGTACCACCGAGGCCAGGGTAGCTAGACTTAGCCACCATCACAGTGCAGAGAGACACCCTACAGGGGCAGGTCTACTTTGGTGATGCAGCTAGGATTATGCAGGGGCAGCTCACAGGTTCAGAGGCACAGGTTGCCATATTACGGCCCAGATAGCTACACTGCAGGCACAGGTAGGGCAGGGATAGGTACCCGCACAGGTGGAGGCAGGTAGAGATGGAGATGGAGAGGAGGTAGGTGGAGAGGGAGGGCAGGTAGTTAGCCGCCCTACAGGTGCAGGTGCAGGATTACAGGGCTAGTTGGCCACAATGCAGGGAGAGGTTACGGGTCTGCAGGGCCAACTGATAGTGGCACAGGTGCAAATTACTACTCTACATGGTAGGCACATAAGGCACAGATCCCAGGGCTGAGTCAGGCCATGGTACCAGCACAGGGCACAGTGTAGACTCTGGGACAGGGTCCCATTATACAGGCACCTACATAGGTAGGGAGACCCATGGCACCACCACAGACAGTGACCATGGGCAGGTTCAGGGATGCCCTAGCAGAGGCATGGTATTATCAGGACCATTTGTTAGCTATCAGGCTAGATGTGCCCTCCTATGCCGAGTATAGAGCACAAGCAGGCCTCCAGTGAGAGGAGTAGATCCCGCACTCACAGTGTGGAGAGTACAGGGGGCCGATGAGCCCATGGGCAGGAGCACGGGGAGGCCACTAGTGTACAGAGGCCAGTCCCAGGTGAGGGGCCATCCAGCTAGACCAGGGCCCTTAACAGGAGGTGAGGCAGGTGCCGAGCACCAGACAGGTGCGGCAGAGGATTCGGGAGAGACAGAGTCACAGGGGGTATTCCCCAACATCAGGTGGGTAGATGATTGATTTTGATATGGACCGGCCTATGTGCTAAGTCATTTTTGTATGGATTATATATTTTGTGCCGAAGAGATTTTGTATGGAGTTACTACATGATATCAACCTGTGAGCCGAAGACATTTTTGTATTGGATATCGGCCTGCGAGCCGACGATGTATGAGAGACATGTATTTTTGAGATGAGTGTACATTGTTTGATACACTGATATTTATATGATGAGATATATGAGGTTCATATGATTATGTGTTGTGATGTGTATTTTATTTTACTTTTTGTTATGATATGGATGGAAACTAGGTGAGTTAGGCATGATAGAGTCAGGTCATAGGCATGGATTGAGTCAGGTCAGGTTTAGGCATGGATTGAGTTAGGTTGGTTTAGGCATGGATTGAGTCAGGTTGAGTTTAGGCATGGATTGAGTCAGGTCGGTTTAGGCATGGATGTTCAGGCATTCGAGTCAGGTTTAGGCATGGTAGTTTTGGTTTAGGCATGGATGTTTATTTCAGTATTTTGGTAATAAATGTTAATGTAAATGCATGTGATGGTGTAAAATGTTTAAATATGGGTTATAGATGAATATGTGAAATAATGTAAGTGGTAAAAGAGTTATGTGAAACATGATGAGTGTATATAGGTATAAATGATGTGGATATGGTTAGATTTCTGTTTTTTGATATGAACTGGAAATCAGAAGTAAAATGGGGAAAATGGTTAGGGTAAAGAGTGGCTGAGCTAACCTTCCAGGGCCCCATGCCCTGGAAGTGCTGCCTACATAGTCCCGGTGAAAAGGGACCTCAGGCCGATGTAGTTCTCCCATAAGCTAGGGAAGAATATGAGAAGATAGAAGAAGAGGTAGGTAGGTTGATAGGTAGGTTTGATTCTAGGTCATAGGTATGATTAGGTCAAGGTCATTTAGGTTTGGGTGGAGTATAGGTAGATAGGTATGGGTGATTTTAGGTTGATTGAGGTGAGAGAAGAAAATCCCAAAAAAACAAGCGTCAAGGGGCTAGTCCTATATAGGATGATCAAAAGGTAATGAAGAAGTGAAAAGATAAGAGGAGGTGAGAGAGCCACCTGATTGGCAAGGATCAAAACAGGTGAACCATATCTGTAGATAGGCTAGTGAACGTAAGACCCTAAAGACATTGCATGATTGATAATTCTAAGGGTGAAGAATAGTCACATGATCACTAAATGTCATTGGTTCAGCAGGTCCCTTGAGGTATGAAGTGAAGAGACAATGGGTAAGGAGGTGAAGGTAATTAGGTCATATTGTATGAAGCAAAATGCCTTGGGCAAGAAATCCAAGATCACAATAGGCAAGTCCATGATGAAAAAGTTTTCTTTTCTTTTTCTTTTTGACTTTTTTAGATAGACTGATCGATGTGGGAAGTCTATAAGGGATGAATATATGTCTCCTTGAGGTCTTCGCGAAGCTGATCGATGCGGGAAGCTTCTGAATATTTATTTTTGAGAAAATAGTCTTCTTTTTGGATAGACTATGTAGAGAGTTGCGAGCTTTTTATAGCTGTCCTTCGAGGGAGCAGTCTACTTATAGCGGCGATTTAAGGTGGAAGATGTCCTTTTGAGGGATTCATCTTTGTATTGGAAGTTTGACTCAAGGAGTTAATCCCTTTATTTTTGGAAAGAATTATGTTTTTTTTTTTGGCTTTTAAGTCATGGACGAGACTATAACGAAGCATTTGGTTCTTGTTTAGAAGGCAAGGGTGAATGACCATGGGATCTCATCTAAGAAGAAGATGAAAAGTATCCATGAGAATCATGCCATGTGCAGAGTCGTGGTGCACATATTTAAGAGAAGGCAAAAAGGTGACGGGTAATCACATGATTCTTGTTTAGTCGTTGGAGATGGAGGTGGCGAAAAGAGAAAGGTGAATGGTGCTCAAGGGACGAGCATGAAATAGATAAATAGTGATGTAGGACTAGAAGTCAACAGTAGAATGGTTGAAGATGCAAGGCATTAAGGGGCTCAGGTTTGGGCTTACCGTCTAGTGAAGACAAACGATAAGCACCTGATCCATAGTCATGGGTCACGATGTATGGTCCAAGCCAATTAGGAGCAAACTTGCCCCGTTTTCTTTTTTCTGCTTTGGTTACATGTTGATTTTCCTTGAGGACAAGGTCACCGACCTTGAAGGTGTGTTCATGAACACGTTTGTCATAGGCACGCTTGATGCATTTTTGGTAGACTTGGAGGTGGTCGAGAGCATGAAGATGACGTTCATCTAATAACTCAAGTTGTGCTAAACAGTCTTGGTGAAAGTCATCATCAGTGAGCATGTCTTGAAGGGAGATACAAAGAGATGGGATCTGGACTTCGAGAGGTAGAACAACCTCGGTACCGTAGACCAGAGAAAAGGGAGTAGCAGCAGTGGAAGTGTGAATACTAGTACGGTACGCCCATAGGGTGAAAGGAATGTGTGTGTGCCAATCCTTCCCAGTATCATTAACCACTTTCATGAGAATCTTGTTTAGGGTTTTGTTGGTGGATTCGGCTTGGCCATTGGTTTGTGGGTAATATGGTGAGGAGAAACTTAGCTAGATGTTGAAGGTGTCGCAAAGTTTCTGTAGGGTTTTGTTTTTGAATTGTTTTCCATTATCAGTGATGAGGCGATGTGGAACACCAAAGTGACAAATAATGTGATGATTGATGAACTCACATATTTTCTCAGCTTTAGTGGAGATGAGAGGTACGGCTTCAACCCATTTGGTATAGTATTCAGTAGCGGTGATGATCCATTGATGTCTTAGGGAAGAGTGAGGATTGATCTCTCCGATAAGATCCAAACCCCATTGAGAGAAAGGCCAAAGGTCACGAGCGACCTGTAAGGCATGACTAGGTGTGTGATGAAGATTGGCATGTTGTTGGCATTTTACACAATGCTTAACGTAGTCACAACAATCATGATTGAGGGTCGGCCAGTAATAGCCTAGGCGAAGAATGCATTTAGCAACAACAAGGCCACTGAAGTGACCTCCACATATGCCATCGTGAACTTCTTTAATGGTATAGGGGATTTCAGAGCTAGTAAGGCATCGTAAGAGAATACTGTCAAAGCCACATTTATAGAGGAGGCCACCCATGATGACATAACGAGAGGCCTTTTTGAGAAAGGCACGTTGTCCATTACGTGTGAGGTCAGGAGGCAAGATAGAAAGGGAAAGGTAGTCCGCAAGCTGCTTATACCAAAGGTCTTGTGTGTTGAGTGAGGTGGTTCGGACAAGGTTAACACAACAAGGTTTATAAGAGGGTCTGGTATGCATTTCACGGTGACAAAGATGTCTGAATCAGCAGGAGAACAGGTATCTGGGAAGCGAGGCAGGCCATGGTATCCATGAATTTATTGGTGGATCGTGGAATAGTTTGAATTTTATAGCGGTCAAAGGTAGTCAACATGATGCTGATGTAATGTTTGTACTCTTGAAGTATTTCATTACGACACTGATAAACACCATTGACTTGGTTTACTACCAGTTGAGAATCACCAAAGATATTAATGGACTTAACATCTAAGGCATAGGTAGTCATGAGACCCAATACGAGCGCTTCGTATTCGGTGATATTGTTAGTGCACTCGAAGTTGAGTTTGAATGATAAAGGCATGGGTTCACCATCAAGAGGAATGAGGATAACACCTGCACCACCCCCATGCTGACATTTGGAACCATCGAAGAATAAGGTCATTTGGTAAGGTTCATCATCCAAAGAGAGGGTAGCAATGGATTCATCAGGGAAATCAAAGTTTGAAGATTGATTTCCAGAAAGAGGCGCATCAACGAGCTGGTCAGCAATGGCCTGGCCCTTGATGGATTTTTGATGAATGAATTTGAGGTCTAGGTCAACAAGAAGCATGAGCCAACGTGCAACACATTGATTTTGGTAAGGTTTGGCATACATGAAGTGTAAGGGGTCAGTGTTGGTCACAACATAGGTTTTGTGGTTGAGTAGGTAATGGCGAAGTTTGGTGGCAACAAAAACTAAGGCTAAGAAAAGTTTTTCAGGATGGGTGTATCAGGTTTCGTAGTCCAGAAGAGTATGGCTTATGTAATAAACTACCTGCTCCCTATGTTGTTCATCACGATGAGCGAGCATGGCCCCTAAAGAGTGATCGGTAGCAGAGATGTATAGGTAGAAAGGTTGGTCATCTTTAGGTGGGATGAGTACGGGTGGTTGGAGAAGGTATTGTTTTAAGGCCTCAAAAGATTTATGGCAGTCGTCATCCCATTTGAAGGAGACATCCTTTTTAAGGAGGTGATGAAATGGTTGACAACGGTCAGAGAGTTGGGAAATAAATCAGCGAATAGATTGCAACTTGCCTTGCAAACTACGAAGTTGGCGAAGGTTAGTGGGTGGAGGCATTTTGAGAATGGCCTTGACTTTAGCAGGGTCAACCTCTATACCACGTAAGGAAATGATAAATCCCAGGAGCTTTCCTGAGAGAACCGCGAAGACATTTCTTGGGTTGAAGGTGAACACAATACTTGATGAGGTGATCAAAGATGGTTTTCAAGACTAGTAAGGTGTTCAGATCGATGTTTGGATTTTACGAGGAGATCGTCTACGTAATCTTCCAATATGTGGTGCATGATGTCATGGAAAATGTAGGTCATAGCCTGCTGATACGTGGCACCAGCATTTTTAAGGCCAAAAGGCATGACTCGATAGCAGAAGGTCCCCCAAGGGGTGATGAATGTGGTTTTGTGTTGATCCTCTGGGGCGAGCAAGATTTGGTTATAACCCGAGAAGCCATCCATAAGCGATAGCATCTCATGGCCAGCGGTAAGGTCAACCAACTGGTCAATACCAGGTAGAGGAAAATCATCTTTTGGGCAAGCGAGGTTGAGGTCATGGAAATCTGTGCAAATGTGAAGTCCCCCTGTCACCTTAGTGATAGGAATGATGTTAGAAATCCATTGGGGGTAATCGATGGGTAAGATGAAGGAAACTGAAAGAAGGCATTGAAGTTCTTCTTTGACAAGAAGAGCAATGCGAGGGTGCATTTTCCTCAACTTTTGTTTTATGGGTTTGGCATCGGGAATGGTTACGATATTGTGGACCATGATAGTGGGATCAATACCAGGCATGTCAGCATAGGACCAAGTGAAAGCATGGTTATGATCTTTAAGAAAAGAAGTGAGGGCTTCTTGTTCAACAACATCGAGAGATTGGCCAATCTTGAGAATGTGGGGGTCATCCTGAGTGTGGATGTTGACTTCGATAGTCGATTCATTCAACATTGTTTGCATCTCAGAAGGTAACGACTGATGAATATAAGAGTCTTCAACACCAAGGTAGGTGAGTATGGACTCATCATCCTGACATTGAAACGACATTAATAGAAGGAGTATCATCCTCAACCATGTCAGGATACAAGAAAGGAAGAGAAGAAGGAGCCTCGCCATCGTGTTGATAAGTCAGAGGTCCCAAGGAAATGGTGTTTATGAAAAAAAAAGTTAGGAGGGATAGATTCAGGATCCATTGACTCTGTTGGTGAAGGTGGTGAAGGTGGAGTAGGTGAAGAAGGTGGAGATGGGTCAACGTCCTCAATGAGTTCAATGCGGGGATTTTTGGTAGGTAGTTTGGTAAAACTGATTCCACTACGATCATTGTGTTTACGCGTGGTACATGAAATAACGGTGTGATGGCCTTGCTCATAAAAACCAAAGTTGAAACCCTTCCAGGCACATTGGTGTAGGAAAGTGTGGGTGAAGCGGTGATTGGTAAGTGAATGAAGGTCAGCTGAGAAGGGTCAGGTTTGTGATGGTGGCTTGGGTGTATAAGTGGAAGTATCAAGTCCCCCATAGGTAAGATGGGTGTGAAGGTGAGGAGGACCATAAAGGAGATGCTCACCTATGTGGTGATCATAGTGAGGATGCTGGTGAAGGTTTCCATACTCTTGTGGAGTAAGGAATGTATTAATGTTGTACAGGTGATACTCCCCCATAGTGAGGCATTGAAAAACACCTTCCAAGGGATCAGTGGTTGATATATCGGTAGCTAGAATGGAGGAAGTGTTAGAGGTTGGATTGGAAGAGGTATCGGTTGGTTGGGAAGCTAGATGTGTGACTGGTGGAAGCTACAACCATGGTAGGAATAGAAGAGTTAGGTGTGGGTGAGGTTGCAGCGGCACTGGTGGATGGGGTTGTGGGTGAAGAAGAGGTAGGCAGGGAGGTAGATGCCTTAATAGGTACAAGAACATCATTAGGTCGGTAAAGCATGTTGTAGGTTTTGAAAGGTGATGGGTCAGCTGGAATGGTATAGGAACGTCCTTCATGTTCAAACTTTACACATCGGTGCAAAGTAGAAGGAACACAACCCATGACATGAATCCAGGGTCTGCCAAGCAACAGGTTATATTGAAACTCCCCTTCTAAGATGTAGAATAACTCTGGAACAATGCAGGGACCCACACGAATGTGGAGGATGACAGTGCTGAGTGTAGAAGTGATAGCATCATTGAATGAATGCAACATGATGGGATGTTTATGCATGCAGTTGTCAGGTATGCACATTTGTTCGAATGCATGAGAGGAGATGATGTTAATGCTAGCACCCCCATCGATCATAACACGTCGTATGCATATATTATCGATATGGATGGAGATGAAAAGAGTAGGATCTGGGTCATTGGTTTGGTGGGGTACAATTTCTTCATCTGAGAAACTGAGGGCAGAAACTTGGTGAGCAGGTGGAGGTGTTGAGGTAGGTGGTAATTTGGTGAGAGAGGCGACATGATGAGGTGTGATGATAGAAGCTACAGGTGTGGGGTCATTGGGTAAAACCTCAATAGATTGAAGGACCTCCATGAGGGCTTGATGATGTGACTCCGAGGTTTGGATGAGATCATATAAGGACATTTTGAGAGGAGATTGGTGTAATTGTTTGAGCATCACACGGTGTGTAACCCCATCAGAAATAGGATATGCAGGACCACAGATAGTGACTTTAGGTGTGGGTGCAATTGGTATGTTGGGTATGGGGTTGGTTGGTGGGTCGGTTACTTTGTCTTTCCCTTTGTCTTTCTGACCACGGGTAGCAATGTGAACCATGTTGATTTGAGGCAGAGAGGTGGATGGAGTGGGGTTACCATGAAAGGTATACCATAGGAAGGGCATTTACCAAGAGGTGGGTAAGAGCCTTCTGTAATGAGTGTCCAACACCGGCATTTAGGAGGGGGTTTAGCAATCTCTTGGATGCGGACCATATTGATTTCAAATTTCAAGAGGTGGATAAAAAGGTCGTGGAGGTGAAGATGGAGGTTGTGGTATAGGTGTGGGAGGAAGATGTGGGGAAACTGGTGAAGGTGAAATAGGTTCATCGTCAAGGAGGTCATCGTCATCAAAATTTGGGTCAGAAGGACATAATTGAAATGAAGGGCAGCTTTTAAACCCTTACAGTCCTCAACATCATGTCCTAGCACATGATGGTAAGTGAAAATTTTTGTATCATCAAACCCTTCTAGTTTAGGTTTGAGAGGATCATAAGGTCTAAGAGGAGGTAGTGTGATAACAGAGCTTTCCAGAGGTTAGCAAGGATAGTGGTGTACGATCCTACCAGTGGATCACAATGCGAAGTGAAAGTGGGTTTGGATGGAAGATTAGGTAGTTGTGGTGGTAGTTGAGGTGATGCAGTCTTAGGTTTGGGTTGCACTTTCTTAGGTGGAGGTGAAAAAACAACAGAAGGAGTAGTAGGTTTAACTACTTCTTTGGAAATTAATGGGTTCTTCAATTTTTGGTGTTTTTTCTTAGGTAGGGGTGCAAGTGGAGTACGTGATGTAGATGGAAAGGTAGATGGTGGGAGAGGATGAGTGACCCATGGGGACAACTGAGGTGCAGTGGTAGGTGTTGGTCGAGGTCGAGAAGAAGGTGCAGGTAGAGGGGAAGAGAATGTCATAGGTAGTGAAGGAGGTATAGAAGGCAATGGTGGTATAGGAGGTAAAGAGGTTATAGATGGTGATGAAGGACATGAGGTTCGCTTAGGTAGAGCTGCAGGTTGCAGTGAAGGGGTCAGGGGAAGTTTAGGTTTACCCTTGGAGGGGACAGATTTTGTTAAGGTCGAGGGGTGAGGTCCTAGGATGGATGGTAGGGTGAAGGTGACAAAGGTGTGGTAGGTGAGGTTGGTGTATGCGGCTTAGAAGGTTGGGTTTTTTGTTTAGGTTGGGGGATAGGTTTAGTAGGTATATGAGAAGATGTGGCCAAGTCTAGCTTGACAGAAGGATGGGTAGGGTTTGATGTCGGTGCAACCCCTAGGGTGCTAGCGGGTTTAGATACGATAGATGATGTTGGAACACGTCGGCTAGCAAGTAGAGGGCTGGGTGTAGATGAGGATGATGCAACAGAAGATGTATCAAGAGTTATGTTCATGTGCGGTTTGGGTTGTTGAAACACCTTCGGATAAATGGTAGAAGTGTCAGTGAGAGATGATTGCATTTGGGTCGAGATCAGGGAGTAAAAGATGCCCCCAAAGTGAGGCCGATCAACATAATCTAGGCGGTTGGCCAAATGAAAATGGCACTGTGGTAGAAGATGTAGATGTGGAGTGAGTGGTGATTCCCGTAAAATGTGTCTGAAACATAGGGAATTCGCTAGCTTTGGCTTTGTGGGTAAGAGAGCCAAAAGCAGGTCAGCAAGATCTTGGGTGGCTGATGGAGAATGGTCACCAAGTGGTAATGACATATCTAGTGGATCTGAATAGGTGAAGGAGATAATGGGTGCTCCTCTATGGGTGGAGGAGGTACAATTGGTGATGGCTCACTAGGTGGAGAAGTTGAAGGTGAAATGATATCAGTGCTAATGAGATACTCCTTTGTGAGTGCACGGGGAGATGAAGGGCCTTCCTCTATGGGTGGAGGAATGGAATGAAGTAGGTTCCTGTGTAGGTAGAGGATTTCGGGCTAAGATTTCCTTGATGGAGGGGACAGGAGATAAATGGGAAGCAACTGGTAAGTCAGTGAAGATAGCATGTACCTCGCATGTATTACTATCATTATTTGAGGCATCACCAGTTTGATCAGTAGATGGGGAATGGTTAGGAAATGGTTTCTTGAATATGTGAAGGTTTTGGTTGGCAGGTGCATTTGGGTTATCCAGGACTAACTCGCCACTCTCGAGCATTCCCTGAACAATGTTTTTAAAGGTGATACAATTTCTATCACTGTGACCATTTACACGATGATAGTTACAGTAGTCATTTTCCTTGTACCACACTGGTATGGGGTGAGAGGGATCAAAACCAGTATGTGGTTTGATAGGAGGAAGGGTGATAGCACTGGACTTTAATAAGCTTTTCTAAACAGATGAATATGGTTCCCTGATTGGGGTGTATTTCTTTTGTTCACGTTTGAATTGGAAGGTCTGGACTGGTGAAAGATTAGATGAAGGTTTAGCATGATTGGATGGATGGGCAAGGCCAGCCTTAAGTACCACCACGTTGGCGGTTCCCTTGGCTTTGGAATAGCTCGTCTGAGGTTTCGAGGAAGAGGAAGTATCATTTGACTTAAACGAGGAGTTCTTGTTTTGTAATTGGATCTTCTTCTCTTCGATGGTATGAATCTCTAGTTTTCGTGCCATAGTGAAAGCTTCATCAAATGTTTGGAAGGTTTGCACCTGTAAGGTAGGTGAAATGTGTCTAGCACATGCTCGTGTGAAGATCTCTATGAGTTCGGTTTGTGGTAATTGGAAAGTGAGTTGGTTAATTAGGCTACACCAATGAGTGACAAAATCTATGATAGATTCATCGTCATATTGGCGTGTAGAATAGAGATCAGTCATGGTAACCTTCTTGACGATGTTAATCGAGAAATGATCCAAGAAGGCTTGGGCTATTTGATTAAATGAGAAGATGGAATGTCTAGGTAATCCACTATACCAGTCCAATGCAGGACCAGTTAGGGACATGGGAAAGGTTCGCAAAAGCAAAGTGTCATCATGGGCAATAAGGTAGCACCCATGTTTGAAAGACCACAAATGCTGTTGCGGGTCCTCCTTACTATTGAAGCGGTTAAATTTAGGCATCTCCCAATGTACGGGATATGGACGGATGGGAATGGATGGGTGAATAGGCTCATTACAAATATCATCGTAGGTGAGAGAATTGTGTGAGCCGGAAACAGATGCTTCTAGTGTCTGCATCTTGTCCATCATTAATTTGATAAAGTCATTGTTAGGTTGTGCAGATTGGGTACCTCCTGTAGCGAAAGGAGGTTGTTGTTTGGACATATGAAGAATATGACATTCCATTGTATGGTGGTGTCGAATAAGGAGGTGGAAATTGAGTGACAGACACAGGGGGTATATACCTGGACTGAATGATAGATGAAATAGGAGGTGGCTGGTAATAGGTATGTGAGGGTGGACACTCGTAGTGACTCTAGTAGAGATAGGAGGTAGAGACTGTGGAATGGAAAGGACAATGTTTTGATAAGGGGTAGTGGTTATCGACACCAGGGGTGGCTGTGTTGCAACTGGTACATATGAGACGATAGGGGCGGATGAAGTTATGTTCTGAGTGGTGGATGAAGGTATGGTAGAGACTGCAAGGGCAACTGATGTGGTGGAGGTGGCGGTCAAAGTTGTTGAGGGACCTAGCTGTGAAACAACTGGGGATAAGATAGGTGAGGGCATCATGTGGTAGAAGGGACTGACGCAGAAGTGGACATAAGGGTGGAGGTAGGGATATGGGCATGCCGTATATCAATTGACCTGAGGCATCTGCGAGGGATGAATGGGTGAGGTAGAAGTTAAGGCAGCGGGTTCTGATCAAGGAGTCGTGTAAAATCCGTGTCACCTGTAAGGAATGGTGATAGGTTGATTGGGATCCATGGGTGATGAGATGGAAGGTGGTGAAGGGCTAGGTGGGAGTGGTAGATGGCTAGCGTGAAATATGAGGGCACTTGCCTGACTATGGGTCAGCACCATGTGGATAGGAACTGATCTGGCAAGACTGTATTCTATCTGAATGACACAGAACACAATAGAATTGGGAAAACAGTCAGCAGAGAGTAAATTAGGTCAAAAGGATAGTTGTAAAAAACATAGGCTATGACAGATAGTGGTTGTAAACCGATGCCGGTTAGGATGAATCGATGCCGGTTAGGTAAAAACCAGTGCCGGTTACTGTCAGAAACTGACAGTCTGTTAAATGATGGTCACAGACTAACAAGTTTTCAAACAAGATGAGATGTGAGGTGACTGTGATTGAGATAATGAAGATATGAAAGGTGACAGGAGCCTTTAACAGCCCAGAAAGTGAAATAGATGTCTTTTGGATAGGTATCCAAAAAGACTACAGACCGACGCCAGTTGGGTTAAACCGATGCCGGTTAGAGGGTAACCGATGACGGTTAAGGATAACCGTGGCCAGTTACTGTGAAATTGAAACAGAGAAGAAGAAACGTGGTTGTGATTTAAAATTTGATGTTGAATCAAACCTAGAAGTCTGAGAATGATGTAGATATGGTCCAGGCACACTCAGACGAAGTCAGAATACACCGACTATGATTTGGAGTGTGCAAGGAAAAATGAAAATGAAGAACGAAATCTCACACCTCAAAACGTAAATCAAGAAGAACACTAAGAAAGAATGTTCCTAGAGTGCCTATTCTATTACGTTTGTTCAGCTTATGCTATTTTTGTGGACTGACTGTTATGAACAGAACAATAGAATTTGTTTGGTGAGGAAGGCTTCCTACGAAGAAATAATTCTAAAGGGTGAGGTTTCAGGAATGTTATGGCGGGGGCGGGCCATCTTCTGATGGTGGACTTGACAGAAGCAACAAGCTGGGGAGTACCTGAACAATCCTCAAGATCAGTGTGATCATTGTCAGGAGCTTTCCCAGGAAGGAATTTGTTTCAGAAATGTGTGTAAATTAAATTCTTTGTGCAGTTTGGATATGACTCAGAAGAAGAGATATGTGATTCTACGGTTCGTTTGTCAACCATCAACTGGGCATGACTTCCAGCGTATAGGTTGCCCTCAATTAATGTGAGCTAATGAGCTAAATCAGAATGCAATGCACTTGTTTTAAACCCAAATCAAAATATGAAGTTCGATGACACAAAGAATGAATGGGAGAGAGTATGCTCTTTCACTAATGCAATACAAATGAAAGAAAAGAAGAGTTCTTTTTAAGTACACCAAAAGAAAGGTTTCTTTTAGAGCAAATAGAAAGAAAAAGAAGGTTACCAAGGAAGAAAATTAATGTGTATGCTTTTCAGAAGGGAAACAGACACACAACTTTTCCTAAGAATGAATAAAATGCAAGGAACCACGAATGGGTCCCACCGGGCGTGCCAAAATGTTTCACCTGATTTCTTAGTTTTTCTTAGAAGTAAAGATGAAACAGATAAGGTAAAGGGCGTAGGAGGAATACCTGTTACAGATGGTTGAAGGTTGTTGCACGCATACTGACTCCTCGATCCAGAGCTGACCGTGAGAGCTTCCTTTTGGCTGGGAGGAACTACCTGAAAGACAAAGCAAGACCACAAAACAAGAGTTAAATGATATATGACAGTGGACTACCTAGCATGTGCTAGTTCTAGGAAGTGCGATACTTCCTAGCTGGCTGTCAGTCCACTGTTTAAAACAAATTAATGTAAAACAGTAAATAAAGCTCTATTGTAATTAACTGATTTAGGTATCTCACTTAAATACAATAAACAAATCTAAAAGTAATAGGCTAAGCTATGATCAGATCCAGAGGGGTAAGGTGTTGTCACAGGTTCAGGTACTGGTCAGGGTATGATTCTGGGTAATCTAGGTCAATAGGTAGGATGTTTGGTAGTTTTGTTCTGGTTCAAGGTGGGAAACACAGAGACCGATGTCAGTCTAGAGGTAACCGGGGCCGGTTAGGGGTGACCGATGTCGGTCACTAGTAGTTTGACAAGGGTCAAAACCAGGGGTCTGAGAGAGGGTTTTCAGGTTGTCAAAGGGCTGAATGGGGTGTTTGGTGAGGTCTAGAAGGGTTAGTAGGTCAAGGGATGGGTTTGGCAGGGTTTTGGTAGAGGGAGGAATGAGTATTAGGTGAGTTAAGGAAAAAATGGGTGAGGCTAAGGCACTACAAGGTAACCGATGCCGGTTATGGACTAACCGATGCCAGTTACTGTAGAATATTAGAAATCCTACAGAAATGGTTTGGGTCTCCTTTGTGATTGCACAAAGGACAGGATTAGTTAGGGTGGGTTTCCGAGAGGTTTGAATGGGATTTGGTGAGGTTTTACAGAGGTGTAGGGGTGTAGGTATGAAGGATGATCTAAAGGTGGCTTAGTAAACAAAGTGCATGCATGGAAAAAGGGATGTAAATGTAGCAATAAGGAGAATACAGTGTAAAAGGATAGGAAATAGAAGAGCAAAGACTTTCTACTTACCTTAAGATTGATGCATGTGGATGTGCAGGAGGATTGTGAGGTGCTGGTATGAAGCTGAGTGGTATGGAGGAATCACCAAGTGCTGCAGAGCTCTTGCATGGACTGCTTGGGCTCCTTCTTACTTGGTTCTGCTCCACTGTCAGCTTGAATGAGTGTTGGATGGCCTCTGGATGGATGCTGGTATGCCTGTGTGTGAGAGAGAAGTTGTTTTTCTTGCTTGCATGCGATAATGTCCCTTCTGAATGTGCCAACCTCGAGAATGAGGTAAGAAACAGCATTAATTGGTAACCGGCGGCGGTTACGGGCTGACCAACATCGGTTCAGGGGTGACTAGCGTCAGTTAAGGCGGGATTCCCTAGGCATGCTAAAAATAGGAGATCATGGCTCTAACGGTCGCTAGATCTCACTATTCATCCGGACATGAGCGAGAGTAACCATTGTGTCTGCGAGAATGAGGTTTAGGTCTTTAATTTTGGGTTGTTAGTTAGGTTTAAGTTGATTAAGGAAACTTGCTAATAATAGGCTTAGGGTGAGGTGTCTAGGTGAGGTGGCTTGATGAGGTGGAGGGGTAGGTATTATTTAATTAGGGTAATTAAATAATAATTATAATGAGTGTAAATGATTAATGTAATTAAAGTAATTAAATTAATATAGTATGGGGTGAAAGGGGGCCATGGTTAGGTGAATGTATTTAGGTCGATTAATTAACAAGGTGCTAAGGGGAGCGTGACCTGATTTTGGTGTCTACACTTATATGGAAATATAGTTTAGGTTATGGAATTTGTAGTTTTCAGTCTTGCATAACTTTTTTTTTCTTTGTTTTCCTTTAAAATCTAGAATTATTAAGAAAACCAGTTCAATGTTATAGCAACAAAATAATAAGGAATTAAATAATACCATCCTCTAATATCACAAATGGTCAACATTTCAATAAGAAAATTACACGCGGAGCTTTATACATGGAGTCTCCATATTCATATTACTAAGGAGTAAGTTTAGTTAGAAAGATGGTATTCGTGGCTGCAGAGATATTTATGGTTTGCTTAATTGATAGAAGGTGAATTCATACTTGTGAGTACTGCTATAAAGATAAGTATTTGAAGCGATGTCGGAGCTAAATGTCACTTAAATTATGTAAACACATTATTAATAATTATCCTCTCCGGCGTATTTTGCGACTCCTGGAGTTGCTAATTTTATTATATTTTAGCTCAGTATCTATTATAACTAAAATTTATTTCAAACTCTCCATATAGATTCTAATATTTTTCTAAACAAACTATTTCACACAATTGTTACATAAGATAACACTTTCTAAAGCTTGAAACATCATTTCGCGAGTCAATACGAAACAAAGTCAAGTCAATGTTTTTAAAGCAGCCCTAACTTGTGTGGAATTTGGTTTATGATTTCTTGTATGACCTTTAATTAAAGCCGCCTCTAAAGTCTTTAATAGAAACCAAATCATTTTGTGGAAACATCTCAACGTGAATTAAACAGGCCCGCCAAAATGGAGCACACCCATTATCATACTCATAATTTCCCACGACTAACAAATTGGGATATTTATAGCCACAAATATTAGATGTAACGGTTTACCTTTCTACGGTTTCAACTAGACTGCCGTTTGATCGTTTTTAAATGTTTTTGACGTCGGGTTAAATTTGATGGTCGTTTCTACCTTTCAAGAATTTTTTTGTGACGGTTGTTAAACTAATATCACTTTGTACATCATGTTTATTTTTTATTTTTTATTTTTATAATTTTTGATAATACAAAATATATTCAAGATAATTTATATATAATCAATTTAAAATGAATCAACTCCCTAAAATAGACATTGAAGAGATTAAATTACATATATTGAAGATTGATGTATAACTGCCTCTTTTCCTTTCGATATTGGTTGATCTTTTCCTAGTGAAAATGGGCATTTCCCTCCAAATTCCCAATTCTGATTGTTTTATGTATTCTTGTTAGCATTGACTTTGCATATGTTTCAAATATTGGATTTGGTTGTTTTATGCTTACTGGTTACTACAACGGCGTTCACAAACTAACTCACTCTTTTCCATAACATCCACCATCTCCATGAATATTGTTTTGCTTTAAATATAAGTAGTTTTAATTCACCGTTCATATCAATAAAAATAATTTTTAGCTTATGTAAAGGAAAATATATTTTTACCTCTTACCCCAAACCACTTAAACATGTGAATTTATAACCAAAGGCGTTCAAGGTTTAAACCTAATGGGATGTAGCCAGAGGGGGATTAAGCCTTAGGCATAAACTAGGCAGTTGCCTAGGGCGCTAGCAGTCAGGGGGGCACCTAAATCTAAATTTTTTCTTTTTGTCCGTTAATTTTAGAACTTAACTTTAAAATAATTTATCTGAAGACTTAATATTGATTAACCCATTTATAGATATTATTGTATAGTAAATATTAATTTCACGCATACACATAAAAAAAATTTGTAATATTTTTGCAAGTAAAAGAAAATATCACATATTTATAAGCACATATGATATTTTTAGTATTGTTACCCATACTCTGATGTAGCTCCAGATTATGTAGGTGTGTAATTTGTTCTAGATAAAGGTTAATGTATTTTTATAATGTTGCTAGTGTATCTAGTAGAGGTGAGCATAATTAAAGGAAAGAAGTATTTGATTTTCTATTCTTAATTTTTTGGGTAAATTTTCTATTATTTTGTTCTGGAGGAATCCGTAGGCTTGGTCCAAATACAACTCTTCACAAAACCATGGGAGCTACATAAACGTTTTTGTTTCTTTGTAAAAAAATGGTGCTTTCTTTCAGGATAGAGTTCCTGACCACCTACCTGATATGGCTAAATCAAACTTGTAAGAAGACTTGTATAAAATATTGCATTTTGAGCATCTCCTACGACTAATGTTTTCTATCCATGGAATACTTTTTCCATCCTTCCGTGATAATTTAATAATATATTTTTATTATTATTTTATTATGACCATGATGTAAATTTAAAATAAAAGAATATAGACATATTTTATTTATTTACTTTATGGAAAAAATATATTCAAATAAATTTTTGAGGAGGGTGTCCACTCAAACTATTGCCTAGGGCACTCCCAAGCTTTAATTCGGCCATGCATATGTAGCCAGGAGGTACATGCGTATGGCTAAAAAGCCTTTGGGTTTCAGTGGCTGTAGGCATTGGATACAATAGACTTTCATTAATGCACCAACTTGGTCGAGACATCATAGCAATTGTCAAAAATGGGTTGGATTTTTAATTTGGACATGCAATTGGTGTCAGCTTGTAGAAAAGTGGGTTGCAGTGGCTGTTGCATTGTCTACGATATAAATTGTCTCTGTGCTTTTACAGTTGAAATTTACCATAACGTTTAAATACTTGTCAATTTAATCCTGCTTTCTATATTAATTCGGCCGTCTATTTCAAATATTGGTGTCGACCATCCGAAAAATGGGTTTTAGTGATGGTAATTTTTGGGCATTAGCATTTCATAGCACAGTGTCTCTACTGCAATCTTCATAATGATACCATAAACTAGCAATCGCATGTGTTTCATGAGATGTGAATTCGGCCTTGAACGATATATGTTATTTGTTTTAGAGGTATAGTTATTACTTTTGTAGTTGATGTTGATAAGCGGTTTGATTGATTTCGTAAGTGTAGAAATATAGATGGGCCATAAATTTCAAGGTTGTTTCTACATTTCAAATTTGTTGAAAATTGTATATGAATACATTTGATACCGTTTTTTATAGTTAATTTATTTTATAGATGATGTTGTATGTATTTAATTAGGGTTTATCTGCTACTTTCTTGTGCATCAGTTGTTCGGATGGTGTTTTGTTGGAAGAAACATTTATTGTACAGTTGATAATGTGTGTGATTACATAGTTGTTATGTAGGAATTTAGTTGAACATTACATTGAAATGTTATATGTGTACATTTAATTATGTTACCGATTCGTACATTTAAAGTTGCATATTCATATTTCAAAACATCAAATAAATGTAGATATGCGTGCACATGATGAGACTTTGTATATTATTTGTTCAGTATTTATATCATGAATGGTAGCCTTTAGTGGGTAATTTTAGTTTCAATAAACATTGATTACATTTGATACCCCTTTAAAGTGTCACTTCGGATAGTAGAAGTGTTGAGTATA
The DNA here is from genome assembly GCA_019776745.2 of Taxus chinensis. Classification (NCBI taxonomy): domain Eukaryota; kingdom Viridiplantae; phylum Streptophyta; class Pinopsida; order Cupressales; family Taxaceae; genus Taxus; species Taxus chinensis. Next base: position 641,888,126 of record CM034149.1, read on the forward strand.
GTAGTAGTGGAGGTTCTAGCAAAGCAGAGGGTAGTATTTATGGGGTTGAGTGATAGTAGTCTTGCTTCCTCCTTTCTTCTTGCTCCAAGTGATGGTACGTGTGCCATATTTGAGTATCTTTTAAATGAAAAATAGGTGAAATGCGTGCAGATTTGCAAGCGAGGGAACTCTGGAGAAATTGTGAATGTCAGACCCTACCTTTCAGTGGTTCTAATATCGACTTAAAGGCTCTGTGCAAAGTAAGTCCCTGCAACTTGTGGATAGTTAATCCCCATGCCATTTTAATCGGCAATTGTCTTCGATTCCCTCTCGAAATAGGGGGTATGGGAATATGTAACGAGTTGGAGGGATCCCAATATGGGCCATTGTATCTAGGAAATTTGATAACAACAAATAAAGGTAATGTTGGTGGTTGCATTGATGCATCAAATAGACAATGTTGGTGATTGTTCCTGTGGCACCATTCACGAGGCCTTCGTCAACCCATAGATTTGCAATAATACATGATTTTTTGTTGTTTGCACATCAGAACTTTGTGTTCCAACTAATCATCATTAGGATTTCCTGGTCTAGTCCACCTATTACTTTCAACAATGGATTGGGCGATCAGAACATTTAATGCCTTCAACATCGGGATAGGTTGTGGGAGTCCACCTAATCATTTTTTACAAAGAAATGTGTGCGTCCTTGGAATGCGATGAGCGGGTTACTGAGTTAGGTGTGTGTCTGTGTGAGACATTAAGATTTCCCAATCCTTAATTATAGGGGTTGAATCTCGCATTGTGGAGCAAGGTAAAACAAGAATGAAACTTGTGCATTGGTTGTTCCTTTTTGCCAAAATATTGTTTGCAATGTAATGGAAGTCTAAAATCCCTTCCAAAGGCTTGCTCCGTAGGAATTACTTGCATAAAGAGGACTGTCCAAAATTAGTGGTAATTGGTCGAGGTCTCCGAGGAGGATGACTAATCTGTTCCCAAATTCAGATGTTCTTGAGTGTGGGAAAGCTTCGCGGAGCCTACTGTCTAATTTTTTTTAGTAACTTTGGGCCGATGAAACTCATTTCATCAATGAAGATATTCTAGCATGTTGGCATGCAAGACTTTGAAAAGTGATATCCATATCTTCACTTAGTTTGACTATCTTTGGTATTGTTATATACGCATCTGCACTGAATTGTGGATACAAGTTGTTGAATGCTTGTAATATTTGTTACAGGTATACACGGCTTGATAGACCAAGGATGAAGTGTTTTTCTGACAACATGTATCCATCATGTTTTATGATAATGGTTTCAAAACAAATTTATGTTTTGCACCAGTGTTGAGAATGGACCTTAGGGAGGACAACTCTGAGCCCGTGGCGAGTTTCCAAAACCTATTCAGGAATCGCCCTCAATCAATTCAAATGCCTTCACATTTTGTCAGAAGTTATTTGCCATGTCATATGCAACTTAAAAGATGCTTCCAAAAGTGGGGAATTCTATAAATGCTATGGTGGAAAATGTCCATTCCTTGTAGGGCAAGTCAATCATAATTTTGCATAGTGTTGGAAAGTATGCATTTGTAAAGAATGTGAACCGATTACAAGTTGGACACCTATTATTTTATATTTGGTAAAATGTACAAACATGAAGTCAACCTACTTTTTTTCAATCTCAATATGCAAAATTTTTTTGATATAACTTCACAACGCTTCCACATGGTTGTAGACATAACTAAAATTGCATGGTTGCAACTTGACATTACCGAAAGTATATGTATTCATGTGCAAATATTATCCTTACAACATCAAAATGTAATGTTGGTTTACATAAAGAATGCTCTAAGCCATTCTCTAAAGGAATATATTGAGGACACGTATGTTGAAAAGTTCCAGATTATGGAATGCATATGTTCCACCCAGTGTGTACAATGCTTATCTGTAATGAATTACAAATTACATAACCGACTTAAGTCCATAGAATGCCGAAGACAATAACAACAATGGAACACTTGAAGTCAAGAAACACCACAGGTATTTAATGTAGATACAATGATAAAGAAATTCGAAATCCCCATAGTGAGGAGGCATTACAGAGGATTAAAAGAACATGTGTTTCTCAATCTTGATTCTATGTCTGATATAAATTGCACCTGATACATGGAATTCCCATTTGGTACAAGTCACGGTTTGAAATTTCATGAAAACACTTGTAAACAAACACTTGTAAACTAATGACTACAAGTGAAGGGCTTTAAATCAGAATTTCAAGAGATTTTTGCTTGGGTCCATGTTTCTTCAAGCATGTATGTTGTATTTTTGTCCATTTCAAAAAATGATCGCCTTTGATTGGGTATTCAGATGCTCTTCTATTTGTAGTGGTTCATATTTTAGTGCATTTAATTGGAATCATAAATCAAACAGAAGCCTCGTGAATGATTTCCAATTGCTGCATTTTTTTGGAGAGAAAAATTGCAGGATATTGGCAGTCGTGGTGCTGATCTCTGATCATTTCAGGCTATCACTGTTTTAGGATGGTTTCCGTTGCCTGCAATGCAAAACATTAACAACACATTTAATACTGCCTTAAACTCTTATTTGCAAGCGAGGCTTTAGTGATAATGTCAATTGCGGTTGTGGGGAGGGGAATCTATTTCTAGTCTGCATCATATGAATAGTGGAGATCTAAGTCTTGTTAGTCCACCAAGATCTTGTCTAGGTATAGCAGCTTTAAAAGCTTGTCGTTGATTTTCTAACGTCCAGGATTATATCTTCTAATTTGGGTTCCTGTTTGTTTTAACTTGTGCCCCTCTAACACGTAACAAATCATGTCATTGACGGAGTTTTCATGTGACCCCACATGTCACTTCTAGAAAAAGATTATAGCCAATTACAAATATAAATGGATTCGCTTGCTAGCTCATCTGGTCACTTTGTCTTCATTGCTAACATGAAAACTCACTACAATTTTGTTTGTCTTCATAACATAAATCAACAGATGCATCGATAATTGAATGCAGCTTATTTAGTCTGTGTTTTGCTTAACAATAACATACCTGATGTTCGTCATGAGTTGTCCTGCATTTTTTTACTGGCAAATCCTAAGACTCGGAGCAACTAATCCTACAAAAAAATGAAATGTTAAGTTAATAAAATGAATGTATCTGTAATTTCAATTAAATTGTTCTATATTTTCAATTTTATTAGAAATATTAATGGGCATCCCCACCAAAAATCAATTATAACCAAGATATTAAAAATTGTATATCCTAGATTCCCTACAAATAAGATCAATAGAACTGTGGAATTTTTTGATTATTGTTTACGAAGAACTTTGCACCACGTTTATGTATAATTTAGTTTTAAAGCCTGATATTAGTTTCTTGCTATGGATAATGAGACCGCCCATAGCAACATTTGCTCACCTAATTAACACAATATTCATCTCATTCATGAGAGATATGTGCAAAAACATATACCAGAAATATCTGTTCTCTATTATTCATGGCTAATTTACTTTCGCAAATAATGTAAATATCTCTAGTGAGTCACAAATGAAACCATGTTATTACATCTTCTAGATTGTATATATCAGTACTGAATGTTTCAATAAGCATCACTAATCTCGGAACAATAAAATGAAGACCACACCACACCACACCACACCACTTAACTGGTTGTTACCCAAATCAAGATGTGAGAGCTGAGAACAATTTCCTAGAGATTTTGGGATCCTCCCACTGAATCGATTACGTGCTGCAGCAAGTTCTTGTAGCTTGGTGAACTTGAAGCCAATTTCTACTGGAACAGAGCCCATAAACTGGTTGAATTCCAACCCAATAGTTTGCAACTTTGTACAGTTTAAGAGAATGGAAAAAACATCTCCCTTCAAATTGTTATTGCCGAACACCAATTGTTGTAGGAAGCCCAACATTCCCAATTCCTGGGGTACCATTATACTTAATTGGTTGTCTTCTATTTGAAGAAGATTAAGTGCCAAAATATTTCCTATGGATTTTGAGATGTTGTTGTTTAGTTGGTTGATGGACAGGTCCACCGGTCACAATATGGTGTATATGAAACAAATGAAAAAAAAACAATTTGGAAAATAGACATTACCTTCAATGATGAAATAGATAGAAGTCACTTATTTATCTAATTCTACATAATAAGTTGTAAATCTATTTTACCGTAATTCATAAGACGTTCAAAATTTTGGTCTCTTTTTAAAACAAAATTATTAAAAATAAAAGCGAAAATTGTTGTTAATTAAAAACAAAAGCTAAAATTGTTAATTATTAGATACAAAATTATTAAAAATAGTAGAGAAAAGTTAAAATAGGGAGGAAAAGCACAAACATCAAGACGACCATCAAACCGCCAAATTTAACACAGTCGTAAGAAACGTCCGCAGGGGCCTTTCCCATAGGGGGGAACGCCTTCGGCGTAATTATAATATAGTTGTTTATGGTGAATTTTGATTTGTTACTATTATATTGAAATACCAAAAACTCTAAATAAAGTAAGGTTTACTGATACCTGCGCCAACAAATGTAATGTCAGGATGAATGGACACACGAACAATGCTAAAGACTCCTCTTTTCACCAAGCGAGAGGACCTGTGTACAAATACAGCTAAATAAAAAAAATATTAGATAATGATTAAACAATTTACTCATCAAAGGCAGATCCCAAGAATCCAAAGGGCTTCCTTGAAGGCTGTCAAATCAGGTTTTACAATTAAGTGATATGATATGAAAAGTGACAATGAAAATATGATTAAAACTCCAAAGGGATAGATAGATCCTGCTCTGCATTGTAGGTGGCACAGTCTAGGGCTATATCAAGCTCGAAGTCCAAGAAATACTTGAACCAAGCTTGTTCCGTTGCGTCCTGTATTTCACGCATGATATCCAATTGTTCTTTGATGTCTTAAATTTCAGGCATAAGGGAAATGACACATAGGTTGAGTTCATGTGAGATATCGAACTACTCCCACACAAAGGGTTTCACAATCAGGAAGTCTTATATGTTTTTGATGGGGTGTGATGCACCTTGAAATGTCATCTATAGATAATACATCTTGCAAGAAGATAGATTAGGACAAAAAAAATTTATAAAGATATGATAAGTGATAAAAAATGACTAAAATGGCAGGGATCGATGGTGATCAAGAATCGGTGTTGATCAAGGAAAAAATGATTAATTTTGATAAAGATTGCTAAACATATTTTTTTTGAGATAAGACAGAGTTTAACATTTCCAAGATGAACTCGAGGTACTCTAGGAGCAGAGAAGATGTAGAATACAAATATTGTGACATGTATAAAGGGATAATTATTGGTAAAGTGAATTAAGGACCAGATCGATAGCAATCGAGGATCGAAAATGATCTCTGATAAAATTGTAAATACACTAAAAGTTGATTAAATGATTAAACGAAAGATATAACACAAGGTGACTATAGATGATGGTGAATACTAGTGTTTGCAAGATACGACCAATGTAAGATATGACTAAAAATGATAAAAAAGGAATTTACAAAGCTTGTTGAATGCTTTTGAAGATAATAGAGCTCTAATGGTAACCAATAGATCATGTTGATAATGATTCCTACAAAATGATGGCAAAGGATTGTTGAAATTTGTTCTAATGTCATGATGTCATAAAGAGGTATCAACAATTCATTCCCATGAATCCAATCTCTGATCTAATTAAGAAATGAGGAAAGGTGGTGCTTAAATAGGATCGATGGCATATGCAATGATCTCTGGTGATCACTAATCATCATCAATCTGAGTCAAAGAGGTTAAAAATTAACTATGAAAGGATGGAAAATTGTTGAAACCACTTGCCATCTAAGGATTGAGGTTGTTTAGGAATGGTGGGAGGTTAGGAATCTGGGTAGGAAGAGGTTATGGGGTTGGGATAGTTAGGGTAATTTAGGTTAGGTTTGTTTTAGGTGGTTAGGGAGAGTAAATGAGATTCTACATAGGTAAATGAGGGTAAATTATGGATTAAGGGATAATGGACTTAGGATAGTGATAATAGTGTAAATAATGATAGTATGATTAATATGTGATAGGGTCACCTAGGGGTGAAAATGTGGTGTCTACATTTGCCCCTTTTTGTTGATTTGTCTGTAGGCACACGCTGTGAGACAAAAACTAGTGCTGAGATGCCCCGAATTTTATGATAAGGATATTGTTCCCCCCTCAATCCAATGACCAACTATGTTGGTCATTGGATTAAAAAGAGATAGATTGATTGAATAGTTTTCTTAAAGATGCTCCAGGGCTTGACTATAGTCTAGAAATGACCATGTCGGAGGAACATGTATAGAGATGGTAGTAGTCTTGGAAACACTAGGTAGGGAACATTATACGGCCTCATGAGGGTGACACTAATGTGGGAATCCTACATACACGTGCTTCGGGAATATTACTACAAGGAGATGATCTAATGGGAGCACTCTCGCATGGATGTGTGGATCCATGTGGACCAATGGGTTAAAGGTTGATATCCACAATGTGTGAAAAAAATGGATGTATGGTAAAAAATAGATTTTTGATAAGGTGTTGGGCATCAAAAACGAAGACATATAAGGTCTAGATGGCGTTCAAATGTATGTGGAAATGTCTAGGAGACAAAAATGGAAAAAATGTGCAAAAAGGGATTGGATTAGTCGCAATTGTAGATCATTGACGCTTATGGATACGGTTGGTGTCGATTTCTGATTGGTGGTGGAGATCATATAAATAGGATTATATAGACCGCTGATTTCGAATGCACAAAAAACTCATTTTCACTGCTTAAATTGTGATTTGAGAGTTCTAAGTGATCGATTTTGAGTGCTTTGAGAGATGGAGGTGAGCGGGAGTGGTTGGAAAGAGGCAACAGACGAGGAGAAGGGGTAAGTAGGTTTGAGTTTTGTAGTTTGGTTTTCATTTTTGTTAATTTTTTAAATTTTTGTGTGTTTTTGAAATTATTTAGGTGGGAACACCCAATCGTCGTCGATTTGATGAATGATGGCGATTGGGTCGATCACCATCAACCTGAATGTAAAAATCATTTTTGATTAGCAGTCGGTGGCGATTAGCTTATTTTTTGGACAAAATGATTAATTTAGTGTAATTTTCCTTTGTTATTATAGGAAAGAGATACTATATACCTCCAGGATAGGATCCCAGACATGCTGAAGGACATTAGAGGTAATGTGACAGATGCAAAGTTGGATCATTTGACATCCATTGGTTTAGGCGGATTCTGCCACTACCAGCGGATTCCTAAAGATGTCAGATTGATGGCAGCTTTTTTGGATAGGTGGAACCCGAGTACAGGAACATTCTGGTTATGCATTGGAGAGATGATGATCACACTGGAGGATGTGTATCATATTCTGAGACTACCGATTTAGGGGGAGATGATAGTACCTATTACACGGGGAGGCCTATCTGGATATTATGAGGCGACTATATGGAGATGATTGCCCAAGATATCATATATACAATAGGGGGTTCAATATTGAGATTTACTATGATGCGGGGGGTGCCGGGGAATTAGACCTGTTGTTACCGAAGGTCATGTTGTCCATTTCCTATTATGCACTACCAGATTCATGAGGGGGAAATGGTTTCCGTGGACACTAGTGGGTGTTATAGTTGGGATCACGAAGCATTAAACATTTTATGCATCCATGGGGTGTACCTTATTGGCACAAGTATACCATGAGTTATGGGGTTTTATTTACTTGGAGGAGGTTTGGTTTGGATGTGAGCTTTATGCTTCACTGTTGGGCCAATAAGCATATTTTTGTAGTGAGGCCACCAAGTTCGCCTTGGAGGGTTGGGGACACGACATAGAGTATGTAGTGGGTTTCATGAGATGGAGGTTTGTTTGGATGAGAGATGATGGTGTAGAGCGTGATGAGGCATATTATGTTGAGCGCCTTCATGGACTATTTATGGATGATGTTGTTTGGAGGCCATATGCTAGATTTATGGCATGGCTAGTATGGATGTGGAGTTAGAATGGATTGAGATGAGTGTAGTGGATTCAAGGGCAATGAGTAGGCATGATTGAGGTTGTACAATTTCCTAGGGTAAGGAGACAATTTGGGTTACCACAATAGATAACTAATGAGCCGATTGTCTATTGGCAAGATGACTCTGAGAGGGACTTGACGACACATGTGATAGATGAGGCACAAAAGGCGATAGAGGAGGGGGAGCTAGAGGGTGTATATGTTGATGATGTTGGAGTGGTAGAGGGATTCCGACGGCTGAGTGGTGGACGCAACAGTGGGTTTCCCTAAGAGACCAGAGGGGGCAGAGGAGGAGGAGGATGGTGAGAGGAGGAGTAGTAGGGTGGAGAGGAGGAGGAGGAGGATGATGGAGATTAGGAGAGATCGCAGACATAATTTGATTCCCTTCTGTATAGAGAGGGACTAATTGAGTAGTGGATCAGGATACCACTCGTGAGGAGAGGGATACTTTGTTCCAGGAGTGAGATCATGAACATGCTTAGAGCATGATAATTTTCAAAATAAGAGGGATAGATATCACCAGCAACCGGAGGTGTTGCAGGTGAAATATTGGGAGACAGGAATAGCTTCAAAGGCCTCATGACGAGTGGAGCATAAGGAGCATTAGGACTATATGTGGGGTAGGTTGTAGTTCTTGCATGAGGAGTGCTCGACAACTGGTGAAGGTTAGATGAGACCTCTAGGTTTTGTGACTATAGAGTAATATCGTGCTTTGGGAGATGAGATGTGATATTATGAGTGGTTTTTGACATAGCACCTCCCACATGCACATCTCACTATGCAGAGTATAGAGTGAGCAAGTGTAGATCAGCTTCGACAAGCCGCCATCAGAGATCACTGGTAGTGTTGCATAGCCTCGAGAGAGATCTGGGACATGATGGAGGGCCAAAGGGAGGCCATAGTGGTGATAGATTGTCTAAGTTTTTACTTTACCACTTAGTTGGTGGATTTTGTATACGACTCAGATGTATTGGGTGAATTTGAGGCTTTTGTATAAACAATTTTTGATGATAATGTGTGTGTGTGTGTGTGTTTGCATTTGCGCGCATGTGTGTGTGTGTGTGTGTGTGTGTGTGTGTGTGTGTGTGTGTGTGTGTGTGTGTGTGTGTGTGTGTGTGTGTGTGTGTGTGTGTGTGTGTGTGTGTGAGAGAGAGAGAGAGAGATATAGATATAGATATAGATATATATGATGTGATTGATTTTGATTTATGTATATGATGAATTTTGAGATGTTTGATAGATAGATGTATGGAAATCATGTTAAATGTTATATGTGTGTGTATAATGATGTGTGTGTGTGTGTATATATATATATATATTTGGATAAATTTAATATGTATGACAATGATTGATGTTAACATGAACTAATAATAGTTAGTTATATGTGATTGTGGATATATGGAATGAGATACCTTTTTCAACATTGGTTGGATGCAGTTTTTATGGGAAGATCAAGAGTGGTAATTGTATCATGTATTTTTGTTGCAAGCTAATCAATGCGGGATTTGATGGGAAATATGATCGATGTGGGAAGCTTTCCTAGGATGATTTTGATATTTTGACCCTTATATGAAGTTTGATTGATGCAGGAAGCCTTTTGTAGCCATGTGATAAGCCATCCGTAAGGGATCTACAATTTTTTTATTTTTGATGGCCAAATTTTGATTTATTAATAGTTTTCCTTCGAGGGATCAGTCTATATTTTTTATTTAATAGTTGTCCTTCAAGGGATCAGTCTATATTATTATTTTTTATTGATGATACTTGGAAAGGCTCCAAATGCTTAATATGTACAATGAGCTCACAAAATCAGCAACAAAGAGGCCTTGGATCAAATAACAAACAAATGTTAGAACATAGCCGAAACTAATCGAGATAGTTCATGTCATATGTAGGATCATGCTTCGAAGATATATGAACCAAAATGATCCCTTAGTATACCTTCTTTCATTCACATGGGAAGACAAGGTCGATTGATACGCAATAGGTTTACATATGGGAGATGAATAAGCTCTCCTGTGAAAACCTGCAAAATTTTTTTATAGGCTTAAGTGCTCCATGAAAATATGTTGTTTAGTTGTAAACAAAACCTTTGTTCTTCTCAATACGAATCTTCCGGACAGTTTACTTTTTGATGGAAGAAATCCTTGATCAATGTGGGAACGTATTTCCTATGATGATCTTTGATGTCATGTTTTACTTTTTATGTGAAAGGACAATCTTTTGATCAATGTGGGAAGCCTTTTGTATCCATTATAGATATTGGGTAGCCATCCAATATACAGGGAGTGGTCTACCAATTGATTTTCATATTTTTGATGGCCAATAGCTTTGGTTGATATTTGAGGGTAATAGCCTTGTCCTTCGAGGGATCAATCTAGGATACCATGGTTTGGTAATAAGACCTTAATAGGTTTTATTGATAGCATCTCTTCTTCCAGATTCAAAGGGATAAAAAAATTCTATATTCCACTTTACCCGTAATTTTAGTATGCATAGTATATCCGTACATATATTTTTGACTTTGTTTAAGTTGAGGCAAGATCCTAGTAGACCATTTGGGGAGGGGAAAAGATGTGTGTACAAACTACACATATGTACCCTTGGCATGTTTTCAGTTAGTAAAATAAGGGGAAGATGGAAGTAAAGATTAAGGGGTTCCCACTTATGAGGAGGGAATCTTTCCATGTGGAAAGTGCAATGAGCAAAGCCATGGTAATAATTTTTAAGGTTATAAATATAAGATACTAACGGGAGACCACATGATTCCAAATCATCATAGTGGTGGATGATAAATTAGTGATGGAAGGAGATCTTTAATGCAACTAATGTCATGAAAGTAGATATGTTAACAAATAGAAAGGCCACAAACTATTAAAAAATATATGAAAATAATCCCATATAATGTATGATGATCACTTACAAAAAACTATGTTTCCATATAAATAAACATGCAAATATATCACAAAATAAATTTGATTTCAAAGCTACTACAATGGATATCTACATTATTGTAAATTAGGGGGGTGCGGTTGAGGAGGTTGAGGAACTCTGATCGAATTCAAGTTTCAAAGAAGGGTTATCGTTTTGCCTCAGACTCTTAACAATTTGAACAATTCCAAGTTCAACTTATTAACATAACTTAATATGTATAAATAAACTATGGGCAAGTTCATTCTCAGTTAGGAATTAAATTTGACAACCTATGCTTACCAAAAAAAAATTGAGGTGATGGTAATTTTCAAATATTGCCCTTCAAAAATGTAAAATAGTGTTACTTTTATAGTATTAATAAAATATTATTTTATATATTTAACTATTTTTAATATATATTAGTATAATTTACATATAAATCTATGTCAGAATTGACAGTCATACTTAAAATATGCAAGTTGCATGTGATAGTTATTTCAAATATTTACAAGTATTTTACTCGACTAAAATCATTACTAATGTCTAAATAATTGGCAAATTTAACTCCTCTCACTAAAGCTTAAGAGTAAGCATATGGTTGAAATTTGAGCCTTCAACAATCAACTGTAGATTGCATTACTCAATGATGATTACAAATCAATAATTTTCATAAATTTGATAGTTTAAAGGAGATCCACATGTCTTGTTATGCTAATAGGCATTCCCTCTATTGGATCAAAGTTGATTGGTTCTGACATGCGTCAGGGAATTGATTTTTTTTTAGTGTTTTTATGACGAC